>CM035837.1:321433576-322073576 GCA_020510985.1 Pholidichthys leucotaenia | reverse complement strand
TCCCGCCCCTAATAAAAGCAGACTGGCATTCATCAATAACGTGTGACAAACTGTGGCTAAGTCTGTTTGCAAAGACATGGGCAAGTAATTTGTAGTTATTGCATAATAGGGTGATAGGCCTCCCTTTGTCAAATAGCAATTTGTCTTTGTTGGCTTTTGGAATTAACGTGATAAGACCCTGTTTCATAGTTGAGGAAAGACTTTTCATAGAAAGCAGCAGCGCTAACAAATGCAGCTACTGTCTGCCAGTCCACTTTTTAAGGTCATCTTCTCATCCCTTCATAGTTGTGGGAAGTGGTATAATTATATTACTGTTTTTGAGGTACAAAAGGCCATGTTCCTGCATTTTTGATGCCGAAGTTATTGTTTTTTAACAAGGAAAAGTGTCCTGTTTCAGTGACAACCACATGTTGACTTCCGGCGCCACACGAGTAGGCTGCCTTTTTGCAACAGCGGATCAATTTCTTCCTATTTCTATTTACTGTCTGGCTCTCTTGCTAATCTTTCTGATCCAGCGACACCTTTATTCCATCCAGACACGTAGATCACCCAAATGTCTCCTGAGCCAGTGGACGGAGCCACTGTTTCTTGCAGGAGGCAGTACAATAGAGACCAGCTGTTAGCACTTAACTGGCCCACGATGCTAACGCAAAAATTCGACATACCGGGAGAAATAAGATGGAAACGCCGTGGATGTTGAGCTGGAGTAAGACGGCGGGCGAGGAATATAAAGTACAGACCTGTCCTTCCATCCGTTATTATGGGGAATGTACGATCGCTACTCAATAAGACTGACGAGCTAGCGGCTATCTCCCGCTACGAGAGCATGTACAGAGAGAGTAGCTTGATGTTGTTTACCGAGACGTGGCTAACAGAACTAGCAACAGATGCTAACATCAAACTGGATGGTTTCCACGCAATACAGGCAGACCGGACACCAGACATTGGGAAGGCAAGAGGTGGGGGAGTGATAATGTATGTCAATAACAACTGGTGCAGACTGGGACATATCACGGTTAAGGAACAGCACTGCAGCAAAGACATGGAGTTGCTAGCTGTTAGCATGCGGCCTACCTATCTCCCGAGGGAATACTCACAGGTGATCTGCATTGTTATTTATGCAAATCCGACGGCGAACGCTGGGACAGCGCGTGACGTCATCCACTCAGTAACTGGCAGGCTGCTGACAGAACACCCAGATGCTCTTCTCCTCATCTCAGGTGATTTCAACCATATTTCACTGTCCCCCATTCTACCCATGCTCACCCAGTATGTCACATGCCACACTAGAGACAATAAAACACTGGACTTACTCTATGCAAATACTAAGGAGGTGTACACCGCATCACCACTCCCCCCACTTGGGAGATCAGATCACAACTTGGTTCATCTCCTGCTGGTGTACAAACCCCTAGTACACAGACAACCTCCGGTCATGCGCACAGTGAAGTTATGGTCTGAGGAGGCAATGGACGCTCTAAAGGACTGTTTTGAAACCACTGCCTGGGAGCAGCTCTGCGATCCACATGGTGAGGACATTGATGGCCTCACTCACACCATCACGGACTATATCAGCTTCTGTGTGGACAACACCGTACCCACCAAGACCATACGATGTTGCTCGAACAACAAACCCTGGATCAACCCTGAGATAAAAACACTTCTGAGAGAGAAGAACAGGATCTTCAGGTCGGGGAACAGGGAGATGCTGAAGTCCGTACAGAGGGAGCTGAGGAGGAAGATCAGAGAAGGCAAGGACAGCTTCAGGAAGAAGATGGAGGACAAGCTGGAACAGAGCGACATCGGCGGGGTCTGGAGAAACCTTAAAACCATCTCTGGGCTCCAGAATACCTCCTCCCAGGACACGGGGGGCAGGGAGTGGGCGAACAATCTGAACCTGTTTTTTAATAGGTTTGACCAACCGCCCTCCCCCCCGACTGCACAACAACCACTGCTGCCTCTAAAGTCATCGAGACCTGTTGTCCACACCCCACTCCCCCAACACCCCCCCACTCCCAGCACACAGCCCCCCAACATGACCTTCACTAAGACCCAGGTGAGGACGGAGCTGAGGAAGATCAAGGCGAGGAAGGCCTCGGGACCAGACGGCATCAGCGCGAAGCTGCTCAAGTCCTGTGCAGGCCAGCTGTGTGGGATTTTGGAGCACATCTTCAACCTGAGCCTGAAGCTGGGGAGGGTACCACAGTTGTGGAAAACATCTTGTGTGGTACCTGTACCAAAGACTTCCTACCTCAAAGACCTGAACAGCTACAGACCAGTGGCCCTGACGTCTCACATGATGAAGACCCTGGAGAGACTGCTCCTTGCTCACCTCCGCCCCCTGGTGGGACCAGCGATGGATCCACTCCAGTTCGCCTACCAGCATGGCATTGGGGTGGAGGATGCAGTGATCTTCCTCCTTCACCGTTCTCTGTCCCACCTGGAGAAGCCCGGGAATGCGGTGAGGATCATGTTCTTTGACTTCTCCAGTGTTTTCAACACCATCCAACCGATGATCCTGAAGGACAAGCTGCTGTGCGCAGGGGTGGACCAGCACCTGTCATCATGAATCCTGGACTACCTCACTAACCGGCCACAGTTTGTCAGAACCCGAGATTGTGTGTCCGACACAATCATCGGCAGCACGGGGGTGCCCCAGGGAACGGTTTTGGCTCCCTTTCTGTTCACCCTTTATACTGCGGACTTCTCACACAACACAACACACTGCCATCTACAGAAGTTCTCTGACGGCTCTGTGATCATCGGCCTCATCTCCAACGGAGATGAAGCTAAGTACAGAGGACTTATAGATAGATAGATAGATAGATAGATAGATAGATGTACTTTATTGATCCCAAACTGGGAAATTACAGTGTAACAGCAGCATGACAGTTGACAGCCAAACAACAGAAACACACACGACAGACAAAGGGATTACCCATAGAAAGTAAAAAAGAAACTAACACGACTATAGAACCTATATACATCATAGCTTAATATATGATGATGACCCGTATAAACACATGAATCATCCCATTGCACAAAAAAGGACTATCAGGAGCAGAGTGAAATGTGAGGTACCAGTTAGTCTGTAAGGTGCAGTGTGGCAGCATAGCTATGACCAGAATACAACATCATAGTGAGTTATTGTACAGTGAAATTGCATGTGGCAGGAAAGATTTCCTGTACCTGGCCGTTCGACAACGAAGCTGTAGTAGTCTACTGGAGAAAGTGCTTCGCTGCCTACCTAGTGTGTGGTGGAGGGGGTGATCAGGATTGTTCATGATGGATCGCAGTTTATTTAGTGTTCTCCTCTCCACCACTGTCTCAAAGGTCTCCGGTCTGAGATCAATTACAGAGCCAGCCCTCTTGATAATCTTGTCAAGTCTGTTGGTATCTCTGGCCCTGATACTGCTACCCCAACAGACCGCAGCAAAAAAGATGGCGCTGGCGACAACAGTCCGGTAGAAAAGCTCCAGCATCCTGCTGCACACGTTGAAGGATCTCAGTTTTCTCAGGAAATAGAGTCTGCTCATCCCCTTCTTGTGTGCAGCATCGGTGTTGGATCTCCAGTCCAACCCGCTACTGATCCTGACACCCAGATATTTGTAGTCTTCAACCACTCCCCCCCCCACCCCCCCCACCCCCACTAATCTGCAGTGGCTGAGAAGGAGCCTTCCTCTTCCTGAAGTCAATCACCATCTCCCTGGTCTTGCTGACATTCAACCTCAGGTGATTCTGCTCCGTCCACTCCACAAATCTGTCTACCAGTGCCCTGTACTCCCCCTCCTCTCCTCCTCTTATACACCCCACAACAGCTGAGTCATCAGAGAATTTTTGCAAGTGAGATGACTCAGTGTTATACTGAAAGTCCGTGGTGTATAAGGTAAAAAGAAAAGGAGAGAGCACAGTCCCCTGTGGCGCTCCCGTATCACTAGCCACCACTCCAGACAAGACACTGCCCAGCCTGACAAACTGTGGTCTGCCTGTCAGGTAGTCGGTAATCCAGGAGATCACAGAGCTGTCAACCCCCATCCCCCGCAGCTTCTCGCCCAGCAGCAGTGGCTGGATGGTGTTAAAAGCACTGGAGAAATCAAAAAAAGTGATTCTCACAGTATCTCCTCCACTATCCACGTGCTGATGAGCTCGTTGCAGCAGGTAGATGACAGCATCTTCAACTCCTAAATGGGGCTGATATGCAAACTGCAGAGGGTCCAGCCACGTCTCTACCTGCGGCCTCAGGTGGGCTAAGACCAATCTCTCCAGGACCTTCATCACATGAGATGTGAGGGCAACTGGTCGATAGTCATTCAGATCCGATGGAGATGACTTCTTGGGGACAGAAACCAGGCAGGATGTCTTCCACAGCACCGGTACTCTCTCCAGACTCAGGCTCAGGTTGTACAGGTGTGTCAGTACTGGAGCTAGTTGGTTGGCACAGGTCCTCAGGATCCTAGCGGAGATGCCATCCGGGCCCAAAGCCTTCCGCTGACGGAGTCTCTTCAGCTGTTTCTCCACCTGATCTGTAGTCACCGTGAAGTGAGGGGGGGGGAGGTCCTGGTGCCCCCTGAGGAGGAGGAGGAGGGAGATGGAGAGAGGTTCTGCACGGGAGCGTGGGTAGGGAGGGGTGTGTGGGGGTCTGGTTGTGTTGCTCGGGTGACAGACTGTGAGTTGAACCTATTAAAAAACAGATTCAGTTCCTCAGCTCTCTCCTGGCTCCCAGATGGCTGCCTGACTCTCCCCTTGTACCCAGTTATTTGTTTCATTCCCTCCCACACATCTTTAGTGTTATTTTGCCTGAGTTTCTCTTCCAACTTCCTCCTGTAATTGTCTTTGTACCTCCTCAGCATCTCTCTCAGCTCATGCTGCACTCCCCTCAGCTACTCCTTGTCTCCAGCCCTAAAAGCTCTCTTCTTTTTGTTCAGAAGTGCTTTCAGGACTTCGTGGACTGGTGCCATCGGAACTTCCTCCAGATCAATGCAAGGAAAACTAAGGAGCTGGTGGTGGACTGCCGCAGGCAAGGACAACACCTCACAGCACCAGTAAACATACAGGGAACAGACATTGAGATGGTGACATCCTACAAGTACCTGGGTGTTCATCTGAACAATAAACTAGACTGGTCACACAATACTGACGCACTCTACAAGAAGGGACAGCGCAGGCTGTTCCTACTGAGGAGGCTCAGGTCTTTTGGTGTACAAGGGGCGCTGCTGAAGACATTCTACGACACGGTGGTGGCATCAGCCATCACTTTTGGAGTGGTCTGCTGGGGCAGTGGCATTACAACAGCTGATAGGAAGAGACTGAACAAACTGATCAAGAAACCTAGCTCTGTCCTGAGGAAACACCTTGACCCAGTGGAGGAGATAGGAGAGAGAAGGATGGTGGCTAAACTGTCATCTCTGCTGGAGTCCGAGTCCCACCCTATGCAGGACATACTGAATGCACTGAGGAGCTCACTTAGCAGTAGACTACATCATCCTAGGTGCGCAACCGAGAGGTTTCGCAGGTCCTTCCTACCTACGGCTGTCAGACTGTACAACCTAAGCAGGGCTGCTCGCAGAGATAGCAAAAAAAACGTGACGACCTAATAGTATTGAATGCAAAAAACGCAATAGACTTACATAAATGGTCCCCTCCAGTATACAACTAGGACAATATCAGTCGCTACGGAGGGTGACAATATGTATGGGTACATATTCATACTATGTAGGATAACTAAGTAGACGATTATGCTGTTTATTCCATCTAGCTACAATGCTCCGCACTATGTATATATATTTATATATTTATGTGTACATATGTATATTCACTGCTCTTATTTTTATTTCTATTATCTTCTTAATTATTGCTCTGAGTGTTGCTATCCCTGTGCTGTTGCAATCCTGGAATTTCCCCATTGTGGGACTAATAAAGACTTATCTTATCTTATCTTATCTTATCTTATGTTCTAAACTAGTACCAGAAGTTGTGCCCATAGTTCACGCAAGGCATCATGGGGGCTAGGAGTAAGGTGGATAAGAAATGGTTTGAAAAAGGAGTTTGGTCTGTTATGCAAAAGACTAAACGAAAGAGGGATATTTATGTCCTTTGATGAGTTTTGTGCTAAATATATCACGAGAATGTAAAGAATTTCTCAAGGTCTCAAATGCAATTCCTGCACATATGATTGTAACTGCCTCCAATTTATCTCATGAATCTTTCTACAGGGATGTTAATCTTCCTGGCCTTTTGGTGAATGGGCATGATTTCACAGCCCTCAAGCTCTCTAATAATAATAGTAATTAGAAGGTTTTTGAGGAGATATTGTATCCTTCTCATTCAAACCATAATGAAATTGCATTTTTTTTTTCCTCAGAACAAATCAGGGTTATAAGAACCATGTTGTTGTTTGTCCGTCGTTCTCGATGATGACCAAGGACATCACAGGGAAGAGGACTGGGTTTGGTGTTTCGGGCTGTGGCTGATCAGTCTGATGTGGTCACAGAAGGCTCTGCCGCAGGTCGGGCACAGGTGGTCTGTGCGGGCAGAAGATACAGGGGTGGCTCAGGACTTGTGAAGCTCACATTTTCTCTGGGCCTTGGCAATCCTGTTCAGCTCAAAGGAGGCAGCACCTTTGCTGGTACGGCTCCGCCAGTCTGGTCAGTCTAGCGCTAGGGTCTCCCAGGTGTCAGGACTAATGTCAAAGCTCTTCAGGGAGGCCTTAAGAGTGTCTTTGTAGTGCTTCTTCTGACCACCGTGTGAGCGCTTGCCCTCTGCTAGTTTGCCATAGAATAGTCTCTTTGGTAGGCGTGAGTCAGGCATTTGAACAAGGTGGCCAGCCCACCTAATCTGGGCTCTCTTGAGCAGGGTGTGGATGCTAGGCAGCTCAGCTCGGGAGAGGACCTCTGTGTCAGGGATTTTGTTCTGCCAGTGATCTTCAGGAGCTTTCTGAGGCAGTTCAGGTGGAAGCGGTTTATCTTTCTGGCATGGCGCTTGTAGACTGTCCAGGTCTTGCAAGCGTACAGTAGGGAAGGCAGGACAACTGCCTTGTACACCTTCAGTTTTGTGGTCAGCCTGATGCCTCTCCCTTCCCACACTGTTGCACGTAGCCATCCAAATGCTGAGCTTGCCTCGGCAATGCGCAAATTGACCTCGTCATCAATGTTGACAGACCTGGAGAGTGTGCTGCCAAGGTACGTGAACTTGTTGACAGCTTTGAGGGTCTCCCTGTTGACAGTGATGACTGGTTTCACGTAAGTCTTCTGTGGTGCGGGTTGGTGCAGGACCTCGGTTTTCTTCGTAATGATTGTGAGCCCAAAGTTGTCGCAAGCAGTGGAGAAGCAGTTCATGCTCTGCTGCATCTGGGCCTCTGTAGCGACGTTGAGCGCGCAGTTGTCTGCGAACAGGAAGTCGTGCACTGAGTCCTCTTTCACCTTGGTTTTGGCTTAGAGCCTCCGCAGGTTGAAGAGCCTGCTGTCCATCCTGTACCTGATCCTGATGGTGCTTTCTTCATCGTCGCAGAAGACATCAGACAGCATGGCTGTGAACATCATGCTGAAAAGTGTGGGCGCAAGTACACAGCCCTGCTTGACCCCGTTGGTGACTGGGAAAGCTTTGGAGGAGTCTCCATTATCCAGTACTCAAGCAAGCATGCCGTCGTGGAACTAGCGCACCATGCTGATGAACTTGTCCGGGCAGCCGAACTGCGCCATGATCTTCCACAGCCCCTCACGACTGATGGTATCAAAAGCTTTGGTCAGCTCTACAAATATTGTGTAGAGGTCCTGTTCTGCTGTTGACACTTCTCCTGAAGTTGGTGTGCGGCAAAGATCATGTCAGCAGTTCCACACCCTCTCTGAAGCCATACTGGCTCTCCGGCAGGTGACCGCCTTCCATGTGCTGAATAAGGCGGTTGAGAAGGCCTCTTGCAAGGATCTTGCTGGTGATGGTGAGGAAAGAGATCCCATGGTGGTTGTTGCAGAACTGCCTGTTTCCTTTTCTCTTATAGAGATGGACAATGGAGGCGTCCTTGAGCTCCTGGGGGATAACTTCCTGCTGCCACATGGTCTGAAAGAGCTCGGTGAGTTTCTGTATTAGTACTGGTCCTCTTGCCTTGTAGATTTCAGCTGGGATGGAGTCAGAGCCTGGTGCTTTGCCGTTCAAAAGGAGTTTGATCACTTTTTGGACTTCTGATTCAGTTGGAGGTTCTGCAAGAGACGTGTTCACTTCTACTTGGGGCATGCGAGTGATGGCTTCTGCATTGATGGATGAAGGTCTGTTAAGAACGCTGCTGAAATGTTCTGCCCATCTTTCCAGGATTGCGTTCTTATCTGTGAGGAGAGTGGACCCGTCAGCACTGAGCAGTGGTGATGTTCCAGAAGACTGAGGCCCGTAGATGGTCTTAAGGGCATCATAGAAGCATTTGGAGTTGTTGCTGTCAGCGTACTGCTGTATTTCATCTGACTTTTTGCTGAGCCAGAAGTCCTGCATCTCTCTGAGCTTTGCCTGCACCTTTCCTTTGATGGAGTTGAAGGTTGCCTTCTTAGAGGCAGATCTGTTGTTTTGCTGGTACACTCTGTGGGCTTCACACTTCTTGTCAAACAGCTTTTGGATGTCCTCATCGTTTTCATCGAACCAGTCTTGGTGTTTGTGCGTGTTCTGGCCCAGATGAGTGAGTGAGGTGTCGTACACCATGTCTCTGAAAGCTGCCTGGTCTTCTTGTGCTCTGTACGCCAGAGCTGACTAAGCTTGCTGTCCAGGTCCTCACTGAGGTTCTGTTGCACAGAGTGCTGTTCCAGCTTGCTGACATTGAGTCGCTTGTTTGCCTTTTCCTCTGTGGACACCATTTGGGCTGGATGTGCATGCTGAGCTTTGAGAGAATGAGTCTGTGATCCATCCAGCAGTCTGTGCCACATATCACCTTTGTCACTCTAACGTCCTGCCTGTCTCTCCTTTTCACAATGATGTAATTGATCAGATGCCAATGCTAGCTGCGTGGATGCATTCAGGAGGACTTGTTGCGATTTGGCAAGCGGTAGACAGTATTAGTGATCAGAGGGTCATGAGAGGTGCACGTCTTCAACAGGAGAAGACCGGTGCTGTTGCACTTTCCAACTCCAATTCTTCCAAGGACTCCCTCCCATGTCTGGTAGTCTGCACCAACTCTGGCATTAAAGTCTCCAAGAACAATGAGTTCGTCCTCCTTCAGTACACCTTCAATGAGAGTCTCTAAGTCCTGCCTGTCTCTCCTTCTCACAATGATGTAATCGATTAGAGGCCAATGCTAGCTACGTGGATGCATCCAGGAGGACTTATTGAATTTGGCAAGCGGTAAACAGTATTAGTGATCAGAAGGACATGAGAGGTGCACATCTTCAACAGGAGAAGGCCGGTGCTATTGCACTTTCCAACTCCATTTCTCCCAAGGACTCCTCCCATGTCTGGTAGTCTGTACCAACTCTGGCGTTAAAGTCTTCAAGAACAATGAGTTTGTCCTCCTTCGGTACACCTTCAATGAGAGTCTCTAAGTCCTCGTAAAACTTGTCTTTGATCTCATCTGGGTTTGTCATGGTGGAGGCATATGCACTGATGAATGTGGCATGGCGTTTTCCTCAGAGGGGAAGCCGCAGGGTCATGAGGCGGTTGTTGGTTCCTTTGGGGAACCAACAACCGCTCTGGTAAGCTTGCTGATCAGATTGGATCTGATCGCGAAACCCACTCCTGCTTCACGGCATTCTTAGCTGCCTCGGCCGCTCCAGAAAAAGGTGTAGCTGGCTTTGACTTCTGTCAGCTGACCTGTGTCTGCAAACCTGGTCTCGCTCGGAGCTATGATGTGGATGTTGTACCAGTGAGTTCTCTTGCGACAAGTACTGTCCATTTCTCAGGTCTGTCTGCTTTGGAGCTGTCCGTGAGTGTTTGCACATTCCAAGTGCCAATGGTGAGTGATGTCACCTTAGTTGATTTCTTCTGAGAATTTTGACCGCTAGAGTAGGATTCCCGCCAGCCGCAGCTTGCTGGCCAGGGTGTAGCGAAGCAGGCTATGTTTAGGGCACCTTTTCTAGCCCCTTCCTCAGGCCATGGAGGTGAGCAGAGTGAATCATAAAGAAGGCTGCTAAGAGACCCAGAGGGCTGCCGAACTCCACTGCTGCTTCGGTCCAGTAGAGAGTGATTCCATGCCCTGGGCTGCCTGTGTGTGGGATTGTGGCTAGAGCTTCCAGTGTATCCGCACCTGCTGCTTCATCACTTGCCCATCGCCACAAGACTTGGGGGGGCGGGGTGAGAAGGAAATTGTGTGTGTGGGGGGTAATATCTTGACTTGGGCATGAATTTGATTTAAGCAAGGGAGAGTTGCACAGGGTCGTCAGCCTCACTCTCTCATCCCAGCCTATCTGGACCCAGTGGGAAGATGTAGTCAAGATGGCTGGAGATAGGTTAGGATGCAGTGGATGGCCAGCAGTGTCCTACATGTCTCACTGTGCCCTAGTTGCACTCCACAACGCTTTGCTGAGACTGCCTTCCTGCCTGTTGAGCCAGTCTGGTGGTTTCCTCCGTGCAGTCCACTGGGTCCAGTCTACGCACATGTAGGTAGACAAGCCCTACCTCATCGAGGGTTTCAAATTCGTCGGCTACCCTCTGGCATAAAAAGTCTACACACCCCTGTTTAAATGCCAGGTTTTTGTGATGTGAAAAAATGAGACCAAGATAAATAATTTCAAGACATTTTCCACCATTAATGTGACCTATAATCTGTCCAACCCAATTGAAAAACAAAAATAAAAAATAAAAAAACAATAACCTGGTTGCATAAATATACACACCCTGTTATAACTGGGGATGTGGCTGTATTCAGAATTAACCAATCACATTCACGTTGGTGCTTCCTGTGGTAGGTTGGTGCTTCTTGTGGTAACGCATCATGACTTCCTGTGTTGCTGTCTGGTGTGGTTTGCTTTGTGCTTAGCTCTCCTCACTCTCCTGAGGATTATTGCCTTTAATTGCATATTAATTGCTTTTTTCCATCTACTGTCACCTCTCACTGCTGTTTAACTAGCGTCTTGCACCTGTGTGTGCACTCAGTGTCACCTAATCACCCTCTTTAGCCTTCTGTTCACCTTTCATCGGTGTTTGTGTTAGCTTCGGGTTTGCCACCTTTCTCCTCTGGTGTGCTCTCTGTGTCAGATGTTTAGCTACACCTCTGCCTCTTTTAGTGATAATGGTAAATGTAATAAATATTGTCTTTTTGAAGCACTCAAGGTGAGGTTGTGTGATTTGGAATCCCGGCTCCGCTGCATTGAAACACCATCAGCGCCAGTTAATAATGACAGATTCCCATTAGCTGCAGTGGAGCGTCGTAGCATAGGGCCTCTTAGCAGTCCCCTGGCATCCACCTCTCCTGAGCAGTCAGGAGAGAACGGGTGGGTGACGTGAGAAGGAAGCATAGTTGCAAGCCCCTGGTTCACCATCAACCTGTTCACATTTCTAATCACTATTCCCCACTCAACGACATACCCACTAAGGAAAAAACTCTGATCATTGGCGACTCTATAGTCAGAAACGTGAACCTAGAGACTCCAGCGGCCATAGTCAAATGCATTCCCAGGGCCAGAGCAGGCAACATCAAGTCAAATTTGAAAATGCTGGCTAAAAGTAGCTGTAAATACTCCACAATTGTTATCCATGCCAGCATTAACAACATTCGACTCCGGCAGTCGGAAGTCACAAAACTTAGTGTGGAATTGGTGTGTAACTTTGCCAAAACAATATCTGCCTCTGTAGTATTCTCTGGGCCCCTCCCCAGCCTGACCAGTGATGACATGTTTAGCCACATGTTATCCTTCAACCGCTGTCTGTCTGTGTGGTGTCCTGCAAACAATGTGGGCTACATAGACGATTGGAACTCATTTTGGGGAAAACCTGGTCTTATTAGGCGAGATGGCATCCATCCCACTTTGGATGGTGCGTCTCATTTATCTAACAATCTGGCATCATTTTTATCCAGAGTTCCAAAGCCTTGACTACTCAGAGTTGGGACCAGGAAGCAGAGTAGCAGTCTTACACGCCTCTCTGCAGTTTCTCTCCATCTGCCACCCCTCAACTTAGCCCCTGTCTTCCCCATCAGAGAATCATTGTCTGCTCCCTCTAAGCTAAATAAAAATATAATGTATAGGCATCCCAAAGTGATTAAACAAAAAGTTGGTAAAATGCAAAATAAATTTCCCCATTGTGGGACTAATAAAGGCTTATCTTAAACATGTAGTAGCCTCTAAATCTAATGACTTAGCCTCTGTTTATCCTCATCCATCCATCCATCCATCTTCTACCGCTTTTCCGGAGGTCCGGGTCGCGGAGGCAGCAGTTCGAGCAGAGAAGCCCAGACTTCCCTCTCCCCAGCCACCTGCTCCAGCTCTTCAGAGGGGATACCAAGGCGTTCCCAGACCAGCTGGGAGACATAGTCTCTCCACCGAGTCCTGGGTCTGCCCCGAGGTCTCCTCCCAGTGGGACGTGCCTGAAACACCTCAAGTGGGAGGCGTCCAGGAGGCATCCTAATCAGATGCCCATACCACCTCAACTGACTCCTTTCAATGTGGAGGAGCAGTGGTTCTACTCTGAGCGTCTCCCAGATGACTGAGCTCCTCACCCTATCTCTGAGGGTGAGTCCAGCAATCCTACGGAGAAAGCTCATTTCAGCCGCTTGTATCCGCGATCTCGTTCTTTCGGTCATTACCCAAAGCTCGTGACCATAGGTGAGAGTAGGAATGTAGATTGACTGGTAAATCGACAGCTTTGCCTTAGAACTAAGCTCCCTCTTCACCACAACAGACCGGTACAACGTCCGCATCACTGCAGATGCTGCTCCAATCCGTCTGTCAATCTCTCGCTCCATTTTCCCCTCACTCGTGAACAAGACCCCAAGATACTTAAACTCCTCCACTTGGGGCAGGAGCCTGTCCCCATCCCGGAGAGGACAATCACCTTTATCCTCATAATTTAAAAATTAAATGTGGCTTGTTAAATATTAGGTCTCTAACTCCCAAGTCTCTGCTAGTCCATGATCTGTTAATTGATCATCAGATTGATTTAATATTCCTTACAGAGACTTGGTTAAGGCAAGAGGATTATGTTGGTTTAAATGAATCAACTCCCTCTGGTTATTTAAACTGTCAAAATCCCAGAAGTTCTGGTCATGGAGGAGGAGTAGCAACAACAATTTACCATTCCAAATTACTAGTTAATGTAAAGCAAAAAACATGTTATAATTCCTTTGAGGGCCTGGTCCTCAGTATGGGGCATGTTAGCATTTTTAGGTTAAACCCAATTTTATTTGCCATAATTTATCGTCCTCCCTCAGCCTACTCAGAGTTTTTAATCTGAATTTGCTGAGTTCTTAGCAGATTTAGTGCTGAAATCAGATAGAATAATTAGAGTAGGGGACTTTAATATACATATAGATGTAGACAGTGATTGCCTTAATATGGCATTTAATTCAATATTAGACTCGATGGGGTTTTCTCAAAAAGTAGGAAAATCTACCCATTAGCTCCACCACACGTTGGACCTTGTGCTGACATATGGCATAGAAATAGAAAATCTGGTAGTGTCTCCTCATAACCCTGTACTGTCAGACCATTATCTGTTAACTTTTGATTTTACTATTTCTGACTATTTGGCTCCTAAAGAAAAATATTACGACAGTAGATGTCTCTCAGATGATGCTGTTACCAAATTTAAGCAGATTGTTTCCTCAATGCCACATGTCAACACAACGGAGATAAGCTATGGAGAGCTTGCTCCTTCTGTAATTGATAGCATGGTAGACAGTATGACAGCTTCACTGCATCAGACTCTGGACATAGTGGCCCCTTTAAAAAAAAAAGTCTAATCAAGAGATTTCTAACTCCTTGGTTCAACACAGAAAGTTATAGCTTTAAACAGAAGACTCGTCAGTTAGAAAGAAAATGGTGCTCCACTAAATTAGATGAAGTCTATTTAGCTTGGAGAAATCAACCTCTAATTTATAAAAAAAAAATCTCTTAGAAAAGCTAGAACAAGCTATTATTCTGCATTAATAGAAGAGAACAAGAATAATCTCAGGTTTCTTTTCAGCACTGTAGCCAGGCTGACAAAGAGTCAGGACTCTGTCAATCCTAGCATTCCCTTAGAGTTTACTAGTCAGGACTTTATGAACTTCTTCAATGATAAAATTTCATCTATCAGAGATAAAATCAGTCAGATTCTTCCCACCGTTAACTTAAATACAGTAACTACTACAACTCCTTCAGCTGATGCAGTATCTGTTTGGATGAATTTACTCCAATTGACCTTTTAGAGTTAGATAAAATAATTTCCCCATCCAAGCCTTCAACTTGTCTTTTAGACCCTATTCCTGTCACGCCTCGCCGCCCATCTGCGGCGCCAGCTGCACGCACACCTGCACCTCATCAGCGGCGAGGGATTTAAGCCGCCTCGCCCTGGGCTTCGGCCTGAAGCCGTCAGTCTTCACTCGCTACTCTTGCTGTAAGGAATCTCAACCACTCAGCAAAACATCCAAGTAAGAATCTCTTACCTCGTTCTTCTCCTAGTCTGCTCCCCTGTGCACAGGTGGATTTTCCGGCGGCGGACCACTCCTCTCTGCCACCATTCCCTCGCTGCTGCACCGGGCACTCCAGGTTGCTGTCTTCCGGGCTTCACCCTTGCTGTGCCAGCCACCTGCCATTCCCAAGTAAGCCAGTCATCATTTTTATATCTCCTGTGTTGGTGTGGTGCCCATTACCCTTCTCCCTCTGCTTCTCCCATAGGGTTGTACGGCCTCCTGCCTCCGTGCCCGACGCAGACGCCACCACCAACACATTCACATCCCGCAGACACACACTCATACACACTTGTTGTTAATAAAGCTATTAGATCTACCCTGAGCCTGCGTGTGTGTCTCCTGAGCCGTGCATTATGTCAATTCCTACCAGGTTATTTAAAGAAGTCTTCCCATTTATTGGTAGCTCTAGTCTTCAAATAAGCAATTCTTCATTAGCATTGCACCATGTACCGCAGGCTTTTAAAACTGCTGTAATTAAACTTTACTTAAAAAGCCAACGCTGGATCCAGGAGTTTTAGCTACCTATAGACCAATCTTTAATCTTCCTTTCATTTCAAAAATCTTAGAGTTGTTGCTACGCAATTATTTGACCACTTGCAGTGAACTGTTTATTTGAAGAGTTTCAGTCTGGGTTTAGAATCCATCATAGTACTGAAACAGCTTTAGTGAAGGTCACTAATGACCTCCTTATCGCGTCTGATAATGGACTTGTTTCTGTACTTGTCCTTTTTGTCATAAAATGCCCTTCAGGACGGACTGGAGACCCAAACGCTGACTGTGAGTTTGCAAATGTTTAATCAGAACACTACGGTGGCCGGGAAGTGCAAAACACATTTGCAAACTTTGAGGCAAATTTACAATTTGGAAAACATTTTTACATATCATAAAACAAAATTACATTTACAGAAACAAATTTACAAGTCCTGAAACAAATTTACATTTCAGAGAACAAATTAACAAGTGGCAAAACACTTTTACAAATGCCAATACAAATTTACAAGTGGCGAAACAAATTTACAAATCCTGAAACAAATTTACAAGTAATGTCAACCGGAAAAGAAACATACAAGTGGTTGACCCAGAAGTGATAACGTGAGCGGTAAATTGAAGATTTAGCATGGCAGTTAAAAAAATAATGATTTAGCACGGCAGTAAAACAGAACACTGAGAGTAAGGGAGAAGACAGATTTGTGTTCTTGTTGTTAATGGCGTTTATGGTGACACATAGAGACCGAGTCATGTTTTGCCCATTTTGTGGCAAACACATGAACCACTTAACGCGGTTTTGTTTCTCAAGTGGTCGGTCTTTGGAGTTTTTAAATAGCACAGACCAGATGGAGGGACCAAACACACAGGGGACATCTCAGCAGCCGGTAACACCTGATGCTAAACAAAGTAAGTGCAGCATAACGCTAGCTATCAGAAGCCATGTGAATGAAAGTGAATAGTGTTGTGTTAGTGGCTGCCAACTTTCTGAAATTTTGAAATGGCACTCTGTTCATTTCAGCAGAAAAACCTTGCCCATCATATGAACAGTTCATGGAGAACAGAAGCTCAAAGTTAAAAGAACAGTCGCTTAATTTTGGGCTGAAAGAAAGACATGAGGTTAAAGAGAGAAAACACATCCAGGTAATTTGTGCTGACTGTCAAACTTGACTTCCAGATAACTCAGTGGATGAGGATCATACAGTCATGTGAAAAAATTAGGACACCCCATTAAATATTCAGTTCTTTATTAAGAAATGTTCACATATGTCTAACCTTGTTTTTGTTTTTATTTGCATTTTTTAAAATTTATTTTAGCCATTTTAAGTGGGAATGAATGTGGGGGTGTCCTAAAAAGATGGGGGGGGGGGTGTTCTAATTTATTCCTCACTATTTGTTTAGAATTACATTTTACAGAAAATTTGAAAAAAGTCTTTAATTCATTTTTAATTGTTGAATTACATGAATCTCCCAGTATTTTTAGATATTGATATTAAATATCCATATGTCCAAATATGTTAAAAAAAAACAGGCATATACAGGGTGTCCTAATTTTTTCACATGGCTGTATGTAATATATTGTAGAGATTGAATTAAGTTAAAAAAAACATATATTTGCTAATATATTTGATGCAGGCATTTGTTGCGGAAATTTTAGAGCATATAGCGCTCTAAGCAGCAGCTCTGATGTGGTTTTGCTTGCGCAACTGGTCATAACAGTGTAATGTTTTAGACCTTGTTCAGCTTACTATGTGTATTATCTTTTATTCTACTTATGTATATAACACATGGAGTTAATCTTAACTTTGTTATTTTACTGGATAAACATTGGATTGATGGTACCACATGGAACTGGTGGAACTGATTTAAAACCTGTAAGTGTCACAAGCCTCCTCGTGTGCTTTTACACAGCGCATCGAGGAGGGGAAGGAAGAATGGATTTAAGCGCAGGCTACACCACAAGAACATTTATTGAACAAAAGACAAACAAAAACCAACTATACAAAATAACAAAATAGCTCAGGGCACTCAAGGAGTCCTCCGGGACGCTGTACAGTCTCTGGGTGAGAACACCGGGAAAATACACACAGTCAATACTCACAAAAACTGGAGCAGTCCGAGTAAGTCTCAAATGGCCTGGCAAAAACACATGCACATGACAATTCATCCATAAGACAATACAACGATCCAGCAATGCTTGACTGGCAAAGGCCGCTTAAGTACAAGCATTGCTGGCACCACAGATTGGATGCACCTGGGCGAGGCACGGGAAAGGCAATTACCAGAGTAGAATCAGCTGGCTGTCAAGAGAGATGGGGTGTGGTTGGACCAGCAAGTGTTAGACAACACCCACACGAATGTAGGTCAAGGAGGGTGCCTAACAGCTGCCGGCCAGAGCGGTGGCTACAGGCATGGAAAAAAGAACAAAGACATAGAAACAACAAGAACTCAAAAGATAACACAATACACAAATAACCTGATAACCCGAGCCACAGAGAACGGTCAGAACCGAGCCTAAAGGACAACACCGGCTCAGTTCGTGACGGTAAGAGGGAAAACACTCCCATTATTTGTAGACTCAGAGGTAGCAGCCCCTGATGTACTGAAACAAGCTGTCCAGAAAATGAAAGCATTTAATATGCAAGAAGGACCGTATGTCTTCTTGTATCCAGACTACTCAGAAGTGGTCCACATCCCTGGGTCAGAAAGGCCATTCAAATTGAGAGAATATAAAAAGGAACTAGGGAAGCTATATTCCAGGATCACCTTTTTCATTTGCCTGGAAACTGACTTTAAAGGAGGTTAGTGGATGTCATGATTTCAATATTTTTACACATTTAGATACTCTACTATAGGGTATCTGCATGATCTTTTTTTTTTAAACAGCAGTGGATGATACCTTGGACTCTGTTTCTAAAATTATCATTACATCAAGGAGCACAGCTGAATTCAGTCGATCTTACACTGTGGTACTTTTTTTTTTAAGTACTTATGTATGCATGTATGCATGTATGGGGGGCAATGGATCAGCGTTCTCGTCGCGCCCTCCGCCAGTACCCGGGCTCGCCTGGGGAAGCTAATGATCCTACCAGCAGACTAAATTCGAAGAGACGACGCCTCTGTGCCAAGTCAAAGAAGAATCCTAGCCACAGTCCTAAAGCCGAAAGCAAACAGCCCCAAGAGCACTTTGTGGTAGGATCTGCCCTTCGCATATTACAACTAAACGTTGAAGGCCTATCTGCAGCCAAGCGAAGCCTTATCGAAGTCCTCGCCTTCCAACATTCGATTGATGTAATCTGCCTCCAAGAGACTCATATTGGCACAGAGGAAGCTGGCCGCTTCACCATCAAAGGCTTTGACCTCCTGTGCTATGTTCTACATGCTAAACATGGACGTGCCACCTATGTGCGTTCTGACATAGTTGAAGCAAATCACCTGATAACAACACATTTCTCAGACACCATAATCATTGGTGGCTTCCATATTGTCAATGTGTACAAGCCCCCTAATGCCAACTGGGATCTGCAGGTCTTACCCACCCTACCCCACCCTGCCATCTATGTGGGGGACTTTAACAGCCATCACCCTGACTGGGGGTACCCAGCAGTGGACAGTGATGGGGAGGCACTTTCAGACTGGGCATCCAGAAATGACCTCGCTTTGATATACGACCCCAAACAAAGAGGAACCTTCCACTCTGCTAGGTGGAAGAAGGACTATTCTCCTGACCTGTGTTGGGCCAGCTCTTTGAATGGGGAGCCATATCCTAACAGATCCTCATTCTTGATGATTTTCCACACAGCCAACACCGGCCCCTGCTTGTACACATTGGCCTACAACTTCCAGTCATATACAGCCCAAGGAAGATGCGCTGGAACTTCCGCAAAGCCAACTGAAAGAAATTCAGTGAAACTCTGGACCGGAGCGTTGTTACCATCCCACTCCACACCATCACTGTAGATGAAGCATACAACCGCTTCTGCAGCGCAATTTTCAAGGCTGCCCATACTGCAATCCCACGAGGCTACTGACCCCTCTATGTCCCATGTTTGGACGGAGAAAGTGCTGCCCTCCTACAATCCTATCAAACATCAGGGGACCCAGAGATAGCAGACCATCTCATTGAATCGCTAAATACAGCCCGGCGAAAGAAATGGGAGGAGACAGTTGCTGACCGGAGCTTTACCCACTCTAGCAGGAAATGTTGGAGCCTCATTCGTTGCCTAGGAGCTGCACAGAAGCCCCCTAGCCAAAGCCGAGCATCCGTCACACCCAACCAAGTTGCATCCCACCTACTGACTATCGCCAAAGCACCCCAAGACAAAGACACCAGAAGAGCAGTTACAACTGAGCTAAAAAAACACCAAAAAATGCCTGTAGAGGAAACGAACCCTGAACCCTTCGAGGCTGCTGAACTGGAGAAAGTCCTACAGGGCCTGAAATGTGGAAAGGCAGCAGGATACGATAACATCTTCCCAGAATTCATGAAAAATCTTGGCCCCCGAGCCCTAACCTGGTTGACACAATTCTACACAAGGATCACACAAACAAACTCGATCCCAAAGAAATGGTGGACAGCAAAGGTCATTGCCATCCCAAAACCTGGCAAAGACCACAAACTACCAGCAAGCTACCGCCCAATCTCCCTACTCAGCGTTCCTTACAAAATCATAGAGCGCCTAATACTGCAACGCATTTCCCCAGAAATAGAGGATATTCTAAGTGTGGATCAAGCAGGTTTTCGCAAGGACCGCAGTACAGGAGAACAAGTACTGGCCCTAACCACCTTCATCGAAAATGGCTTCGAGAGCAGACTGAAGACAGGGGCTGTGTTTCTCAATCTTACAGCCGCCTATGATACGGTCTGGCACAAAGGCCTCCTCCTGAAACTTATAAAGGCGATCCCTGCTTGGGCAACAGCAATTATAAAAACCCTGCTGACCAACCAAAGGTTCAGAGTCCACCTCAGTCAGAACACAAGTGCATGGAGAATGCAGAAAAACGGACTCCCACAAGGCTCAGTTCTAGCTCCAACTCTGTTCAACCTCTACATAAACGACCTGCCTACTACAAAATCCCGCAAATTCATCTATGCAGGCGACATCTGTTTGGCATTTCAAGCACCAGACTTTGAACCACTGGAACGGGTGCTCACGGAAGATCTTGCCAAACTGGACCAGTTCTGCAAAATCTGGCGCCTAAAACCAAGCCCAGCAAAAACCGTCTCCAGTGTATTCCATCTCCACAATGCAAAAGCTGCCAGAGAACTAAACATCCACCTGAGCGGACTCAAGCTTAAGCATGCCCCAAATCCAACTTATCTTGGAGTGACCCTTGATATGACCTTATCCTTCAAGGAACATCTAAAGGGGACGGCTGCTAAGGTGAAGGTACGAAACAACCTGCTCTGCAAGCTCGCTGGTGCAAAATGGGGGGCGGCAGTCTCCACCCTGCGCACCTCAGCACTGGCCCTTTCATACTCTGTAGCAGAATATTGTGCCCCTGTCTGGTCCAGGTCATCTTACACACACCATGTAGACACCCAGCTCAACTCAACCATGAGAACTATAACTGGAACAATCCGCTCAACACCACTCCCCTGGCTCTCTGTACTGTCAAACATAGCCCCTCCACACATCCGGCGAGCAGCATTAACTCAAAGGATGCTCCAAAAAGTTAAAGATTCTCCTCACTTACCAATCCATGCAGATATCTACACCCCACCCACTGCCCGACTTTCATCCAGACGGCCGATTTGGAAAAACCCTCCCCCAGGTGACTTTACCATCCAGACAGCTTGGCAAGAGGAATGGGAGACCAAGGAGGTCCCAAACAAACAGCTGGTGATAAACCCCAACCAACAGGTCCCGGGCACCAACCTCCCAAGGAGACAGTGGTCTACACTCAATCGCTTCAGGACTGGACATGGCCCCTGCTTGGCCAGCCTTCACAGATGGGGCAGTAGCCCTAGCCCACTGTGCGCATGTGGAGAGGAGCAAACTATGGAACACATCATAGAGGCTTGCCCGCTCCAAAGACTGGAAGGAGGATTACACACCCTCCATACAGCAAACCAGGAGGCAACTGCTTGGCTTAAGGACTTTGCATTTGCTAAATAAATAAATATGCATGTATTCATTTGTCCGTTGGCTATACATTTGATTTTAAGCATAAACCTGTGTGCTGGTGAATATTTTAGAAAAACAAGGGTTGTTTTGATTATTTTGCAGTTATTACTATCAGTAACACTATGACACCCTTCCACCATTGATATATACTGTATATGATAAGGGAACAATTATGGAAGGTGTTACAAATCGTTGATAAATTGATGCATTTCTTCTCAGGTTTTTGAACCACAAAACCGAAGTACTCCCAAACACAAACCTTAAGATGAACGGTAGGTACTAATTTTTATACAAGTACCTTATGCCTTTATTGAAGAGGTGTGGCCATCCAGAACCAATTAAAAGAACTCGAACAGATTTTGGTGTCTAGTCTTTGTCAGGAGTCAGATTTAATGAGAGACAATGGGTATTCGGTGGTATTCAATCAATAAGAATCTTGGTTGTATTCTTTGTTTTTATGTTCTTGAATGACTGTTGTAGGCCTGGATGATGGCAGTAATTGATGCTGTCATTTTTTTTTTTATCATGTTTCAGAGATGCAGCAGGACCGTCAGCAGCAATTCTGACTGGACAGGAAAAAAAAGCAGGCTGCAGCAGCCTGATGTTTCTTACTTTCGGTGTTGTTGTTTCAGACATATTAATTTGTTTTTCAGATGGTAATATCTGATGCTGAGGATATGGATCCACCTAAAACAAATCCAGACAAGACTTCTTGCTACAGGTAAGTCAAAAAATGACAGTGAATGACATAATATTAATTTTATTTATCGGGAAGTAATTTGTTTTGCAAAATGTTTTAACGTGGAAATTGTAATTTCTCAACAGGAAATACACAGATCTGTAGGCACCAGGTGTTGAGGAAGAGGATGAGGAGCCGGTTACAGTCAGTGTGGAAAATTTCCAACACACAGCAGTGTAAAATGAGTTTTTTACTGTGGCCTTCTAGTTTTTTCACTGTGCTATATTTCTAGTATTGAAATGATTTTGGTAAAAGTAGCAAATTGTGCACAGTCTGGAATATCCACTAATTAGATCACTTTTTGTCATTACAGGGAGGAGATGAACATTTCACTACCCGACACTGTAGCAAACCTGTCATTTCCTATTGATCACCAAAGAGTCAGCAGGTTCAACATTTCAAGGGCTAATGTTTGGGATGGAGCAGTCAGAGGTTTCAAGCGTGCAACATATTCTGAAACCTGTGACATGCTGGTCAGATTTACTGATGATGCTGGTGTTTTTGAGGAGGGAATTGACACAGGTGGTCCAAGACGAGAGTTTTTAACTCTGCTAATGAAACACTTAAAAGACTGGCCCATTTTTGATGGACCAGAAGGACATTGGTTCTTGGTCTACAATACAAATGGTATGCATAGGGTTAGACGTGTACTATTCTAATTGTTGGTCAATGATCATTAAACATACAGCTCTAGGGAAAAAAAATAAGAGACCACTGCAAAATCTTTACTGAATTTGCTTCTCTACATGTATGACAGCTATTCAGTTTGAGTATCTGTTGAATTCCAACACAAGAACACCTCAGTTTACTTGACAGTACTGATTCAGTGATCATCTAAGTATGGTAAGATGCATGAAAGCTGTGAATAAAAATCAAAGTTATTCCACAAGTACAGATTTCTGAGTTCTTCCCAAGTTAAAACATAAGTATTGTAGTGTTTAAGAATGAACATTAACTTGTTTTCTTTGCATAATTTGATCAAAAAGCAGCATCTTTTGTTTTGGCCAGCCATAATTTTCTGTAAATAAATGCTCTAAATGATATTTTGACTTGGAATTTGGGTGAGTTTTAAGTAGGTTAGAGAATAAAACAATATTGTTAATTTTACTCAAACACATCTAAATAGTAAAACCAAATAAAGTGATAAATTTGCAGTGGTCTCTTTGGCCTCAATTTTTTCCCCAGAGCTGTATATATCACATTGCATGATTTTTTTTAAATCAATATTTTAAAGTATATAATGCATGTTTTAATTTTGCAATATGAATTCATTCACAGCTGTTAGGAAGGATGAATACTACCTAGTAGGAAAGATGACTGCAGTGTCAGTTGTACATGGAGGCCCAGGACCCCATTTTTTGTCAGAAGATCTTGTACATTATCTTGCGGTCCAGCCTTCATTCAAATCAACAGTTAATTTAATAACTGATGAAGAAATAAGGAAAGTTTTGCAAGAGGCGAGAATAACATAAGGCTGCAGTGTGGTAGGGCAGAGTTTTACATAGTTCCTGCAGTGGTTTTAAAATTGTTTACTTTCTATATCATGTACACAGAATTGACTTAAGTTAGGGTTATACCATGCTATGTATGTCACTGAATTAAAAACCTAGGCAACAATATGCAGTGCATAGTTATTCACTGGGGTGTTTATGCCTCTTTGTGTCTTTCAGATTGAGAATGCTGCTTCATTGGATGCTCTGCAAGAATCTATCATGAGACACAGTGTTACAGACAGCAGGTTGTCTCAGACATGTGGCTGCTGTGGAAGAAAAGAGAGAAATTGTGGCCGACTACCTTTGATGGTATATTATTGATCGCAACCCATCTGTAATTGACAGATAAGATTATATTTTGAATAATGTGATTTTGTTATTTATGTAAGGAAATTTTGCTTGAGAGTCCTCTGATTTATGCAAGCATGTATATCTGTTATCAATTAGTCACTGTCATGGAGCGGTCCTCGCGGACCGCTAATGAAACACTTTAGGCAGCTATAAAGTTTGCACATTTATTAAATAAGGACATACAGTACAAAATAATGAGCCTCGTGGGGCAAAACACAAATAAAGACTAGGACTAAGACACATTATGATATACTGGGAACTAGGGAGACTGACGGGAGACAAGAATACAACACTTATAGGACGCTGAAAAGAACTGGCTTCGGACGTAGGGAAACCAGTCTGGAAAATGCAAGGTCGCAGCCCCGAGTGACAGGAGCTGCTCCTTTAAATAGGGCAGGATAATTAATCAGCTGATGAGGGTGTCATCAGCTGAATCAGCACCAGCTGTGCTGCTTGGCTCTGACAGCCGGAAGCCCAGCAGAGACGCTGTCAGAATAAGAGCTCAGAGAGCCCACCAGGACTAAATACAGAATGGGAGGAAAATACTGCATGACCCGAGCGCGGACAAGATCGGCGCTCAGACCATGACAGTACTCCCCCCCGAAGAATGCACTCTGGGTGTAAACATAACATCCAAGCCTCCCCCCCACCCAGAAGGCTATGAAATCCCACCCAGGGCGGGTGGAGGGGGAAAAAGGCTCGGAGGGCAAGGGTCAAAAAAAAAGGAAAAAAAAACACCAAGGAAAGGAACCGGAGAGAAAAAAAAAAACAATGACAAGGGCCAATACAGAACAAATATGAGCATGGTGCACAACAGAGCAAGGAAACAAACCCCACAAATATACTCCATAATGCGCAGGTAGAAGACAGAACAAAGAATGCAAATAACAGATACAAGGTTAAGCCACCATAATACACAGGCGTCTCTCAACCACAGAAAAGGAAAACACAAAATCACGCTAAATAGCGGCAAGACATGGACAGTTCCACAAATCCGAATAAACTGGCAGGGGCGACAAAAGCGCATATACAGACTACAGCAGTGGAAAATGAAAGAAGGAAAAAAAAACCACACTGAAGAGCTGCGAAATACAAACAGTTCAATATAGTTCATAAACCAAAACACAAGCGCGTCCCAAATATTTCCAGGGAGAGGAGAAAAAAAACACAAGGATGATGGCAGGCAGAGCACAATGGAATAAGGAAAAAATAATAGTTCAGGCGGTCTACCCGCCTCTAGCGTCCAGATCGCAGGCAGGGGAACAAGGATGAGTTCAGGTGGCCTAACCCAGTCGCAGGTCTGGAGAAACAATACCTCTGGCGGCCGGACCAGGTCACTGAACAGAGTTCAGTTTGTCGGGTGGCTGACCCAGAACACCGAACTGGCGAAGGAGTCTCCCAGGAGGCCGACCCGTGTCAAAAGGCCACCAGGACCAAAGGGAAGAGCTCGGAGGCAGCTTCCCTACCAAAAGGGATAACGAGGGAGAGCCAGGCCAAGTAAGGGAAATTCCAACGGCACCAGGTGGAGAAGAAAAGGGATCGGGGAAACAATGAGGGACCAGTCTGGCATCAATCGGCAGAGGATCTGCAGCTCCTTCTCCGAGCTCCACACGGACTGGCGCTGCACTTTCGTTGGATCCCACGCGGGATCGTGCTGCACCCACGATGGACCCTGATTGGGTCAATGTAGCACCCACGATGGACCCCGCCCGGGCCGGAACCACACCCATGATGGACCCCAATCGGGTCGGAGATGCACCCACAACGGACCCCGAATGGGCCGGTGCAGCACCAGGGCCGGCCTCCAAACCCGAACCCGGAACCTCCAGAACAGGGACCGGAATCGACTCAACACCGGTGACACTGGGAGAAGGCTCAGGAGAAGAAAGAGAACCGGGATCAGGATCACCGGCAGCGACAGAGCCCAGTGAGACAAGCTCGGATGCAGCGGACGGCTGCACCCGGCTCGTCTCCCTGAGAGACAGGCAAAAATGCTCCAGAATAGACAGGAGAAAGACAAAATAGAGCACTTGCCTAATCTCGAGTTCTGTCGCCATCCAGGATTTCAGCAATCCGGGTTCAGCAGGTAGAAGGTCCTCCTCTGGTTCCCACTCGGCTACGGCGGGCTCCGCAGCCGGCATGATGGTGTCCACAGTCCGGGGATTTTCTGATGCTGACGTCCACGCTGAGGGCCCGCACGGCATGGTGGCAGGGGATCCGTGACCTGCCGGGTCGGACTGTCCTTCCGTGGAGACCCGGGGACGCTTGCTCATCAGCGCAGGCTCCAAATTGCAGTCCGCCTTCCTCCTTTGCCCATGATGTGGCTGCGGGGCCGGAACCAGGTACTCCAGGGCTGCGATGTCCTTCCTTGTCCGACGGCGTAGACCTGGCAACGAAGAACGCTCAGGGGAAGGAGACACAAAGGTAGCAGGTTCATAATTAATCACTGCAGCAGGTGGAGGGAGCTCAGGGGACTGTGAACCACGAACTCCACCCCCAGGGATCAAACAAGGCAATTCACCCAGTGAAGGAAGAGAATGAAAAGACACTTGCCTGATCCGCCGAGGGCCGATGGAAGCTGCTGTGGTGGGCTTGGTTCTTCCCTTTTCCTGCTGGATAGTGAAGGAGGGCCCCCCGGGAAGACGAGGAGGAGCCGTTGGCACAGGATCGATGACGGGCATCGCTGGAGCAGGACTTGTGGGGTTCTCAGCCGCTGGAGAGAACGTCGAGGAGGAGGGAGGAACAGCCGAGGAGGGCCGGGGTTGAGGCACATACAACCCGGAGGCAGCGGCGGCTGTCTTACACCTCTGACGAGACGCAGAGGCTGCAGCTGGCTGGGAGACAGAGTTCGTGCGGCTACCCGGAACAGGATCCAGACAGGGTTCTCGCTGAGGATACGCCGGGGGAATCCCGGCTGATGTCTTTCTCCACTGGGGATGACCCCTGGGTGGTGCGAACTCCTGGACTGGACAGGGGACAGGAATGGGATCCCGAGATGAGGAGCGAGGATGTCTCCTCTTTGGCTTCCTGCTGGAGTTTCCCTTCAGCCCACGGAGCTTCTCCCGGTGAGCAGAGGTGTCCGCCATCCTCGCCGTGATTTCAGGGAGGTCAGCATAGCAAGGATGGTGGTTAGTAGTCGCCTCAGAGAGGTCCAGGTACCAGCGCGAGCCGCTGGGGACGGGGTGGCTACAAGCGTTGGAGAGGATCTCATCGATCTCGGTGAGAGCCATGACTAGCTCGTAGCCTAAACTCATGGCAGAGCCCTTGGGTGGTGACACCATCTCCCAGCACACTGGTACGCGCAAAAGGGAAAACTACAAGCCCAAACAGTGCAAACTCACGGTCGCCGGCGTCTCGTTGTGGCTGCGACCTACTGTCATGGAGCGGTCCTCACGGACCGCTAATAAGTCACTTTAGGCAGCTGTGGAGTTTGCACATCTATTAAATAAGGACATACAGTACAAAATAATGAGCCTCGTGGGGCAAAACACAAATAAAGACTAGGACTAAGACACACTATGGTATACTGGGAACTAGGGAGACTGACGGGAGACAAGAATACAACACTTACATGCAAATAGGATGCTGAAAGGAACTGGCTTCCGACGTCGGGAAACCAGTCTGGAAAATGCGAGGTCGCAGCCCCGAGTGACAGGAGCTGCTCCCTTAAATAGGGCAGGATAATTAATCAGCTGATGAGGGTGTCATCAGCTGAATCAGCACCAGCTGTGCTGCTTGGCTCTGACAGCCAGAAGCCCCGCAGAGATGCTGTCAGAATAAGAGCTCAGAGAGCCCACCAGGACTAAATACAGAATGGGAGGAAAATACTGCATGACCCGAGCGCGGACGAGATCGGCGCTCAGACCATGACAGTCACTGTGTCTTAGTGTAGTACAACGGGGATGCGATGTCTTACCTTGTACCAATCGATAAGTACTCGTGCCACCCTGCCCTCTCTGTCAAAGTGTTTCTGTGTGGAAGTCTTGCAGTTTGAAAAGTTGGATTTATGCACCTGCATCATGTCGGCACCATTGAATATGTTGTTACCAAAACAGGTTTCTACTGATTGACATAACGTTCGGCTCAGGAGACGCACACACAGAGGCTCAGAGTAGTTCAAACTGTTTATTAACAACAGGGATGTTTGGGTGCGTGTCTGCGGAATGTTAATGTGTTGGTGGTGGCGTCTGCTTTGGACCCAGAGGCAGGAGACCGTTCAGCCGGCAACCCTATGGGAGAAATCAGACACAGGGTGATGAGCACACACCAACACAGGAGGAGAATAGGTGAGGGAGAGAAGCTTACTTGTTGGGACAGATGACTGGCGCTTCAAGGATGGAAGCCCGGGAGACAGCCACCTGCAGGGCTCGGTGCAGCAGCGAGGAGAGACGAGGGACGGGATTGTCCGCCGCCGAGGAATCCACCTGTGCACAGGGGAGCAGACTGGAGAGATGAGGTAAGCGATTTTCTTACCGGTGACGAGGATGCTGAAGAGAATGTGGTAGAAGCCCATGGAAGGGAAATGAAGTCTACGGCTTCAGGCCGAAGCTCAGGGCGAGGCGGCTTTTATCCCTCGCCACTGACGAGTAGCAGGTGCGTGAGCAGGTGGCGCCGCTGATGAATGGCGCGGCGTGACAGTACTCCCCCCTCTAGCAGCGCCTCCTGGCGATGGCTTATCCGGGTGCGCTCGGTGGAAGTCCGCGATGAGCGATGGGTCCAACACAAATGACGGGGGCACCCACTGTCGATGCTCGGGCCCATAGCCCTCCCAGTCCACCAAGTATTGCAACCCACGACCCCGGCGCCGGGAGTCCAGGATGGAGGAGGCGGACCAGGCCGGATGGCCACCAATCATCCGGGGCGCGGGTTGCGCTGCAGGAGGAGGGCAAAGGGGGTCAGAGACTGCCAGTTTCACCTTTGACACGTGGAAAGTAGGATGAATGCGGAGGGAGGGGGGAATAGCCACGCGCACAGCCACCGGGTTGATGATCCGGGTGATGGGATAGGGACCCATGAAGCGCTGTGCCAGCTTTCTCCTCTCGCCTTTTAGAGTGACGTCCTGGGTGGAAATGTAAACAAGCTGCCCAACTCTGTACGCCGGGGCAGGTCTTCTACGCCGGTCCGCCACAGTCCTGTTGCGCTCCGCTGTGCGTAATAGCGCATGGCGCGCGGCAGCCCAGGTGGAGCGGAACTGCCTGAGATGGGCCCTAACTGACGGGACAGTTACTTCACTCTCCTGCTCCGGAAACAGCGGGGGGTCGTAACCCAGGGACGCTTTGAAGGGGGACATCCCTGTAGCAGAAGAGCGAGCGGTGTTGTGGGCATATTCAACCCAGGCAAGATGGTTGCTCCAGGACGTGGGTTCGGATCTGGACACACAGCGGAGCGCAGCCTCCAGCTCCTGGTTGGTCCTCTCACACTGCCCGTTGGATTGGGGGTGATGGCCGGAGGAGAGGCTCACCTTGGCTCCGATGGCGTTGCAGAAAGACCTCCAAACCTCAGATGAAAACTGGGGGCCCCGGTCCGAGACCACGTCCACCGGAATCCCATGCAGCCTGACCACGTGTTGGACGAGGAGGTCCGCCGTCTCCAGGGCAGTAGGGAGGCCTCGCAGGGGGATGAAGTGCACGGCCTTGGAGAAGCGGTCCACGATGGTCAGGATGGTGTCATAGGAGTTGGAGACAGGGAGTCCGGTGACGAAATCCAGCGCGATGTGCGACCAGGGCCTGCCAGGGACGGGCAGGGGCTGGAGCAGACCCGCTGGAGGGGCATTTCCCGACTTGCAGGTGGCACAGATTGGGCAAGCCCGGGCGTAGCGGGCTGCATCCCTCCGCAGGCCTGGCTACCAAAAGGACCGTTGGAGGAGATCTATCATCCGGGAGGTGCCAGGGTGACAGGTGAGCTTGGAGGTGTGGAGCCAGTGGATGACCTCTCCTCGGACCGCAGATGGCACGAACAGCCTCCCCTCCGGTCCGCCGCCAGGGTCAGGTTCCACCTCCTGTGCCTTCCGGATCTTGCTCTCGATGTCTCACGAGATGGCTCCCACGACGCACGACCTGGGCAGGATGGAGTGGGGCGCCTCCTCCGACTCCACGGGGGTGAACTGCCTGGAGAGGGCGTCAGGCAGGACGTTCCTAGAGCCAGGCCTGAAGGTGATGGAAAATTGGAACCTGACGAAGAACAGGGACCAGCGCGCCTGGCGGGCGTTCAGGCGCTTGGCAGATCGTAAGTATTCCAAGTTCTTGTGGTCCGTGAGGACCACAAACGGCAGGTTCGCCCCCTCTAACCAGTGGCGCCACTCCTGCAGGGCGAGCTTGATGGCCAAGAGCTCTCTGTCCCCCACATCGTAGTTTCTCTCCGCCGGGGACAAGCGCCGGGAGAAGAAGGCGCACGGTCATTTGGCGCCATCGTCCGGTGACCGCTGGGACAGCACTGCTCCCACTCCCGTGTCCGAAGCGTCTACCTCTACGATGCACTGCAGCCCGGGGTCGACCTGGCGAAGGACCCGGGAGGAGGAGAATTCCGCCTTCAGCGCCTCAAAGGCGGCAGCGACCTCTTCGGTCCACCGGAACGGGACCTTCGGGGACGTGAGGCGGGTCAGTGGTCCAACAATGGCACTGAAGTTGGGGACAAAGCGGCGGTAGAAATTGGCGAAGCCAACAAATTGCTGCACCTGTTTCCGGGATGCAGGTGTGGGCCATTCCACCACCGCCTTTACCTTCTCTGGGTCGGGGAGCACCTTATCGTGGGCGATGATGAACCCCAGGAAGGACGTACTCCTGGCGTAAAATTCACACTTTTCTGCCTTAACGTACAGACGATTCTCCAGCAGCCTTTGGAGGACCCGCCTCACGTGGACCTGGTGCTCATCCCTGGACTTGGAGAAGATGAGAATATCGTCCAGGTAGACGAACACGAAAAGGCCAATGAAGTCCTGGAGGACGTCATTAATGAGGCGCTGGAAGACTGCAGGAGCGTTGGTCAACCCGAACGGCATCACCAGGTATTCAAAGTGGCCGTTCGGGGTACGGAAGGCCGTTTTCCACTCATCTCCCTCCCGGATCCGGATGAGGTGGTAAGCGCTGCGTAGGTCCAGCTTGGTGAACCAGGTCGCCCCCTAGAGGGAGTGGAAAGCAGTGTCCATGAGAGGCAGGGTGTAACGGTCCTTCTCCGTGATATTATTGAGGGCCCGGTAGTCGATACAAGGGCGGAGGGACCCATCCTTCTTTCCCACGAAGAAGAACCCTGCCCCCACGGGTGACGATGATGGGCGGATAATCCCAGCACTTAATGACTCCTTCAGGTAGGCATTCATCGTCTCCTTCTCCGGCGCAGACAGGCTGTAAAGGCGACCAGAAGGTAAGGGAGCCCCCTGGCGGAGGTTGATGGCGCAGTCATAGGGCCGATGAGGGGGAAGAGACATAGATTTCGCTTTGCTGAACACCATACCCAGGTCGTGAAATTCTGGGGGCACCAGAGACAGGTCCGGAGGTGCAGCGTCCGTCGCAGGGGGAGGAGCGGACGGAGAGCAGGCAGCGGACTGAAGGCAGGTGCCCATACAGAACATACTCCATGCCGATATCCCAGCTGATTTCCAATCCAGGACCGGATTGTGAAGGCGGAGCCAGGGATACCCCAGGATGACGGGCGACACAGAGTTGGGAAGGACGTAAAAGGTCATCTCCTCCCGGTGGTTTCCCGAGATGATGACCGGTAGGGGGACAGTTTGATGTGTCACTCTCCCAAGGGTGGCACGGGAGAGGTGGACTAGGGAGATGGGAGTGTTGAGTGCCTGGCAGCGGATGCCCAATCGGGTTGCCAGGCTTTGTGAAATGAAGCTGCCTTCTGCGCCCGAATCCACCAGTGCGTGGGTGAGGTGCCCAGTGGGGTTATGGCAGAAACGGATGGGCAGCTTCAATTGGGTGAGTGATCCTAACCGATTGACGTCCGCGAGGCTTCCAACAGTGACTCGCGGACCCCACCGACTGGCTTTCCGTGGACAACGCTCCACGGTGTGTTGGTCGCCTCCGCAATACATGCAGAGGCCCAACTCACGGCGGCATTGTTTCTCCACAGGGGAAAGTTTAGTCCAGCCCGTCACCATCGGCTCCGACTCCTCGGGGCGCGATGCTGGCGGCGCCGCCAGGGGGCGAGCTTGGAGCAGGTGCGGTGAGGCTCCACGAGGGCGAGAAGAAGAAGACCTCCGCCCCGAGGAGCGCTCGCGCAGCCTGTTATCCAAACTTACCGCTAAGGACGTCAGCTCCGCTAGCGTCCCAGGGATATCCCGACCAGCCAGTTCATCCCTCAGATCACTATTGAGGCTGCGGAGGAACAGGCCACAGAGGGAGCGTTCCTCCCAGCCCAATTCCTCCGCCGCTACCCGGAAGTCGACCGAGTGGTCCGCTGCCGACCGGCTTCCCTGCTGGAGAGCAAGAAGCCGATCGACCTGGACCGTTTCGGTTTGAGAATGGTCAAAGACCTCCAGAAAGCGCCTCACGAATTGGTCATAGGTGAGGGTGGCATAACTGGGCCTCGCCATTACGGCGTAGGTCCAAGTTAACGCACGCCCCTCCAGAAGATTCCCTATGTAACCAATTCGACTGTGATCCGAGGGAAAATCTCCGGGCACACGGTGGAACACGGACTCACACTGCATAATGAACCCCCGCGCTCCGCCGAGCTTACCGCTAAAGCGGGCGGGGGTCGGAATCGGTGTGAGCCGAACCGGTGCCACTGGAGCCGGCTGGACGGCCGCTGGAACAGCAGGAGCCGCGCCACCCTGGCGAGTCTGGAGGAACGGCTGTTGGGGGTCCAAGCGGTTCAATCGGTTAGTTAATTCTAATAATTGATTAAGAACCACCTGTTGCTGATAAACAATCTGATCCACCCGAGCCTCGAGGATGGTAAACCGGTGTGCGAGCCCGCCGTCTGCCGAGCCGCTCTGCTGAAGCCGTACTGACATAACGTTCGGCTCAGGAGACGCACACACACAGGCTCAGAGTAGTTCAAACTGTTTATTAACAACAGGGATGTTTGGGTGCGTGTCTGCGGAATGTTAATGTGTTGGTGGTGGCGTCTGCTTCGGACCCAGAGGCAGGAGACCGTTCAGCCGGCAACCCTATGGGAGAAATCAGACACAGGGTGATGAGCACACACCAACACAGGAGGAGAATAGGCGAGGGAGAGAAGCTTACTTGTTGGGACAGATGACTGGCGCTTCAAGGATGGAAGCCCGGGAGACAGCCACCTGCAGGACTCGGTGCAGCAGCGAGGAGAGACGAGGGACGGGATTGTCCGCCGCCGAGGAATCCACCTGTGCACAGGGGAGCAGACTGGAGAGATGAGGTAAGCGATTTTCTTACCGGTGACGAGGATGCTGAAGAGAATGTGGTAGAAGCCCATGGAAGGGAAATGAAGTCTACGGCTTCAGGCCGAAGCTCAGGGCGAGGCGGCTTTTATCCCTCGCCGCTGACGAGTAGCAGGTGCGTGAGCAGGTGGCACCGCTGATGAATGGCGCGGCGTGACACTGATGTCTAGAGTGATTTGTACTTGTCATGTGTTTGTTCATTAAATAATAATGGACAAAAGCAGATTGTGATGGAGTTTGAGTTAATAAATGTTTAAAAAACAACTTTTCATGTGATCACTACAACAGAGAAAAAAGAAGACATTACAGTACGTCTGACCATCACCACTGCCATCACTTGACAATGTATTTACTGTTTAGGACTATTCATAGAAATGTTTCTATCTCTGCTTAACTTTCTCAATATTCTTGAATTCGGATTTTTGCTTTGTGAGTTGCTTTGAAAGTAGCGCCGTGGTGAATGAGTGGAGCAGAGGTGAGAACCAGAAAATGTGAAGGATGAGCCAAAGCAAACCAATCATAGCTCTTGCAGCCTGCATTGCCGACCTCTCCACCTCTGCCACCTCTCGCATGATGACATGGGTGCAAAATACTGTACCTTGCCATATGCAAAAGCAAGAAATTGTCACCACCCGAGTGCCGGTCTCGTCCGCGCTCGGGTCATACATTATCTTTTCCAGGCTTTGACAGCAGTGGGTCCCTTCTAGCTCCCTGGGCTCTTATTGTGACAGCGCCCGGTGGAGCCTCCTGCTGTCAAAATCAACAGCTGTGCTGCATTCGGGGTCATTAGTGACCAGTGTTAAAAACGGACGCCGAATGCACCCGATGCAGCAGTCTCTGTTATGCTACCTGTTATACTTCCCGACAGAACGTCTCATCGTCTGGCGCTTCGGGCGTCCCCCGGCTCAGACGTTGTTCATTCGTCATCTGTTGTAAGTTACCCTGTGATCATCCTACCCTCTTTGTCGTGTGTATTTTCCTCTGTTCCTAACCCCTTAATAAAACACCACTGCAACTCACCGGCGACTGCTGGCGTCTTATGGTAGCTCGCGAGGGCCACCATGACAGTAGACTGCTGCCAGAACGTCTAGAGAAAGGCGTCGCACCGAGACACCATTCACCGTGAGTTTTTGCAGTATTGGACTGTTGTTCCTACCTGTCTGGGTACCGTGCTGAAGCATGCTGTTGCGGAGGTCCCGCACTCAGAGTCAGGGTGATATTCTCGTAGACACCCTCGAGTGTGTGGACGAAATCCTTATCACCGCCTCCCTCCTCGACTTCAACAGCGACATGCCCCGGTACCTGGACCAAGCCGAGGACATTCTCAATCATCTTCCCCGCTTCACCGATCACCCGGAGGTAAGCGTGAGGAAAGATGACATTGCTGCACAGCGCGAGATACTCCGTGGGCTGGAGGGAAATCCCAGCAGGAAGCCGAAGAGGAGGAGACATCGCCCCCTCACTTCGGGATCCCGCTCCTGCCCCCGTTCTGACCCAGAAGTTCTCATCATCCGGAGGTCTTTCCCCATCAAGCATGTCGTCACTTGGGATTCCCCCAGAGGAGCTGCAGCTGACAGCAATCAAGGTCTGGGACCGAGTGGCTGTTGCTCGCTCCGCTGTGCATCCATCGTTGATCATGAAGCATGTGGCGGCGGCAGTTAGACTGGTGGAGAGGAATCCAGAGTTGCGTGAGTTCCCTGAGTTTGCCGACCTGCTCGCCTCTGTTTCTGCACAGGAACGGCGATTCCCGGATCTCACCTTCGCCTCACCCCCTGCAAGAAACCGTCATCACACCGGCTGTCAACCTTGGCTTGAATCCCGTCTGGATCCAGTTCCGGGTCGCCGCAAGGGCTCAATCCCCCACACAGCTGCCACTCCTGCGCCTCGTCAGGGGGGAATCCTCGCAGCCTCATCTCCCGGGTCATCTTCTCCTGCTGTCCCGTCAGTGCTCCGTGCCTGGCTCGTCTCGGCTGTCGCCCCCTTCTCCTCGTCGCCTATCACGGCCGCTGTGTGTCTCTGGAGTCCTGTCCTGGTGAGCTCCATCCCGGAACCATCTCCAGCGGCTCCCCCTCGTCCTCCCAGGGGGCCCGCTGTCGCCGTCCGGCGAGGAGAGGGAGGAGCAACACCCGCCGCAGCAGGCACCATCCAACCTCCAGGAGACAGGCAAGTCCCAGGTCATTCATATTCTCATTACTGTGATTTGCCTTGTCAGACTCCTGGGGGTGGAGTTCGGGGTTCGCAGCCCCCCGAGCTCCCACCACCTGCTGTGGCTTTAATGATTAATCCCGCTTCCTCTGTGTCTCCCTCCGATGAGCGGTCCTCGACGCCAGGCCAACATCGCCGGATGAGGAGGGGGCCTGCGGTTCTGGAGAGCCTGGTTCTGGTCCCGCAGCCACGTCGTGGGCGGAGGAGGAGAGCGGACTGCAGCGTGGAACCTGCGCCGACGAGGAAGCGTCCCCGGGTCTCCACGGACGAGCGGTCCGGTCCAGCGGGTCGAGGGTCCCCTGCCACCACGCCATGCGGGCCATCGGCGTGGGCTTCGGTGCCGGAGGATCCAGAGGCTGCAGACACCATCATGCCAGCTTCAGAGCCCGACGTAGCTGAGTGGGAGCCTGACGACGACCTCCTGCTGTCTGAGCCCGGATCTTCGCAGTCCTGGACGGCGTCAGAAACCGAGATCAGGCAAGTGCTCTGTATTGTCTTTCTCCTTTCCATCTTAGAGCATTTTAGCCTGTCTCTTGGGGAGATGAGCTGGGTGCAGCCGCCCGCTGCGTCCGAGCTTATCTCGCTGGGTTCTGGTGCTGCCAGTGATCCTGATCCCGGTTCTTCTCTCTCTCCCGAGCCTTCTCCCATGATCGCCGGCGAGGGGCTACTTTCACCCGCTGCGCCAGAGGTTCCAGGTTCGGGGTTGGAGGTCGGTTCTGGTGCGGCGCCGACCCAGTCGGGGTCCGTCGCGGGTGCAACCGAGACCCAATCGGGGTCCGTCGTGGGAGCAACTGCGACCCAATCGGGGTCCGATGAGGGTGCAGCACCAGCGGTTTCCAGGTTCGGTGAGGGAGCTGCAGATCCCCTGCTGCTGGATACTGGACGGGCTAGTCTCCTTCTTCATCCTCATCATCACCGTCACCCTCCTCGTTCTCCAGAGGAATGCAACCCATTTCCACCTGGGGCCGTTGGGGTTCCGAATGCTCCGCCCGGTTCTCCCTCATCTTCCCCTTCTCCAGGGAGGCCGCCTTCCACTTCTCCCCTACAGTCCTGGTGGTCAAGCAATGTGAGTCGGCCGCCCAAAGGACTGCCGCGCCCATTTGGCTCTCTGGGCCGGCCACCCGACCCACTGGACTACTTGTTTGGCGACCTGGTCCAGCCGCCTGAAATTCATTGTTTCCGGGCATGGGACTGGGGTAGGCTGCCCGAACTTTCTGCCTCCATACCTCAGAGCCAGGACTGCTGTCATCCCGGGTTTTTTCTATCATTATGTTCGTCTGTAAGCTTTTGGGATGTGCGGGGGGCCTGGTATCTGTAATTTTGTATCTCACCTTTTTCCCTTAGCCGGTGATTTGTGGGTTTTTTTTTCCTCCCCTCTGTCTAATGTCCATGTACTGTTTGAAACTGTTATGTATTGCCTGTTGGGTTCTGTCCTTGCGTTACCCACATGTTATGGAGTATTGTGTGGTTTGTTTTTTTTCTCTCCCCCCACGGTACTCTGTAATTGCTTTGTTGGTCCCCTGTCATCATTTTGGGTTTTGCTTCTCCTCTTTTTGACTCTCTCCCTCCTGCCGGCGCCCCATCCGCCCACCCTAGGGGGGGTGGGGGTGGGGCTTGGTTGTTATTTGGCCGTTCAGGAGCTCGGCCTCGAGGGGGAGGTACTGTCACCACCCGAGTGCCGGTCTCGTCCGCGCTTGGGTCATACATTATCTTTTCCAGGCTTTGACAGCAGTGGGTCCCTTCTAGCTCCCCGGGCTCTTATTGTGACAGCGCCCGGTGGAGCCTCCTGCTGTCAAAGTCAACAGCTGTGCTGCATTCGTGGTCATTCGTGATCGGTGTTAAAAGCGGACGCTGAATGCACCCCGATGCAGCAGTCTCTGTTATGCTACCTGTTATACTTCCCGACAGAACGTCTCATCGTCTGACGCTTCGGGCGTCCCCCGGCTCAGACGCTGTTCATTCGTCATCTGTTGTAAGTTACCCTGTGATCATCCTACCCTCTTTGTCGTGTGTATTTTCCTCTGTTCCTAACTCCTTAATAAAACACCATTGCAACTCACTGGTGACTGCTGGCGTCTTATGGTGGCTCGCGAGGGCCACCGTGACAGAAATTGGGTTCTTTAAATCAGTGATGTTCAACAAAACCATTTTCCCCCAAATGTATGTTTGTTTAGATGGACTGTAATTATCGGGAAGAGAATGATTAAGTTTTTCTTTAGATAATTTAAATGCAGTTAGTACTACACAGCAGTGAAACAGTGTTTGTTCTCCCTTTGTAGATTCAAAAATGGACTTTCAGCCCTTCAGTTTTTGACTGCTCTACAGCAACACCCTACTTTGCTGGCCCCTGCTCTGTGCCACTCTAAAAAGCGACTCACTGGCTTTGAACTTGAGCGACTCTTCACACCTGACCTCAGTCCTTCAGGGAGTAACAGGAGACTAAAAGAGAGTCAAACTTCGGCCTACTGGGCAGACTATCTCCTTGATTGTGAAGGTTTGTAAATTTTTTGTAACTAGTTGGGAAATCACATTACCATGGTGTATGTATCTGAACATTTTTTCTTTGCAGAGGGCCAGGCTGCTGTGTCTGTGAAGGATGTTTTGATGTTTGCCACTGGGCTGACTTCATTTCCCCCATCTGGCTTGGAACCATCGCCATGAATAGAGTTCCTGGATGATTCTCCATTCCCAATAGCAAATACATCTTCAAACTCATTGAAATTACCACTCCTAGATTCATACAGTGTGTTTAAGTTACAAATGGACTTTGATTCATTCATTCACCTGGCCAGCAGGAGAGTGCCGTAAGCCTCTGTATATAGTCTTTGTTGTTATCCTGAATAAACCCTGTTAACCGAGGTTAGACTGACTCGTCATTCCTATATTATGGACATAACATTTGGTGACAAGGTAAAAGCGGTAATGGAACACTCTATTGCTAGCTTTCGGCTGTTCCTCGAGGCTCTGGGCAAGCCACTCGTGCCGTAGCCTAGGTGGTTTGCTGCCTTTACCAACTACCTTGTTGTCCTGGGTTTGGGAGATATGGAGAAGCTCCGTGCGCGAGCTGTGTTAGTACATAATTTAGGAATGGAAGGGCAGAGGATTCTGGAGAATCTTGGAGGTGCGGACAGTTTTGATGAAGTGGTGCAGCTAATGGCGTGACACTTTAAGGCCCCGGAGAACGTCATTGTGAGACGCATTCAATTCTGACAGCGCCGACAGCGGTCGGGAGATCCCGTGCGAAGATTCATGGCGGACCTCCAAGAGCTGGTGAGGAAATGCAGATTCTGGGCCCTGGAGGACGAGATGATTCAGGACCAGTTGGTGGAGCACGTCTGTTGCATGGCGGCCCGGTCCAGTTTGTTGACGCACCCAGGAGAGATGACGTTAGCTGAGGCTGTCGAGCTTGCCCAACAGTACGAGGCAGCAGAGACCATCGCGAGGGCTCTTACTGAAGGGGCCTCTCTGGAGAAGAATGAGTCTTGTGCTAAGGCACTGAGCCTGGACCCTGGTGATGGCGAATGCGGAGAGGATGATTTTACTTCCGTGGTCAGTATGAGGTCTGCCCCTGGTACGCCAAAATGTTATGGATGTGGGTCCACTGAGCACCGCTATAAGTCCAGAGTGTGCCCGGCGAAAGGAAAGCATTGTGGCAAATGCGGTCTTTTAAACCATTTTGCCAGGGTGTGCGAAAACTTCGTACGCAGGAGCCGTGGGAGAGATCCAGGTGCTGCGCAGAAGACGCCGACGGTTGTGCATACCGTCTCCCCGGAGACGACAGGGAGGATTGGTTGCACCGTCGCGTTGGATGGGGTCAAGGTCCTGCTTCTAGTGGACACAGGAGCGGTGATTTCTGTCCTGAATCTTGAAACCATGGATAGACTGTTTCCCCACCGACAGATAAGAAGGCAACAAGTGGAGTATTATGGTTATGGGTGGAACAAGTTGGCTATATTGGGCTACGTCGAGATGGAGGCCCGATATAAGGACAGTGTGGTGCCCAGTGTTTGCATTAACGTTTCTGCATCCGGTGTTAACGTTATGGGTTGCAACCTATTTTACAGCCTTGGGTTCTCCATTATGAACGTCTCCGGTGAAGAATGGTCTGGATGCGGACTGTGGGGCCAACCTGTTCCTGCCGTGGAGGGTGCTGAGGTGTGGGATTCGGACTGGATGGTCAATGTGACTTTGGGAGTGCACACACCGTGCCACGTGGAGATCTCTCGGGATGGACCCGATGCCGTCACGCAAGCTGCCCTGGACAAAGGTGTTCGACGGCATGGCGGGACCCCCGATGAGGCTCATCAGAACAAGGTGCCAACGCAGGGAGAAAACGGGGCTAGACTGCGGAGCGTGGTTATCGTAAAGCGCTCCCAGCAACAACCTGCCAAGAGGAGACACAGGAGAGCCCGCGTGTCGGACAGCTGGAGTCGGGGACCAGTCGCAGGACCAGTGATCTGATGAAAAGGAAGTGGGCTCCCTCAAAGACCAAGGTTGAGGCTTGAGTACATAGAGATCACAGTACACGCGAGCAGCAGGACAACCAGAGATGGTTCCAGGTGGAGCCTGGTCGGATGGAGGAAGATGGGCGCAGGTCTATTCGTGTCTGGAGACACCCGAGGGATCTGCGGCTGCCGGAGGAGGAGAGGAGACGGCACAGCAGGAGCCCTGATGTGAAGAGACCGAGACGCCTTGAGAGGGATCCATCCGGGTACTGAGTGTTTTATTTTTGCATGTTTCTGTTGTTTCTTCAGTCCTGTTTTAATGTTGGTTCCTATTTGGTGCCCCAGTAAAGTAAAAAAAAAAAAGAGAAAAGAAGAGGGTTAAAAATTCTGAGTGAGTGTGAGTGCAGGAGTCGTCCGTTTGATGTTTGATAGCATTTTGTCTATTTTACATGTCATGTGTAGATGCCCGTTATATGCACTGTACTTTTGGTTATTTTGGAGAATTGTTTTTTGTGTCAAATTTTGGTAGTCTGGCCGGTGGCATCTCTGTGTGAATTTACATTAGTAATTTTCTGGAGTTTGCCTGGTTTGAGTGACTTATATTGATTGAGTATTTGTATGTATTTGGTTTAACTGAATTGTTTTTATTTGAGTTGCCCCTTTAGTGCATTCTACTCTGTGTGCCCATTGTGGGGTGGGAGTTGGGGTGGGGGCCGCCTATAGGAAATTTCTTGTGTTTTATTGTATGTGTTGTTTGATGTGCTTTTGAGGGATTGTTTTTAGTTAGAAACACGGCTTATTATTATTTTGTTTGTATGTTCCCCTATTCCAGGGCGGCGCGGTGGTGGAGTGGTTAGTACTCTGGCAGCACAGCAACTCACCCTTGGCCAGGGGATCCTGGGTTCGATCCCAGCCTCCGACCAACAGTGATCTGTGCGGAGTTTGCATGTTCTCCCCGTGTCTGCGTGGGTTTACTCCGGGATTTCTCTGGTTTCCTCCCACATGCTAAAAACATGCAGGTTAGGTTAATTGGCATCAAAACTGGGGATTCTAAATTGTCCTTAGGTATGACTGTGAGAGTGAATGGTTGTCTGTCTCTCTGTGTTGGCCCTGCGATGGACTGGCAATCTGTCCAGGGTGTACCCTGCCTCTCACCCTAAGATGTTGGGATAGGCTCCAGCCCCCCTGCGACCCGAAAAGGACTAAGCGGAAGAAGATGGATGGATGGTTCCCCTATTCCAAGCGGCAGAATAATCTGCTCAGCTGTGTAGGGGGTGCTGGTGGTCTACTCAGCCCCTCAGCCTTAGTTGTGTGAGTGGATAGGTATTTTGTTTATTTTTCTGTACATATTTTTGGATTAGTGCGTATGTCTAATGTTCTGATGAGTTTCATCAGAAACTCCTCCAGCTCAAGGTGCCCCCCTCCACCTGCCAGTGGATCTCCAGCTTTCTGACTGACAGGTGGCAACAGGTGAAGCTAGGGAGATTTACATCCAGCTCCCAAAAAATTAGTACTGGCGCCCCCCAAGGATGTGTCCTTTCCCCACTGCTCTTCTCCCTCTACTCCAACGACTGCACCTCAGAGGACCTTTCAGTGAAGCTCCTGAAGTTTGCGGATGACACCACAGTCATCGGTTTGATCCGGGATGGTGATGAGTCTGCATACAGGCGGGAGGTGGAGCTGCTGATCCTCTGGTGCGGCCAGAACCATCTTGAACTTAACCCAGCTAAAACGGTGGAGATGACTGTGGATTTCAGGCGACACCCTCCTTCATTCCCCCCACTCACCATCCTCAACAGCACAGTGTCCACTGTGGACTCATTCAAGTTTCTGGGTACCACAATCTCCCGGAACCTGAAGTGGTCCTCCCATATAGACACTGTCCGGAAAAAGGCCCAGCAGAGGTTGTTTTTTCTGCGTCAGCTCAAGAAGTTTGATTTGCCTCAGGAGCTGCTGGTTGTCTTCTACACACCATCATCCAATCTGTCCTCTGCTTTTCCATCACTGTCTGGTTTGGATCTGCCACTAAACAGGACAAGACCAGACTGCAGCGGATCATTAAGTCTGCGGAGAGGATCATTGGTACCGACCTACCCTCCATTGAGAACTTATATCGGTCCATAACCAGGAAATGGGCGGGAAACATCTGTGCTGACCCGTCACACCCCAGCCACAAACTGTTTGAACTTCTGTCTTCTGGTCGTCGTTACAGATCACTGAAGGTCAAAACCACCCGTCACAGGAACAGTTTCTTTCCTCAAGCCATCACTCTGATGAACTCCTAACATTCACCTAGTCCTACCTGTTGCTGTACTCATGACTTTTAATCCCTTCTTACATTGCACATAACTCTCACACTGCTTTTTACTTCATTCACATCATATCACTGAATCTGAGTTCACATTGAAATACTGTGTGACTGTATATTTTTTCATATATTTCTGCGAAGTGTGGATAGTCTGAGTAAATAACTGCATATATTCCTGTATATATTTGCATCCTTTTATAGAAACGTGGACAGACTGTAATTTACTGTACATACTCTGTTGTCATTGAATCCTTATTTAAATCTTATTTAAATCCTCCACCTGAACAACGAGAGCAAGTTTTTAGCCAAAGTCAAATTCCTTGCATGTGTTGTGCATACTTGGCCAATAAAGCTGATTCTGATTCTGATTCTGATGTCGGGTGATAAATTTGGGTGGGTTATTTGTGTGCTTGGCATTTTTTTTAGGGGGGGATGTTATGTATGTAAATAGGCTGGTATGACCAAGATGGCGGCCGGGTTGGTCATGGGACAGACCGGGGTGGCTACTGACGGTTTCCGGTGGTGACGCCGCCCAGGGTATAAAACAGTGGACAGAAGAGGCTCTGCCTTTTTCGTCGTGAAGCCACCTGGCCAGCAGGAGAGTGCCATAAGCCTCTGTATATAGTCTTTGTTGTTATCCTGAATAAACCCTGTTAACCGAGGTTAACAGGGTTGCTCCGCACTGTGTGTGTTTATATATTTACATATTTATTCCACCTAGCTGCAATGCTCCGTACTGTGGGTGTTTATATATCTACATATTTATTCCATCTAGCTACAATGCTCCGCACTGTGTGTTTATATTCTCATATATTTATTCCATCCAGCTACAATGCTCTGCACTGTGTGTCTGTGTGTATATATATATATATATATTTATAGTAATATGTACATATGTATATTAGCTGCTCTTGCTTTTTTTTCTTGCTTTTTTTCTTGCCTTCTGATTGTTGCTCTGAGTGTTGCTATCCCTGTGCTGTTGCAATCCTGGAATTTCCCCGTTGTGGGACTAATAAAGGCTTATCTTATCTTATCTTATCTTATCTTAGACTGATTCGTCATTCCTATATTATGGACATAACACAGGATTCGGCTGTTTCTATGCCATGTCACTGAATGACCCCTTGAGCTCAGACTCTGAAAATATTTTTTCTTTGTTGTTGTTGATAAAGGCACACCTAAAGGTGCAGTTGCATAATCCAAATATGCCACAAAAGCTCATTACTTTACTTTTATTTTTTATTCATTATTTCTCAGTTTAAAATAATGAAGCTGTGGGTAACAGACTCAGACACTGATGTTCAGACAGACAATGTTCCACCTTTACAATAAACCTTTTTGATCAATTTCAATTCATAGCTGAACAATTTCTTTGAGTTTCAGATACAGTTCAGATGCAGACTGCCAGTCCTCTGGCTTCTGTAATTGATGGTGCTCCATGGCAAAGTCCAAGTACTCCTGCATGTTTGGGTCCCCACGAGGACTTACTGACAGGCAAGCCTCAGGAAAGGCATCCAATTTAGCCTGTTCAATTTTAAATCCACAGTCTCTGGAGCCAAACCTATGAACCAGAAGACATAATTGTATTTATTTAAATTTAAGCTAAAAATAAAATGAATATTAATCTATCATCCAATGTATTACCTGTGTGGTAAGTAGTAGAGTTTATTGGGCAATCCTCCTGGACATGATGCTGTTCTAGAAGGGCGAATCCTGTGACTGTTCCACAGTCTCACACTCATCTAAATCCTTCTGAACAACATCACCAAAGCAATATCTCAATAGACACTAATGCTTGTGACTCCCATTGAAGTAGCCGGCATCTGAAGGTCTGCAAATAGCTCCATCCAGAACTGACACCTATAGAAATGTTTTGGGTTTTTTTTTAGTTTTAAGCATATACACGTTTGGAGAATGACATCAAAGGTTACTCATAATCAGTAAGCATTTTTTTGGGGGGGGGCATTCACCAATTTAGGGTACAAATGTATACATGTAAATTGGGTACAAATCTGCAAGAATAAAGGTACATAATATAATAAAAGATACTAATTTAAAAATTGAAAAAGTCACAGATTACAATTAGTTACACAATAAATGACATATTTCTCGGCCCAGGAAACACGCACGCAGGCTCAGGTAGATTTGAAAGCTTTATTCAACCAATAAAACGTGTTTGGATGTGTGTATGTGATATGTTAATGTGTTGTCGGTGGAAGATGAAGGCAGGGACAGAGCAGCACGCCGTGCAGCCAGGCAACCCTATGGAAGAGACGAGAGCAGGGAATTAGCTGGGCAAACCACACGGGAGAGTAATAAAGCAATATGCTTACTTGCAGCGATAGAGGTGGCTGGCGTTGGCAAAGATTCCAAGCCTGGGAGACAGCGCCCTGCTGTGCGTCCAACGAGGAGAGGAGATGCAGGGGAACGATGATGGCGAAGGAGAGGATGTCCGCCGCCAGGGAATCCACCTGTGCACAGGGGAAGGCTGAGAGGACAGGTGAGTAAATAGACAGCTTACGTGTCGTAGCGATGATCAGCAGGCCTGGAGGAAGGAATCTGCTGAGGGTTAGAGCACGTAGAAAGACAGACGGCTCCAGGCCGATGCTCAGGGCGAGGTGGAATAAATAGTTGCGCGCTAACGAGGTGCAGGTGTGCGCGCAGCTGAGGTGGATGCCCGAGAGCGGCGAGTGGTGACAGTACTCCCCCCCCTAACAGCGCCTCCTGGCGCTGGCTTACCTGGGTGCGCCCGGTGGAACTCCACGATGAGATCTTGATCCAGCACCCACGAAGAGCGCACCCAGGACCTCCACTCCGGGCCATAATCCTCCCAATCCACCAGGTATTGTAGCCCACGACCTAGGCGCCGGGAGTCCAGGATGGAAGCAACACCCCACGCCAGGTCACCGTCAATCATCATGGGAGCGGGTGGCGACCTAGGAGGAGGGCAGAGTGGATTGGAGAGAACAGGCTTAACTTTAGAAACGTGGAAGGTGGGACACACATGTAGGGAGGGAGGGAGGGCCAAACGCACAGCCACTGGGTTGACAATCTTGGTGATCACAAATGGACTGAGAAACCGTGGAGCCAGCTTCCTCTTCTCGGCCTTGAGGTTGATGTCTTGAGAAGAGAGCCAAACCCATTGACCCACCTGGTAATTAGGAGCCGGCCTCATGTGGCGATTGGCGGTGGAGCTGTTGCGCGCCACCGTGCGTAAAAGCACTTCCCTCGTCTTGGTCCACACACTCCGGCAGCGTCTCATATGTGCCTGGACGGATGGAAAAGCCAACTCACCCTCCTGCTCGGGAAACAAGGGAGGATCGTACCCCAAGGACGCCTTGAAGGGAGACACACCAGCAGCCGAAGACCGCGCCATGTTGTGGGCATACTCCACCCAGGCCAAGTAGGAGCTCCAGGAGGATGGATTAGAGGAGGTCACACAGCGCAGAGCAGCCTCCAGCTCCTGACATTGTCCATTGGACTGGGGGTGGTGACCAGAGGAGAGACTAACCGTGGCTCCCAAGGCGTTACAGAAGCATCTCCATACCTGGGAGACAAACTGAGGACTCCGATCCGATACAACGTCCAATGGAATCCCGTGCAGTCTGACCACATGTTGGACGAGGAGGTCAACCATCTCACATGCCGAAGGGAGACCCCGAAGAGGCACAAAATGGGCGACCTTAGAGAACCGATCCACAATCGTCAGAACTGTGTCATAGGTGTTAGAGACCGGGAGGCCAGTGACGAAGTCAAGGGCGATGTGCGACCAGGGCCTGCCCGGGACCGGCAGGGGCTGGAGCAGACCCGCAGGTGGAGAGGTTTGAGACTTGCTGGTAGCGCACTGGGGACAAGCCCGGACGTAGTTGGTGACGTCCCTCTGGAGACCCGGCCACCAGAACGAGCGTTGCAGAAGATCCACCAGTCGGGAGACGCCAGGGTGACAGGCGAGCTTGGAGGTGTGGACCCAGTGAATAACCTCCCCTTGAACAGCTGATGGAACGAAGAGCCTGCCCTCTGGACCACCGCCAGGGTCCGGTTCTGTCTCCTGCGCCCTTCGGATCTTGTCCCTGATGGACCAGGAAACCGCCCCCACAACGCACGAGCTGGGAAGGATGGTGTGGTCCGACTCCTTCAGATCCTCAGGAGCGAACTGTCTGGACAAGGCATCGGGCAACCCATTCTTCGAGTCTGGACGGTAAGTGATGGTAAACTTAAATCGAGCAAAGAATAGAGACCAGCGCGCCTGGCGGGCATTCAGGCGCCGCGCTGACCTCAACTACTCAAGATTCTTGTGGTCCGTCCAGACCACAAAAGGCTGAGCTGCCCCCTCCAGCCAGTGACGCCACTCCTGCAGCACGAGCTTGACAGCGAGGAGTTCCCTGTCGCCGACGTCATAATTACGTTTGGCTGCAGATAACCGTCGGGAGAAGAAGGCGCAGGGCCGCTTGACTCCGTCCACTGGTGAGCACTGAGAGAGCACCTCCCCCACCCCCGTGTCGGATGCATCGACCTCCACCAAGCACTGCAGCGCGGGGTCGACCTGGGTCAGGACCCGGGAGGACGAGAACTCCGCCTTGAGGGTCTTGAAGGCGGCGGCTGCCTCCTCGGACCACTGGAAGGGCACCTTCGATGAAGTGAGGCGAGTCAGGGGGGTGACAATGGCGCCAAAGTTGGGAACAAAGCGACGGTAGAAATTAGCGAAGCCGATGAACTGTTGTACCTGCTTCCTGGAGGTAGGCGTGGGCCACTCCACCACCGCTTTAACCTTAGTGGGGTCGGGGAAAATCTGATTGTGCGAGATGACAAACCCCAGGAAGGAGGTGGTCCGGGCGTAGAATTCGCACTTCTCCGCCTTGATGTAGAGTCTGTTTTCCACCAGCGGTTGCAGGACCCGCCTCACATGAGCCTGGTGCTCCTCCTGTGACCTGGAGAAGATGAGTATATCGTCCAAGTAAACGAAGACAAAGACCCCCAGGAAATCTCGTAGGACGTCGTTTATGAGCCGCTGGAAAACGGCAGGTGCGTTGGTGAGCCCAAACGGCATCACAAGGTACTCAAAGTGACCGCTGGGCGTCCCGAAGGCCGTCTTCCACTCATCGCCCTCCCGGATCCGAACGAGATGGTAAGCGCTGCGGAGATCTAGTTTCGTGAACCAGGTCACCCCCTGGAGGGAGTGGAAGGCGGTGTCCATCAGCGGCAAGGTGTAGCGATCCTTAATTGTAATGTCATTCAGCGCTCTGAAGTCAATGCAGGGGCGAAGGGACCCATCCTTCTTGGACATGAAGAAGAAGCCCGCGCCGAGCGGAGATGAGGAGGGGCGGATGATCCCAGCGCTGAGCGACTCCTTGATGTAAGCGTCCATCGCCTCACGTTCAGGAGCGGAGAGGCTGTACAGGCGGCCAGATGGCAAGGGGGCCCCTGGACGGAGGTTTATGGCGCAGTCATACGGCTGGTGAGGGGGAAGAGACATAGCCTTGGACTTACTGAATGCTACTCCCAAGTTGTGGAACTCCTGTGGCACCAGGGTGAGGTCCAGAGGCTCGGAGACTGGCACAGGCGGAGGGGAGGATGGATCACAAGCCGCAGACTGGAGGCAGGTGCCCAGGAAGAAGGAGCTCCATGAAAGGACACTGCTGGATCTTCAATCGAGGACGGGGTTGTGCAAGCGCAGCCATGGGTAGCCCAGGATGGCACGGTCCGAAGAGGAGGGCAGGACAAATAGATTCAGGTCCTCACGGTGGTTGCCAGAGATTATAACGGGGACCGGCTTGGTGCGATGCATCACTACCCCCAGGGGAGAGTGAGAGAGGGTGACCAGGTTAAGGGGAGTTGACAATGGCTGACAGGATATGACCAAACGGGTTGCCAGGCTCTTGGAAATAAAACTTTGCTCTGCCCCTGAATCCACCAGTGCATGCATGAGATGCCCGATGGAGTTATGGCAGAATCTAATAGGCAGTGTGCAACAAGATAGGGGATTTGACCGGTTAGAGTCCGCGAGGCCCCCTACAGTGACTCGCGGACCCCCCCGTTTGGCTTAACCAGGCACAGCTCCACGGTATGCTGGTCGTCTCCGCAATACATGCAGAGACCCAGTTCCCGCCAGCGTTGTCTCTCCGCAAGAGGGAGCCTGGTGCACCCGATCGCCACGGCCTCTGGCTCATTGGCAGACTCCGGAGTGGGTAACGCCAGGGGGCGAGACTGAGGACAGCGGGCAGAAGCTCCGCGCGAGCGGCTGACTGACTTCCGCTCCGCGGCCCGCTCTTGCAGCCTATTGTCCAGGCTAATCGTGAGGGAGATCAGCTCGGACAGCTGCCCTGGGAGATCCCGACTGGCTATCTCGTCCCTCAGACCAGAATTGAGGCTACGGAGGAAGATGCTGCAGAGAGATGCCTCTCCCCAGCCAACCTCCTCCGCTGCCACCCGGAAGTCAACAGCGTGATCCGCCGCCGACCGGCTTCCCTGTTGGAGACTAAGAAACCAATCGGCGAGGACGCTGTCACGATGCGAGTGGTCGAACACCTCTAGGAAGTCTTGCACGAACCGGTCGTAGGAGAGGGTCGCGTAGCTGGGCTTTGACTTAACGGTGTAAGCCCAAGCTAGCGCTTGCCCCTCCAAGAGATTAGCCATGTAACCGATTCGGCTATGGTCTGAGGGGACATCCCTGGGAACGCGCAGAAACACCGACTCACATTGCAAAATAAACCCCCGTGCTCCACCGAGCTTCCCGTTGAAGCAAGCGGGGTTCGGAATAGGTGTGAGCCGGGTCGGCATCCCCGAGCTAGGCTGGCCAGCCGTGGAAGCGGCCGGAGCCGAGGCGCCTTGAGGAATCGGGGGGAACGCCTGCTGGGGGTCAAGGCAGTCTAACCGGTGAGTGATTATAGTTAATTGGTTGAAAATTACTTGTTGTTGGTGCGCAATCATATCCACCCGAGCCTCGAGGGTGGAAAAACGGCGTGCAAGCCCGCTGTCCGCTGGGCCGCTTTGCTGGAGCCGTACTGACATATTTCTCGGCCCAGGAAACACGCACGCAGGCTCAGGTAGATTTGAAAGCTTTATTCAACCAATAAAACGTGTTTGGATGCGTGTATGTGATATGTTAATGTGTTGTGGGTGGAAGATGAAGGCAGGGACAGAGCAGCACGCCATGCAGCCAGGCAACCCTATGGAAGAGACGAGAGCAGGGAATTAGCTGGGCAAACCACACGGGAGAGTAATAAAGCAATGTGCTTACTTGCAGCGATAGAGGTGGCTGGCGTTGGCAAAGATTCCAAGCCTGGGAGACAGCGCCCTGCTGTGCGTCCAACGAGGAGAGGAGATGCAGGGGAACGATGATGGCGAAGGAGAGGATGTCCGCCGCCAGGGAATCCACCTGTGCACAGGGGAAGGCTGAGAGGACAGGTGAGTAAATAGACCGCTTACGTGTCGTAGCGATAATCAGCAGGCCTGGAGGAAGGAATCTGCTGAGGGTTAGAGCACGTAGAAAGACAGACGGCTCCAGGCCGATGCTCAGGGCGAAGTGGAATAAATAGTTGCGTGCTAACGAGGTGCAGGTGTGTGCACAGCTGAGGTGGCTGCCTGAGAGTGGCGAGTGGTGACAATAAAAATTTATCTGAATGAGCAATGCAAATTTATGCGAAAAATGGTGAAAATTTACAGGAAAAAACTGCAAGTTTACACAAAAAATTGCACATTTACAAGAAAAAAATAAATGAGAAAAATGTTGCAAATTTGAGAAAAGTCACAAATTTATAAGAACAAATTTGCAGATTTATGAGAAAAAATGTGCAAATTTATGAGAGAAAAGAAAAATTGCAGTTGCAGATTTATAAAGGAAAAATTGGAAATTAATATGAGAAAGTTTTTTGCAGTTCTGCTTAGAATTAGTCATTCAAAGTAAAGTTATTCTGTTATACAACATGATATAGTAAAGTTGATGATATTGGGGGGACAATTCTCTTTTTTCCAGGTTGGGAGGGGCAATGTTCTCTCTATACAGGCTAACAAGAGGACCCCCCTATATCACCTTATACTCATAATTATTAAATTACTTTATGAAGTCCATTTACCTTCCCTTTCTGAATATGGACCACCAGGACTCAATCAGCTGGTTGTTTGTGGATGAGCCATACATGTGGCTGGACGCTCCAGAGTAGTAGTCATTGTGGTGGTGGCGTAGGGTACACTGAATTGCAGCCATGGTCCCGCTCTCCTTGCCACAATCAGTCCTCAGTCTCATGGGGATGACACCAAGGTTTCCCACACATGACAGGAAATGGTGAGCGATCACTGAAGGGTTATTATTTGTTGGTCCACACGCAAGCCACAGTACTTTTTGTGAAAATCCATCTATGCATCCTGAAAGAGCCAAACCGAATGGCTTCAGTTTGTCATAGCCATCTGTGTGCCACATATAGTTCGGTCCCATGGAGTGATAGGTTCTTCTGAGAAACCTTCTGCGTGCTCTCCTCTCGCACCCTCGAAGATTAAGCTGCCGGAGCAAATTCATTACTCGCAAATTGTACCTTTGTTTGAGTACCTGGCACATCGTGTGGTAGCCAAACAGTTGTCCAGGTCCACAAAGTTCCAATCGGATGGCCCTTATCATGGTATTTGTAGAGGAGTAATCCTTTCTGCGATATAGCCTAGCTTCATTCAGTTTGCTTTTCAGAGACCTCAAGCTGATGTGTACACCGTGTAAACATGACATCATTTATTTTATTTTATTTGTTTATTTGACAGGGACAGTGCAATAAACATAGACAATTAATCAAATGACAATCAGTCTAATGTGTTGCACAGAGTGTATAGCTATTAGCTAATTTGCAACTCTTGTCCCTGGATGGGCTTTAAAAAGAAGAAACAGGTAAAAAGAAAGAAAGATAAGGAAAAGAAAAAATGAAAACAGAATAAACAATAACCACATACATCAATGCAAACAAGATTATAAATACACAATATAAAAACCTGGTTCACATTTGCCTATTTCAGGTCTCCCTCCGTTCGTCACTCACTATAAACAAACACATTCATTCCTTCCCTTCTTTCACTCTCACCCTGCAGACAATCATTTCATACATGGGTACATTCTTGTTTATTTTTCAGCCAGTTTTTTAACCTTTGTAGTAAATGTTTTAAAGTCCATTATTATTTTGATTTCAATTGGCATTGTGTTCCAGATATGACTGCCCTTTATAGAGAAAGCTGTTTGTCCAGATGTGGTTCTGCGGTGGGATATTTTACAGTTATTGTTAACAGAACTCCTGGTGGCTCTGCTGCTGTCCTGTCTTTGGATGAAACCAGCAAGTGGCTCTGGCGCTGATTTATGGAAACATTTGAAAATTAATTTCAGAAAACAGAGGTCAATGTAACTCTCAAAACTCAATAGATTGTATTTTTTTAAAATATAACAGTGATGCCACCTAATGGGCTTTTTATCCAAGATTTTTAGAGTTTGATTATATAATGAACCTATATGTTTTATTGTGGAAGGAGCTGCTTGAGCCCAGACTGTCAAACAGTATGATATATGAGAAAAAACCATAGAATGCATATACAGTACAGCTACTTGGTATGGTATGTAATATCTAATTAATTTAAAGCAGTTCAGATTTTTTTTTACTGTTTTAGAAATTTTCTTTATATGAAGATTAAATTTGAATTGAGGATCTAGTACAATGCCAAGGTATTTGAATTCTGTAACTAAACTGATGTCTTGATCATGTATATTAACTTTAAAATGTTGCAGGTTACATTTTTTGATTGAAAAGCACATTGAAACTGTTTTCTGAAGGTTCAGCAATAGATGGTTCTGGAAGAGCCACTCTTGGACATCAACCATACTTGTAGACAGTACATCTGCAGCCTGTGCTGGAGTCTTGGCAGCTGTGTAAATAACTGCATCATCTGCATAAAGTTGACATGTTGCAGCTGAGCAGTGTAGTGGCAAGTCATTAATAAAAATGCTGAACAGTAAAGGACCAAGAATGGACCCTTGTGGGATACCCATACGGTTATTTAAAAATAAGGATTTATCCTGGTGAACTTTTACACACTGTTCTCTATTCTGGAGATAAGATGCAAACCATTCTAATGTATCTGGAGAGAAGTTAAAAGATACCATTTTGGATAAAAGCAAACTGTGGTTTACAGTATCAAAAGCCTTTTTGAGATCCAGAAAAACAGCCCCTACCACTTTACCCCTGTCCAAGGACTGTTTGACATTTTCAATAAGGCAACAATCTGCTGTTTCTGTTGAGTATCCTGGTCTAAAACCAAATTGGTGTGGATGAAGAAGTTGACTGTCTTGTAGATAGTCTATCAGCTGTGTAGCTACAACTTTTTCAAGAACCTTAGACAGGACTGGTAAAACAGAGATTGGGCGGTAATTGCATATATCGTCTTTACTGCCTGATTTATAAACTGGTATGACGACAGCTTTTTTCCAACCAGATGGAAATGTACTAGACCTAATGGAGAGATTAATGAGATGAGTCAGTGGTTTGATTAATATTTTGCTGTGCGTTTTGAGAAAGGAAGTGCTCATATTGTAGATATCATTAGTTTTTGAGTTTGACAGTGTTTTAACAATACCAGCAATTAACTCCTCATTTACCTCATCGATGTGAAAAGAAACTGTTGAAAGTATTGATTTTGTGTTGTTGAGCACATTTGGCAGCACAAAGTTTTTTGTTAATTCTTCCACTGAGTCCACAAAATATGAATTAAATTCATTTGCCAATATAGCCTTGTCACTGATGGTCTTGCCATTGATTCTAAGTTCCTTTACCCCCTTCTGAACATTTTTTTTATTAGTTAAGTTATTTAAATGCCTCCATAGGGAACTGTTGTTACCCTTTGCATGATCTATCAGTTTATTGTAATAAGATACTTTTGATTTTCGCAGCTCTTGTACCACTTTATTTCTTAAACTTTTGTACACAAGGTGATCATTTTGTAATTTAGAGGTTAATGATGTTTTCAATGCAGAATCTCGCCTCTTCATAAGTTTTCTTATTTCATTATTTAACCATGGTAGGTTAATCTTCTGTTGTCTACTTTTAATTTGCTTTGTAAATTGTTCTATAGACTTTGTAATTGTTGCAGTTATAAAATTACAACAATCATCTACTTCATATATTGACATGAGCTGCTCCCAATTTTGATTCTCTAAGTAATGTTCAAACTCCGCAGTTTTTGATTTGGGAATAATAAAATTTACTTTGTCAATATCAACTCCCCCAAAATACTGTAGTCGCTTTTTAGTAAGTTTTCTGACAGCAAGAACCATGTTATGATCTGAGAGACCAGTTACAAGATTATAGGTTCTGGTTATTCGTTCTGGTTTATTAGCAAATGCCATGTCAATAAGTGTTCTAGATTGTTTGGTTATCCTGGTGGGTCCTTTGATCATTTGTTGGTAATTAAATTTAGTCATGAGGCTAAGTCATGAGTCATCATGTCTATGATTACAGCGTATGAGTGGCCGTCATTAAAATGTTGTATGCACTACTGCAAACCTGGTCTTTCGGTCTCGACCACATCACTTAAACATTGTAGAGACCGACCACACCAAGAACAAAACCGTGTTAACTGGCTCATATGTTGTCCACAAAACAGGTAAAGCATGACTCGGTCACTGTCCATTATTAACAACAATAACCTGAATCCCTTATCCACCTTATTCCTAGGCCCCATGATGCCTTGTGTGAATTATGGTAGCAACTTCCGGTACTAGTTTAGAACATATGGCTGTCACTGAAACGGGACACTTTTCCTTGTTTAAAAACAATGACTTCGGCATCAGAAATGCAGGAACACGGCTTCTTGCACCTGAAAACAGTAACATAATCATACCACTTCCCACGACTATCAAGGGATGGGAAGATGACCTTAAAAAGTGGCCTCGTAGATAGATAGATAGATAGATAGATAGATAGATAGATAGATAGAAACTTTATTTTGAACAAAAAAGTAAAAAAAAACCCAAAACAAATGACAAGTATGATAAAGTGACAGTATACAGTGCTCGAAAGGGAGAAGGAAGAAGTGAACACTTATTAACTCCAACTCCTCTCTTCCATAAATTCCATGTGAAATATAAGATAAGATAAGATAAGATAAGATAAGCCTTTATTAGTCCCACAACGGGGAAATTCCAGGATTGCAACAGCACAGGGATAGCAACACTCAGAGCAACAATCAGAAGGCAAGAAAGAAAAACAAGCAAGCAAGAGCAGCTAATATACATATGTACATATTACTATAAAATATATATATACACACACACAGACACACAGTGCAGAGCATTGTAGCTGGATGGAATAAATATATGAATATATAAACACACAGTGCGGAGCATTGTAGCTAGATGGAATAAATATGTAAATATATACAATTTACCACATTTAAGACCCCAAGTAAACAACTGACTATATTTTGTACATATCAACATTAACACCCATCCATCCCAACATACATACAGCCCATACATCAAAACCAGCCCCAAACAACACAGATATACACAGCACTGTCCCACCTACCATTCCATAGTGTCCCAGAGTGAGCATAGTGAATTGTACATATAAATACTACCCTTCTAACATATACTCTTTCAGCAAATAATGTTTATACCTATTTTTGAATTGATTTCTGTTTGTACATAGTTTCAGTTCCAGCTCCAGACTGTTCCACAAATCCACCCCACAGACATACAGTATGCACAGACTTTTCTTAGTTGTTCGTATCTTAGGTTTTGTAAAGTTTAAGTCTCCTCTCAAATTATAATATTGTCTCTTTTTTGAATATTTTTTGTATATTAGTTGGGAGTTGATTATTAATTGCCTTGTACATGACTTGTGCTGTCTTAAATTTAACTAAATCCGTGAACTTTATGACACGTGACTTTAAAAACAACAAATTGGTATGGTCTCTATATCCTACATTATTTATTATCCTTATAGCTTTTTTTGTAATGTGCATATTGGCTGTAGGTTGGTCTTGTAGGTGTTTCCCCAGACTTCTACACAGTAGTTAAGATAAGGTAGAAACAGTGAATTGTACAGTAAGAACAATGATTTATAGTCCAAGATGTGTCTTGTTTTCCCCAGTATCCCTATACATTTTGCCAACTTGGCCCGGATGTGTCTGATGTGAGGTTTCCAGCAGATTTTATTGTCTAGCATCACCCCCAAGAAACTTATTTTCCTGTACTGTTTCTATTCTGGTATCATCTATTGTTACCATTATTTCATGATTTATTTTATAATTTCCAAACAACATAATCTTTGTTTTTTTCAGATTTAGAGATTATTTATTTTTGTTGAACCACTGCGTTAACCTTTTCATTTCAGTTGTGACCACCTGAAATAATGACTGTCTCCTTTTTGTATAGTGGTATTACTTTTGCTATTTTCCTTTTGTTTGGAAATGTACCAGTTTGAAATGACAGGTTACAGATGCGGGTGAGTGGTTTAACAATTCCTTCAACTACTTTTTTCACTATTGTCATGTCAATTTCATTCCAGTCAGTTGAGTTTTTGTTCTTAAATTTACTCACAGTCTCGATAATTTCCTTTTCAGTAACTACACCCAAAAAGATTGTGTCTGGATTTCTATCTTCAATTTCATTTACAGAACCACTGTTGTTTGTTTCTGGTGTCACTATTGATTTTGCTAATTCAGGACCAGCGTTTACAAAAAATTTATTGAAACCACTGACCATATCCTCCATATTATTTATCAAATTGCCATTTTCAATAAAATATTCTGGATAATTAGCATTCTTAGGTCGATTACTAATAATCTCATTGAGTACTTGCCATATTCCTCTTAAGTTATTTTTATTATCCTCTAATATTCTGTTGTAGTATTCTTTCTTACAAGTCCTCATTATATTAGTAAGCTTGTTTTTATATCTTTTATATTTGATCTCAGCCTCTTCCGTTCTGCACTTAATGAATTGTTTATATCATGTATTCTTCTTTTTACATGCATTTAGTAACCCCTTGGTGACCCAAGGAATATTTTTGTTTTGTTGTCTGTCACTGTATTGTTTTATAGGACAGTTTTTATTGTACAATGATCAAAATATTTGTAAAAATTTATCATATGCTTCATTTATATCATTTTCATCACAAACTATCTTCCAGTCTTGTATTAATAATTCAGGCAGGGGTCTTCACAGACGTCTTCAATCTGTCCCTGGCCCAGGCCGTGGTACCAGCGTGCTTCAAGACCACTTCAATAGTTCCAGTGCCGAAACATTCAACACCATCGTGCCTAAATGACTATCGCCCTGTGGCACTGACGCCCATAGTCATGAAGTGCTTTGAGCGACTGGTCTTGGCACAGCTCAAAAAAGGCCTGCCCCCTACACTGGACCCTCACCAGTTTGCCTACCGGAGCAACAGGAGTACAGAGGATGCGGTTTCTACAGCGCTGCACTATGTACTCTCACACCTGGATGACAAGAACACCTACGCAAGAATGCTGTTTGTTGACTTCAGCTCAGCATTCAACACAGTTATCCCCTCCAAGTTGCTCACTAAACTTGGGGACCTGGGAATCAGTACCTCCACCTGCAACTGGATCATGGATTTTCTGACCAACAGACCCCAGCATGTTAGGTCAGGCCCCAACCGTTCTTCCGTCATCACACTCAACACTGGTGTACCACAGGGCTGTGTGCTCAGCCCATTCCTCTACTCCCTCTTCACCCATGACTGCAGGCCTATGTATGGATCCAATTCCATCATAAAGTTTGCAGATGACACCACGGTGATTGGACTCATCAGGGACAACGACGAGTCAGATTACAGGGCAGAGGTTGAGCACTTGGCTACTTGGTGCGCTGACAATAACCTGCTCCTTAACACCAGCAAAACCAAGGAGCTCATAGTGGACTACAGGAAGGAGAGGGAAGAGGCACATGACCCCATCCATATCAATGGCATAGCTGTTGAACATGTCCCCAGCTTCAAATTCCTGGGGACCCACATCTCGGAGGACCTGTCCTGGTCAGTTAACACCACCAGCCTGATCAAGAAAGCCCATCAGCGCCTCTACTTCTTGAGGACACTGAAGAAGAACCATCTGTCAACTGACATCCTGGGCAACTTCTACCGCTGCGTGATAGAGAGCACCCTGACCAACTGTATCACAGTCTGGTATGGGAGCTGCTCTGTCGCTGACCGTAAGGTGCTGCAGCGGGTGGTGAAAACCGCCCAACGCATCACAGGGACTCCACTTCCAGTTATAGAGGACGTCTACAGGAAAAGATGTCTGCGCCGGGCACGCAGCATTCTTAGGGACTCCAACCATCCTGCTCATGGACTGTTCCAGCTTCTCCCCTCCAGAAGACATTTCAGAAGCCTTCGGACTAGAACCAGCAGGTTTAGGAACAGTTTCTTTCCAACAGCTGTCACGTTATTGAACTTAGTTCCCCGCTGACTCTCTTACCATCATCTCTTACCATCCTCACCTGTACATAACTGCATAACTACATCTAACTTATTGTACATTATTTGCACATAACAGTACTCTTAACTTTCTGCACTGCTGCATATATTTGCATATATTTGCTTAAATTGCACACACTGCTAATTACCGTATATACTGCACTGCTGTCCTTTGCACTTTCTGATTGGATGCTAAACTGTGTTTCGTTACCTTGTAAAGTTGAATCTAATCTAATCTAATCTAATAATTCCTTTGCCAGTAAATACATAGATTCTTCAGTTCTTATTCTTTTATATTTAATATTTTTGGTATACTTTTTCTTCCTATAATCACATTGATAGACAACAAAAATCGGCAGGTGGTCACTGATATCATTCAATAAAAGCCCACTCATGATATTATTTTCCATAATGTTTGTGAATATGTTATCTATTAGTGTGGCACTGTGTGACGTGATTCTGCTAGGTCTGGTAATTGTTGGATGTAAACCCATACCGTACATTGTGTTGATAAATTCTTCTGTCAAACTATGTTGTTTTGAATTCATCAGATCTATATTGAAATCCCCACAGATGAACATAACTTTATGAGTTAGTTTTGCATACATTTTTTCCATCCAGTCCTTAAATAAGTCAATGTTTGATCCAGGTGTTCTATACACACAGCTCACGACTATATTCTTCACATTATCCAGACAGATTTCTATTGTAATACATTCAAATAAATCATCCACAGTTACTGACAGATTTTCAACAACCTTGTATTTCAAGCTCTTGTCAACATAAATTGCAACTCCTCCTCCTTTTTTCACTTTTCTATTTATATAATTTAATTCATAGCCATCCATGGTAAAATCCACTCCTTTCTCTTCACTGAGCCACGTCTCTGATATTGCCACAATACTGAATGGCTCTTTAAACTGATGTAAATAATCTTTAATGTTATTAAAGTTGGTATAGAGACTTCTGCTGTTGAAGTGGATCATAGAAATATTGAAATCAGATGTGACCATTGTGTTAAACTGTTCATCCGTGTAGTAACTACAGTTATTATTGATGGAGCTAAATAAATTATTATCAGGGTCTATGTTATATTCTACGTCCTGTGGGTTGTGATCTGTATATTCAAAAACTTTCAGTTCCTGTCGTTCCTGTTTGTTGATCTTTTGTTTCATGTAATTAAACGTCCTGATGCAGATGAGTATAATCCTTCAGTGTCCTACAGTTGTCTCTTGTTGCTGTCAACTCCAGTTCATAATGTTCATTAGTATTTGTCCAGTTCCATAATATTTTGGATATTAATAACCTTGGCTTCTTCAGGTGATCCATTTAATTTGATGTATATTTTACAGTTTGATGTCCAGGCGTTTTGAATCTTTTTCTGCTTTCTCATGTATCTTGCTTGTCTGGCTATTTCTGCGTTTTCTTTTGTAAGGTGCTCGTTTATATAGATGTTCGTTCCTTTCAGTTTCCTCCCTTGTTTTAGCAGCGCAGTCTTGTGTTTTCTGTTGACAAACCTCATGATTACAGCCGGTTTGTCGCTGTTTTTCCTGCGCAGAGGCTGGCAGGCCTCAATGGTGTTACAGTCCAGCTGGATTTCTTTGGACTGCAGGAAGGCCGCCACTTGTGCGCCGTGGATTCGTCTTCCAGCACGTCGAGCCTCCCTCCGCTGTCCGCGGTCACCGCCCGAGCATATGATCGGGGTTTAATGTGGAGCCAAGTGATAATCACGTTGTTCACCCGGGTGTATTGCTCCAGGTCTGACACTCTGCTCTCCAGATACGCCAGCCTCTTGTCCTTCTCGGCGTTCTGAATCCGCAGTGCTTTCACCTCCTCGAGCAGGCCCAGGATGTTTTTTTGCTGCAACTTAACAGCAGAAATCTCTTCAGCCAAGAAGTCGAGCGATCTTTTAATATCGTCCACCTCCTCAGTCTGCTGAGCTTTCTTGGGACCCATGATCCGGGACGATTTATGTTGACTAAACAGCTATTGAACAGCTGTTTAGCGAGCTGAATGGCGGGCCGCTCTGTTCCGCTCTCATTTCCCAGTCCGTAGATACCGCTATTGGCGTCTTAAGTCAGGCAGGGGTCGAAACTAAGATGTCCAGTCCGTAATCCAAATTCAGTTCTCAAAAGCCAGAAAAAGTGGTCAAAAATCGAGCACCAAAACACAGAAATCCACCCACTGACAGGATCTGACAGCAAGTTGATAGCAGGTTGACAGGAACCGGAAGTGAACATAGTGAACATAGATAGTAGCTCCGTTTGTTAGTGCCGCTGCTAAGACGCTAATGGTGTAAACAAATGACCCGTGCTATTAAAATGAGTCACTTTGAGGACATTTTCAAAACTGATGTAATGTTATTTCCATATTCTGTATTGAAAGACCTTCAAAATGATATTTAATTTGTAGGAAGTGCGTGAAAACTGACCCAGAAAAAGACAATTTGTTTATTTTTTAGCTAGGTTGAAAACTCACATTCAATTGGTCGGGAGTTACGTCTTCCGCAAAAACATTGGTATTTTCAAAAAGTACGATTTCTAAGCTTACCATTGATACCAGGCACTCACTGGGGTTTTCCTGGGACTTTGCCGCTACCAAACAAAGAGTCATGATTTATGACCTCTTGCTGCCTGTACTCATAATGACACGGTGTGCATTCAGACCAGCACGTCTCCATCGCAATAAAGTCAGCTGCATTTTGTTAAAATATGTTTGATGTCATCAAATTTACCTTAGAGCAGATGTACACCACAACACCGTGCTTGGATGTCGTCTGTCACCGTGTGGTGAGAAGCCTCCATTTATCCAGTCTATTGGCACAACCACGAACACCAGCAAGTGCCAGAACTACACCAAAACATTCAAAAAATACAAAAACTAGAAGAGCTGAAATTAGCTGCCACTTGAGTGCAAAACACGTATGTGGACTATACATTAAAATTAATTTGAAAAACTTTTAAAAACGCTATTTTAAATGCCCCTGCTACTCCACTCTTACTGACTGATTTAACACTAGGTCAGCTGAAACCGGAAGCTCTGCCCATAATCGTTCCTACAGCGGCACCCCCAGGAATAAGGTGGATACTCCGTGTTCTTTTTCTTTGTTTTACTATCTCGAATTGACCGCTCACATTATCACTTCCAGGTTAACCACTTGTATGTTCCCCTTCCGGTTGTCATTATTTGTAAATTTGTTTAAGGATTTGTAAATTTGTTTCACCACTTGTAAATTTGTATCAGCATTTGTAAAAGTGTTTCGCCATTTGTTAATTTGTTTTCTGAAATGTAAATTTGTTTCGGGACTTGTAAATTTGTTTTTGTAAATGTAATTTTGTATCGGCATTTGTAAAAGTGTTTCGCCACTTGTTAATTTGTTTTCTGAAATGTAAATTTGTATCGGCATTTGGAAAAGTGTTTCACCACTTGTTAATTTGTTTTCTGAGATGTAAATTTGTTTCGGGATTTGTAAATTTGTTTTTGGTAAATGTAATTTTGTTTTATATTATGTAAAAAATGTTTACCAATTGTAAATTTGTCTCAAAATTTGTAAAAGTGTTTTACATTTTGTAAATGTGTTTTGCACTTCCCGGCCAATCCAAACAGGGAAAAACTTATTGGAACAGTCAGGATGACAAATGGCTGAATAGCACGAAAGGCTAAGGTGTGTGGAAATGCCGGGAAGACAAGAGTACTAGATGTGGGACTCACATCTGGGATACAGAGCAGATACAAGCGTGGGACTCACGGTGGGATTACGATGAAGAATAAAGCATGGGACACACACCGGTTTGACAATGTAGAACGTTGTGCCGAGCTGCGGGGAGGCGTCCCTTAAATAGAGCAAAGAGTGATTAAACACAATCAGAAACACATGTGGATAATAAGGGTCAAGAACGAGAATAATTAATCCAAAATAATGACAACTTTGATAACCGCAAAACTGAACTTGAACAGGAAGTAAACAAAGCACACTGTCAAAATAAAAGCACAGGAAGAAAAATGGCAAAAGATAACTATGAATATGGAATGTTTATGAAAGGAGAAACCCACCAAGGCAAAGACAAGAAAGAGCATACAACCTAGAGATGCTAGTAATATAAGACTAATAAATATAAACATTTCCAAAAGAGAACAGGAGGCAAAGGTGAAGGTAGGCTCATATTCAAACACAGACACTCTCATAAACAAACAGAAACAAATGGCAACCTCGAAAAACATAATACAGACAAAACCAACTCAAATTCAATAATAAAGCTGAGATGGGAAAAGTACAGAAAATAACCAGACTAACAGCATCATGACAGAGTCCCGGGTCCAAGGGGTGGGGTCCAGACACCCCAAATGTCATGGGCGGTGAGAGCGTGCCCCCTCCTTCCCATTCATCTCTCCACTGCTCATCATCGCACCTGAGGGAGAGGACACACCTGCGCCCTCTTATCAGCCAGTGTACTTAAGGAGGCATCCTTCCATGATTCAACGCTGGCTCGTCTGGGTATACTGCCGTGAACAGACAGCAAGTCATCACAACACCGGTAAAGAAGTTATTAACCTGTGTGCTTTTTCTTCATTGTGCAGGTTGCTGCCATCGTGAGCCAGGTGGGTCAAAACAAATTTCTCGCTCAACAGAGAACAAAACAAGACAGATCAGGTGGCCTACTGAGATCCCAGAACCACCAGGCGAGAAGGAAGAGTAGTTCAGGTGGTCTACTAGAGTCCAAAGACCACCAGATCAAGAGCTAAAATGTGTCGAGTGGCCTCCCAGAGTCCCTGAGCCACCCAAGCAGAAAACATAATCCATCGGTTGGTCTCCCAGCATTCCAACACCAACAGATCAGAGAACATGATCTGTCAGGTGGTCTCCCAGTGTCCCTAAGCCATCGGACTGTGGAGCATGATACGTCCCTTTCTGGAGACAACAGCTGGAACCTGTGCCCTTTACGGACTGCAGGGGCTGAAGCGTGGATCCAGTGAGTCTGTAGCTGAGGAGCATTGACACACGACAATGACTGCTGACCAGCAGTGAAACCAGATGAAGAGGACTGCTGATCATTGGCAAAGCCAGACGAAGAGGACTGCTGACCATAAGCAAAGCCAGACAAAGAGGACTGCTGACCAGCAACAAACCCAGATGAAGAGGACTGCTGACCAGTGGTGAAGCCAGATGAAGAGGACTGCTGACCAGCGACAAACCCAGATGAAGAGGACTGCTGACCAGCGGCGAAACCAGATGAGGAGGACTGCTGACCAGTGACAAAACCAGATGAGGGGGACTGCTGACCAGCGGCGAAACCAGATGAGGAGGACTGTTGACCAGCGATGAAACCAGGTGGAGACTGCTGACCAACAACGAAACCAGGCAACTTAGGCTGGGGCGTCTCAAGTCCAGCTGCCTGCAAATCCATCCCCAACTCGGCTACCTCAGATGGGGAGGAAGAGACAAACACCGGGTCACTGTCACTGGCAGCAGTGGAGCCTGACGAGGAAAACTCAGGAGCAGATGGCAGCTGCAATGGGTTCTCCCCGCCAAGAGCAAAGCGAGATCTCTCTGATACTGACATTGTAAAGACAAAAAAGAGGACAGCAGGTGTGATAGCAGAAGAAACTTCAGTCTTGACGACAGGAACTGGCGGAACCTCAGGCGTGGTGGCAAGAGCTGGCGGAACCCCAGATGTGCGGCAGGAGCTGGTGGAACCTCAGACATGGCGGCAGGAGCTGGCGAAACCCCGGACGTGGTGGCAGGAGCTGGTGAACGTCTCACCAATGACATCGGGTCCTGCAATGCCAAAATCAGGGAACACTCTGTTGTCGGCTCAAGCGTCAGGATACAGGGGGTGCTCTTCTCCCATCCAAGATGTGGCTGCAGGGCCGGAACAGGAATCTCTGGAACAGCAGGCCCATCCGTCATCCGGCGGCTCCCTCCCACGACAGGCGGACAAACAGAGAAGGACACAGGAGAAGCTGTGAGGATAAAAGGGTGGATGCAGCAGCTGGTGGTGAGAGCTCAGCCAAAGTGTATGGCTGCTGTTGAGCCCCCCACCCCCCACCACCAGGAATAAGGCAAGGCATTTCATCTTCAGGTGTAACAGAATGAAAAGGTACTTGCCTTAATTCCCGTGTTGTGGTGGTTGCTGCTGCAGAAGGACCAGGCGAATCCCTCTGGTGGCTGCAAAGATTGCTTGGTGAGGAGGTGTGGACCACTGCTCAGGAGGAAGCGAGGCTGATGATAGGCGAGCAGCCGAGGTTGTCTGAACCAGGGAATGCTCCATTGTCAGCTCAGGTACGAGACCAGTGAGAGGTGGAGGCTGGAGCTGTGGCATGCACCTTGGACAGGAAAGGAGAAATAAAGCCAGACATCAAGTTCATTTCAGGCAAAATGACAACAGAAGCAGGGGACGGATGCTAAGCCAGTTGGGGCTTAACTGCCTGTCAACTTGGCATTGTTGGTCCTGCCAATAATGCCAACTGTGACCAAGGGGATGGGCCATTAAGCCCAACTGGTGGTGTCCAACTGGGGGTTTGAACTCACAACCTCCGGCTCCAGAGTCCAGCACGCTACCTGTGTCACCAAGAGGGTCAACCCACTTGGCAAGCCAAGTAGGAATGCTTCTATTGACTGTGTTACACATGCAAGATTAGGCAGAATTATCTGAATTGAACTAGTAAAAAACATTGCTGTCAGTGAGTTTAATTTCAAGTTAGGAAAGATTTTCTGTGTGTGAATGTAAATATAACACATTAGTGCCTCTCAGTAAGTTTGAATATTGGGGAAAAGTTTTTTTTTTAATTATTCAAAAAAAAACCCTTTCATATATTCTTTAGCGGCACAAGAAAATATGACAAGCCTTTTGTATTTAATTTTGATAATAGTTTCTGACATTAAAATGCAAATCATGGTATTCTATCTTATCTTCATCACCACTTCACTCTATAAATTCAAGAAAGCTCTTGTCAGTTTGTGTGTCTGTGTGTCACGATCATAGCACATCATAGGATGTCCTATGATGTCTGCTTGATGTCCTGTGACGTTCCTATGATATCAGGCAACATAGGACTCACGATGAAGTCATACAGACAATAGGACTGACTATCTATGATGTCGGCATGATGTCCTATGATGCCTGCCTGGATGTCTTTATGATGTCATATAGACCATCACTCATGATGCCTGCCTTGATGTCTTTATGATGTCATATAGATCATCACTCACCAAACAAGAGATACTCATTACCCGATTAAGAATAGGGCACAGCACTTTAAACCACACCCATTTGAAGCAGTAAATCTGGAAATCTTACTCATCACCCAGTTAAGAATAGGACACACTACTTTAAACCCCACCCATTTGAAGCAGTAAATCTGGAAATCTCACTCAGTAAGCCAGAAGGCACTCTATAAATTAAACAAATCTCTGTCAGTGTGTCAGTGTGTGTGTCTGTGTGTCATCATCATAATATCAGGCAACACAGGACTCGCAATGCCATCATATAGATAATAGGACTGGCTACAAGACCATAGGATTGCCTACGATGTTCATATGACGTCACCATAGGAATGCCTACGATGTTCCTATGACATCTACATGATGTCTAAATGACGTCATATAGACAGCATAGTATACGGTCGCCTCTGAGGTCCCTATGATGTCTACGTGATGTCTATATGATGCCAGATACACGTCATAGGACGTCCTATGATGGGCTACGATGTCTACATGATGTTGGATGATGTTCCTATGATGTGTACATGATGTGTACATGATGTCATAGAGACCATCACTCACAATCATAGCACTTGCTATGACATCATTACAGATCACTGCAGACATCATAGGACACACTAGGACATCACTCTATAAATTCAAGAAACCTCTGTCAGTGTGTCTGTTTGTCTGTCAGTGTCTCACCATCATAGGACCACCTATGATGTTCTGATGAGGTCTGCAAGCTGACCGATGATGTTCCTATGCTGTCGGCGATCATAGGATGATGTCTATGTGACGTCACACACACCACAGGACTCACTAATGCATCATAGGCCCCCCTATGATGCTCCTATGATGTCTACATGATGTCCACATGACGCCATATAAACCATAGGACAGTAGTGCCAGAACAGGGAGAGTTTGTAATTGAACTCAATGAAACACTAATGATTCCAGGTAGCAAACTGGAAGACACTGTCGTTGGTGTATGAAGACATGACTGTTTGTGTGTGTGTCACAATTATAGGACTTGCTATGACTTCATCTAAGATCACAGGCAGGCATCACTGAAGAAGTGGTGACGCCAAACATCAAAGGCAGGTTTCACCATGGTTACTGTTGCCAGACAGACAAATCATCAAAGATCAAAGGCAGGCATCACTGCACGAATGATGACGTCCAAGATCAAAGGCAGGCATCAGCATGGTTACTGTTGCCATGGTAACTAACTTTCTACGGGCATGCAGAAATGCTTGCTTACACCTGCTTTCTACGGCCATGCAGAAACATTTGCTTATACTTGGTTTCTACGGGCACGCACGGGTATGCACTAGTCACTCTATTAAAGCAAGAAATCTCTGTGTGTGTGTCTGTCACATTTATAGGATATCATAGGACGGCCTATGATCTCTGCCTGATCATCATAGGACATCCCATGAGCTCAGGCATCATAGGACTTGTGATGCCGTCATAAAGATATGATGTCTATATGACAGCACATAGACAAATGTGTCTTTATGATGTTTTATGATGTCATATAGACCATCACTCACGATGCCTAGACTAATGTGTCTTTATGATGTCATATGGCTCAAAATTTGCAAGGTGAATAAGTCACAGGGCCAGTCTTTACAGCGCGTTCGTGTTTTCTGCACAACAGTTTTCTGCAGCCATGGCCAATTCTACATTGCCGCGAGCAGAGTCGCCAGATCAAGCAGTCTTTGTATTGTTGCTCAAGATGAAAAAACTAAGCAAAAACCTCGCTTTCTCTGCAATGTCGTTTTTAAAGAGGTGCTGATAGTAAAAATGTGTAACCTTGAAGAATGCCAGTCTACGCTATAAATGTCTAAAATGCCAAGCAAAGTGCTGATTTTCTCCGAGTGCTCCAGTTTCTTGGTTTCTACGGGTATGCACGGGCCTTCCTGAACAGGGTCGAAAGCCACTTTTTGCTCAGATCTATTTTCATGATCCTGCCCATGAACTGGAATTATGACGCACCTATCCCTCAACCAGTGGTCTGAACAAAGAAGAAGAAGACCCACCAGATGGAGAGCAATAGAAAGAACTGCTGCACGTCAGAAAAGATGCCATGAACATGAAACACCTCAGGTTCCAGCAGTACGCCGCAGGCATGACTGTGAACAATACAGCCATCTGAGACAGGAGGAGACCCTTCAGTGGTCTGAACGAAGAATAAGACCCACCAGATGATGTCTATATGATGGCACATAGACAGAGCACATGACTCCCTACAAGACATATAATAGACACAGGTAAGCAACATAACACAGAACAGTGACAGGCAGGAGAAGAAGTAACAAGAAGGGGCAAACAGCCCCAGATGGCAGGGCATATTTTGTGTGATTTTTATGTTTTGCTGCATACAAGCACCTATCCCTCAACCAGTGGTCTCAACAAAGAAGAAGAAGACCCACCAGATGGAGAGCAATAGAATGACAACAACTGCTGCACATCAGAAAAGATGCCATGAAGATGAAACACCTGAGGTTCCAGCAGTACATCGCACCCGTCTGAGACAGAAGGACACCCTTCACCAGCATAGGGTACGACAAACTTTAAAGCACGTTTCTAGGACATCGTAGGATGGCCTATGATCTCTGCCTCATCATCATAGCACATCCTATGAACTTAGGCATCATAGGACGACTCGCCAGGCCTACGTGACAGAAAATGTACACATTTTGTGTGTACATTTGTACACATGTGTAACCTTGACGAATGCCAGTCTACATACACTACAAATGTGTAAAATGCCAAGCAAAACGCTGATTTTCTCCGGGTGCTCTGGTTTCTTGGTTTCTACGGGCATGCACGGGCCTTCCTGAACAGGGTCGAAAGCCACCCTTCACCAGCATAGGGTACGACAGACTTTAAAGCACGTTTCTAGGACATCATAGGACAGCCTATGATCTCTGCCTCATCATCATAGCATGTCCTATGAACTCAGGCATCACAGGACGACTCGCCATGCCTACATGACAGAAAATGTGTAACCTTGACGAATGCCAGTCTACACTACAAATGTGTAAAATGCCAAGCAAAATGCTGATTTTCTCCGGGTGCTCCGGTTTCTTGGTTTCTATGGGCATGCACGGACCTTCCTGAACAGGGTCGAAAGCCACTTTTTCAGGATCGTGCCCATGAACTGGAATTACGATGCACCTATCCCTCAACCAGTGGTCTGAACGAAGAATAAGACCCACCAGATGGAGAGCAACAGAATGAGGAGAACTGCTGCACGTCAGAAAGGATGCCGTGAACATGAAACACCTCAGGTTCCAGCAGTACGCCGCAGGCATGACTGTGAACAACACCGCCGTCTGAGACAGGAGACCCTTCAGTAACGGGCATGCAGAAATACTTGCTTATACTTGGTTTCTACGAGCATGAACGGGCATGCACGGGTATGTACTAGCTATATACGTATATAATTCAAGAAATCTCTGTCACGATATCATAATGTTACGATCATAGGACTCGCTAAAAGATCATAGGACTTGCTACAAGATCAAAGGCAAGTTTCACTCACGATCATAGGACTCGCTATGACATCATCAAAAATCAAAGGCAGGCATGACTCATAATCATAGCACTCGCTATGACATTATCAAAGATCAAGGGACTTCCGGGAAGATGGCGGAGAGACATAACACTTAAACAAAGAGCTCTCCCTAGCCGGATTAAAAATCATCGGTAAATGGCCAACTCGACATAAACAAATCAATAAACTAAGGGATGAAAACACGAAGGAACCGGGCACAAGGACAAAAACAGGGTAAAATTGAAGAATTCCTCTCCAACAACGCAGGAAAAACCGCTGTACGCAAAGCCCAAAAAAACGAGATGTCCACAGCAGAGAAAATGGAGGACACCAGACTCGACAACATGAACGCTGGCATCGCCAGTTTGGGTGAAGAGTTGAGAGAATTCAAGCGAAAGCTACAACAGGATTTAGCGGCTCTTAAGGAGGAACTGAAAAAAGAAATTAAGGAGGAAATCATGGACCTCCGAAGAGAAATGGAGCGTAAATTAACGGAAAACATGGAGGAGCTGCGCTCCCAGCGGGCGTGTATGACAGAAGCGCAGACCCGAATTTCGGAACTAGAAGATTGGAAAAGCGAGGCAAACGAACAACTACAGACCCTGACGACGCAAACGCAGAGGATGCAGGAGAAAATAAACGACTTGGACAGCAGATCCCGACGAAGCAATATGCGCATCTTTGGAATTCCGGAGGGCATTGAAGGCAACTCGATGACAAAATTCATGGATCAGTTCTTAAAAAAAGAGCTGGAAATACCCGGAGAAACGGATCTGCAGATTCAACGGGCGCACAGAACACCGGCACAGAACCCGAAAACAAACTCTCCACCCAGGTCAGTTGTGGTAAACTTTGTGAAATATGACATAAAGGAAAGAATCCTGACGCAAGCATGGAAAAAAAAGATACGAATCGGCGACAAACAGGTATTTTTTGACCATGACTACCCGACAGAAATCGTGCAGCAGCGGAAGAAATATGCCAATATTAAAAAAACGCTGAAAGAGAAAAAAATTAGATTCCAAACGCCGCTAACGAAAATGAGGATTCATTGGGAGGAAGGCACAAGAACCTACAACACGGCCGAAGAGGCAGCGCGGGATATGATGGAGCGGGGCCTTGAGGTGAGCGTGCCGAAGGAGACGGCTGGAGCAGCGGCGGCCCTGAACGCACCACGACAGACGGAGTGGAGACGAGTGAACGGCGGAAGAAGGGGGAGAGACGTAGAGCAGCAGGCCCAGGACAAGCTACAAGGCTTTCAACTGAAAGCCTAGATCATAACAAAGATTAAGAAAGGCACAGAAGAAATGAAGGCCAAGAAGACAAGGTAAAAGAGAAACAGACGGCTAGGAGAGGTTTAAGTGATATTTGTTGGACATTTCTAGACTTATGACTATTACTTTGATAGTAATTAGAAGTCTAGGGAGGGCCCTTCACTCTGTGAAGACAAACCCCCCACCCACCAACAGGGACCAGTGGGCAGAAGAAAGGCCCAAAGTACGGAGGTCGAGTTTTTTTAATGTGTTTTTATATAAATATGTGTTATTTTTGTTGTTAAAGGGGCTAGGAGCACAAGTTAAAAAAATGGAAAAACATGAATATGGGTAAAAATCTTAAGATAATGACACTAAACGTGAATGGTCTGAACTCACCTGTTAAAAGGGAAAGAATAATAAGAAAATTCAAGAAGGAAAAAGCTGAAATTATATTTATGCAAGAGACACATTTGAGCAAGGCAGAACATGTGAAACTAAAGAGATTTGGCTATAAGAACTCCTACTACAGTTCATTTAAGGGAGGAGCAAAAAGGGGGGTTATGATACTAATCTCAAACAAAATACAATTTGAAAGTGAACAGGAAATCCAGGATAAAGAAGGCAGGTATGTAATAATAAAGGGAAGAATAGATGGTATGCAGATCACATTAGTGAACATCTATGCCCCACCAGAAAGTGACAAGGGTTTTTTTCAACATCTGTTTGATCTCATAGCAACACACAGTGAAGGAGTCCTAATTTGTGGAGGAGACTTAAATGCTGTCATGGATCATGAAGTTGACACAACAAGTGTTAAGAAGACAAAAAAACATGTAACAAAGTTCATAAGAACCTCACTGGCAGAAATGGGTATGGTAGACATATGGAGGGACCTACACCCACTCGAAAAAGACTATACACATTATTCAGCAGCCCATAAAGTACACTCTAGAATAGATTACTTCCTTATGAATGAAGGTGACAGACACAGGGTGAGAAATTGTTGGATTGGAGGGGCAGAAATATCAGATCATAACCCTATATACATGGAAATATATTTAAACAATAGAAAACGACAAACAACATGGAAACTTAACGTAGGACTGTTAAATGATGAGAAAATGAAAGAAAGAATAAAAATAAACATAAACGAATATATCCAAGAGAATGACAATGAAGAAGTGGACCCAACAATACTATGGGACGCACTAAAAGCCGTGTTAAGGGGTAAATTAATTGTTGAAACAGGAAAAGCAAATAAGACTAAACTGGAAGCGTATGAACAAAGATGTGAGAGACTGAGGGAATTAGAACGTAAACATCAAAGCACAAATGATCCAAAAATATATCAAGAAATTAAAGAAGAAAAAACAAAGATAAAAGAAACACAAATGGATGAAATTGAAAGGAAAAATAGATATCTAAAGCAAAAATATTATGAAACGGGGCCAAAAGCCACAAAACTGCTGGCAAAACGGTTAAGAAAACAACAAACAATGAACAATGTATACAAGATTAAAGACCCCACCACAAATAAAACCACAGTTAACCCAGAAAACATCGAAGAAATTTTCCATAATTTCTACCAAGAACTATACTCGCAACCTGAAGAAACAAATACTAAAGATATCAAAAAATTTCTAGACACATTGGACTTGCCATCAATAGGAAATCAACAAAATGAAAAACTAACAGCAGAAATAACAACACAAGAGATCAGAGATGTGATTAAGTCACTTAAAAACGGTAAATCACCAGGTAGTGATGGATACCCATCTGAGTTTTATAAACTGTTTATAGAAGAACTCACGCCACAACTCCTAAAGTCATTTAATTGGACGCTGAACAACAACAAAATACCTCCAACATGGAACGAAGCAATCATTTCAGTTATTTTAAAACCAGGGAAAGATAAAGAACAATGCGGAAACTATAGACCAATCTCTCTATTAAATGTAGATTATAAAATATACACAACAATTATATGTAAACGAATAAAGACATTCTTGACGGAATTGATAGAAGATGATCAAACTGGATTCATAGAGGGACGCCAAACACATGACAATATCAGGAGAACAATACATATAATTAACCAAATACATAAAGAAAAGAAAAGCACAGTAATAATGAGTTTAGACGCAGAAAAAGCATTTGACAGGGTTAACTGGAAATTCCTATATAGTGTACTGGAGCGCTTTGGATTTAACGAAAAATCAGTACAATGCATAAGGACGCTATATCAAGAACCTGTGGCAAGAATCAAGATAAACGGTAGCTTAACAGACAAAGTAAATATACAAAGATCAACTAGGCAGGGATGCTGCTTATCGCCCACCTTGTTTGCTCTGTTCATAGAACCATTGGCTCAAGCGATACGACAAAATAAGAAATTAAAAGGTGTAACAATAAAGGGGGCAGAACACAAGATTGGGCTATTTGCAGACGATATTATAGTTTACGTTGAACAACCAGATAAATCAATAATGGAAATGATGAACTTGATAGAAAATTTTGGAAAATTATCAGGATACAAGATAAACATAACAAAAACACAAATACTGACATTCCACTATAACCCTCTAAACCAGATAACTGATAAGATCAAACTAAACTGGAAGCAAAAAGAAATAAAATACCTTGGAGTGAACATACCTAAAGACCTAAGCAAAATATATAAAGCAAACTATGATAGGTTGGAACAAGAAATAAAAAAAGATATTGATAGATGGTCAATCTTAAATATGGATCTGAATTCAAAAATTGAGACAGTCAAAATCAGCATACAACCTAGATTACTTTACCTCTTCCAGGCTATACCAACAGAGATTCCAGATGCCCAATTCTCAAAGTGGGACAGGATGATATCGAGATTTGTTTGGGGAGGTAAAAACCAAGAGTGAAATATAAAACCCTCCAATTACCAAAAGAGAAAGGAGGCATGGGCCTACCGAGTCTAAAGGAATATTACTACTCAGCACAAATAAGATATATCATATGTTGGTGCGACGAGGGATATGAGGCAAAATGGAAAGAAATGGAAAAGGAAATTGAGGGACTCCCAGTACAAAGCATAATAGGGGATAAAGATGCATATAAGCAAATCAAACAAATAGACCCAATCACTAAATTTACTTTAGAACTGTGGTATAAAATAGTACAAAAATATAATATAAGGGAAGACATAAAACTATTGAAATGGGTAGCATTTGACAGTCAGTTTGAACCGGCAAAACAAGATAGGGGATACAAAAATCTGGTGAACAAGGGAATCACAGCATGGGGCAATATCGGAAAAAAAGATCTCGGGAGCTTTGTAAATATCAGGAGAAAATTTAAATTAGAAAGATCGGAATTTTTCAGATATCTGCAGATGAGAGATTACTATATGAAGAAGATTAGGCATAACCTCCAAACAGATGTGAACGAGATTATACAACTTATTTTAAGCTCATATGCAGGAAATAAAATAAGAATTATTTCAAAACTATATCAGAAACTTATGACAAACAATCATACAAGTAACTATATAAAGGAGAAATGGGAGAAAGAGCTCAATTTAAACATAACAGAAGAAAGCTGGCAGGAAATATGGAAAACACAACACACATCAACAAATTCAAGGGCATGGAGGGAATTTGGATGGAAAAACCTGATTCGCTTTTTCATTACACCACAGATTCAAGGAAAATATTCAAATACCCAATCTTTATGCTGGAGGGGATGTGGGGCTCAAAATGCAGACCACTCACATATGTTTTGGAAATGCTACAAAATATCATCATTTTGGAAATCTATGCATGTGACAATACAGAGGATATTAGGATATAATATACCAATGAACTGTAACCTGATGTACTTATGTGATCTTAAAAAAGACAGTGTTATACAGGCTGAGGACAGATATCTAGTTAAAATCTTGTTGATTGCATGTAAAAAAACTATCACAAAAAAATGGCGATCAGAAGTTCTTCCTGACCAAGAACAATGGACTGACATTGTTGAGGACATACGTATGATGGAAAAACTAACATATCGACGAAGAATGCAAGAAGGAATATGGGAGAAAAAATGGCGGAAATGGACACACTACAAAGTGCAACAACGAGGCAGAAATTGAAAGAATAACCAAAGACACTGAAAAAACCAGAAGAATTAAGAGATGGAAACTAAAAACTTGATGCTCCAACATTTGTCCCCCCCCCCTTTTATTTTTTATTTTTTATTTTTATTTTGTTTATTTTTTTTTATTTTTCCCTACCCTAACCCCTTTGTTTTTTAAATGTAGAATGTGATCTGAATGCATTATATATGATGAAAAATGAATAAAAATCTAAGTTACAAAAAAAAAGATCAAAAGCAGGCATCACAGATCAAAGGCAGGTATCAACGAACGAGTGGTGATGTCAAAGATCCAAGGCAGGTTTCACCATGGTTGCTGTTGCCCTGGTAGCAGTAACTTTCTCCGGGCATGCAGAAATGTTTGCTTACACTTGCTTTCTATGGGCATGCACGGGTATGCACGGGCATGCACAGGTATGCACTAGTATCTATAAATGCCAGAAATCTCTGTCTGTGTGTTCTGCACATATCTTTCAAACCATTCATCAGACTGGCCTCAGATTTTATAAGTGCTTTGCTGAGGTAACAAGGGTGTGCATCCCCGAATTTCAGCCTCCCCAGATATACGGAAGTTTAGGGGGGGGGGGAATCTTTAATGAACGTCCATGGGGCACTAGGGAGTTACTGTGTTCCATCATAGATGTCATAGAGAGATCAAAGCACTCTCTATGACATCACAGACACACTATGTTCTGATATGAGGTCATAGAATTCCGGTCACATGACCATAAAAGGAGCTGTTCAGAACTCCTTATAAGAACTCCTGAACAACTCCTTATATTATACTGTATATGACTAGTGCATACCCATGCATGCCCGTAGAAACCCGTGCATGCCCATAGAGGGGATGCATTGGAACAGAATTCTTGCCAGTTACAGGACAGTTGGAATAGCAACATAGCACTAAGTGGCAATCACACGTGATGGCTTTTGTATGCAGCAAAACATAAAAATCGCACAAAATATGCCCTGCCATCTGGGGCTGTTTGCCCCTGCTTGTTACTTCTTCTCCTGCCTGTCGCTGTTCTGTGTTATGTTGCTTACCTGTGTCTATATACAGTATATGTCTTGTAGGAAGTCATGTGCTCTGTCTATGTGCCGTCATATAGACATCATCTGGTGGGTCTTCTTCTTCATTCAGACCACTGAAGGGTCTCCTCCTGTCTTAGATGGCTGTGTTGTTCACAGTCATGCCTGCGGCGTACTGATGGAACGTTAGGTGTTTCATGTTCACGGCATCCTTTCTGACGTGCAGCAGTTCTCCTCATTCTATTGCTCTCCATCTGGTGGGTCTTCCTTCTTCGTTCCGACCACTGGTTGAGGATAGGTGCGTTGTAATTCCAGTTCATGGGCACGATCCTGAAAAAGTGGCTTTCGACCCTGTTCAGGAAGGTCCGTGCATGCCCGTAGAAACCAAGAAACCGGAGCACACAGAGAAAATCAGCGCTTTGCTTGGCATTTTACACATTTGTAGTGTAGACTGGCATTTGTCAAGGTTACACATTTTCCGTCATGTAGGCATGGCGAGTCATCCTATGATGCCTGAGTTCATAGGACGCACTATGATGATGAGGCAGAGATCATAGACCGTCCTATGATGTCCTAGAAACGTGCTTTAAAGTCTGTCATACCCTATGCTGGTGAAGGGTGTCCTCCTGTCTCAGACGGGTGCGATGTACTGCTGGAACCTCAGGTGTTTCATCTTCATGCAGCAGTTGTCGTCATTCTATTGCTCTCCATCTGGTGGGTCTTCTTCTTCTTCTTCTTCTTCTTCTTCATTGAGACCACTGGTTGAGGGATAGGTGTGTCGTAATTCTAGTTCATGGACAGGATCATGAAAATAGATCTGAGCAAAAAGATTTTATAGGACGTCCTATGATGTTCAGGCAGAGATCATAGGCCATCCTATGATGTCCTATGAATGTGACAGACACACACACAGACAGACACACACACAGAGATTTCTTGCTTTTATAGAGTGTGACATCATAAAGACAGAGTGTAACATCATGAAGACACATTTGTCTATGTGTCCTATGATGCCTGAGTTCAAAGACACGTGGTCTATGTGACATCATAGAGGCACATTTGTCTGTGTCCTATGATGCTGTAGAGTGTGACATCATAAAGACACAGAGTGTGACATTATAAAGACACATTTGCCTATGTGTTCTATGATGCCTAAGTTCATAGGATGTCCTGTTGGTGGCCTATGATCTCTGCCTGTTGTTCAGGCAGAGATCATAGGCCATCCTATGATGTCCTATGAAGCATGACACACACAGACAGACAGACACACACACAGAGATTTCTTGCTTTTATAGAGTGATATTATTTATACAGCAGTTAGTTCCAACCGAGCAATTTGATTGGACAATAGGGGTTCCAGGAGTGCTCCCCTGCATAATAAGATGAGAAAAGATGGATGGGAGGGTGGGGTGGGGTTGATATAAGATAAGATAAGATAAGCCTTTATTAGTCCCACAATGGGGAAATTCCAGGATTGCAACAGCACAGGGATAGCAACACTCAGAGCAATAATCAGAAGACAAGAAAAAACAAGAGCAGCTAGTATACATATGTACATATTACTATAAATATATATATATAGACACACAGTGCGGAGCATTGTGGTTGGTGGATGTGCAGCAGAAAGTCTAAGCTCTCTCTCCGCGGATGCGGCGAGCCAGCTGGATGTCTTTGGACATGATGGTGACCCTCTTGACGTGGATGGCGCACAGGCTGGTGTCCTCGAAGAGACCCACCAGGTAGGCCTCGCTGGCCTCCTGTAGAGCCATGACGGTGGAGCTCTGGAAGCGCAGGTCGGTCTTGAAGTCCTGAGCGATCTCCCTCACCAGGCGCTGGAAGGGCAGCTAACGGATGAGCAGCTCCGTGGATTTCTGGTAGCGACGGATCTCTCTCAGAGTCACGGTACCGGGCCTGTAACGGTGAGGCTTCTTCACTCCGCCGGTGGCCGGAGCGCTTTTCCGAGCAGCCTTGGTGGCCAGCTGCTTCCTGGGGGCTTTTCCTCCAGTAGATTTACGGGCGGTCTGCTTGGTTCTTTCCATCGCTCTTTATTATTCTGTCTTATATTTCTTGCACGCCGCCTAAACTCCAGCCCGGCACCCGCGTCATTTTCACTTCAGTTCTCCGGTATGTTGAGTTTCTCCGTTAGCACCGGGTGGCGGTTGAGTGCTAGCTAGCGCTTCCCTGCTGTATCGTCTCCTGCTGTAAACAGTGGCTCCGTCCGCCGACTCGGGAGACCTATGGGGCGATCTGTGTATCCGTGATATATATAGAGTGAAAGGTGTGCCGGATCAGAAAGTTATCACCGGGTCAGAAAGAAGAAGGAAGATAAAAAGACTCAGAATTGAGCCGCTGTTGCAAAAGGCAGCCAACTCGTGTGGCGCCGGAACTGGAACCGGAACCGCTACACCTCTGTATTCCACTTTCAAACACAGCCTACATTTGGGCCTGTAAAGCCTGACTTGGCTGTTTCAGACAGGAATACTTGCTTTCTACGGGCATGCACTAGTTTACTGAGATGTAGTACATGTGTATATAAATTACACTGTACTCTAAGCATTAGTGATTAAGCAGGATGGAAAATACTAAATAAAAGAAGAGGCCTTTGCAACACAATGTAGTCAAGGTGCAAAAGTATGTTATATGAAAATATTCAGTGTAGCACAGATGCCATGAAACTGTATTTTTTTAAAAATAAAAATTAATAAAATTGCAAAGACATGCTCTCGTTTTCTCATTATTCAGTCTCTGAACTTCTGACAAATTACTGTCAGCTAATACCAGTGGTTAGCATGTTGGCACCATTGCCTCCTCTTCCAGGTGGTGACTGGGGTTACATAATTGAATTAATTAAACAGATAATAACAGCACGAGCCATTCCAAAGATTTTTTTTTTCTAATTTCTTTATTCATCCATAGTGTAACATCACATAATTGTGGAAAATGAATATTTTCGTTTAATGTTAAAGGAGGGTTTGACTTCATAAGTTGTATTTTAATGCCAAAAACAATGAAATCCTAAAATGTCCACAGATTAGGTTCTCAGCATGATTTTCTGTGCAGCTTATGGATGCACAAATCAAGCTGAGAAAGTGATCCTGATGTTTGGGTTCCCAACAGTCACAGAGAGGAGAGAAAATGCCTGAGACAAGTTAGCAGAAACAGCATTACTTCAATGAAAGATTACAACAATAGAAAACTTCATGCAGTACGTTTATTTCCACAAAACATTTCCATCTTCAAGGTCAAACATGTAATAATGGGATTTATATGATTGCACGTAATGTGATTTTTTTTATGTTGAAGTAAAACAATGTTATTAACACTAGAAGACCCAGACATTAGCCCTCTTGTGGCCACTTGATGGTCCCCCTATGGGTTTTCTAGCCAAAAAGGCCAAATGGCCCCTCTCTGGGACTTCTAGTGTTAATGAGGAAATTAAACTGAATCAATGCACATTCTAAGAGGGAGTAATTGTCATGAATCGCCCCTCAGGGCAGTGAGAGAGACCCACGCGCCAACTGAAGTTTGTAAAAAATTATTACACAAAAGAAACAAAGTTCTAAAGTGCATCAAACAAAAATCCAAAGACAAACACAGAGAAAAAACTTCCGGCTGGAATAACTTCAGGAGAACACACCAGAGCGAAATCAGGGCTCTGATGGTGAAGTGACTGGAATAACAATCGAGACAGCGGCAAAGACAGAATGAAAATAAAGCCCTTATATAGGGAACAGAACCCATTAACATAATTAACAACAGGTGTGGGTATCTGAACGGGCAGGAGAAAGCAATGATACATAATTGGGATCAGCTGCGGCAGTGAGAGGGAGGCAAACCCAAACTGACAGCTGACAGGGCACGCCCCTGACAGCTGTCAACAGGAAAAGGGTAACACTAGAGATATGAAGAATAAAATAACATGCTAAATAAATATAAACAAACAGAATAAAAATATAACACTAACCCAAACAGGAAAAATGGCAAGCAGAACAAAAACACATAAACCCAAACAACATAAGATACAACAGATGAGTAAATAAGCAGAAAAAGCCATGAGACCAAGTCTGATAGAGAACTCCAGCACTCAGCTCATGACAGGAATTCACAAGAACCTAAACTGACAAACCCAAACCGAGGACTGATAGTGTTCTCCCAAACACAAGACTAGGAAAAGTCCAACAATGACCATGGTTACATGGACATGAATAAACCAGTTATGACTGGATTTCTGGAGTTATCTGATTATTCAAGTGGCCATGTAACTATGGTCATTAACTCAAGTGGTTAATCCTCCAATAATCCATTTAATCAGTGCATGTAAACACAACAAAACTGATTATTGCCATTATCAGTTTATTCCCAGTGATTGGTTTATTGTGACCATGTAACCAGGGTCATGATGTGTGTACCAGCACCATTACTGCATGTGATGAGAGACCACATGTACAGTTCTCAGAATAACTTTGGTATGAATATAAGTCACAAAAATAACCAAAATATCTGAATTCTATGAATATCTCACACCCACCTGTCCTGTAATACTAACACATCCATATTGTCATTTCAGATGTCAAAAACTTCTTTAGAGTTTAGTTTAGTGTCAGTCATTTAAATGTTTCTACAAAATATTGTGTTCCATTTAACTCTGACAGCTTTAATCATCAAACCACAGCCCCTTCATTTCACTGTTCCAGCTGCCCCACAAACCCATTTTACTGTGATATCACTGCTCACAGTAGTGAAGACTCCACCAGCCCCGGTGGTCACTGCTCCAGTCTCCAAGAGACCTCTATCAGCTGCAGAGAAATGACACTCACTGTGCTTTAAAGGTCTGATGACATGTTTTTGACCTTTTTTAGCATGTTGTGTAAACCCAAAAGCCATTGTCAATAATCAATATAATATTTACTACCTCGCCTACATATACTAGTTATCATCAAAAAACAGCAGCCGCTGACTAGACTGTGGAGCCACCCACCAAATTAAGGGCGGCACCCCCATGACGTAATCGACAGAATGGACTCCGGTCTTGTTGACTGGAATGACAGCAACTTTGTGGCTCACAGTTTCTCTGGTTTCTTGTTTTAATTTTACGGCTATGCCTTCGCATTGTGTCGCAGGCTTAGATAAAGCGTGTGATGTGTGAAAGACCACATCACATGTTTTAGCTCGAGCCTGCTCTCCTGCTGGGCTTTTATGCAGGAGGAGTGCGAGGAGGGGGAGGATTAATGGATTTATGTGCAGCTTTGACGTACTTTCTCTGATCGCACGCCGGTCCAGGCACGTCCCCTCAATCATTATATATATACACTACCGTTCAAAAGTTTGGGGTCACTTAGAAATTTCCTTATTTTTGAAAGAAAAGCACTTTTTTTCAGTGAAGATAACTTTAAACTAATCAGAAATACACTCTATACATTGCTAATGTGGTAAATGACTATTATAGCTGCAAAAGTCTGGTTTTTGGTGCAATATCTAGATAGGTGTATAGAGGCCCATTTCCAGCAACTATCACTCCAGTGTTCAAATGGTACAATGTGTTTGCTCATTGCATCAGAAGGCTAATGGATGATTAGAAAACCCTTGTGCAATCATGTTAGGTCTGCAATGCTGTAATTGCTGCAAATGGAGGATTCTCTGACGAAAGCAAAGTTTGAAGGAAAAAATTATTATTTCAAATACAAATCATTATTTCTAACCTTGTCAATGTCTTGACTATATTTTCTATTCATTTCATAACACATGGTGGTAAATAAGTGTGACTTTTCATGGAAGACACAAAATAATTGTCTGGGTGACCCCAAACTTTTGAACGGTACTGTATATATATATATATATACTGTATATACGTGTGTGTATGTATATATATATATATATATATATATATATATATATATATATATATATACAGTATATATATACAGTGGGGCAAAAAAGTATTTAGTCAGCCACCAATTGTGCAAGTTCTCCCACTTAAAAGATGAGAGACGTCTCCAATTTTCATCATTGGTATACCTCAACTATGAGAGACAAAATGAGAAGAAAAAAAAATCCAGAAAATCACATTGAAGGATTTTTAATGAATTAATTGGTAAATTCCTCGGTAAAATAAGTATTTGGTCACCTACAAACAAGCAAGATTTCTGGCTCTCACAGACCTGTAACTTCTTCTTTAAGAGGCTCCTCTGTCCTCCACTCGTTACCTGTATTAATGGCACCTGTTTGAACTCGTTATCAGTATAAAAGACACCTGTCCACAACCTCAAACAGTCAGACTCCAAACTCCACTATGGCCAAGACCAAAGAGCTGTCAAAGGAGCTGAGGTATACCAATGATGAAAATTGGAGACCTCTCTCATCTTTTAAGTGGGAAAACTTGCACAGTTGGTGGCTGACTAAATACTTTTTTACCCCAGTACTTTACTTTTTTTTTACTTTTTTACCCCACTGTATATATATATACGTATATATATATATATACAAGATGACATGTAAAATCACATAAGAATGATCATATTCAGTCTGTGTTGTGCTGTTGCTTAGTTTTTGGGGTTTTTTTTGCCACGTTTTGTCTTAGCTTTCTGAATTGTTATTGCTCCTGTTTTGTTTTTCTTTTGAATTCTTGGATGGAATATGGGTGGGCAATATAAGCTGCGGCTTCAGCCATCACCCATTTCGGATAACTTATGTTGAACTGTATAATCAGAGGAGTTATTGTTTAATTTGACCTTGTTAGATTTTTTCCCCTTTGTTATATTATTCTGTTCTTTTCTTTTAATCTTTTTTAATCTGTCCGAAATAAAGATTCATTCATAATTAATTATTGTTACAACTCGCCGCTCATTAGCGGCGCCAGCTGAGCGCACACCTGCACCTCGTCAGCAGCTTGGCATATAAGCCACTCTGCCCTGGGCCTCGGCCTGAAGCCGTCTGTTCCCTTCGGCTACTTGCTTCAGAGGAACCCCCTCGCCAACCAGCAAGATTACTCGCGTAAGCACACCTCCTCTTGTGTTCCAGTTTCTCCCCTGTGCACAGGTGGATCTTCCCCGGCGGCGGACTCCGCCTCTGCATCGCCATCTCGTAGCTGCTGTCAGGTGCATCGTCAGGTTGTTGTCTTCTGGACTCTCCCTTGTGCACGCCTGCCACCTGCCCTGCCAAGTAAGCCAACAAATCCCTCGTTACCTGTTGTACTGGTTTGGTGCCCGTCACCTTCTCCCTGTGCTCTCTCCCCAGGGTTGTCTGGCTGTACGGTTTCCTGCCTCCGTGCCTGACGCTGACGTCCGCCATCAGTACATCCACATATCACAGACACGCATCCACACATCCTTGTTGTTAAATAAAGCTGTTAAATTCACTCTGAGCCTGCGTGTGTGTCTCCTGAGCCGTGCGTTATGTCAATTATCAACAGGTGATTCCCCTCTCGCTGATCACGTTTCCCGGTCCTCACCCAGGTGCTTGTCATTACACCATCGCCAGCAGTGTGTTAATGGCAAATGGCCGCCAAAATGTACATGCACTGCTGGTCAATAGTATTGTCATCTGTGCTTAGTCTGGCAGTATTTTTAGCACTCTCACGTCTTGTTAGCCGCTCCACACAGCTGTGGTACTCGTGCGTCCTTGAAGCGATCTCGGCTCTGGTGCACAACCGTGGTTAATATGTCTCCTTTCCATGTTTGCTGAGCGATGTCGGCCCCGAACAGCTACTGTTTTTGTTTTGGTATATTATTTCTAAGTCTTCACCTTTTTGGGAATTGTCTGTCATTCTATATTAAATGTTCTGTGATGAATCTTGCACTTAAATTCTCGTTATTTCATGCACCCTGTCCCTGCCCTGAGTAAGAGCGCACGGAGAGGGATGATTTACGCATAAATAACGAGGATTAACACGAGAATTTAACAGCAGAATCCATCACAGCACATTTAATATAGAACGACAGACAATTCCCAATAAGGGGAAGACTTGCAAATAATATACAGAAACACAAACAGTAGGCGTTCGGGGCCGACATAGCTCAGTGAACATGGAGAGGAGACGTATTAACCAAGGTTGCGCACCAGAGCCGACATCGCTACAAGGGGCGCAACAGAACCACGGCTGTGTGGAGTGGCTAACACGTCGTGGTAGTGTTGGCAATATTGGCTGGCTGACAACACGGCAGATGATGCACACAAAACATGAACAGCTGACTGTCACTGAGTCTGACTCGCTCGGCACAATGCCTGCTTGGCATGGCTCAAACCTATACGGTTTGATGCCCCCAGATTCTTCATTGTCATCCCATTTTTCTGAACTGTAATCATCTGAAGATTGGACAATGCAAACCAATTCCAGACTACATGTGCTGGAACTATGCTCGATGTTTTCAACCGCTTCCATCCTGTGTGTACACAGGGCAGCCAAGTGCTGTGTTCTGTCGATGACGTTACAACATGGCCGGGGGTTTTTCCAGCCACTGATGCAATGGGTGACGTGGCTCATGAAAACGTTGGATATTCTCGTGAAAAAAAGTCTTTTTCACTTAGAATTGCACAGACAAACCGATTTTGTCATATTGTATTATGTGTTGAAAAATTAGAGGAAGTCAAGAACGTGTCATCAGACCTTTAATACCTAATGACTCCTGCCCAAATAGGAAGGTTTTTCTCGTGAACTGGTGCCTTTTCTCTTTTAATTCTACTACTTTTATTTATTCCTCCTAAATTTGAATCATTTTTGCATAAATTTGCTACTTTTTTCATAATGTTGTGTTTTCCAGTCTTGTAAATCCAACTTTTTGACATGTTTCAGGACCCAGGAGACAGACACTGACACGAGCAGATATGGACAATTATTTTTTATTGAATGGTGAGTGAGTGTAGTGCGTGTGTGAGTGCTAGTATCGCTGTCTGGTCACTGGAGCTGAGCAGTTCCGATGGCGACCTGGCAACCCTGGAACATACAAGCAGAAACAATTACAGCTGTTCAGCGATAACAGGTAATTGCTGATGGTGACGCTTACTTGAGTGTACCACAGGTTGAGTTCTGCTGGCTCCGAGTGTCCGTGCGACGTGGTGGTCATTGTGCCTGTAGCTGTGGTGGTGATAGTGCTCGTAGCTGTGGTGGTGAGGAGGAACTCCGTGATGGAGGTGGCGTTGCCCCGTTGGCCGGGGAAGCCGGTCCGCTGCCAGGGAGGTCCACCTGTGCACAGGGGTAAAGTCTTGGGGTTGAATAGCAAAGAGTTCTCTTACGTGACCGGTCTTGACGTGACGTTCTTGGCTTAACTTGAGGACGAGGTTCTGGCTCATACTCAGACGAAGAAGACAGACGACTCCGTGCCGGGCCATCAGTCACACTGGCTTTTAAAAGCCGCTGATTAGCACCTGCTGGTCTGTGCGCAGCTGGAGATGATGAAACAGATGACGGCCCAGCAGCCGTCATGACAGTACTCCCCCCTCTAGCAGTGCCTCCAGGCACCTGCCCAATTCTACCTGGATTCGCCCGATGGAAGTCGCGGATCAACTGCTTATCCAGGATCAACGCTGGGCGAATCCAAGAACGATCCTCCGGTCCAAAGCCCTCCCAGTCTACCAAATACTGAAGACCTCGACCCCGCCTGCGAACGTCCAGGATGGCAGTCACCCCCCGGGCCGGATGGCCATCGATCATCCTCGGGGGGGCAGGAGTCGTGGGGGGCGGGCACAGAGGGTCAGAGATGTACGGCTTAACCTGGGAGACATGAAAGGTGGGGCAGATGCGCATGGAAGGGGGGAGAGACAAACGCACAGACACAGGATTGACAATTCGAGAGATGGTGTAAGGACTGATGAAGCGCTTAGTGAGCTTGCGCTTCTCAGCCGGCACATCAATATTCCGGGTCGATAACCAAACCTTCTGACCCACCTTGTAGTCCAGGGCGGGTCTCCTGTGACGGTTGGCCACCTGGATGTTGTGCTCAGTGGTCTTCAGAAGGCCCTGCGGGCGATAGACCAGACCCGCCGACAGCGCCTAATGTGGGTCTGGACAGACGGGACCACTACCTCCCTCTCCTCCTCCGGGAACAGTGGTGGATCAAACCCAAATGACGCCTTGAAGGGAGAGAAACCCGTGGCCGTGGAGATCGTGGTGTTATGGGCGTACTCTATCCAAGGTAGATGCTTGATCCAAGAGGACGAACAGGAGGAGATGACACAATGCAGCGCAGCCTCAAGTTCCTGGTTAGCCCGTTCACACTGAATTGCTCTGTGGATGATACCCAGAAGAGAGGCTGGCTGTGGCTCCCAGTGCTGCGCAAAACGCTTTCCAGACTTGAGAGATGAACTGTGGTCCCCGGTCTGACACTATGTCAGTGGGGATGCCGTGGAGACGGACCACATGCTGGACAAGGAGGTCCGCCGTTTCCTGAGCCGAAGGCAGACCCCGAAGGGGCACAAAATGGGCTGCCTTGGAAAAACGATCCACAATAGTCAAAACTGTAGTAAAGTTATCTGAGGGGGGCAAGCCAGTCACAAAATCCATGGCAACATGGGACCAAGGGCGAGAAGGAACGGGCAGAGGATGTAACAGACCCGCCGGGGGGAATGATGTCGTTTTCCCAGTGACGCATTGAGCGCAAGCCCGGATGTAACTCACAACATCCTTCTGCAGCCCTGGCCACCAGAAAGGTCCTCTGGAGCAGGTCCACAGTCTGACCCACTCCCGGATGACAAGCCAGCTTGGAGGCGTGACCCCACTCAATCACTTGACCCCGAATGGATCGTGGGACAAACAAGCGGCCCGGGGGACCCCCCCCCCCCCCCCCCGGATCTGGCTCCGTCTTCAACGCTCTTCGGACTGTCTTACAAATACCCCAGGACAGAGCGCCCACCACGCAGGAGGGCGGTAGGATGGGTGCTTCCTGATCTTTGGTGGATGGTGCATCGAACTGCCGCGAGAGGGCATCCGGCTTACCGTTCTTGCTCCCTGGCCGATAAGTGATGGTAAAATTGAATCGGCCGAAGAAGAGGGACCAACGAGCCTGGCGTGCATTCAGACGCTTCGCCGTCCTGAGGTACTCCAAGTTGTGGTGGTCAGTCCATACGATGAACGGCTGAGCAGCCCCCTCCAGCCAGTATCTCCATTCCTCCAAGGCGAGTTTCACCGCCAACAGCTCCCTGTCTCCTATGCTGTAATTCCTCTCCGCCGGTGATAGGCGATGAGAGAAGTAGGCACATGGTCGGATCTTGCCATCCTCAGGCAAACGTTGGGAGAGCACCGCTCCCACCCCCGAATCCGAGGCGTCCACCTCCACCAAGCACTGTAAATTTGGGTCCACCTGGGTCAGTACATGGGCTGAAGCAAACTCCTCCTTAAGCTTTCCAAACGCCCTGGCTGCCTCCTCACTCCAGCAAAACGGGGTCTTTGGGGGGGTGAGCGCAGTCAGAGGGCGAGCAATATTCCCGAAATTGGGCACAAACCGACGATAGAAATTAGCGAAGCCCAGGAACCCCTGTAGCTGCTTCCTGGAGGACGGTGCGGGCCAGTCCACTACCGCCTTGACCTTGGCCGGGTCGGGGAGCACCTGATTCCGAGCAATGATGAACCCAAGGAAGGAGGTCTGGTCAGTGTGAAACTCACATTTTTCTGCCTTGACGAATAGTTGATTCTCCAGGAGGCACTGCAACACTCTGCGAACGTGCACCTGGTGCTCTTCCAATGTGCGAGAGAAGATAAGTATATCGTCAAGATACACGAACACAAAGGAGTTAAGGAAGTCCCGAAGAACATCATTTATTAACCGCTGGAAGACGGCCGGAGCGTTGGTTAACCCAAACGGCATTACCAGGTACTCGAAATGACCTTTTGGGGTCCGGAAAGCCGTCTTCCACTCGTCACCTTCTCTGATGCGCACCAGGTGATAGGCATTCCTGAGATCCAGCTTGGTAAACCAGAACGCCCCCTGGAGGGAATCAAAAGCGGTGTTCATCAAAGGTAGAGTATACTTGTCCTTTATCGTGATTTCGTTAAGACCCCGGAAGTCGATGCAGGGGCGTAACGAGCCATCCTTCTTCCCAACGAAGAAGAAACCGGCACCCACGGCCGAGGACGACGGGCGGATGATACCAGAGGCCAGGGATTCTTTGATGTAGGTGTCCATGGCCTCGCGCTCCGGGACTGATAGGCTGTACAGGCGGCTAGCAGAAAGAGGGGCCCCAGCCTTCAGATTTATAGCACAGTCGTACGGTCGATGGGGGGGTAGAGACAACGCCCGAGACTTGCTGAAAACTAACCTTAGATCATGGTAAACCTCCGGTACCTTGGACAGATCCATGGGTGACGTCGAGGGTGGAGGCACCTTGACAGATGGGGCATACGCCGCAGATTGGAGGCAGGCACTCAGACAGAATGTACTCCATGCTGTAATACTCCCAGCTTGCCAGTCGATGGTGGGATTGTGAAGCCGAAGCCAAGGATACCCCAGGATGACGGGCGAGGATGAGACGGGCAGAATCAGAAACCTAATCTCCTCCCTGTGATTGCCCGAGACGATCACGGAAACTGGGGCCGTCTGATAGGCAACGGTGGTCAATGACGCCTTGGACAGGGTGATGAGATTGACAGGGGGATCCAGAGACTGACAGCTGAGGCCCATCCGGGTTGCCAGGTCTCTGGAAACAAAGTTCTGCTCAGCCCCTGAGTCAACTAAAGCTAGCGTGGAATGTTCTGTATGTTTGTGAATTAGTCTGATGGGTATGCGAAAACTAGTGAGGGGTTCTTCTAAGTTCTTGTCCGTGAATCCCCCTACTGCGATCCACGGACCTTCCCTTTTAACCGACTAGGACATTCAAAAACCCCATGAGACTCCTTTCCACAATAGAAACAAAGGTCAAGATCCCTACGGCGCTGTCTCTCAGCCGCTGACACTTTTGATTGCCCTATGACCATAGCCTCTTGATCCGGAAGTTCCTCTGACGCGGGTAAAGCGAGCAGAGGAGAGCTAGTGGAACGAGGGTGGGGCTTAGTCGAATGGGGAGTAGACCGCCGTTTGGCCGCTCGCTCCCTTAACCTACTATCCAGGCTTATAGCGAGGGCAATTAGTTCCCCTAAATTATCCGGTTTGTCCCGTGCCGCTAACTCATCTTTTAATTCGGCGTTGAGACTGCGGAGGAAAATACCACAAAGTGATGGCTCCCCCCACCCAATCTCAGCCGCCAGGACCCGGAAATCAATAGCATAATCAGCAGCTGATCTAGTACCCTGCTGCAGACTCAACAGCCGTTCAGTCAACACCGCCCCCCTATCAGAATGGTCAAACACAGCCATAAACTCCGCCACGAGCTGCTGGTAAGTTAACACAGGACAACTTGGTTTAGCCATAACTGTATATGCCCAGTCTAAGGCTCTACCCCCCAACAAGTTGATGATATATCCAATCTTACTTGAATCAATGGCGAAGTCTCCCGGAACGCGGAGGAAAACTGATTCACATTGTAAAATGAATCCTCAAGCTTCTCCGAGTTTCCCACTAAACCGGGCAGGAGTTGGCACAGGGGTGAGGCGAGATGTAGGTGTTATATTAGCTTGACCTGGCACTAAGCCTGCAGGGGTTGAAGCACTAGCGGCCGGGGGAAACGTCTGGTGTCCTTCCAGACGATCCAGCCGGCTGTTAATTAAAGTAATTTGGTTGAGAATAACTGTCTGTTGGTGTGAGATCATATCTACCCGAGCGCTAAGGGTGTTTAAACTGCGTGACAGTGTACTGTCCGCTGGGTCAACGTGACAGAGTCGTACTGACATGTTTCAGGACCCAGGAGACAGACACTGACACGAGCAGATATGGACAATTATTCTTTATTGAATAGTGAGTGAGTGTAGTGCGTGTGTGAGTGCTAGTATCGCTGTCTGGTCACTGGAGCTGAGCAGTTCCGATGGCGACCTGGCAACCCTAGAACACACAAGCAGAAACAATTACAGCTGTTCAGCGATAACGGGTAATTGCTGATGGTGACGCTTACTTGAGTGTACCACAGGTTGAGTTCTGCTGGCTCCGAGTGTCCGTGCGACGTGGTGGTCATTGTGCCTGTAGCTGTGGTGATGATAGTGCTCGTAGCTGTGGTGGTGAGGAGGAACTCCGTGATGGAGGTGGCGTTGCCCCGTTGGCCGGGGAAGCCGGTCCGCCGCCAGGGAGGTCCACCTGTGCACAGGGGTAAAGTCTTGGGGTTGAATAGCAAAGAGTTCTCTTACGTGACCGGTCTTGACGTGACGTTCTTGGCTTAACTTGAGGACGAGGTTCTGGCTCATACTCAGACGAAGAAGACAGACGACTCCGTGCCGGGCCATCAGTCACACTGGCTTTTAAAAGCCGCTGATTAGCACCTGCTGGTCTGTGCGCAGCTGGAGATGATGAAACAGATGACGGCCCAGCAGCCGTCATGACACTTTTTTCCTATACATTTGAGATGGTTTTTATATCGAAAAAAATAAAAATAAAAAAGATGCTTTAAAATAACTCATAACATTTTTCTTATAATTTTTATATTAAATGTGCAACTTTTTCATGACATTTTTAGTTTTTACACATACATTAGATAGCTATTTGGAAAACTAGATTTTTCTCTTAAATATGTTCACATGAGGAAAGAGAAAATTATCTACATGTAGCATCTCATACAATTCAAATTATCTATCTATATATCTATAAATTCATGAAAAAGTGCATCCTATGAACTCAGGTATCATAGGACGACTTGTCAGGCCTACAGCCGTGGACAAAATTGTTGGTACTCCTCTGTTAATGAAAGAAAAACCCACAATGGTCACAGAAATCCTGGTTCTGGAATTTCCCCATTGTGGGACTAATAAAGGCTTATCTTATCTTATCTTATCTTATCTTAGAAATAACTTGAATCTGACAAAAGTGGTAAAAAATAAAAATTATATGAAAATTAACCAATGAAAATCAGACAATGCTTTTGAATTGTGGTTCAACAGAATTACTTTAAAAAACAAACTCATGAAACAGGCCTGGACAAAAATGATGGTACCCCTAGAAAAGATTGAAAATAATGTGACCATAGGGATATGTTCAACTAAGATGTGTCCTGTAATTAACATCACAGGTGTCTACAAACTTGTAATCAGTCAGTCGGCCTATTTAAAGGGTGACAAGTAGTCACTGTGCTGTTTGGTGACATGGTGTTTACCACACTAAACATGGACCAGAGGAAGCAAAGGAGAGAGCTGTCTCAGGAGATTAGAAAGAAAATTATAGACAAGCATGTTAAAGGTAAAGGCTGTAAGACCATCTCCAAGCAGCTTGATGTTCCTGTGACTACAGTTGCACATATATCCACGGGACTGTAGCCAACCTCCCTGGACGTGGCCACAGGAGGAGACGGATAATATGAATGGTAACAAAAGAGCCCAGAACAACCTCTAAACACATTCATGGTGAACTCCAAGGTCAAGGTACATCAGTGTCAGATCGCACCATCCGTCGTCGTTTGAGCCAAAGTGGACTTCATGGGAGACGACCAAGGAGGAGACCACTGTTGAAAGCAAATCATAAAAAAGCCAGAATGGAATTTGCCAAACTGCATGTTGACAAGCCACAAAGCTTCTGGGAGAATGTCCTATGGACAGACGAGACAAAAGTGGAACTTTTTGGCAAGGCACATCAGCTCTATGTTCAGACGCAAAACTGAAGCATACCAAGAAAAGAACACTGTCCCTAAGTTGGGCGCATGCGCACGCAGCAACCGGCAGCGGGTGAAAAAAGTTTGACGTCTGTGTCTTTGTTTTAATGCACTTTAGTGTTTTTAAACGTAATTCTCTGTGCTGTTTTTGTCCTTGAATGTTTGTGCGCTATATAACGAAAAGCTCCCTGGTTCCATCAGTATGGATTTCCTCCTTGTGTTTGCACTGTCACTTTTTTCCTGTCGGCTCTTTATCTTGGGAGGTAAGCGCGATCGTGCTGGGAAGAACGCAGTATTCCAGAGAAATGTTACTGCATTTAAACATAGGAAATGTAGCATCTGTGTTTGAGTCTGTGCCGCCACTGCCGGACTTTATTTTAAGAGATTTTCATGGACACAGCGATGAAAAGAGAGACAAGAGGAGGAAACGCGGAAAGCGTGGAGGTGTAAAATTAAGCCTGAGGAGGCGTGAGTTTAACCGCATTCCTCTTCCTTCCATTATTATGGGGAAAGTACAATCCCTGAGAAATAAAGTGGATGAAATTCAAGGGAATGTACGATATCAGAAGGACTTCAAGAACTGCTGTGTCATGGCTTACACGGAGGCATGGCTTGCGGCGCATGACCGGGATGCGGACCTGTGGACTGACGGCTTTGGAGCCCCACTTTGCTCGGATCGGCAGGAAGAGGTAACGGGGAAACGTCAGGGGGGGCGGCATATGTTTATATATTAATAAACAGTACTGTACATCTGTCACGGTCAGAGAGCTCATCTGTGCACCTGAACTGGAGCTTCTGTCCGTATCGCTACGCCCCTTTTATCTGCCCCGCGAGTTCCCCCAACTTTTCATAACGACTGTGTACATTCACCTGAGAGCGAATGCTGACTCCGCCTCCAGCACCGTCTTTGATGTGGTACAGCGGTTGCAGTCGATTTCCCCAGAGGCTCCAAACTTTATTCTTGGGGATTTTAACCATGTTTCTTTAAAGAAGACACTTAAAAACTTTTATCAGTATGTCTCCTGCCCAACCAGGCGAAAAAAGACATTGGAGCTGTGCTACGGCTCCATAGAGAGGGCCTATAAATCACTTCCCCTTCCTCCTTTAGGATCCTCAGATCACAACTGTGTACATTTGCTGCTCACATAAAAAACTGCTCTCAGAAGAGACAAGGCGAAGACCAGAGACATAGACGTGTGGACAGAGGATTCAGTGCACAGCCTCCAGGAATGCTTTAACTGTACGGACTGGGAGGTGTTCACACTGGCCTGTGGAGAAGATTTGGACTCTTTGGTGGACGTCACATGCTCATACATAGCTTTCTGTAGAGACATGATCGTTTCACGTAAACATGTCAAAATATATCCCAACAACAAGCCATGGGTTACAAAATCAGTTAAATCCTGCTTACAGAGGAAAGCACTTGCCTTTAAACAGGGGTCTGTTTCGGAGCTACAGGTTGCCACAAAAGAGCTGAAGGCCGAAATTTTAAGAGCAAAACAGAATTATAAATCAGAATTGGAAAGCAAGATGGCAACAAAGAAGCTTGGTTCAGCCTGGGCCAGTATGAAAACTATTGCAGGCCTTCAGAGCACAGAGCGCAGTAATCATGTGTTTTTAGATGGTTTTAATTCAGACACAGAGCTGGCTAATGCTCTTAATTGTTTTTATGGTTGTTTTGATTCCTTTGATTTTAGCACAGAAACCCAAGATTTGAAACAGAAACTCAAAGACAATCAGCACTTTAATATTGAGGTGCAGGATATTAAAAGGGTGTTCTGTGCTGTAAAAGTGAACAAAAGTCAGGGCCCTGATAATATATGTGGGCGCTTGGTAAAGTCCTGTGCACATGAACTCAGTCCTGTATTTCACTACATTTTCAATAAGTCCTTACAGACACAACATGTGCCTAAGATCTGGAAAGATGCTGTGGTTGTCCCTGTTCCAAAATCCAGCTGTCCTAAAACTGTAAATGATTTTAGACCAGTTGCTTTGACTTCAATTTTAATGAAAATTTTTGAAAAACTGGTCAGATTTGAGGTCCTAAAGCAGACTGAGCATGCATTGGACCCTCTGCAGTTTGCCTATAGGCCTCACAGAGGAGTGGAGGATGCCACTGTCACTCTGTTTAACATGCTTTTTGAACATCTGGATTTTAATGGGACACACGCCAGGCTTTTATTTGTGGACTTTTCTTCGGCCTTTAATACAATCCAACCTCATATTTTAGTTGAAAGGCTCCTGCAACAATTTGATTTGAGTAATAATCTGGTGGGTTGGATTCTGGATTTTTTAACCAACAGGACACAGAGAGTAAGGGTCAATGGTACATTTGTCTGACCAAAAGTGTTCATCTACTGGCTCTCCGCAGGGGTGTGTGTTGTCACCACTACTCTTCATCCTGTACACAAACATGTGTCGGAGCAGACATGACAACAGACACATTATAAAGAATGCTGATGATTCAGTTGTTGTCAGTCTCCTTCAGGATGGCGAGAGCGGCCACGGCCCAGTAGTTGATGATTTTGTTCACTGGTGTGAGGATTCCTACCTGCAGCTGAATACGACAAAAACTAAAGATATTATTATTGACTTTAGGAGGAAAACTCTCAGGCATAAAGTCACTGTACTAAAAGGCCGGACCACTGAATGTGTACAATCCTACAAATATCTTGGAACGATTATTGATAGTAATTTAAACTTTGAAGAGAACTGTGAAAGGGTGTGCAAAAAGGGTCAGCAACATTTGCATTGTTTAAGGAAACTTGCACGCTTCCAAATTGACGAACCATAATGACAATGTTTTATCGGGCTTTTATTGAATCCGTTTTATCCTTTTCTTTAGTGTCATGGTTTGGTCAGATAAAACTGAAACAGAGGAAATCCTTGGATCAGGTTGTTAGATGGTCCAGTCGTTTCCTGCTGAGCATGACATCCCTGTACACCAGACAGGTACAGTGGATTGCTACCTCCATTTTAAATGATGACTCCCACTCTTTGCACTGCCACTTTCAGCTTCTTCCCTGAAGACGGAGGTTTGCTGTCCCAAAAAGTAAAATCCAGCGCTACAAAAACAGCTTTGTTCCTGCTGCTGTCAAAGAATTGAACAAGTTGTAACAATATATTGCACATAATTTAGTTACCTATTTATTAATTTCATTTTATATTTACTTATTTTTGTAGGTTTTTTTTATTTGGGTTCTAAATCTTTTATTGGGTTTTAGACTTTTGAGTTTTTAACCTCTTTGTGACATGTTCTGGACCCAGGAAACAGACACTGACACGAGTAGATATAGACAATTATTCTTTTATTGTAAAGTGAGGGAGTGTAGTGCGTGTGTGAGTGCAAGTATTGAAGTTTGGTCACTGGAACTGAGCAGTCCGGATGGCGACCTGGCAACCCTGTAACACACAAGCAGAACAATTACAGCTGTTCAGCACTAGCGGGTAATTGTGGATGATGAGGCTTACTTGGACGTTCCACAGGTAACGTTCTGCTGACTTCCAGTGGCCGTGCAGCGTGGTGGTGAATGTGCTCGTAGCTGTGATGGTGAGTGCACCTGTTGCTGTGATGATGATTGCTCTCGTAGCAGAGGTGGTGGTGATACCAGTGACCGTGATGATGACAGCTCCTGTAGCTGTAATAATAACAGTTCCTGTAGTTGTGGTGTTAGACGTACCCGCAGCTGTGGTGGTAACGAGGAGCTACGTGATAGAGGTGGCAACGCCCCGTCGGCTGGGGAAGTTGGTCCGCCACCTGGGAGGTCCACCTGTGCACAGGGGTAAAGGCAAGGAGTAGAATAGCAGATTGTTTTCTTACGTGGCAGATCCTGACGAGACGTTCTTGACTGAACTTGAGAACGAAGTTCTGGCTCATGCTCTGACGAGGAAGACAGACGACTCCGTGCCGGGCTGTCAGCAACACTGGCTTTTAACAGCTGCTGATTAGCACCTGCTGGTCTGTGCGCAGCTGGAACTGATGAGACAGATGACGGCCCAGAGGCCGCCATGACAGTACTCCCCCCTCTAGCAGTGCCTCCAGGCACCTGCCCAATTCTACCTGGATTCGCCCGATGGAAATCGCGGATCAACTGCTTATCCTGGATCAACGCTGGGCGAATCCAAGAACGATCCTCCGGTCCAAAGCCCTCCCAGTCCACCAAATACTGAAGACCACGACCTCGCCTGCGAACGTCCAGGATGGCAGTCACCCCCCAGGCCGGATGGCCATCGGTCATCCTCGGGGGGGCGGGGGCCGTGGGAAGCGGGCACAGGGGATCAGAGATGTACGGTTTAACCTGGGAGACATGAAAGGTGGGGCAGATGCGCATAGAAGAGGGGAGAGACAAGCGCACAGACACAGGATTGACAATTCGAGAGATGGTGTAAGGACCAATGAAGCGCTTAGTAAGCTTGCGCTTCTCAGCCGGTACACCAATATTCCGGGTAGACAACCAAACCTTCTGACCCACCTTGTAGTCCGGGGCGGGTCTCCTATGCCAGTTGGCCACCTGGATGTTGCGTTCAGTGGTCTTTAAAAGGGCTCGGCGGGCGATGAGCCAAACTCGCCGACAGCGCTTAATGTGAGCTTGGACAGATGGAACCGCTACCTACTTCTCCTCCTCTGGAAACAGTGGTGGATCAAACCCAAATGATGCCTTGAAAGGAGAGACGCCTGTAGCCGTAGAGATCGTGGTGTTATGTGCGTACTCAATCCAAGGAAGATGCTTGCTCCAGGAGGATGAACAGGAGGAGATGACACAACGCAGCGCGGCCTCAAGCTCCTGGTTAGCCCGCTCACACTGGCCATTACTCTGAGGATGATAACCTGAGGAGAGGCTAGCTGTGGCTCCCAGCGCTGCGCAGAACGCTTTCCAGACCTGAGAGATGAACTGTGGTCCCCGGTCCGACACTATGTCGGCGGGGATGCCGTGGAGACGGACCACATGCCTGACAAGGAGGTCCGCTGTTTTCTGAGCCGAAGGCAAACCCCGAAGGGGCACAAAGTGGGCTGCCTTCGAGAAATGGTCCACTATAGTCAAGACTGTGGTGAAGCTATCTGAGGGGGGCAAACCAGTCACAAAATCCATGGCAACATGGGACCAAGGGCGGGAAGGGACCGGCAGCGGATGTAACAGGCCCGCCGGGGGGGATGATGTCGTTTTCCCAGTGGCGCACTGAGCGCAAGCCCGGATGTAACTCACAACGTCCTTCCGCAGCCCTGGCCACCAGAAGGTCCTCTGGAGAAGGTCCACAGTCCGACCCACCCCCGGATGACAAGCCAACTTGGAGGTGTGACCCCACTCAATCACTTGACCCCGAATAGAGCGTGGAACAAACAGGCGGCCCGGGGGACCCCCCCCCCCCCGGGTCTGGCTCCGTCTTCAGTGCTCTACGAACTGTCTTGCAAATACCCCAGGACAGGGCGCCCACGACACAGGAGGGCGGCAGGATGGGAGTTTCCTGATCCTCAGAGGATGGTGCGTCGAACTGCCGCGAGAGGGCGTCCGGCTTACCGTTCTTGCTTCCCGGCCGATAAGTGATGGAAAAATTAAACCGGCCGAAGAAAAGGGACCAACGAGCCTGGCGTGCGTTCAGGCGCTTTGCCGTCCTGAGATACTCCAGGTTACGGTGATCAGTCCATACCACGAACGGCTGAGCAGCCCCCTCCAGCCAGTGTCTCCATTCCTCCAAGGCGAGCTTCACTGCCAGCAGCTCCCTGTCTCCTATGCTATAATTCCTCTCCGCTGGTGACAGGCGATGAGAGAAGTAGGCACATGGGCGGATCTTACCGTCTTCAGGAGAACGTTGAGAGAGCACCGCTCCCACCCCTGAATCAGAGGCGTCCACCTCCACCAAGCACTGTAGCTTCGGGTCCACCTGGGTTAGGACACGGGCAGAAGCAAACTCCTCCTTCAATTTCTTAAACGCCCTGGCTGCCTCCTCACTCCAGCAAAACGGGGTCTTTGGGGAGGTGAGCGCAGTCAGAGGCTGAGCAATATTTCCAAAATTGGGCACAAACCTCCGATAGAAATTAGCAAAGCCCAAGAATCCCTGAAGCTGCTTCCTAGAGGTTGGTGCGGGCCAATCCACTACTGCCTTGACCTTGGCCGGGTCGGGGAGCACCTGGTTCCGGGCTATGATGAACCCTAGGAAAGAGGTCTGGTCAGTATGGAACTCACACTTTTCTGCCTTGACGAACAGTTGGTTCTCCAGGAGGCGCTGTAGCACTTTGCGGACACGCACCTGGTGCTGTTCTAATGTGCGAGAGAAGATAAGTATGTATGTCATCGAGATATACAAATACAAACGAGTTAAGGAAATACCGCAAAACATCGTTTATTAATCGCTGGAAGACGGCCGGAGCGTTGGTTAACCCAAACGGCATTACCAGGTACTCGAAGTGCCCGCTTAGGGTCCGGAAAGCCGTCTTCCACTCGTCATCTTCTCTAATGCGCACCAGGTGATAAGCATTCCTGAGATCCAGTTTGGTAAACTAGGATGCCCCCTGGAGGGAGTCAAAGGCTGTGTTCATCAAAGGCAGAGTGTACTTGTCTTTTACTGTAATTTCGTTTAGGCCCCGGAAATCGATGCAGGGGCGTAATGAGCCGTCCTTCTTCCCAACGAAGAAGAAACCGGCACCGACAGCCGAAGACGACGGGCGGATGATCCCAGAGGCCAGGGATTCCTTGATGTAAGTGTCCTATCAGCGGGGCTGATAGGCTGTACAGGCGGCTAGCAGGAAGAGGGGCCCCAGCCTTCAGATTTATTGCACAGTCGTAAGGGCGATGGGGGGGTAGAGACAACGCCCGAGACTTGCTGAAAACTAACCCCAAGTCATGGTAAACCTCTGGTACCTTGGACAGGTCCGGTGGTGACGTAGAGGGTGGAGGCACCTTGACAGATGGGGCGCACGCCGCAGATTGGAGGCAGGCACTCAAACAGAATGTACTCCACGCTGTAATACTCCCCGCTTGCCAGTCAATGGTGGGATTATGCAGCCGAAGCCAGGGGTACCCCAGGATGACGAGCGAGGAAGAGACGGGCAGAACCAGGAACCTAATCACCTCCCTGTGGTTACCTGACACAATCACAGAAACTGGGGCCGTCTGATAGGCGACGGTGGTCAGTGACGCCTTGGACAGGGTGATGAGATTGACAGGGGGATCCAGAGTCTGACAGCTGAGGCCCATCCGGGTTGCCGGGTCCCTGGAAACAAAATTCTGCTCAGCTCCTGAGTCTACTAATGCCAATGTGGAGTGTTCTGTATGTGCGTGGATCAATCTGATGGGTATGCAGAAACTAGTGAGGAGTTTTTCTAAGTTCTTGTCCGTGAATCCCCCTACTGCGATCCACGGACCTTCCCTTTTAACCGACTGGGACATTCCAAAACCCCATGTGACTCTTTCCCACAGTAGAAACAAAGGCCAAGATCCCTGCGGCGCTGTCTCTCAGCCGCTGACACTTTAGACTGCCCTATCACCATAGCCTCTTGATCCGGGGATTCCTCTGATGCGGGTAGAGCGAGCAGAGGAGAGCTAGTGACGCGGGGGCGGGGTTTAACTGAACGGGAAGTAGCTCGCCGTTCGGCGGCCCGCTCCCTTAATCTACTATCTAGACTTACAGTAAGGGCAATTAATTCACTTAAGTTGTCCGGTTTGTCCCATGCCGCTAATTCATCCTTTAACTCGGCGTTGAGACTGCGAAGGAAGATTCCACAAAGTGACGGCTCCCCCCACCCAATCTCTGCGGCCAGGACCCAGAAGTCAATAGCGTAATCAGCAGCTGATCTGTTACCCTGCTGCAGACTCAACAGCCATTCTGTCAACACCCCACCCCTATCTGAATGATCAAACACCGACATGAACTCCGCCACAAACTCCTGGTAAGTTAACGCGGGGTAGCTTGGTTTAGCCATTAAGGAATATGCCCAATCTAAAGCTCTTCCCCCCAACAAATTGATGATATAACCAATCTTACTTGAGTCTATGGCGAAGTCTCCCGGAACGCGGAGAAAAACTGATTCACATTGTAAAATGAACCCTCGGTCTTCCCCGAGTTTTCCGCTGAACCGGGCAGGAGTGGGAACCGGGGTGAGGCGAGGAGTCAATAAGGTGTTAATTTGACCTGACGCTAAGCCTGCAGGGGTTAAAACACTAGCGGTCGGGAAGAACGTCTGGTGTCCCTCCAGACGATCCAGCCGACTGTTAATTTGAGTCAATTGGTTAAGAATTACTGTCTGTTGATGTGATAACATATCTACCCGAGTGCTAAGTGTGTTTAGTTTGTGCGGCAGTATACTGTCCGCTGGGTCAACGTGACGGAGTCGTACTGACATGTTCTGGACCCAGGAAACAGACACTGACACGAGTAGATATAGACAATTATTCTTTTATTGTAAAGTGAGGGAGTGTAGTGCGTGTGTGAGTGCAAGTATTGAAGTTTGGTCACTGGAACTGAGCAGTCCGGATGGCGACCTGGCAACCCTGTAACACACAAGCAGAACAATTACAGCTGTTCAGCACTAGCGGGTAATTGTGGATGGTGAGGCTTACTTGGACGTTCCACAGGTAACGTTCTGCTGACTTCCAGTGGCCGTGCAGCGTGGTGGTGAATGTGCTCGTAGCTGTGATGGTGAGTGCACCTGTCGCTGTGATGATGATTGCTCTCGTAGCAGAGGTGGTGGTGATACCAGTGACCGTGATGATGACAGCTCCTGTAGCTGTAATAATAACAGTTCCTGTAGTTGTGGTGTTAGACGTACCCGCAGCTGTGGTGGTAACGAGGAGCTACGTGATAGAGGTGGCAACGCCCCGTCGGCTGGGGAAGTTGGTCCGCCACCTGGGAGGTCCACCTGTGCACAGGGGTAAAGGCAAGGAGTAGAATAGCAGATTGTTTTCTTACGTGGCAGATCCTGACGAGATGTTCTTGACTGAACTTGAGAACGAAGTTCTGGCTCATGCTCTGAAGAGGAAGACAGACGACTCCGTGCCGGGCTGTCAGCAACACTGGCTTTTAACAGCCGCTGATTAGCACCTGCTGGTCTGTGTGCAGCTGGAACTGATGAGACAGATGACGGCCCAGAGGCCGCCATGACACTTTGACTTGTCTTTAACTTTTTAATATGACCCTTCTCTCTTATCTCTTTGTTTTTTCTCTTATCTCTTTGTCTTATGTCCTGATTGATGGAGCCTTGAGTACTTATCATGTTTATAGTCAGCCTCATGTGTGGCTGTGTTTGCGTTCATGTTGAATGCAATTGTGGTTTGTAAATATGGATGTCACCTGACTGCAAAACAAGTCTACCTACGGGTACAAATAAAGTAACCTGAACCTGAACCTGAACCTACTGTGAAACATGGAGGAGGTTCTGTTATGTTCTGGGGCTGCTTTGCTGCATCTGGCACAGGGTGTCTTGAATCTGTGCAGGGTACAATGAAATCTCAAGACTATCAAGGTATTCTAGAGAGAAATGTGCTGCCCAGTGTCAGACAGCTTGGTCTCAGTCGCAGGTCATGGGTCTTGCAACAGGATAATGACCCAAAACACACAGCTAAAAACACCCAAAAATGGCTAAGAGCAAAACATTGGACTATTCTAAAGTGGCCTTCTATGAGCCCTGATCTAAATCCAATTGAACATCTGTGGAAGGAGCTGAAACTTGCCATCTGGAGAAGGCACCCTTCAAACCTGAGACAACTGGAGCAGTTGGCTCATGAGGAGTCAAGGACAGCTTCAGGAAGAAGATGGAGGACAAGCTGCAACAGAGCAACATCGGTGGGGTCTGGAGAAACCTTAAAACCATCTCTGGGCTCCAGAATACCTCCCCCCAGGCCACGGGGGGCAGGGAGTGGGCGAACAATCTGAACCTGTTTTTTAATAGGTTTGACCAACCGCCCTCCCCCCCGACTGCACAGCAACCACTGCTGCCTCTAAAGACATCGCGTCCAGCTGCTCACACCCCACTCCACTAACACCCCCCCCCCCCACTCCCAACACACAGCCCCAGGTGAGGACGGAGCTGAGGAAGATCAAGGTGAGGAAGGTGTTGGGACCGGACGGCATCGGCGCAAAGCTCCTCAAGTCCTGTGCAGACCAGCTGTGTGGGATTGTGGAGCTCATCTTCAACCTGAGTCTGAAGCTGGGGAGGGTACCACAGTTGTGGAAAACATCTTGTGTGGTACCTGTACCAAAGACTTCCCACCCCAAAGACCTGAACAGCTACAGACCAGTGGCCCTGACGTCCCACATGATGAAGACCCTGGAGAGACTGCTCCTTGCTCACCTCCGCCCCCTAGTGGGACCAGCGATGGATCCACTCCAGTTCGCCTACCAGCATGGCATTGGGGTGGAGGATGCAGTGATCTTCCTCCTTCACCGTTCTCTGTCCCACCTGGAGAAGCCCGGGAATGTGGTAAGGATCATGTTCTTTGACTTCTCCAGTGCTTTCAACACCATCCAACTGATGATCCTGAAGGACAAGCTGCTGTGCGCAGGGGTGGACCAGCACCTGTCATCATGGATCTTGGACTACCTCACTAACCGGCCACAGTTTGTGAGAACCCGGGATTGTGTGTCTGACACGATCATCGGTAGCACGGGGGCCCCCCAGGGAACGGTTTTGGCTCCCTTCCTGTTCACCCTTTATACTGAGGACTTCTCACACAACACAACACACTGCCATCCACAGAAGTTCTCTGACGACTCTGCGATCATCGGCCTCATCTCCAACGGAGAGGAAGCTGAGTACAGAGGACTTATCCAGGACTTCGTGGACTGGTGCCATCGGAGCTGCCTCCAGATCAACGCGAGGAAAACTAAGGAGCTGGTGGTGGACTGCCGCAGCAAGGACAACCCCTCACAGCACCAGTAAACATACAGGGAACAGACATTGAGATGGTGACATCCTACAAGTACCTGAGTGTTCATCTGAACAATAAACTAGACTGGTCACACAATACCGACGCACTCTACAAGAAGGGACAGCGCAGGCTGTTCCTACTGAGGAGATTCAGGTCTTTTGGTGTACAAGGGGCGCTGCTGAAGACATTCTACGACACGGTGGTGGCATCAGCCATCACTTTTGGAGTGGTCTGCTGGGGCAGTGGCATTACAACAGCCGATAGGAAGAGACTGAACAAACTGATCAAGAAAGCTAGCTCTGTCCTGGGGAAGTGCCTTGACCCAGTGGAGGAGATAGGAGAGAGAAGGATGGTGGCTAAACTGTCATCTCTGCTGGATTCTGAGTCCCACCCTATGCAGGACATATTGAACACACTGAGGAGCTCATTTAGCAGCAGACTACATCATCCTAGGTGCGCAACTGAGAGGTTTCGCAGGTCCTTCCTACCTACGGCTGTCAGACTGTATAACCTAAGCAGGGCTGCTCGCAGAGATAGCAAAAAGACGTGACGACCTAATAGTATTGAATGCAAAAGACGCAATAGACTTACACAATGGTCCCCTCCAGTATACAACTAGGACAATATCGGACGCTACGGCGGGTGACAACATGTATGGGTACATATTCATACTATGTAGGACAACTAAGCAGATGGTTATGCTGTTTATTCCATCTAGCTACAATGCTCCGCACTGTGTGTATACTGTATATATTTATATATTTATTCCATCTAGCTACAATGCTCCGCACTGTGTGTTTATATATTTATATGTACATATGTATATTCGCTGCGCTTGTTTTTCTTGTCTTCTTCATTGTTGCTCTGAGTGTTGCTATCCCTGTGCTGTTGCAATCCTGGAATTTCCCCATTGTGGGACTAATAAAGGCTTATCTTATCTTATTTTATCTTATCTTATCTAAAAGGTTGTGCAACAAAATATTAAGTTAAGGGTACCATCATTTTTGTCCAGGCCTGTTTCATGAGTTTATTTTTTAAAATAATTCTGTTGAACCACAATTCAGAAGCATTGTCTGATTTTCATTGGTTAATTTTCATAGACCCTTTTATTTTTTACCACTTTTGTCAAATTCAAGTTATTTCTGTGACCATTGTTTGTTTTTCTTTCATTAACAGAGGGGTACCAACAATTTTGTCCATGTGTGTACATGACGGAAAATGTGTAACCTTGACGAATGCCAGTCTACACTACAAATGTGTAAAATGCCAAGCAAAGCGCTGATTTTCTCCTGGTGCTCTGGTTTCTTGGTTTCTACTGGCATGCACGGGCCTTCCTGAACAGGGTAGAAAGACACTTTTTCAGGATCGTGCCCATGAACTGGAATTATGACGCACCTATCCCTCAACCAGTGGTCTGAACAAAGAAGAAGGAGACCCACCAGATGGAGAGCAATAGAATGAGGAGAACTGCTGCACGTCAGAAAAGGTGCCGTGAACATGAAACACCTCAGGTTCCAGCAGGACGCCACAGACATGACTGTGAACAACACAGCTGTCTGAGACAGGAGGAGACCCTTCAGTGGTCTGAATGAAGAAGAAGACCCACCAGATGATGTCTATATGACAGCACATAGAACACAGTACACACATAGAACACATAGAACACAGAACAGTGACAGGCAGGAGAAAAAGTAACAAGCAGGGGCAAACAGCCACAGATGGCAGGACATATTTTGTGTGATTTTTTTATGTATTGCTGCACCTATCCCTCAACCAGTGGTCTCAACAGAGAAGAAGAAGACCCACCAGATGGAGAGCAATAGAATGACAACAACTGCTGCACATCAGAAAAGATGCCATGAAGATGAAACACCTGAGGTTCCAGCAGTACATCGCACCCGTCTGAGACAGGAGGACACCCTTCACTAGCATAGGGTACGAAAGACTTTAAAGCACGTTTCTAGGACATCATAGGACGGCCTATGATCTCTGTCTCATCATCACAGCACGTCCTATGAACTCAGGCATCATAGGACGACTCGCCAGGCCTACATGACGGAAAATGTTTAACCTTGACGAATGCCAGTCTACACTACAAATGTGTAAAATGCCAAGCAAAGTGCTGATTTTCTCCGGGTGCTCCAGTTTCTTGGTTTCTACGGGCATGCACGGGCCATCCTGAACAGGGGCGAAAGTCACTTTTTCAGGATCGTGCCCATGAACTGGAATTACGACGCACCTATCCCTCAACTAGTGGTCTGAACGAAGAATAAGACCCACCAGATGGACAGCAATAGAATGAGAACTGCTGCACATGAGAAAAGATGCCATGAACATGAAACACCTCAGGTTCCAGCAGTATGCCACAGGCATGACTGTGAACAACACAGCAGTCTGAGACAGGAGGAGACCCTTCAGTGGTCTGAACGAAGAAGACCCACCAGATGATGTCTGTATCAAGAAATCTCTGTGTGTCTGTCTGTGTGTCCCGTTTATAGGACACCATAGGATGGCCTATGATGTCTGCCTCATGTCCTATGATGCATCATAGGCCGTCCTATGATCTCAGGTATCATAGGACTCGTGATGCTGTCATAAAGATATCCGCGATGCCGTCATAAAGATATGATGTCTATATGACGGCACATAGACATCATAGGACGGCCTATGATGTCTGCCTCATGTCCTATGATGCATCATAGGCCATCCTATGATCTCAGGCATCATAGGACTTGCGATACCATCATAAAGATATTCACGCTGCCGTCATAATGATATGATGTCTATATGACGGCACATACACAGATGTCTGTGTATGTGTCTGTCACGTTTATAGGACATCATAGGACGGCCTATAGGACAGCCTATGATGTCTGCCTGATGTCCTATGATGCATCATAGGCTGTTCTATGATCTCAGGCATCATAGGACTCGCAATGCCATCAAAGATATTCGCAATGCCGTCATAAAGATATGATGTCTATATGAAGGCACATAGACAGATGTCTGTGTGTGTCTGTCACGTTTATAGGACATCATAGGATGGTCTATGATATCTGCCTGATGTCCTATGATGCATAGGCCGTAACAAGCAGGAGGAGAAGTAACAAGAAGGGGCAAACAGAGACGGCAGGGCATTTGCGATGATAAAGATATGATGTCTATATGACGGCACATAGACAGATAGGCATCATAGGACTGTCTATATACTGTGTATATAGACACAGGTAATCACCATAACACAGAACAGTAACAAGCAGGAGAAGAAGTAACAAGCAGGGGCAAACAGAGACAGCAGGGCATGGTTACAGAAAATGGGATGGGCGGGGTTGCACAGATAAATCACACACAGGGGACCCGAGGGAAGACAAGACCAAGGCAATAATGATAATAAGATAAGATAAGATAAGATAAGCCTTTATTAGTCCCACAACGGGGAAATTCCAGGATTGCAACAGCACAGGGATAGCAACACTCAGAGCAACAATCAGAAGGCAAGAAAAAAACAAGCAAGCAAGAGCAGCTAATATACATATGTACGTATTACTATAAAATATATATATATACACACACACACAGACACACAGTGCAGAGCATTGTAGCTGGATGGAATAAATATATGAATATATGAACACACAGTGCAGAGCATTGTAGCTAGATGGAATAAATATGTAAATATATAAACACCCACAGTACGGAGCATTGCAGCTAGGTGGAATAAATATGCAAGTATATAAACACACACAGTGCGGAGCAATGTAGCTAGATGGAATAATATGTAGATATATAAATATATAAACACACCCAGTGCTGAGCATTGTAGCTAGATGGAATAAATATGTAAATATATAAACACACACAGTGCAGAGCATTGTTGCTAGATGGAATGAAACAGCATAACCGTCTACTTAGTTATCCTACATGGTATGATTATGTGCCCATACATATTCTCACCCTCCATAGCGACCGGTATGTTCCTAGTTGTATGCCGGAGGGGACCATTGTGTAAGTCTATTGCATCTTTTGCATTCAAAAAACTATTAGTTTGTTACGTCTTTTTGCTATCTCTGCGAGCAGCCCTGCTTAGGTTGTACAGTCTGACAGCCGTTGGTAGGAAGGACCTACGAAACCTCTCGGTTGTGCACCTGGGATGATGTAGTCTGCTGCTAAATGAGCTCCTCAGTGCATTCAGTATGTCCTGCATAGGGTGGAACTCGGACTCCAGCAGAGATGACAGTTTAGCCACCGTCCTTCTCTCTCCTATCTCCTCCATCGGATCAAGGCGCTGCCCCAGGACAGAGCTAGCTTTCTTAATCAGTTTGTTCAGTCTCTTCCTATCGGCTGCAGTAATGCCACTGCCCCAGCAGACCACTCCAAAAGTGATGGCTGATGCCACCACCGTGTCATAGAATGACTTCAGCAGCGCCCCTTGTACACCAAAAGACCTGAGTCTCCTCAGCAGGAACAGCCTGCGCTGTCCCTTCTTGTAGAGTGCATCAGTATTGTGTGACCAGTCTAGTTTATTGTTCAGATGAATACCCAGGTACTTATAGGATGTCACCATCTCGATGTCTGTTCCCTGTATATTTACTGGTACTGTGAGGGGCTGCCCATGCCTGCGGCAGTCCACCACCAGCTCCTTAGTTTTCCTCGCGTTGATCTGGAGGCAGTTCCGATGGCACCAGTCCACGAAGTCCTGGATAAGCCCTCTGTACTCAGCTTCATCTCCATTGGAGATGAGGCCAACGATCGCAGAGTCATCAGAGAACTTCTGTAGGTGGCAGTGTGTTGTGTTGTGTGAGAAGTCCGCAGTATAAAGAGTGAACAGGAAGGGAGCCAGCACCGTTCCCTGGGGGGCCCCCGTGCTACTGATGATCGTGTCGGACACACAGTCCCGGGTTCTCACAAACTGAGGCCGGTTCGTGAGGTAGTCCAGGATCCATGATGACAGGTGCTGGTCCACCCCTGCGCGCAGCAGCTTGTCCTTCAGGATCATCGGTTGGATGGTGTTGAAAGCACTGGAGAAGTCAAAGAACATGATCCTCACCATATTCCCGGGCTTCTCCAGGTGGGACAGAGAACGGTGAAGGAGGAAGATCACCGCATCCTCCACCCCAATGCCATGCTGGTAGGCGAACTGGAGTGGATCCATCGCTGGTTCCACCAGGGGGCGGAGGTGAGCAAGGAGCAGTCTCTCCAGGGTCTTCATCAAGTGGGACGTCAAGGCCACCGGTCTGTAGCTGTTCAGGTCTTTGGGGTGGGAAGTTTTTGGTACAGGTACCACACAAGATGTTTTCCACAGCTGTGGTACCCTCCCCAGTTTCAGGCTCATGTTGAAGATATACGTCACAATCCCACACAGCTGGTCTGCACAGGACTTGAGGAGCTTTGCGCTGATGCCGTCCGGTCCCGGCGCCTTCCTCGCCTTGATCTTCCTCAGCTCCGTCCTCACCTGGGTCCTGGTCAGGGTCAGGATGGGGGGCTGTGTGTTGGGAGTGGGGGGGTGTTGGTGGAGTGGGGAGTGGGCAGCAGGACTTGATTTCTTTAGAGGCAGCAGTGGTTGTTGTGCAGTCAGGGGGGAGGGCGGTTGGTCAAATCTATTGAAAAACAGATTCAGGTTGTTCGCCCACTCCCTGCCCCCTGTGGCCTGGGGGGAGGTATTCTGGAGCCCCGAGATGGTTTTGAGGTTTCTCCAGACCCCGCTGATGTCGCTCTGTTGCAGCTTGTCCTCCATCTTCTTCCTGAAGCTGTCCTTGCCTTCTCTGATCTTTCTCCTCAGTTCCCTCTGTACGGACTTCAGCATCTCCCTGTTCCCTGACCTGAAGATCCTCTTCTTCTCTCTCAGAAGTGTTTTTATCTCAGGGTTGATCCAGGGTTTGTTGTTTGAGTGACGCCGTATGGTCTTGGTGGGAACGGATTTGTCCACACAGAAGCTGAGGTAGCCCGTGAAGGTGTGAATGAGGCCATCGATGTCCTCACCATGTGGATCGCAGAGCTGCTTCCAGGCGGTGGCTTCAAAACAGCCCTTTAGGGTGTCCATTGTCTCCTCAGACCATAACTCCACAGTGTGCATGGCCGGAGGTTGTCTGTGCACTAGGGGTTTGTACACCGGCCGGAGATGAACCAAGTTGTGATCCGATCTCCCGAGTGGGGGGAGTTGTGATGAGGTGTACGCCTCCTCAGTGTTTGCGTAGAATAAATCCAGTGTTTTATTGTCTCTAGTGTGGCATGTGACATACTGGGTGAACGTGGGTAGAATGGGAGACAGTGAAACATGGTTGAAATCGCCTGAGATGAGGAGAAGAGCATCTGGGTGTTCTGTCTGCAGCCTGCTGGTTACTGAATGGATGACGTCACGTGCTGTCCCAGCGTTCGCCGTCGGATTTGCATAAACAACAATGCAGATCACGTGTGAGTGTTCTCTCGGGAGATATGTAGGCCTCATGCTAACAGCTAGCAACTCAATGTCTTTGCTGCAGTGTCGTTGTTTAACAGTGATATGTCCCGGACTGCACCAGTTGTTGTTAACATACATTATCACTCCACCGCCCCTAGCCTTGCCACTGTCTGGTGTTCGGTCAGCTCGTATCATGTGAAAACCCTCCAGCTCAATGTTAGCATCTGCTGCTAGTTCAGTTAGCCACGTCTCAGTAAACAAAAGGAGAGAGCACTCCCGGTATGTGCTATCATAACGGGAGATAGCCGCTAGCTCATCTAACTTTCCCAGTATCGACCGTACATTTCCCATGACAACAGATGGAAGGGAGGGTCTGTACCTTATATTTTTTGTCCTCCGCCTTACTCCAGCCCGGCAGCCGCGGCGTTTTCGCCTCAGTTCTCTCGGTATGTCGAGTTGATGATAATCATCATCATTATCATTAATGATAATGATAATGATGATAATAATAATAATAATACTGATAAATTTAAACTAAGAGGAAGACCAATGAGGAAATAAATATGCAAGACAGAATAAGAATAATAACAATAATAGCAATGCACGATAATAATAATAAGGTTAAATACAGAAAATCCCAACTTCAAGCAAGGATGGGGGCTGGGACCCATTCCCTGGTGACAAGGACTATCATCACGCTATATACAGTGGGGCAAAAAAGTATTTAGTCAGCCACCAATTGTGCAAGTTCTCCCACTTAAAAGATGAGAGAGGTCTCCAATTTTCATCATAGGTATACCTCAACTATGAGAGACAAAATGAGAAAAAAAAATCCAGAAAATCACATTGAATGATTTTTAATGAATTAATTGGTAAATTCCTCGGTAAAATAAGTATTTGGTCACCTACAAGCAAGCAAGATTTCTGGCTCTCACAGACCTGTAACTTCTTCTTTGAGAGGCTCCTCTGTCCTCCACTCGTTACCTGTATTAATGGCACCTGTTTGAACTCGTTATCAGTATAAAAGACACCTGTCCACAACCTCAAACAGTCAGACTCCAAACTCCACTATGGCCAAGACCAAAGAGCTGTCAAAGGACACCAGAAACAAACTTGTAGACCTGCACCAGGCTGGGAAGACTGAATCTGCAATAGGTAAGCAGCTTAGTGTGAAGAAATCAACTGTGGGAGCAATTATTAGAAAATGGAAGACATACAAGACCACTGATAATCTCCCTCGATCTGGGGCTCCACACAAGATCTCACCCCGTGGGGTCAAAATGATCTCGAGAACGGTGAGCAAAAATCCCAGAACCACACGGGGGGACCTAGTGAATGACCTGCAGAGAGCTGGGACCAAAGTAACAAAGGCTACATCAGTAACACACTACGCCGCCAGGGACTCAAATCCTGCAGTGCCAGACGTGTCCCCCTGCTTAAGCCAATACATGTCCAGGCCCGTCTGAAGTTTGCTAGAGAGCATTTGGATGATCCAGAAGAGGATTGGGAGAATGTCATATGGTCAGACAAAACCAAAATAGAACTTTTTGATGAAAACTCAACTTGTGTTTGGAGGAGAAAGAACACCATACCTACTGTGAAGCATGGGGGTGGAAACATCATACTTTGGGGCTGTTTTTCTGCAAAGGGACCAGGACAACTGATCCGTGTAAAGGAAAGAATGAATGGGGCCATGTATCGTGAGATTTTGAGTGAAAACCTCCTTCCATCAGCAAGGGCATTGAAGATGAAACGTGGCTGGATCTTTCAGCATGACAATGATCAAAACACACCACCCGGGCAATGAAGGAGATGCTTCGTAAGAAGCATTTCAAGGTCCTGGAGTGGCCTAGCCAGTCTCCAGATCTCAACCCCATAGAAAAGCTTTGGAGGGAGTTGAAAGTCTGTGTTGCCCAGCGACAGCCCCAAAACATCACTGCTCTAGAGGAGCTCTGCATGGAGGAATGGGCCAAAATACCAGCAACAGTGTGTGAAAACCTTGTGAAGACTTACAGAAAACGTTTGACCTCTGTCATTGCCAGTGAAGGGTATATAACAAAGTATTGAGATAAACTTTTGTTATTGACCAAATACTTATTTTACCGAGGAATTTACCAATTAATTCATTAAAAATCAATGTGATTTTCTGGATTTTTTTTTTCTCATTTTGTCTCTCATAGTTGAGGTATACCTATGATGAAAATTGGAGACCTCTCTCACCTTTTAAGTGGGAGAACTTGCACAATTGGTGGCTGACTAAATACTTTTTTGCCCCACTGTATATAATTCAAGAAATCTCTGTCTGTCACGATGTCATAATGTCACGATCATAGGACTCGCTAAAAGATCATAGGACTTACTACGAGATCAAAGGCAGGCTTCACTCACGATCATAGGACTCACTATGACATCATCAAAAATCAAAGGCAGGCATTACTCATGATCATAGCACTCCCTATGACATTATCAAAGATCAAAGGTAGGCATCAACGAATGAGTGGTGATGTCAAAGTGTGAAGATGGGATGTCACCACTGTTATGACTTATTGTTTGTGTGATCATGTTATATTTGTAATGGTAAATGTTATTATGATTATTTGTTAAAGTACACACATTTATTTGGGATCTGTCTTTGTTTAATTTGAATGCCCTTGGGAGATAATTGGTATAGTTAAGTATTTAGGGTAAAATAATGGATGATGAGTTATTTCACATACCTTTGCCAACATGTTTCCTGTGGGTGTCCAGGCAAAAGACTCTGTGAGGGGTTGAGGGCCTTTTTATGGGACACCAGCAGGAAGGAAACATCTCTGGTAAGTTAGAGGGGTGGTTTAACTTTGTAAATAAGGGTTTTGAATTATTTATTGAATTATTTATATTGTTGTTGTTGTTATTGATTGTTATTTATTATGTTATTTATATTGTATAGTTGGGAAAATATTTATGTATTTTAGAGATTAGTGGGTATGTGTAAATGATAGAAGGTTTATTGTTTTACCTGGGATTATGGTAGGGGCTAATCAGCCCTAATTATCTCTGTTAGTATAAAACAGGTGTGATGATTGTGACCTTAATCATCATGATCGTCGATCATTGTTGTTGAAGTAGAGCTTGAGAATCGTGTCGGATGTCTGGAACTATCTATCTGTCAGATTATTGAAATAAAATATTGGAAAATTGAAATCTCGCCCCGCTGTTGTTCTTGACACAAAGATCCAAGGCAGGTTTCACCATGGTTGATGTTGCCATGGTAACAGTAACTTTCTACGGGCATGCAGAAATGTTTGCTTACACTTGCTTTCTATGGGCATGCATGGGTATGCACGGGCATGCACAGGTATGCACTAGTATATGTAACGTATAGTCAAGGGGTAGTAAATTAACATAACTTTGAGGTTATTTAAACCAGGTGAAGAGTCACAGGTAGCAATCAATGGGGGAAATCTTAAATGAGGATGTTCAAAGGAATTTTATTTACAATAAAATATGTACAAATAACAGCCCACTAAGCTAAAAAGCCTAAACTAAAACCTAAGAAGTAAAACCATCTAAGAGACTAAAATAGGATTAAACACTACCTAAAAACTCCAGCTAAAAAACTAAAAGTGGGCTAAAAAAACCCAAACAAAAGTCCCTAAAAGCTGTGGAAGAGGATCCATTCTTTCAGGCCATGCTCCATCTGCCACCACGACACCGACGTCCTCAGGAAACCTGTGCAGGGGAAGACACTTGCCAGCAGTATATCTAGATTTCTCCTCACTGTCAACGTCATTAACATCATCATGGTCATGGGGTGCTGCCCTCTGGAAACCAGATACTTTCAGCCCAGGCAGAGCTCCTCACTGTGCATCTTGCTGTCCTTCACCTGTAGCACCCCAACTGCTCCACACAGAAGTGTCCTCTCCCAAATGCCAGCGTCATGGTGGGCCTAGGCCATTACTGCTCCTCCTCCTACTCAGTCAAGTGACATGTTTTCATGTAAAACCCAAGACCAGACAACAGACTCAATTAGAACCACAATGATCTTTATTGACTGAGTGAATGTGTGTGAATGTGTGTGCAGAGCGGGAGTGATCTGGCAACCCTGTAGAGAGAGAGGAGAGAAGAGAATATGAGTTTTCCTGCAACAATTAGCTGAATTGGCAGAATAATTAAATGCCTTACGAAGCAAGGGAGAGTAGCAGAAGCACAAAGAAGCAGCTTTGTCCTTTTCCAGGTTACCAAGGTCCCGTAGAGGTGAAGAGGTGCCCGTGTAGATAATAACAGTGTTGAATTGGCCAGAGAGTGCAACCTCTGCACTGAAAGACTGTTTTCAGCACACAGACTGGGAGGTCTTCAAAATAACAGCCTCCCAGGAAGACAAGACAGATGTGGAGGAGTATGCTGAAATGGTCACCAGCTACATCGTGAAGTGCACAGAGGATGTCACTACAGTGAAGACCATCACTATGTGGGGAAACCACAAGCCCTGGATGACCACAGAGGTGCGCTCGCTGCTTACAGCCAGAGATGCAGCCTTCAGAGCGAAGGACAGGATTGCCCTCCGCTCAGCCAGGTCTGCGCTCTCAAAGGGAATTAAGGTGGCGAAGCGCGCCTATGCGGAGAAAATCCAGGGACACCTCTGTGACACTAGGAACACCAAGCAGATGTGGCAGGGAGTTCGGACACTGACGGGCTATAAGTCTAGGCAGGGGGTTGATGATGATGACGCTTCGCTTCCAGACAGGCTCAACAACTTCTTTGCACGTTTTGAAGCATCAAACCCGACAATCAGAGAGAGGGCTGGCCCACCCTCGCCATCGGTCGGACCAGCTTTTACCATCAACACAGCGGACACACGGAGGACCCTAACCAGAGTCAACCCACGTAAAGCTGCAGGTCTGGACAACATCCCGGGACATGTGCTCCGAGACTGCACGAGCGAGTTGGCGGATGTCCTGACTGACATTTATAACATCTCCCTGAGTCAGGCCATTGTTCCCAGATGCTTCAAGACCTCTATCATTGTACCGGTGGCAAAGAAACCAGTTGTGTCCTGTTTGAATGACTATCGTCCTGTTGCACTGACACCATATTGTGATGAAGTGTTTTGAACAGCTTGTCAAACCACACATTACAGCCTGCCTCCCTGCATCACACGACCTGCTCCAGTTTGCATATCGTTCAAACCGCTCCACGGAGGATGCTATAGTCACCACCCTGCACTCTGTCATCACCCACCTGGACCAGAAAGACACCTACGCCAGACTCCTGTACATTGATTTCAGTTCAGCATTCAACACCATTATTCCCCAGAGACTGATGGAGAAATTACTCCTTCTCGGTCTGAACACCGCCACATGTCTCTGGATCCTGGATTTCCTGACTGAGAGACCCCAGTCCGTCCGGGTTGGAAACAACATCTCCAACTCTGTCACGCTGAGCACCGGATCCTCTCAAGGCTGTGTACTCAGTCCACTGTTGTTTACACTTCTAACACATGACTGTGTATCCAGACACGAGGGGAACCAGATTATTAAGTTTGCAGACGACACCACGGTGGCGGGACTTATTCAGAGGGATGAGGAATCAATGTACAGGGAAGAAGTGAGAGACCTGGAGGGCTGGTGCAGGGAGAACAATTTGGTGCTTAATGTGGACAAAACGAAGGAGATGATTATCGACTTCCGGCGGTCACAGCCTCAACACGTCCCCCTCAGCATCGGCGGCCGTTTAGTGGAGAGAGTGGAGAACATCAAGTTCCTCGGAGTGCAGATCTCGCAGGACATGACCTGAAGTAAGAATTCCTTGGGGATCAGGAAGCGGGCACAGCAGAGACTGCACTTCTTGAGGAAACTCAAACAGGCCTCTCTCCCCATCTGCATCCTCAGGACCTTCTACAGAGGTGTGGTGGAGAGTGTTCTGACGTACTGCATTGCTACATGGTACTCCAGCTGCAGTATGTCAGACAAAAAAGCCCTGCAGAGGATAGTCAAGGGAGCTGAGAGGGTAATTGGAGTCTCCCTCCCCTCTGTCCAAGAACTTTTTCAGAACCGTTGTAGGAGAAGGGCACTGAACATTGTCAAGGACCGTTCTCACCCTCTGCATAAACACTTTGAACTTCTTCCATCTGGCAAACGATTCCGGAGCATCAGAGGCAGAACCACCAGACTGATCAACAGCTTCCTTCCACAAGCTGTTAGGATGCTGAACAGTTGACCCGGAATCTCTCATATTCACTACTGCACCTACGGACATTATGTGCATTATTTGTATATTATAGTTAGGCTTTTTTTTTTCAAGTATGTCTCAGGGATGTGTGAACGGATGGGGGGGGTGAAGATATGTGTGTGTCTTAAATCATGTTCTTCTACTTATATGGATGCCTAGAGAAACGCAGTTTCATCTTGCCTGCACTACAGTTGTATGTACAGCAATATGACAATAAAGGTTGATTTGATTTGATTTTTGATTTGATTTGAATGCAGGTGAAACCTCTACTGAGGGGAAAAGAGGAGAGAGTTCAGTCCAGGGGCAGAGGCACTTACGGAGCTGGAGAGAGAGTGGAGCCTCCGGCTCACGGGCTGAGATCCGGTCTGCCGCCTAGAGCTGAGGAAGGTCTGCCTTGAGGTTGGTCCACCTGTGCAAAGGGAAGAGGAACAGGTAAAGGCAGGAGCAGAAGAAGATAACATCCAGTTATAGGTAGCTTACAGCTGAGTTGGGGAGGCGAAACTCCCAGATGATGAGGTGCTGATAACTTAGTAGAAAGGGAGGCAAAACTCCCAGCTGAAGAGAAGGGTAAACTCGCGTCGTGGAGTTCTTTCATCCTGTTGGAGCGTTGACATCTCCGTGCTGGATTGCAGGGCTCCACTTCTAATAAAGGTTGTGTAATTGGGAGGCTCAGGTGTGAATGAAACCGCAGCTGTGGAAGATAATTAGTGAGCAGGGAAAACACACAGCACGGATCACCACAGTACCCTCCCCCCTTACAGGACGCCTCCCAGTGGCCGACTCAGCCTGCCCGGGTAAGCCCAATGAAAATCCCTGATGAGCTGCCAATCAGTGATGAATGAGGACCGAACCCATGATCTCTCCTCCAGACCATACCTGGCCCAATCCACCAGGTACTGGAGACCTCGCCCCCTGCGTCGCACGTCCATAACGCGGTTGACCTTGAAACCTGGACCACCATCGATCATTACCAGAGGGGGTGGCGGCTTGGATGGAGGACACAAAGGACTGGAGGAAAATGGCTTCACCTGGGAGACATGGAAGGTAGGACAGACACGAAGGGTAGGGGGAAGAGACAGGTGGACAGCAACCGGATTGATTAAATGGGAGATGGAGTAAGGGCCAATGAAGCGAAGTGAAAGCTTCATAGATTCAGTTTTCAGGTTAATATTCTTGGTAGAAAGCCATACCTTTTGTCCAACCCAGTAGGGCGGAGCTGGGGTCCTCCGACGGTTAGCGATCTCCGAGTTGTGGCCTGGAGTGTGTTGCAGGGCAGCCCTGGCAGTCTTCCAAACCCAGCAACAGTGCTTGATATGGGCTTGCACCGATGGAACAGCGATAGCCACCTCCTCTTCCAGGAACAGGGGAGGGTCATAACCCAGAGACACCTTGAAGGGGGAGAGACCTGTAGCCGCTGAAATGGTGGAGTTGTGCGCGTACTTGATCCAAGGTAGGTACAAGCTCCATGATGCAGGGTTGGAAGCCGTGACACACCTCAAGGCAGCCTCCAATTCTTGATTGGCATGCTCACACTGGCCATTACTCTGAGGATGATACCCCGAAGATAAGCTAACTGTCATCCCAATGGACTTGCTAAAGGACCGCCAAACCTGAGACACAAACTGAGGGCCCCGTCCGAAACTATATCCACTGGAATTGCATGAAGCCGAACCACCTGCAAGACAAACAGGTCCGCCGTCTCCTTGGCTGAGGGGAGTTTGTTAAGGGGAATGAAGTGGGCTGCTTTAGAGAACCTATCAATGATGGTGAGAATAACAGTATGTCCAGCGGAGGGGGGAAGCCTGATCACAAAATCCAAAGCCACGTGAGACCAAAGTCTGCTGGGGATGGGTAGGGGATGCAGCAGTCCTGGGGGGGGGGGGGGGGGGGAGAGAGAGAAGATTTTCTGGTGGCAGGACCGAACAAACTCATTGACATCCTTTCTCATAGATGGCCACCAGAAGGTCCTCTGCAGCTGAGACAAGGTGCGAGCCATCCCAGGGTGACACATGACCTTAAATGAGTGTAACCAATCGATGACCTGACCACGGACTGAGGAAGGGACATAAACCCGTCCCGCTGGACCCCCACCCGGGTTGGGTTCCTCTTCCTGCACTTTCTTGACCCTCTCCTTGATCTCCCAGGAGAGCATGCCGACAATGGACGACGAAGACACGATAGGGTGCAGTTCCGGCAAGGTCATGTCCAGGGAGAACTGCCTAGAGAGCACATCAGGTTTGGTGTTTTTGGACCCCAGCCAATAAGTGATGGTGAAGTTGAACCTGCTGAAGAACAGGGACCGGCGGGCTTGTCTGGAGTTCAGCCATTTCACTGTTCTGAGGTACTCCAAATTCTTGTGGTCTGTCCAGACGATGAAAGGCAGCGTAGTTCCCTCCAGCCAGTGGCGTCACTCCTCCAAGGCCAGCTTAACTGCCAGTAACTCCCAATCCCCTATATCATAGTTCCTCTCAGCCGGTGACAGACATAGGGAGAAGAAGACACAGGGACGGACCTTGTTGTCGGAGGCCGAGTGCTGTGACAGGACTGCCTCCACCCCAGAGTCCGAGGCATCCACTTCTACCAGAAAATGAAGGGACAGGTCCACCTGGGCAAGGATAGGGGAGAGGAGAAAAAAGCCTTTAGTTCTGAGAATGCTGCCCCTGCCTCCTCGGACCAACGAAAAGGGACTTTAGAGATGGTGAGGTGGGTGAGCAGCAGAGCCACCACACTATAGTTACGGATGAATGACCAGTAAAAATTAGCGAACCCCAGAAACTGCTGCAGCTGCCTGCGGGAAGAAGGGACCGGCCACTCCACTACTGCCTTTACCTTACCCGGGTCAGCTCAGATCTCCTTATGAGCAATGATAAACCCCAGGAAGGTGGTGGAAGAAGTATGGAACTCACATTTCTCCACCTTGATGTAGAGTTGATTCTCCAGTAACCGCTGAAGGACCCTCCTCACATGCACCCGATGCTCCTCAAGAACAGGAAAAGATAAGGATGTCATCCAGGTACACAAAAACAAAAGAACCCAAAAAGTCCCTCAGCTCATCGTTGATGAGCCACTGGAACACTGCCAGCACGTTCGTCAATCCAAACGGCATCACCAAATACTCGAAATGGCCACTAGGAGTGCGGAACCCAGTCTTCCATTCATCCCCCTCCTTAATCCAGACCAAGTGGTTGGCGTTACGCAGGTCCAGTTTAGTGAAGTCAGCGGCCCTCTGGAGTGAATCAAAAACGGAGTTCATGAGTGACAGAGTGTACTTATCCTTCACCGTGATGTTATTAAGCTCCCTAAAGTCAATGCAAGGACGAAGGGAGCCATCCTTCTTTCCCACAAAAAAAAAATAAATAAAAAATCCAGCCCCCACCGCCGATGAAGAAGGCCTGATGATGCCCGAGCTTAAAGACTCCTTAATATATTTGTCCATTGTGGTGGACACACATATGTGAACCTGTTTTGTGACTCACATTTTAGATCAGAACAAAAGCAGAGCTTCCTTGGTGATTACAGGAAGCTGCAAGAATCTGAGCTTTGGTATGCAAGGCTTGAGACTGTGGGGAGTATAATTAAAGGATTAAAGAAGGGATGCAGGGGAGACAGTGGAAGTGATATCATGGAGTGAGGATGCATTGTTACTGTCTTGATAATGCAACGTGGTCTGTGATACATGTGACCTGTGAACTGTAAGACTCCTGATATTTAAAGATGAGAGTTTCCTGTGTGGCTCTCTTTTCTGCTTTGAGATGATGGTGATGTGAATAAAGCTGACTTGAGAGAGAACTCTGCCTCGTCATTCTCACATCTCCACACTGGTGACCCGAGACGTATCATGCAAGAGGAGAATTCCACCGGGCCAGCCTCGTCAGGAGCCCCCAGCCAAGCGAATGCCGCCACAGTCCAGCTACCGGACTTCTGGCAGAACAATCCGCGCTCCTGGTTCAACGCGGTTGAGGCGCAGTTCAACCTCCGGGGGATATCAGTAGATGCCACAAAATTCTACCACGTAGTCGCAAAGCTGGACAACAACACGACCCAGCATGTGGAGAGCCTGATCGACCAGCCGCCGGACAGCGACAAATACGGCGCGTTGAAGGCTGCACTCATCCAGCAATTCACCCCCTCGGCGGAGGAGCGAGCAGAGAGGCTCCTGGCGCTGACAGAGTTGGAAAATGACATGCCCGCGAACCTGATGGAGAAGTTGTTGAGGTTGAAAGACTCTGACGACGATCACTTCATTTTCACCCACCTTTTCCTCAGGACTCTACCGTCAGCAGCGAGAGCGACCCTGGCCACTGCTGGCCCAATGGGACTACCGCATGCTGGGCCGAGAGGCGCAGCGGATTGTCAACGCCACCAAGTGGCGCGCAGCCACGGCCGCTGCAGCGGAACTCGGCGCGACGACCGGAGACGACAGGGGGCCAGAGGCAGCGGTACCAGACTCACCGACGACGGCGGCGGCAGGGGCCAGGGAACGCGGATCGGACGTCCTTTGTTTCTACCATCGCCGTTTCGCAGAGAGGGCACGCAAATGTGTACCACCGTGCCAGTTCAGGCGTTCGGGAAACGCCAAGACCGGGGGTCGGTAGCAGCCGCGGCCCTCGGGGAGGAGAACAAGCTGCTCTACTTGTCGGACGCACGCTCGGGGAGGCAGTTCCTCGTCGACACAGGCTCCCAGTTGAGTTTCATCACACCTTCCTACGCGAACAGACTAGCTGGCTCCGGAGGTCCCCGGGTGACAGCAATTCAATTCAATTCAATTCAACTTTATTTATATAGTGCTATTTCACAACAACAGTCATCTCATAACACTGTCAACTGTAGGGGGGACCCCCACAGTTGCAGAAAGACCCCAGCAATCAGGCGATCCCCTGTGAGCAAGCACTTGGCGACGGTGGAGAGGAAAAACTCCCTTTTAACAGGAAGAAACCTCCAGCAGAACCAGGCTCAGGGAGGGGCAGTCATCTCCTGCGACTGGCTGGGGGGTGAGGGGATAGAGAAGAAGAAAAGAACAGACATGTAGAGAGCAAACAGCACGATGGGGACCCAATCTATGGGAGAGAACAAACAAATGTTAATGACCAGCAAAAAAAAAAATTTCATTGAGAGTGAGGAAAGGAGTGAGGCCCAGTGCATTACTGGAGGTCCCCCGGCTGACTAAACCTATTAGCAGCATAACTAAGGGAGGGTTCAGAAACACATGATCCCTCCCTAATTGTAGGCAAAATCAAAAAGGTAGGTTTTAGCCCTATTCTTAAAAACAGAGATTGAGTCTGACTCCCGAATCCAGATTGGCAGCTGATTCCACAGGAGAGGAGCTTGATAACTGAAGGCTCTGCCTCCCATTGTACTTTTGGAGATTCTAGGTATTACAAGTAATCCTGCATTTTGGGAGCGTAGTGCTCTGTTAGGATAATACGGTAGTATCAGATCTTTTAAATAAAAAGGAGCCTGATTGTTTAGAGCTTTGTAAGTAAGAAGAAGGATTTTAAACTTAATTCTAAACTCTATGGGAAGCCAATGAAGGGAGGCCAGAACCGGAGAGATATGATCTCTCTTTCTAGTACCTGTTAAAACTCTTGCTGCAGCATTTTGGATCAGCTGAAGACTTTTTAAAGATGTTTTAGGACAGCCTGATAATAAAGAATTACAATAATCTAATCTCGAGCTAACAAAAGCGTGGATCAGTTTCTCAGCATCACTCTGAGACAAGATGCTCCTAATCTTGGCAATATTACGCAAATGATAGAAGGCAGTCTTAGAAACAAATTTAATATGTGAATTGAAGGACAAATCCTGATCAAAAATAACTCCAAGGTTCCTCACAGAGCCATTAAGAGCATCACAGAGCATTAAGAGACAGCAGTGAACGGCTTGGAGATTAAGACCTTTGGTGAGAAGACTCTGCTCCTGTCTCTACACAGCCGTACATTTGAGTGGACTTTTGTTGTAGCAGCAGTAAATTTCAGTATGTTGGGGGCTGATTTTTTGTGCTCACATGGTTTGTTGGTTGATCTTGCTAACAGGTGCCTGGTTAATGCATTTTCTTTTGATTCTATCCCTTGTACAGCGCGAGTGGCCCCGCCAACAGCACAAGCCAACATCACAGCTGCAAGCGGTAAGTTCCACACACTGCTCACTCAGTTCCCAGCACTCACGGTTCCCACATTTTCGGCAACAGTCACTAAACACGGGGTGGAGCATTTTATTACCACTACCGGACCGCCCGTTTTTGCAAAAGCTCGGCGCTTGGACGCCACTAAGCTGGCCATAGTGCGCGAGGAGTTCGCCAACCTGGAGAGGTTGGGCATTATCAGGCATTCAAACAGTCCATGGGATTCCCCGTTACACATGGTCCCAAAAGCTGATGGATCATGGAGACCTTGCAGGGATTTCCGCAGGTTAAACAACGCTACAGCACACGGCCGCTACCCAATCCCGCATATCCAGGATTTTTCCGTTCATTTGGCAGGGGCGCGCGTTTTTTCTAAAATAGACTTGGTCCGCGGTTATCACCAAGTCCCAGTGCGCGCTGAGGACATACCCAAAACAGCGGTAATAACTCCGTTTGGCCTATTCGAGTTTTTACACATGCCATTCGGACTTAAAGGGGCTGCTCAGACGTTCCAACGCATGATGGACGCGGTGCTTCGCGATCTCCCTTTCGTGTTCGTCTACTTGGATGATATTTTAGTAGCCAGCGTGTCCGAAGACGAACACGAAAAACACCTGGCCACAGTTTCCCGAAGGTTGGGAGATCACGGGTTAATAATCAATCCAGCGAAGTGTCAGTTCGGGGTGGCGCAGATTGATTTTTTAGGACACCGCGTCTCCCCCGAAGGAGCAGTTCCACTTCCTGACAAAGTGCGCGCGGTGGCAGATTTTCCCCGGCCGCAGACGGTCAGGGCGTTGCAGGAGTTTTTGGGAATGGTGAATTTTTATAACCGTTTTGTCCCCCGCGTGGCGCAACTCATGCAGCCGCTGTATGCCGCGCTCAAAAAAAAGAAACCCGCGGATAAGGTTGAGTGGTCCTCGGAGCGGGACCAAGCGTTCTCGGAGGTGAAAGCAGCCCTGGCAAAGGCTGCGTTGTTGGCACACCCAGACCCAACGGCCCGCATAGCGCTCACCACTGACGCGTCAGATGTGGCCATAGGGGCGGTCGTGGAGCAACATGTAGCCGGGGTTTGGCAGCCCCTCGCATTTTTCAGCAGGACCTTGCGCGATAGCCAACGTAAATACAGCGCGTTCGACAGGGAGCTGCTGGCTCTCCGTTTGGCCATCCGCCACTTTCAGTTCTGGCTAGAAGGATGCTCTTTCACCGCGTTAGTTGACCACAAACCGCTAACATTCATGATGGCCAAGGTTTCTGAACTGTGGTCAGGCCGGCAGCAGAGACAGCTGGCCGCGATATCAGAGTTTACCACTGATATTCAGCATGTGGCGGGCAAACTCAATGTGGTGGCAGATTGCCTCTCGCGCGCCGTGGCGGCCCCAGTCAGCGTAGGAGTAGATTACGCAGCCATGGCCGCGGAGCAGGTTGGTGACGCGGATGTGCGCGCGCTTCAGTCTGGACCAACAGGGTTAAGGCTGGAGAGCAGGGTGCTGCAAGACGGTATGCCCCCCCTAATCTGCGATGTCTCCACTGGACGGCTACGTCCAGTAGTACCGGTCGCGTGGCGCCGCCGCGTTTTTGACTCGGTTCATTCTTTGGCGCACCCTGGAGTGCGTGCGTCGGTCAAAATGGTAGGAGAGAAATTTGTGTGGCCGAGCCTCCGCAAACAAGTTAAAGAGTGGGCAGCAGCCTGCATGGCGTGTCAACGAGCCAAAATACACTGGCACACAAGGGCTCCTTTGGAGCCTTTTCACATTCCGGCCAAGAGGTTCGATCATGTTCATGTGGACCTCGTGGGCCCCCTCCCGCCGTCACAAGGGTGCACACACCTTCTGACAATGGTGAACTGCACCACGCGCTGGCCTGAAGTGGTCCCGCTGGCATCAACCACGGCCGAGGAGGTGGTGCGCACGTTTTTAACAGCTTGGGTGGCGCGCTTCGGCGTTCCGTCGGACATTACGTCCGACAGAGGCCCTCAATTTGTGTCCGAGTTTGGTCGACAATGGCCCGCAGCCTGGGTGTCACAATTCACCGCACAACCGCGTACAATCCGCAGGCTAACGGGTTATGCAAACGTTTTCATAGGTCATTGAAAGCAGCTCTCAGGGCGTCACTGACGGGTACAAATTGGGTAGACAAGTTACCGTGGGTGTTATTGGGGTTGCGTTCTGTGCCTAAAGAGGACTTAGAAGCCTCCCCAGTGGAGCTCGTGTTTGCGCAGCCACTCCGGCTGCCTGGGGAGTTTCTCCCAGATAACCCTGCGCCAGACGCCTCCCCGTCTCAGCTGTTGCGGAGTAACATAGAATCAAGCACGCTGCCCGGCCCCATGCACCACAGTTTTCCGCGCGTTTTTGTGCCTAAAACCTTGAAGAACGCAGAGTTTGTTTTTGTCAGACACGATGCGCATCGAACCCCGCTGCGACCGCCTTATGACGGACCGTTCAGAGTGCTAGAAACAGGGGACAAGCAGTTTTTGCTAGATTTGGGGGGTAGGAAAAAGAAAGTTGGCATAAACAGACTCAAACCCGCTTTTGTGGTGGCAGATGAGCAAGTGCTGTTGGCGAGGGCCCCACGGCGAGGTAGACCACCGCGGGGGGCTTCACAGAGTAATGTTTCCCCAGAACACCCACGCGTGCTGACAAAAGGTTTCCACCCCCAGACGGCAAACCCCCAGCGTGACAGTGCCGCAGAGACGTTGAATCCCAGCTACAGCAGATACGGCAGGAGACTTAAGCCTAGACAGCATGTGGACTGATGTGTATTGATACTATCACGGCATGCATGTTGTATTCTCTTGTTTGTTCTAAAATGCTGGGGGGGCTTTGTGTGGTGGACACACATATGTGAACCTGTTTTGTGACTCACATTTTAGATCAGAACAAAAGCAGAGCTTCCTTGGTGATTACAGGAAGCTGCAAGAATCTTAGCTTTGGTATGCAAGGCTTGAGACTGTGGGGGGTATAATTAAAGGATTAAAGAAGGGATGCAGGGGAGACAGTGGAAGTGATATCATGGAGTGAGGATGCATTGTTACTGTCTTGATAATGCAACGTGGTCTGTGATACATGTGACCTGTGAACTGTAAGAGTCCTGATATTTAAAGACGAGAGTTTCCTGTGTGGCTCTCTTTTCTGCTTTGAGATGATGGTGATGTGAATAAAGCTGACTTGAAAGAGACCTCTGCCTCGTCATTCTCACATCTCCACACCATCACCTCCCATTCTGGGGCAGAGAGACTATAAAGCCAGCTAGATGGCAATGGAGCCCCTGGCAGGAGGTTAATGGTGCAGTTATAAGGACGGTGGGGGCAGAGAAAGAGCATTCACCTTATTGAATACCGGAGCCAAGTCATGGTACTCAGGGATAACTGAGGAGAGGTCGGGCAAGTAAGTGGGCAGGGAACTAAAGAGGGAGAACAGGCTGCAGACTGTAAACAAGCACTTAAACAAAAAGTACCTCATGAAATGATCCTCCCTGCCTGTCAATCAATAACAGGATTGTGGAGTCTAAGCCAAGAGTAACCTAAAATGACAAGGGAGGCAGAAATGGGTAAAACAAGAAAACTGAAATGCTCCCGATGGTTTCCTGAAACTAAAACTGAAACGGGAGCAGTCTGCTTAGAGACAGTGGTGGGAGGTGAAAGGGTTATGAAAAGTTAGAGTGCCAAAATAATAATTCTGTAGGTAATCTCCCATTATGCTCTACACATACTTAATACATATTCTGTCTACATTCTTATGAATAAATATGTTTTGTTAAACTCTGATAAACAGGAAGTAGCCAGAGCTGTAGAGCTCTCTTTCTTCTCTCTCTCTCTCTCTCACTTCTTTTAGTCAGGTCTATTACATTAGTTACACACCCAAACCAACACACACACACTTTTGATAGTACATTTTAGGGGACAGTTAACGTGAATAGCGGATGGCCTGTTCACGTCAGAGTTAAACTGGCCAATCAGATGGTTGGTAAAAGCCCATCCTATTGTACAGGGTTGGTCTAACCAACCCGAGAAGATGAATGTGAGTTGCAGCCGGATGTCGCGGTCAGTCTTGCAACGCTCCAGAGGGGCTGCGTCACGCTGCACCCAGCGCTGCTTGCTTTACATGTGACCTCTAAATAAATGTTGCATTGTGGAAATGCATATTGTGGGGGAATCTGCAGACAGCGTCTCAGTCAGGAGGCAGTGATTAAACATAAGAGAATAATAGGCAAGGACGTCCTGGGGAGTTGGCAGGAAGAGGGAGCTGGGGGTTGAAGTGAAATGTATTGTGGAGCTGGATATCATGCAGTGTGATGTGAAATGTCATGCAGATGTGAGATGATCTGTGGAGCTTATAAGGAGAAACCTGGTTTGGCTGATTCATTGCTTTTCTGTGTATGAATGTTGAGAGTGTTTATAAATTTCATCTGCTCGTAAACTGGCCTCCTCATTTCCCACACTCCCCACACTGGTGACCCTAGACGTATTATGGAACACGAGGCAAGAACCCCGGAGTCGGCCTGGACTGAAAGCCCCAGCAACGCAGCAAGCATCCCACAGACGGCCCGGACGGGAACCCCCAGCAATGCGTGCGCTGTTGCAGTCAAGCTACCGGACTTTTGGCAGCACAACCCACGCTCTTGGTTCCACCACACCAAGGCCCAGTTCGCCCTCCGGGGAATAACGGCAGACGACACCAAGTTTTTCCATGTGGTTGCAGCGCTGGACGCTCGCACAGCTCAGCAGGTAGCGAGCCTGCTCGACCAGCCCCCAGCCCACAACAGATACGAGGCTCTCAAAGCCGCGCTGATTTGGCGCTATACGCTCTCGGACTGTGAGAGAGCAGAGAGGCTCCTGAGGCGTTCCGAGTTAGAAGATGGTTCGGCCATCGATCTGATGGAGAAGATGTTGGCGTTAATGGGCACGGACGACGGGCATTTTCTGTTTGCCCACCTTTTCCTCCAGAACCTTCCAACAGAGGCGAGAGCGGTCCTGGCCAATTCGCCTTTGCTGGCCGTGCGTGACTACCGTGCGCTAGTCCAGGAGGCAGACCGGATCATCCTCACTACCAGAGCGCTCACGGTGAACGCAGCGGCATCAGAGCCCAGCGAGATGACCAGAGGAGGCGAGGAGCCACCGACGGCAGCGGCAGCGGGGGCCAAGGAGCGCCAGAGAGACACGCTCTGCTTCTACCACCGCCGCTTCGGAGAGAATGCACGCAGATGTGCGCCACCGTGCCAATTCAAGCGCTCGGGAAATGCCAGAGCCGGCAGTCAGTAGCAGCTGCGACCGCCGGCGAAGAGAACAAGCTGCTCTACGTGATGGACTCGCGCTCAGGGAGGCGTTTCCTTGTAGACACCTGAGCCCAGAAGAGCATCATCCTGCCGACCGACACCGACCGGCTGGCAGGGCCTAGTGGCCCCGGGCTGGTAGCAGTAAACGGCTCGGACATTAAGACCTTTGGTGAGAGAACACTGGCTTTATCTCTACACGGCCGTACATACGAGTGGACTTTTGTCATAGCATCACTGAGTTTCCCAATCCTGGGAGCTGATTTTCTGTGTGCGCATGGTTTATTAGTTGATGTTGCTAACAGGCGCCTGGTTAATGCACTGTCCTTTGACTCTCTCCCCTGTACAGCTCGAGGGGCCGGGCCAGTAACACAAGCCAACGTCACAGCTCCAGGCGGTAAGTTCCACGCACTGCTCACTCAGTTCCCAGCACTCACGATCCCGACGTTTTCAGCGGCCATCGCTAAACACGGGGTGAAGCACTTTATCACCACCACCAGGCCACCTGTGTTCGCACGACCTCGGCGCTTGGACGCAGCTAAACTAGCCATAGCGCGCGAGGAGTTTGCCAACCTGGAAAGGTTGGGCATCATCACACGATCGACCAGCCCATGGGCATCCCCGCTACACATGGTCCCTAAGGCTGAGGGGTCGTGGTGACCGTGCGGCGATTTCCGAAGGTTGAATAACGCCACAACACACGACCGCTACCCGATTCCCCACATTCAGGATTTTTCCGTTCACCTTGCCGGAGCACGCATTTTTTCTAAAATAGACCTGGTCCGCGGTTACCACCAGGTCCCAGTGCGTGCAGAGGACATACCCAAAACAGAGGTAATAACTCCGTTCGGCTTGTTCGAGTTTCTGCGCATGCCATTCGGATTAAAAGGAGCGGCACAGACGTTCCAGCGCATGATGGACGCGGTGCCGCGCGATCTCCCGTTTATGTTCGTCTACCTGGATGATATCCTGGTAGCCAGTGCGTCCGAAGACGAACACGTAACCCACCTCAGGACGGTTTTCCAGAGGTTGGAGGAGCACGGGTTAATAATCAACCCGGTGAAGTGCCAGTTCGGCGTGACGGGGATTGATTTTTTGGGGCACCGCGTCTCACCGGAGGGAGCAATACCCTTGCCCGACAAAGTGCGTGCTGTGGCGAACTTTCCCCGGCCTCAGACGGTCAGGGCGCTGCAGGAATTTTTGAAGATGGTTAATTTTTATAACCGTTTCCTCCCCTGTGCAGCTCAGCTCATGCAGCCACTGTACGCCGTGCTCAAGAGACGGAAACCCGCGGATGTAGTTGAATGGACTCTGGAGCGAGAGCAGGCATTCTCTGAGGTGAAAGCAGCTCTGGCAAACGCCACACTGTTGGCGCACCCAGACCCGGTGGCCCAGATAGCGCTCACTACCGATGCCTTGGACGTGGCCATAGGGGCCGTCGTAGAGCAACGTGTCACCGGTTCTTGGCAGCCGCTCGCATTTTTCAGCAGGGCTTTGCACGACAGTGAGCGTAAATACAGCACGTTCGACAGAGAGTTGCTGGCTCTCCACCTGGCCATATGCCACTTCCAGTTCTGGCTGGAAGGGCGCAGCTTCACCGCGTTCGTGGACCACAAGCCGCTGACGTTCGTGATGGCCAAGGTTTTGGAACCACAGTCGGGCCGGCAGCAGAAACAGCTGGCCGCGATTTCAGAGTTTACAACCGATATTCAGCATGTGTCGGGTAAACTGAATGTGGTGGCGGACTGCCTCTCACGCGTGGTAGTGGCCCCGATCTGCGTAGGGATAGATTATGCAGCCATGGCCGCAGAGCAGATTAGCGATACGGACGTGCGCGCGCTCCAGTCTGGACCAACAGGGTTAAGGCTGGAGAGCAGGGTACTGCAAGACGGCAGCCCTCCCCTAATCTGCGACGTCTCCACGGGACACCCGCGCCCGTGGTCCCGGTCGCGTGCCGCCGCTGCATGTTTGTGTCAGTTCGCGCTTTGGCGCACCCAGGAGTGCGCGCGTCAGTCAAAATGGTGGGAGCGAAATTCGTGTGTCCAGACCTGCGCAAACAGGTGAAAGAGTGGGCTGCAGCCTGCGTAGCGTGCCAATGAGCCAAAGTGCACAGACACACGAAGGCTTCTTTGGAGCCGTTTAGGATACCGGCTAAAAGATTCGACCATGTTCACGTGGACCTCGTGGGCCCCCTCCCGCCGTCGCAGGGGTGCACACACCTTCTGACAGTGGTGGACCGCACCACATGCTGGCCAGAAGCAGTCCCGCTGGTGGCAACCACGTCCACGGACGTGGTGCGCGCGTTTTTAACAACATGGGTGGTGTGTTTTGGAATCCCGTCAGACATCACGTCCGATAGGGGCCCTCAGTTTGTTTCTGAACTTTGGTCCGCGATGGCCCGCAGCCTGGGTGTTGCAATTCATTGCACGACCCCATACAACCCACAGGCAAATGGGTTATGCGAGCGTTTTCACAGGTCACTGAAAGCAGCACTCAGGGCTTCGTTGACGGATGCAAATTGGGTTGACCGGTTGCCATGGGTTTTATTGGGGTTGCGTTCCGCACCAAAAGAGGATTTGGAGGCTTCCCCGGCTGAGCTGTTTTTTTCTCAGCCACTGCAGCTGCCCTGGGAATTTTTGCCAGACAATCCCACGCGGGACAGCTGCCCGTCTCAGCGTTTGCAGCGTAGTGCAGACTCAGGCACGCTACCCGGTCCGGCTCACCACTGTTTCCCACGCGCTTTTGTGCCAAAAACTTTGAAGAATGCGGAGTTCATGTTCGTCAGACACGATGCCCACCACCCGCCATTTCGCCCACCCTATGATGGCCCGTTCAGAGTGCTGGAAACATGGGACAAGCATTTTTTGCTAGACTTGGGGGGGCGTTGGGAGAAAATATGCATAGACAGACTTAAGCCCGCCTTTGTAGTGGCGGACGAGCAAGGGCTGCTGGCCCGGGCCCCCCGGCGTGGAAGACCCCCACGGAGTACTCCCCAGGCAAACGATTCACCAGGACAGCCACACGGTCAGAGTGAAGTCCCCCCCCCCCTCGCCTTGGCTCACCCGCAGTCAGACACACGTCCGGCATTCCCCCGCCGGCACAGAGACCCCAGTTACAGCAGATATGGGAGGAGACTGAAGCCCAAAATACCTAGTGACTGAAACTCTGTCTGGGGGGGGGGGGTGATGTGGAGATGCATATTGTGAGGGAACCTGCAGACAGCATCTCAGTCAGGAGGCAGTGATTAAACATAAGAGAATAATAGGCAAGGACGTCCTGGGGAGTTGGCAGGAAGAGGGAGCTGGTGGTTGAAGTGAAATGTATTGTGGAGCTGGATATCATGCAGTGTGATGTGAAATGTCATGCAGATGTGAGATGATCTGTGGAGCTTATAAGGAGAAACCTGGTTTGGCTGATTCATTGCTTTTCTGTGTATGAATGTTGAGAGTGTTAATAAATTTTGTCTGCTCATAAACTGGCCTCCTCATTTCCCACACTCCCCACAGCATCTTTGAATTGAAGAATTCTCCGGCGTATTCTTGGATCTTTCAATCAAAGAATCGGGATTTTAACAATTTGGTGCCGGTGACCTGGATTGAACTATTCTGAGACGATTCCAGAACAGATCGGAAGGACCCTTTTTTAGACGACTTTGGCGCCCAAACGGAAAAGTAAGCAGAAAACCTTTTTTAAACAAATTTCTGCACTTTGGCCAGGCTAAATTTACAGTTGTCTGATTAAGGGGTATAGCCAATCTCCAAATTTTATAACATGGGGAATAAAAATTCAAACTCCAGAGAAATTGTTTGTGTGATGGAAATCAGTGGTCACATGTAAGGCATGAATCACATGGTATCACAGGACGGAGAGTGAAGAAATGTCCTAGGATAAAAGAGCCGTTTTTTATGAATAAGGAAGATTTGCAATGCAAGAATCTTTTTTACATCAATATTGAGCATAAACAAGGTACTCTAATACATTATGAGAATCTCAAACTTAATCATGAGTGAGTAATGTAGCAAGCAGCCACAAGAATCTTTTTAACACCCTTAGTGAGTGACTGTTAATAAAAAAAAGGAATAATTTACAGGACAGCATAAGAATCTTTTTACCACCATTAGTGAGTGTCTGTTCGCAAGCATAAAAGTAACAATTTATAGGACAGCATAAGAATCTTTTTACCACCATTAGTGAGTGTCTGTTTGCAAGTATAAAACTAATTATTTACAGGACAGCATAAGAATCTTTTTACCACCATTAGTGAGTGTCTGTTTGCAAGTATAAAACTAATTATTTACAGTACAGCATAAGAATCTTTTTTTACATCATTAGTGAGTGTCTGTACACAGCAATAAAGATAGCTTGTTAAAATCAGTATAAGACTGAACTTTATGATACGCTATCTCTTGTGTCGATGACCTGACGAGGTCTCGATGAAAGTACCCTCTACATAAAAGTTAAGCTATGAGAAAACGAGTACATGCAAATCTGTGGCATATTCTCCACATCGTGCATGCTAATCTCTGTGTTAATTCTGTGTCTTGAGGGTTTGTTTGTAGTGTCTATGTTGTGCATGTGGATGTCTGTGTTAATTCTGTGTCTTTAGGGAATAAATGTGTGGTTTGAGAAATACTGGGAGGTTGGAAATATCTACTAAACCTTTCCCATAGTATGATTTAACTAACGGTGCTCGTCGGGCCATGTGGGGAACAAAGGTGGGTGTGTGTTTTTCCACAAAGGAGGGAGGCAATCTGCCCCACTCCTGAATTTAAAATAGGTTACAGAGAGGAGATTATTCGAGGTAACAGTAGTAAAATGGAGTGCTAAATTAAAGTTGTAAGGTTATTCTGGCATGTTTACAGTGGAAGTTAAGGAGGCAGCGCTCCAATTTCTTTGAAAAACAAGTTGTGGTTTGTGGACAATAGGCTCCGAGGCCATCTTGCACATCTACAATTGCACGTGGCAGAGGCAACCACGTGGCATTCAGTGTGCATGTGTGGGTAAACGCCATCCTGAACCGCCTTCAAGCTGCGGCACAGTGCCTCCATCGTATGACCAACTGTAGGAAGGGCACTCTTTCATAAATCTACTGCCAAATATAGCTTCAAATCTTCCTAATAAATTTGGAACCTTATCTCTCTGGCTGAAAGGAAAGCTTTAAGTCTGCGCAAGGCAAAATAAAGCCCTCCCACGCTCGCCAATGCGGGTTTTGTAGTGAGGCAAGGCATGCCCATTCAGAAGGAGAGAAAAGGCTCAACTTTAAATTGGGCAGAAGGGGGAATAAGATCTATTGGACAATACATAAAGGTCAGGTAATTTAAATGAAGAAAAAAGGAAAATTGTAAATTGGAGTAAATAAATAAATGAACACATAAATAAATGAATAAATAAAATAAAATAAAAATGAATGAATGAATAAAAATAAATAAATAGATAGAAGTTGTGGGATGAGCATTGTGGAAGTGAGAGTGGACAGAAAATGGAAAGGGAAATTTGGTTTTGGAGAAAAATTGAAAGTTGATGAATTGTTAAAGTTTTGTGCAGGACACAAGAGAAAATATGGAGAAACGAGTGGAAGAAGGAAAGAAAAAATGTAAGAATAAGCCTTATGCTGCAACGGTGAGAACAAAAGCAAAGTAATCAGTAAACGTGATGAAACGGAAGAGGATAAAAACATACTGTTTAACGGCTTGTTTGCCTCTCTATTAATCTGAGACAATGGTGGTGGCTGTGGATCATCCCTCCCCCAGCAACCGTGTGGAACCCTCTTCAGGCCCCCTGGAATTGGCTGTGTCCACCCTCCTCTTCCACGCCATCACCTAGTGACCCCCTCCTCCCTCTGCAACAACAGCAAAAGAATGAAAAACAAAGGGACATCAAAAGATGGGTCAAAGAGGATCAACTGAGCACACGTATGTTACACCCGGAGGGCGAAGCAGAGGCCAAGTGGTGGACTTTTCAGCGGTTTATTGACTTTCTTTTACAACACCAGGTCATCACCGGGACATCACTCGATAACGGCCACATCACTCTTCACCATTTTTCCTTCACACTCTAGAACATTCTCTACTCTTCTTCTCTCGCGCTCTAACACTTAACAGCGTCTCATCACTACCGAGCGCCACCTGTGACGCAAAAGCGCTACTGCTTTCACTGACAAACAGTTTAAATTAAAACAGTCCAACTTACAGTCCTTTAGTTACATTTCCTATAAATGCTCATATTTACCATCAACATCTAAATTACAGTCTTTTAGATACATTTATTTGAAATGTTTATATTAGCCATCAGCATCTAATCAAGAATGTTTTCTGGGGTTTTCTAGAGGTTATCCAAAATTGAATTTTTCCTACGCTCACCCCTCGAAAATTTAATGTCGACCCGACATTACAAACAACTTTCCCAAAACTCTTTTTTTCACAGTCCACATTTGGTAACCATGTATCTCATGTAAGTAGGATATTACTAAACAGGAGTCAGAGTTCATTAAAGTCCATAAAGATGCAAACTGGTAATAGTCCATAGTACAGCATGTATCTCCTGTTCCATGCAATTCGCAGAAGAGGTCTTTGTGCATGATGACCATCAACCGCTCCTTCCATCATGGTGGGTATCTGCATCTTTCCTGAGAGTAAGGGTACTCAATCTAGTCATAGCCTACCAAATAAACCTTTATGTGATGCCTGTACCTTAGTAACACACTGAAAATCCTTTAAAAAAAAAAATTCATAAAAGTAACTTGGTGATGAGTTTAGTCACTACTCATTTACTTTCCAAAACATTCATGTCTGAACAATGGTTATCTCTAGCTTCTACATATTTTATATTTGTTTTAAACAGATGAAGTGCAAGGTTGGCCTAACTTATCATAAGTAAATATCAACGCCTGTTTTCTCATTCTTGAAGGACACGTTTTAGCAGGGATCTTGACAGGTCCTTCCTGGTCACTGGAACTGGATTCCGACAACACATCACCCTGGTCCTGGTCTGCCTCAGCTGGATCTGGGACCACTGGATTGTTGACCTCTGGTGCCAGCTGCACCTGTGTGACGTCATCTGTGTCCTGGTCCTCATCCTCCGGAGTAGTGTCACTGTGCGGGTAGAACTCTGGTGCATCGGCTCTCAGTGGACGGTGATTTTGATCCTTTCCAGCTCGTAATCCGATTATGGCACTCCAGCCCTCTTCATCTTCATCGTCCATGCTGTTTTGTCTGTCCACATTCCTTTGCCTTTTAGACTCTCTTTCTCTTGTTTTATTAGAGGCAGGCTCCACTGTTTCCATGGAAAGAAAGTCACAGGGTAGCAAAAGGTTTCTGTGCATGACCCGAGTTCAGTCCCCTTGCCATCTTCAGGTCTGATTTCATATACTGGACTGTCTGGGTACTTCTTTTGGGTCACTACATACACCTTGTCTTCCCAGAATGATCTTAATTTTCCTGGTCCACCTTTTTCGGTCAAGTTTCGGACCAGTACTCTGGATCCAGGGGGCAACTCAGCACCGTGAACCTTTTTATCATAAAGGGCTTTACTTCTCATCCCTTCTTTGTTTGCTGTTTTAGAGGCGAGTTTGTAAGCTTCAGCCATTGTAGCTCTCCACTTTTCAGCATAGTCCTGCTGAGAAGCACTCTGCTCTCTTGTTGTGAGGCCAAACATTAGATCAATAGGCAACTTTGGACTACGGCCAAATAGCAGAAAATATGGCGCGTACCCCATAGCCTCACTGCGTGTGCAATTATAGGCATGAACCACAAAATCCCCAAATATCTTCTCAGCAGTGGTGTGGGCAGCTTTGTTGCGACAAGGATAAGCCTGGGCAAAGCGAGTGAAGTGGTTCATTAGAACCAGGATATACTCATATCCTCCTTTGCACCTCTCCAAGTGCAGGAAATCCACGGACACGAGTTCAAATGGATACGTGGTGACAATGTTAGTCAGTGGTGCCCGTGGTATCTTGTTGGGACATTTATTCTTCAAACAACTGCAAACTTTAGTGATGTAGTGCTCAACATCCCTTTGCATATGAGCCCAATAAAAGCGCTCCCTTATCAAGTTCATCACTCTCTCTACCCCTAAATGGCCCATGTTTTCATGGAGCTCTTTAAACACGAGCTTGTGAAACTTTTGGGGTAGAAGTAGCTGGTCATGCAATGCCGTTTTCCTGTAAAGCAGTCCATCATCTTCCAGGTACAGTTTGTGTTTTTGCCTGACTAAAGCTGCAATCTTACTGTTCAGCTGTTTTCCACTTCTTGGCCATTGTTTTGACACCACATAATGCGACACCTCTCCAATCACAGAGTCTTCTTCTTGAGCTCTTTTTAGAGCAGTCTTTGATATTTCAGCTACAGAGCTGGCTTCTCGATCTGCTTCACTAATGAGAGTAGAAATGGTGACTGGGCAGAACCATGGTTCATTTTCTTGTGACTTTACCTTGACTGCCTGTGCCACACAGTGCATTACATCAGGATCAACATTTTGTGTGCATTTGTTCATGTACTGCTCCATATCTAGGGGCATACGTGAAAGGCCGTCTGCATGGCCCACTTCATGGCAAGAAACTCCAGCTTTCCTGAATGAAGGTGGTAGTTCTTCTCTGGATTTGACAGTGTCCTGGAGCCATACGCTATCACCACCAGTTTGCCTTGTTGTCGCTGATATAACACCGCCCCAAGCCCCTCCTGTGAAGCGTCACAGTACACAATGAAGGGTTCCTCAAAGTTCGGGTAACCTAACACTGGGGGCTGGGAGAGAAAGTCAATAAGTTGACAGAGCACTGCATGATGCTCAGGGCGCCACCTGATTGCATGGGATGAAGGCAACTGACCACTTTCTTTCTTTCTGACATGTTTTTTTTGAGTTTTTCTTTGCTTTATCTGTGTGATCGTTAGCAAGAAGGTTGTAAAGAGGCTTTGCTATACGGGAGAAGTTTGGAATATAGCTGCGGTAATATGAAATAAAGCCTAGCAATTTCCTTAGTTCTCCAACAATGGAAGGTTGCTGCTGTTTGAGGGTCTGCACCGGGGCAATGTCCGCAGGGTCCATAGTGTAGTCCTGTTTTGTAACCATTTTACCAAGGAAACGTACCTGCTGCTTGAATAACTCACATTTCCAGGGAGTCAGCTTCACCCCATGGCTTTGATAGCGGTGTAGGACGCTTCTCAGGTCTCGCAAGTGGTCTTCAAAAGTCTGTGAATGAACAAGGTTATCATCGAGGTAAGGCAGACAAATATCATCCCTCAACCCCCACAAACACTCCTCCATAGATCTTTGGAATGCTGCTGGTGCTGAGGACAAACCAAATGAAATTCTTACCCACTCGAACAAACCCCACGGAGTAATAAATGCAGTGAGGGGCCTATTCAACTCTTCCAGGAAGCCCTGGTGATACGCCTTCCCTTGGTCGAGGACTGAAAACCAGGCACTCCCATTTAGACTGTTTAGCATATCTTGTATGCGGGGAATTGGGTGTCTGTCAGGGATAGACTTCTTGTTCAGCTCTCTAAAGTCACAGCACAAACGCAGGCCTCCATCTTTCTTTCACACAGACGATTGGACTGGAATACGATGACTTAGATTTGGTGATCCAGCCCCTGTTAAGCAGGTCTTCTAAATACTCCTTTACTTCTTTATGAAGTGGTCTGGGAACAGAGATATAAGTCTTTTTGACAGGAGTGGGATCCTTGAGTCGGATTTTCAACTGTAAAGAGGGAATTGTCCCTACATCATACTCATCACAGGAAAACGCTTGCCGTTCCTCCCGTAGTAGCTGTTTTACTTGCTCTTGCTGTGTGGGCGAGAGATGATCAAGGGGAATTGGGGGGTCCCATATGTCCATAGTCTCTTTGATGGCACAGTTCATTTCGGTCCCTTTCTTCCTTCTGGTTTCACTCGTCGTCGGGTCTGCTGTCGCTTGGTTTACAGTAGTGGGTCTAATGTCTGCCGGGTAAGCAGTTTTAACTCTCTGTGTCTGTCCCAAAATGGTCTTAGCGGGCAGCTGGATATCACGGGAAGTACTGTTTGTTATAGGTATTTTGAACATAGATCGCCTCCCTTTCCATAACTGCACCAACCCACTTTGCATCTGCAAACCCTCCGGTAATTGGGTGTACTGACTCGGCTCAAACAAGACGTCTTGTGTGTCTGGAAGTGAGCCTGCCCTGACGAAACCTTTAACTGCTTTGGTTTGGCCAGCAGGGATGGTGACCAACTCACTGCCAACTTTTACCATTCCTTCCCCCAGTCTATCCTCCTTACTTTGCATCACCTTCAAAAATACCTCTGTTTTTTTACAATCAAAGGAGAAGGCTGCACTAACAGCTTCACTGATGGCACAAGGGGGTTTAATGCCCATCTTCAGGACATGGTCAATCACGCTGAACCCAATGATAGGCTGCTCTGCCACTCCATCCTCCTTCACCACTAGCACAGGAACTAAGAGTTCCACCGGTGGGCTACTATCTGTCGGCAGCTTGAAAGTGACTTCGACCCACCCTGAGAATGAAATTGGTGTCTGGTTCACTGCCCTCCCATTCAGAATACTTGGACCCACCAACTCGGCTAAGTCTCTAACGGTGGTGTGTGGCAGGTGCTCCTGTCTTCAGGCGTCATTCATAAAGCAGACCTGTGACCCTGTGTCCCACAACGCTTCTGTCTCCTTATCATTGAGGAAGCAGGTTATGACATATTTTTTTCCAACCAAATTGAGCAACTATAATCGGCGATTAGGGGACAGTAGATTAACACGGACTGTTTCTTCAGGAGGTGCCTCTGCTTTAGCTACCAGCCTTGCTTCCAACCTCCGAATACTGTCAGTAACTAGCTCATACAGTTCTTGTGTGTTAGCTTGTTCTGATGTGGTTGCGACAGTATTGGCCGCCGTGTCTACTTGCCCTGTCCTTTTTCCAGGTCTCCTTCCTATCCGACATTCCCTTGACATGTGGCCGCTGAATCCACATCTGAAGCAGTGGTCGCACTGATCGCCATTGCTGGTGGACTGACAGCTCTTGCAGCCACATGTCCTCCTGGCTCTTTGAGCATGAGGTGCTCTGGGAGACTCACGTATGGCCTTCTTGATCTCCTCCATGTCACTCTTCAGCTGCGTGACTACGTCCAGGAGCTCAGATTCCGTGCTGGTCACTGTGCTTTGGGATTTAAGAATTTTACCTTTTGTCGATGGTGGAGGGCGCTCTTGGCCATCCACTCCTTCCACAGTTGCATACTGACCCGTCAGGTTTTCCACTCGGCATTCTCGTACTTTGGGTTCTTTCGTGTGCCTCTTGAATTTTTGGTGTAGTTCCCATTCAAGACTGGCTGCTGCATTCGTCTTAGAAATCAGAAGCTCATCGGTGACGGCAGGATCCTCCAGATAGCGCTTCAGTTGGTAGTTCACGTCAGCACTAATCAGTCCCATTTCCACCGCCCTCAGAAACTTCCTCTGAATAAGGTCAGAACTATACCGCTCTTCCGTGCCAGGCTCTCTGGATGCTGCCAAAAGTCTTTCCTTTAGCTCAATGGCGCGAAACAGGAAGTTCTGAGGTGACTCGTTACTGTCTTGTGTGAGGTTTATCAGGCGATGGTACAAGTCAGTCGAACTATCCTCTTTATAATGTCCTCGCAGAATGATGCGCAGCTGTGGCAGGGTGAGATCTGACTTGATCTCCAGCATATCACACAAACTCAATCCGGGACTCACTGCTCTGACAACAGCCTTGATTATCTCAGCCTCACTGTGATTTTTCTTTAGGCCCATCTCAATCTGGTGAATGAGGTTGGAATAAGACAATTTGTCTCTTTGGCCCCTCTCTCCTATCTGACCATTTATCCTAAACTCTCGTTTAATGGTCACTTCTGGTAGTAGGGGCGCTGCGGGGACCGCGGGCTGTGTCAGAAAATGGCGACTCTGTGGCTGAGTGGCCGCGTTATCGGTCAGCCTCGCTATTTCCTCTTCAACCCTTTTAGTTGAATCAAGGAAACTTTCATGCAGAGCGGCATATTGGCTTTGTAAACTTGCGAGTGCCTCTGCCTCCCGGCTCGTGCCGGCCTCTGCCGCCGCCTGCGTCGACGATTCGCCTTGCTTAGCTTCGGTAGCACATGCAATTAGCTTTAGCAGAAACGCGCGGGCTACATGATCCTCTTCGCTTTCAATGGTCTTTTCCACCTCCTCGTTTAACAATGGTACCAATGTGTACTTTTTAGAAGGCTTGACTGGGTTTATCTTTGCAAACAAACAGACCTCGTTTAGCTGTTCGGCCTGTAATGGCACCAAGTCCTCGCTTAGCTTATCTTGTAACTGCTCCAATTCCATCGTTTCTGCTCTTTCTTTTTATTTGCTCGCTCACCGTCTTAGGCACGACTGAACCATCCTCTGCTACCAAATTTTGTTACACCCGGAGGGCGAAGAAGAGGCCAACTGGTGGACTTTTCAGCGGTTTATTGACTTTCTTTTACAATACCAGGCACGGCACTTTGACACAGGACATCACTCGATAACGGCCACATCACCCTTCACCATTTTTCCTGCACACTCTAGAACATTCTCTACTCTTCTTTTCTCGTGCTCTAACACTTAACAGCATCTCATCACTACCGAGCGCCACCTGTGGCGCAAAAGCGCTACTGCTTTCACTGACAAACAGTTTAAATTAAAACAGTCCAAATTACAGTCCTTTAGTTACATTTCCTATAAATGTTCATATTTACCATCAACATGGTATAAGATAAGGATAAGACTGGATAAGACTGGATTGATTGGATAAGACTGCAAAATAAGATGGCAGCAGCGCGCTCGGACGCAGCGGCCCCTCTTGGCATCAACGAGTGTGAGAGTTTTGAGTGTTTTGATCATCCCAGACGTACATTCTGTAAAACTTACAACCGTGAGACCTTATTAAACATCAAGGTACTGCACGCTGCAAGAATCGCGGCGATCGGTTGTGATTTGGACATTCTACGCCAGCATGGAATTCTGGCGGAGTCCCCACTGGAAGCTACCCAAGAGAGGAGGAAGCGCAAGCGGAGCGAACGCAAGCAAAAGCGCGGAAAAAGGGCCGGGATCCATGCTAAACTAAAGGCTAACCCCTCCAGACCAGCGGTACCGTCGCTTCCCCAAGTTTAAACAATGTGTAGACTTTAAGACCAGAGGAGAGAATATGTTGGACTTAGTGTACACAAACACAGATGCATATAAGGCGATACCCCGCCCCCATCTCGGCCGTTCTGATCACATGTCCGTGAGGCTGCTGCCTGCCTACAAACCTTTATTGAAGCGCAGCAGGCCAGCAGTGAAACAAATCAGGATTTGGCCAGAGAGTGCAACCTCTGCACTGAAAGATTGTTTTCTGCACACAGACTGGGAGGTCTTCAAAATAGCAGCCTCCCAGGAAGACAAGACAGATGTGGAGGAGTATGCTGATACAGTCACCAGCTACATCGCGAAGTGCACAGAGGATGTCACTACAGTGAAGACCATCACTATGCGGGGTAATCATAAGCCCTGGATGACTGCAGAGGTGCGCTCGCTGCTTACAGCCAGAGATGCAGCCTTCAGAGCGAAGGACAGGATCGCCCTCCGCTCAGCCAGGTCTGCGCTCTCAAAGGGAATTAAGGCGGCAAAGCGCGCCTATGCGGAGAAAATCCAGGGACACCTCTGTGACACTAGGAACACCAAGCAGATGTGGCAGGGAGTTCGGACACTGACGGGCTATAAGTCTGGGCAGGGGGTCGATGATGACGACGCTTCATTTCCAGACAGGCTTAACGACTTCTTTGCACGTTTTGAAGCATCAAACTCGACAATCAGAGGGAGGGCTGGCCCACCCCCACCATTGGTCGGACCAGCTTTTACCATCAACACAGCGGACACACGGAGGACCCTAACCAGAGTCAACCCACGCAAAGCTGCAGGTCTGGACAACATTCCGGGACGTGTGCTCCGAGACTGTGCGAGCGAGTTGGCGGATGTCCTGACTGACATTTATAACATCTCCCTGAGTCAGGCCATCGTTCCCAGATGCTTCAAGACCTCTATCATTGTACCGGTGGCAAAGAAACCAGTTGTGTCCTGTTTGAATGACTATCGTCCTGTTGCACTGACACCAATTGTGATGAAGTGTTTTGAACGGCTTGTCAAACCACACATTACAGCCTGCCTCCCTGCATCACACGACCTGCTCCAGTTTGCATATCGTTCAAACCGCTCCACGGAGGATGCTATAGTCACCACCCTGCACTCTGTCATCACCCACCTGGACCAGAAAGACACCTACGCCAGACTCCTGTACATTGATTTCAGTTCAGCATTCAACACCATTATTCCCCAGAGACTGATGGAGAAATTACTCCTTCTCGGTCTGAACACCGCCACATGTCTCTGGATCCTGGATTTCCTGACTGAGAGGCCTCAGTCTGTCCGGGTTGGAAACAACATCTCCAACTCTGTCACGCTGAGCACCGGATCCCCTCAAGGCTGTGTACTCAGTCCGAATCAGAATCAGAATCAGAATCAGCTTTATTGGCCAAGTATGCACAACACATACAAGGAATTTGACTTTGGCTAAAAACTTGCTCTCGTTGTTCAGGTGAAGGATTTAAATAAGGATTCAATGACAACCAGAGTATGTACAGTAAATTACAGTCTGTCCACGTTTCTATAAAAGAATGCAAATATATACAGGAATATATGCAGTTATTTACTCGGACTAACCACACTTTGCAGAAATATATGAAAAAATATACAATCACACAGTATTTCAATGTGGACTCAGATTCAGTGATATAATGTGAATGAAGTAAAAAGCAGTGTGAGAGTTATGTGCAATGTAATAATGGATGAAAAGTCATGAGTACAGCAACAGGTAGGACTAGGTGAATGTTAGGAGTTCATCAGAGTGATGGCTTGAGGAAAGAAACTGTTCCTGTGACGGGTGGTTTTGACCTTCAGTGATCTGTAACGACGACCAGAAGATAGAAGTTCAAACAGTTTGTGGCCGGGGTATGATGGGTCAGCACAGATGTTTCCCGCCCGTTTCCTGGTTATGGACCGATATAAGTTCTCAATGGAGGGTAGGTCGGTACCAATGATCCTCTCCGCAGACTTAATGATCCGCTGCAGTCTGGTCTTGTCCTGTTTAGTGGCAGATCCAAACCAGACAGTGATGGAAAAGCAAAGGACAGATTGGATGATGGCGGTGTAGAAGACAACCAGCAGCTCCTGAGGCAAATCAAACTTCTTGAGCTGACGCAGAAAAAACAACCTCTGCTGGGCCTTTTTCCGGACAGTGTCAATATGGGAGGACCATTTCAGGTTCCGGGAGATTGTGGTACCCAGAAACTTGAAGGAGTCCACAGTGGACACTGTGCTGTTGAGGATGGTGAGTGGGGGGAATGAAGGGGGGTGTCGCCTGAAATCCACAGTCATCTCCACCGTTTTGGCTGGGTTAAGTTCAAGATGGTTCTGGCTGCACCAGAGGATCAGCTGCTCCACCTCCCGCCTGTATGCAGACTCATCATCATCCCGGATCAAACCGATGACTGTGGTGTCGTCCGCAAACTTCAGGAGCTTCACCGAAGGGTCCTCTGAGGTGCAGTCGTTGGAGTAGAGGGAGAAGAGCAGTGGGGAAAGGACACATCCTTGGGGGGCGCCAGTACTAATTTTTCGGGAGCTGGATGTAAATCTCCCTAGCTTCACCTGTTGCCACCTGTCAGTCAGAAAGCTGGAGATCCACTGGCAGGTGGAGGGGGGCACCTTGAGCTGGAGGAGTTTCTGATGAAGAATGCCTGGGATGATGGTGTTGAACGCTGAGCTGAAGTCGACAAACAGGATCCTGGCGTACGTCCCTGGGGAGTCGAGGTGTTGCAGGATGTAATGTAGTCCCATATTCACTGCATCATCCACTGACCTGTTTGACCGGTAGGCAAACTGCAGTGGGTCCATCAGGGGGCCTGTGATGACCTTCAGGTGGCTCAGCACCAATCTCTCCAAGGATTTCATGACCACAGAGGTCAGGGCAACAGGTCTGTAGTCGTTTAATCCTGTAATAGAGGGTTTCTTGGGAACTGGAATGATGATGGAGCGTTTGAAGCAGGAAGGCACTTCACGCAGCTCCAGTGATCTGTTAAAGATCCGGGTGAAGATGGGGGCCAACTCGTTGGAGCAGACTCTCAGGCAGGACGGAGACACACCATCAGGTCCTGCAGCCTTCTTGATCTTTTGTCTCTGAAAGACCCGGCGCACCTCCTCTTCACAGATCATTAGTGCTGGTGGGAGGTCAGAGTGGAGGAGGGATGGAGTTCCTGGGGCTGCAGATAATCCTTTTGTGTGGGTGGGAGGTGAGAACTGTAGGTTCTTTTCAAACCTGCAGTAAAAGCTGTTTAGGTCATTAGCCAGCTGGAGGTTTTCCGCAGGGTGGGGGGATGGTCTCCTGTAGTTGGTGATATTCCGTAGGCCTCTCCAGACAGAAGCAGAGTTGTTAGCTGAGAAGTTTTTTTGTAACTTCACACTGTAGCTCCTCTTAGCAAGCCTGGTCTCCTTCGTCAGCATGTTTCTGGCCCGCTTGTACAGAGTCCAGTCACCAGTCCTGTAGGCCTCCTCCTTGGTCTGACGTAGCTGCTTCAGTTTAGGAATGAACCAGGGTTTATTGTTGTTGTATATGCAGAAGGTCTTGGTCTGCACACACATGTCCTCGCAGAAACAGATGTATGATGTCACAGTGTCAGTGAGTTCATTTAAGTTAATGGCTGCAGCTTCAAAAACACTCCAATCTGTGCAGTCAAAGCAGGCTTGTAACTTCAGCTTTGATTCCTCAGTCCATTTCTTCACAGTCCTTACAACAGGCTTGGAAGTTTTTAGTTTCTGTCTGTATGTTGGAATAAGATGGAGCAGGCAGTGGTCAGAAAAACCCAGAGCTGCACGGGGGACGGCATGATAGGCATTTCTTAAAACTGTGTAACAGTGGTCAAGTGTATTTGTGTCCCTGGTGGGACATTTAATATGCTGTCTGTATTTAGGAAGCTCATTTGTGAGATTAGCTCTATTGAAATCACCCAGAATGATAAGCAGAGAGTCTGGATGTTTTTCCTCCACCTCTGCTATCTGGTCAGCGAGGAGCTGCAGTGCCTCCGTTGTACAAGCAGCAGGCGAGATATAAATTCCGACCAGAATAAATGAGGAGAACTCTCGCGGTGAATAAAAGGGTTTACAGTTTATGAACAGTGACTCTAGGTTAGGACTACAAAACTTCTTCAACACTGTGACATCAGTACACCAACCTTCGTTTATGTAGAAGCAGATTCCACCACCCTTAGTCTTTCCAGAAAATTCTCGGCTGCGATCAGCGCGAAACAGTTGAAATCCGTCCAGACGCACCGCGCTGTCCGGGATGTGTTCACTCAGCCAGGACTCCGTGAAACAAAGGGCGCCAGATCTGCTAAAATCCCGGTTTTTGTGAGTCAGGAGCAGCAGTTCATCCATTTTGTTCGCCAAACTGCGGATATTTGCCAGATGGATCGATGGGAGCGGCGTGCGAAATCCTCGTTTCTTCAGCCTGACTAACGCACCGGCACGTTTACCACGCCGCCTTCGTTTCCTGCCAGCGCCAATAGCCGCTGCTCCCACAGCTAAGATGGACTGAAAAAACTTCAGATCAGCAGCAGTAACTGGCGGAGAAGTTGCATTGGGAGGTAGTCTGAGTGAAAGTAGTTCCTCCCTTGAATAGGTGACTCGGACAGAAGAGCAGAAGTCCAAAAAAACACACAAAATTATCAAAAACATCAGAGAGCAGAAGCCAGTGGCTGCCATCCGCGGCGCCATCTTGGATTTTTTTTTTTGTAAACTGTTGTTTACACTTCTAACACATGACTGTGTATCCAGACACGAGGGGAACCAGATTATTAAGTTTGCAGACGACACCACGGTGGTGGGACTTATTCAGAGGGATGAGGAATCAATGTACAGGGAAGAAGTGAGAGACCTGGAGGGCTGGTGCAGGGAGAACAATCTGGTGCTCAACGTGGACAAAACGAAGGAGATGATTATCGACTTCCTGCGGTCACAGCCTGAGCACGTCCCCTTCAGCATCGGCGGCCGTTTAGTGGAGAGAGTAGAGAACATCAAGTTCCCCGGAGTGCAGATCTTGCAGGACCTGACCTGGAGCAAGAATTCCTTGGAGATCAGGAAGCGGGCTCAGCAGAGACTGCACTTCTTGAGGAAACTCAAACAGGCCTCTCTCCCCATCTGCATCCTCAGGACCTTCTACAGAGGTGTGGTGGAGAGTGTTCTGACGTATTGCATTGCTACATGGTACTCCAGCTGCAGTATGTCAGACAAAAAAGCCCTGCAGAGGATAGTCAAGGGGGCTGAGAGGGTAATTGGAGTCTCCCTCCCCTCTGTCCAAGAACTTTTTCAGAACCGTTGTAGGAGCAGGGCACTGAACATTGTCAAGGACCGTTCTCACCCTCTGCATAAACACTTTGAACTTCTTCCATCTGGTAAACGATTCTGGAGCATCAGAGGCAGAACCACCAGACTGATCAACAGCTTCCTTCCACAAGCTGTCAGGATGCTGAACAGTTGACCCGGAATCTCTCATACACACTACTGCACCTACGGACATTTTGTATATTATTTGTATATTATAGTTAGTTAGTTTTTTTTCCCCCCCAAGTATGTCTCAGGGATGTGTGAATGGATGGGGGGGTGGGGGTGGGGGGTGGAGCTATGTGAGAGTGTGTCTTAAATCATGCTGCTTCTATTTATATGGATGCCGAGAGAAACGTAATTTCATCTTGCCTGCTCTACGGTTGTATGTACAGCAATATGACAATAACGTTTGATTTGATTTGATTTGATTTGAAACATCTAAATTACAGTCTTTTAGATACATGTATTAGAAATGTTTATATTAGCCATCAGCATCTAATCAAGAATGTTTTCTGGGGTTTCCTAGAGGTTGTCCAAAATTAAATTTTTCCTACACGTAAGTACAATAAATTATATTGTTGCTTTCCATTTAATTCAATTCAATTCAACTTTATTTATATAGTACCATTTCACAACAACAGTCATCTCGTAGTACTTTCAACTGTAGGGGAAACCCCCACAATTGCAGAAAGACCCCAGCAGTCAGGTCATCCCCTGTGAGCAAGCGCTTGGCGCTTACCTTCGGACAGCATCTCAAATATTGAATCTCATTCATGAACATTTAAGTGTTAGTCTGCCTAAGCCATACATATTTTGCCAGGAAGCTGTGTTGGTGCTAACAAGCCATTCCAGATTCAGCAAACTATTCATATCTTCTCTTAGTGTGCTTAGTGTGTTTTTTTTTTTTTCTCTCGGCGCCACACGAGTAGGCTGCCTTTTGCAACAGCGGCTCGATTCCGAGTCTTTTTCCCTTCCTCTCTCTTTTGATCCGTCTTTTTTTTTCACCCCACTTATATCACGGACACACAGATCGTCCTAAATGTCTCCTGAGCCGGTGGACGGAGCCACTGTTTATAGCAGGATACGATACAGCAGAGAACAGCTGCTAGCATTCAACCGCCACCCGGTCCCATTGGAAAAACTCGACATACCGAGAGAACTGAGGCGAAAACGCCGCGGCTGCCGGGCTGGAGTAAGGCGGAGGACAAAAAATATAAGGTACAGACCCTCCCTTCCATCTGTTGTCATGGGAAATGTACGGTCGATACTGGGAAAGTTAGATGAGCTAGCGGCTATCTCCCGTTATGATAGCACATACCGGGAGTGCTCTCTCCTTTTGTTTACTGAGACGTGGCTAACTGAACTAGCAGCAGATGCTAACATTGAGCTGGAGGGTTTTCACATGATACGAGCTGACCGAACACCAGACAGTGGCAAGGCTAGGGGCGGTGGAGTGATAATGTATGTTAACAACAACTGGTGCAGACCGGGACATATCACTGTTAAACAACGACACTGCAGCAAAGACATTGAGTTGCTAGCTGTTAGCATGAGGCCTACATATCTCCCGAGAGAACACTCACACGTGATCTGCATTGTTGTTTATGCAAATCCGACGGCGAACGCTGGGACAGCACGTGACGTCATCCATTCAGTAACCAGCAGGCTGCAGACAGAACACCCAGATGCTCTTCTCCTCATCTCAGGCGATTTCAACCATGTTTCACTGTCTCCCATTCTACCCACGTTCACCCAGTATGTCACATGCCACACTAGAGACAATAAAACACTGGATTTATTCTACGCAAACACTAAGGAGGCGTACACCTCATCACAACTCCCCCCACTCGGGAGATCGGATCACAACTTGGTTCATCTCCGGCCGGTGTACAAACCCCTAGTGCACAGACAACCTCCGGCCATGCACACTGTGGAGTTATGGTCTGAGGAGACAATGGACACCCTAAAGGGCTGTTTTGAAGCCACCGCCTGGAAGCAGCTCTGCGATCCACATGGTGAGGACATCGATGGCCTCATTCACACCTTCACGGGCTACCTCAGCTTCTGTGTGGACAAATCCGTTCCCACCAAGACCATACGGCGTCACTCAAACAACAAACCCTGGATCAACCCTGAGATAAAAACACTTCTGAGAGAGAAGAAGAGGATCTTCAGGTCAGGGAACAGGGAGATGCTGAAGTCCGTACAGAGGGAGCTGAGGAGAAAGATCAGAGAAGGCAAGGACAGCTTCAGGAAGAAGATGGAGGACAAGCTGCAACAGAGCGACATCAGCGGGGTCTGGAGAAACCTCAAAACCATCTCGGGGCTCCAGAATACCTCCCCCCAGGCCACAGGGGGCAGGGAGTGGGCGAACAACCTGAATCTGTTTTTCAATAGATTTGACCAACCGCCCTCCCCCCTGACTGCACAACAACCACTGCTGCCTCTAAAGAAATCAAGTCCTGCTGCCCACTCCCCACTCCACCAACACCCCCCCACTCCCAACACACAGCCCCCCATCCTGACCCTGACCAGGACCCAGGTGAGGACGGAGCTGAGGAAGATCAAGGCGAGGAAGGCGCCGGGACCGGACGGCATCAGCGCAAAGCTCCTCAAGTCCTGTGCAGACCAGCTGTGTGGGATTGTGACGTATATCTTCAACATGAGCCTGAAACTGGGGAGGGTACCACAGCTGTGGAAAACATCTTGTGTGGTACCTGTACCAAAAACTTCCCACCCCAAAGACCTGAACAGCTACAGACCGGTGGCCTTGACGTCCCACTTGATGAAGACCCTGGAGAGACTGCTCCTTGCTCACCTCCGCCCCCTGGTGGAACCAGCGATGGATCCACTCCAGTTCGCCTACCAGCATGGCATTGGGGTGGAGGATGCGGTGATCTTCCTCCTTCACCGTTCTCTGTCCCACCTGGAGAAGCCCGGGAATATGGTGAGGATCATGTTCTTTGACTTCTCCAGTGCTTTCAACACCATCCAACCGATGATCCTGAAGGACAAGCTGCTGCGCGCAGGGGTGGACCAGCACCTGTCATCATGGATCCTGGACTACCTCACGAACCGGCCTCAGTTTGTGAGAACCCGGGACTGTGTGTCCGACACGATCATCAGTAGCACAGGGGCCCCCCAGGGAACGGTGCTGGCTCCCTTCCTGTTCACTCTTTATACTGCGGACTTCTCACACAACACAACACACTGCCATCTACAGAAGTTCTCTGATGACTCTGCGATCGTTGGCCTCATCTCCAATGGAGATGAAGCTGAGTACAGAGGGCTTATCCAGGACTTCGTGGACTGGTGCCATCGGAACTGCCTCCAGATCAACGCAAGGAAAACTAAGGAGCTGGTGGTGGACTGCCGCAGGCATGGGCAGCCCCTCACAGTACCAGTAAATATACAGGGAACAGACACCGAGATGGTGACATCCTATAAGTACCTGGGTATTCATCTGAACAATAAACTAGACTGGTCACACAATACTGATGCACTCTACAAGAAGGGACAGCGCAGGCTGTTCCTGCTGAGGAGACTCAGGTCTTTTGGTGTACAAGGGGCGCTGCTGAAGTCATTCTATGACACGGTGGTGGCATCAGCCATCACTTTTGGAGTGGTCTGCTGGGGCAGTGGCATTACTGCAGCCGATAGGAAGAGACTGAACAAACTGATTAGGAAAGCTAGCTCTGTCCTGGGGCAGCGCCTTGATCCGATGGAGGAGATAGGAGAGAGAAGGACGGTGGCTAAACTGTCATCTCTGCTGGAGTCCGAGTTCCACCCTATGCAGGACATACTGAATGCACTGAGGAGCTCATTTAGCAGCAGACTACATCATCCCAGGTGCACAACCGAGAGGTTTCGTAGGTCCTTCCTACCAACGGCTGTCAGACTGTACAACCTAAGCAGGGCTGCTCGCAGAGATAGCAAAAAGACGTAACAAACTAATAGTTTTTTGAATGCAAAAGATGCAATAGACTTACACAATGGTCCCCTCCGGCATACAACTAGGAACATACCGGTCGCTATGGAGGGTGAGAATATGTATGGGCACATAATCATACCATGTAGGATAACTAAGTAGACGGTTATGCTGTTTCATTCCATCTAGCAACAATGCTCTGCACTGTGTGTGTTTATATATTTACATATTTATTCCATCTAGCTACAATGCTCAGCACTGGGTGTGTTTATATATTTATATATCTACATATCATTCCATCTAGCTACATTGCTCCGCACTGTGTGTTTATATACTTGCATATTTATTCCACCTAGCTGCAATGCTCCGTACTGTGGGTGTTTATATATTTACATATTTATTCCATCTAGCTACAATGCTCTGCACTGTGTGTTCATATATTCATATATTTATTCCATCCAGCTACAATGCTCTGCACTGTGTGTCTGTGTGTGTGTGTATATATACGTATATATTTTATAGTAATACGTACATATGTATATTAGCTGCTCTTGCTTGCTTGTTTTTTTCTTGCCTTCTGATTGTTGCTCTGAGTGTTGCTATCCCTGTGCTGTTGCAATCCTGGAATTTCCCCGTTGTGGGACTAATAAAGGCTTATCTTATCTTATCTTATCTTATCTTATAAACAGTATTTGTGAAGCAGCTGTAGTCAGCACGTGTTCACGAGAACTGAGGATTGCATAACTGGCACCTAAAACTACCGCGAAAATCACATCTCAATATAATTGAGATGTGATTTCACTAAAAGCCCTATCAGAGAGGTGCCAAAGTCACATTCATCAACCTACTGTCTCGGCACAGGTGCTGATTGAGTCTACCCAATCAACACCCATGATAATGGCCCCCCTGGCGGTGATTAAAAAGGGACTGTTACAAACAGTGATCTGTGTGGAGTTTGCATGTTCTCCCCGTGTCTGCGTGGGTTTACTCCGGGATTTCTCCGGTTTCCTCCCACATGCCAAAAACATGCAAGTTAGGTTAATTGGCATCAAAACTGGGGATTCTAAATTGTCCTTAGGTATTACTGTGAGAGTGAATGGTTGTCTGTCTCTCTGTGTTGGCCCTGCGATGGACTGGCGATCTGTCCAGAGTGTACCCTGCCTCTCGCCCAAAGATGCTGGGATAGGCTCCAGCCTCCCCCCCCCACGACCCGAAAAGGATTAAGCGGAAGAAGATGGATGGATGGATGGATGGATGGATGTTACAAACAGCTCCGGCCCAGGGGGAGCCAGGAGATAATGAGAAAACTGAAGTATTTTTAGAAAAAGCTGTACCCATGCCCTACCAAACTCTGTCTATGCATCCCAGGACCCCACATCACAACAATTTGGACCTTACCCAGACATCCCACCTAATCTGCCCTATCAACGTCAGCCACAGGGCCACAGGGGATATAAGAGGTTTAATAATAGAGACAGAGGCCGTGTAAACAATGAACCCCGGGGGGGGGGGGGGTGACCCACGGGACCGATGCTTCCTATGTCGGCAAATTGGCCACTGGGCTCAACGCTGTTCACAACAACACTCACAAAGCCACCCAGGGGGGTCCCCCAATTAGCAACACAATGGGTATCCTCCCCAGCATGGTTCCCATTTGGATGTTGAAAGAGAACGGCTTAGTTAATGCCATTCTGTTTCAAAAGGGGGAGAGTGGGACAGGCACTGATAGAAAAGTACTGGGTCATTCAAGGTTGGCAGTCTTGAAGTCTTAAATTAGGCATTTTGTGAGTTGGCATCCTTTTTAACAAGCAGGGAGTGAATCTAACAGTAAAACTAAGATAATTGATCACAATATTCTCAGCCTTACAGCTGAGAGGTCGGTGTGCTTTCTCATCTAAAATGATACCATTTATGCAAATTATTGAGTAGCTACATAAAGAGTGTATAAATATGAATGAATCTTAATTTTTCAGATAGATTAGATTAAATGATTAAAAGAAAGGAACAGAACAATATATCAAAGAAAAAATCCAACAAGGTTGAATTAAACAATAACTCCTCTGATTATACAATTACACACAAGACAACCAGTGTAGCTTGATCAACTACTTTTAAAATTCCATGCTTAAAAAATAATTAATTAATTAATTAATTAATTAATTAAATTCTGATGAACCCTGAAGAGTGTCAGGAAGAAGGCACAAACAAAGGCAGCCATCTTGAATGTTTCCAAGTACTTAAAGCGGAAATGAGGCATTAGGTATCCATTCTTTCAGTGCATTTCTTTTAATTGTGAATATTAACATTAAGTAATGAGCAAACAACCACCGCGAAGATTATAGCTTTACTGTATACTCAGTTATTTAAAGTCAATCTAACACACATTCTTATGTTCCTCCCCAATAGAGGGTATGCATAGGATGTCACCGAACAGAACTCTTGGCAGATAAACACTGAGTGGCAAAAATGAGTAGCAGCATGAAGATGTATGCAGTACAACACAAAAAATCCACACAGCATTCAATTACAGCAGTACAAAGAATATCTGTTTGCACTGTGGAGACCTAATCTTATCATTCCATCTTGTATTAATTAGCAAAAATTAAATAAAGGCTTTGAATCAGTTCCTTTCTTGACTCAAGGTTGGAAATCTAGATAAGAAGGAAAAATAAAATTTGAAGGAAAAACCTGCACTTATTTATGGAATGGCTGACACACGGAGAGCCTGAGGCTCCCCATGAATCTGTTTCTTTTATAAAAGGAAGCCAAAAGGAGGGGCAGGACAGCAGGAGGAGGAGGGAGCAAGCCCTACAATGGAAACTGAGTGATTGCAAAACCGGCTGCTGGCAGGGGGGAGGCACCCATGGTTCACACCCACCATGGAAAAACTGGACTGCATGCTTAAGACTACAACAGATAAGTGGACTCAATTCTACACATATACTGAAAATTAGCAAAAATTAAATTATTTTTAAAAAATGACAGACATCTTCCATTTACCTGACTCTGAGGTTCAAGGAACTTCGATTAAATTTGTATGGTGCAGGTGCACATAAAGTAGTAACTCTGGGTAATGATATACAGGACTTTTCAAAGTCAGAAAAAGTAACAGTTAAATTCTGCAAATGGCAAGCTACCAGTAGAATACTTATCAACATCTGTAAAAGTAGCATTGTACCCCATGTACTATAGGCAATTGAACGGATCTGATCCAAATTATGAACAACCATTATTTGCAAATCCATCCTCCAGATTGGTCATAAAACTTGGACTGGTAAACAAGGAAATGTGTGGAAGCATCCATTGTCCTAATTAAAGAGGAAAAGAGACATTTCAACCTATGGGGGGTTCCTCACATCCTGCTGGTTAGACCCAACCACATGGATTGGAAAATGTTGGACATTTTGTCACCTCTACTGGGGAATATAGCCATCCATGGAAAGCCAATACCTGACCTTAAGATAGAATATTCTCGGACTGGAGGAAGATGGCGGAGAGACATAACGCTTAAACAGAGAGCTCTCCCTAGCCGGATTAAAAATCATCGGTAAATGGCCAATTTGACATAAGTGGATCAATAAACTAAGGGATGAAAACACGAAGGAGCCGGGCACAAGGACAAAAGCAGGGTAAAATTGAAGAATTCCTCTCCAACAACGCAGGAAAAACCGCTGAACGCGAAGCCCAAAAAAACGAGGTGTCTACAGCAGAGAAAATGGAGGACGCCAGACTCGAAAACATGAACACAGGCATCGCCAGTTTGGGTAAAGAATTAAGAGAATTCAAGCGGCAGCTACAGCAGGATTTAGTGGCTCTTAAGGAGGAGCTGAAAAAAGAGATTAAGGAGGAAATTATGGGCCTCCGAAGAGAAATGGAGCGCAAGCTAACAGAAAACATGGAGGAGCTGCGCTCCCAGCAGGCGTGTATAACAGAAGCGCAGGCCCGAATATCGGAGCTGGAAGATTGGAAAAGCGAGGCAAACGAACAACTACAGACCCTGACGACACAAACGCAGAGGATGCAGGAGAAAATAAACGACTTGGAGAGCAGATCCAGACGAAGCAATATGCGCATCTTTGGAATTCCGGAGGGCATTGAAGGCAACTCGATGACGAAATTCATGGATCAGTTCTTAAAAAAAGAGCTGGAACTGCCAGAAGAAACGGATCTGCAGATTCAACGAGCGCACAGAACCCCGGCACAGAACCCGAAACCAAACGCTACACCCAGGTCAGTTGTGGTAAACTTTGTGAAATATGACATAAAGGAAAGAATCCTGACGCAAGCATGGAAAAAAAAGATACGAATCGGCGACAAACAGGTGTTCTTCGACCATGACTACCCGACAGAAATTGTGCAGCAGCGGAAGAAATATGCCAACATTAAAAAAACGCTGAAAGAGAAAAAAATTAGATTCCAAACGCCGCTAACGAAAATGAGGATTCATTGGGAGGACGGCGTAAGAACCTACAACACGGCCAGAGAGGCAGCGCGGGATATGATGGAGCGGGGCCTTGAGGTGAGCATGCCGGAGGAAACGGCTGGAGCAGCGGCGGCCCTGAACGCATCACGACAGCCGGAGTGGAGACGAGTGAACGGCGGAAGAAGGGGGAGAGACGTGGCGCAGCGGGCCCAGGACAAGCTACAAGGCTTTCAACTGAAAGCCTAGATCATAACAAAGATTAAGAAAGGCACAGAAGAAATGAAGGCCAAGAAGACAAGGTAAAAGAGAAACAGACGGCTAGGAGAGGTTTAAGTGATATTTGTTGGACATTTCTAGACTAATGACTATTACTTACATAGTAAATATAGGTCTAGGGAGGGCCCTTCACTCTGTGAAGACAAACCCCCCACCCACCAACAGGGACCAGTGGGCAGAAGAAAGGCCCAAAATACGGAGGTCGAGATTTTTTAATGTGTTTTTATATAAATGTGTTATTTTTGTTGTTAAAGGGGCTAGGAGCACAAGTTAAAAAAATGGAAAAACATGAATATGGGTAAAAATCTTAAGATAATGACACTAAACGTGAATGGTCTGAACTCACCTGTTAAAAGGGAAAGAATAATAAGAAAATTCAAAAAGGAAAAAGCTGAAATTATATTTATGCAAGAGACACATTTGAGCAAGACAGAACATGTGAAACTAAAGAGATTTGGCTATAAGAACTCCTACTACAGTTCATTTAAGGGAGGAGCTAAAAGGGGGGTTATGATACTAATTTCAAACAAAATACAATTTGAAAGTGAACAGGAAATCCAGGATAAAGAAGGCAGGTATGTAATAATAAAGGGAAGAATAGATGGTATGCAGATCACATTAGTGAACATCTATGCCCCACCAGAAAGTGACAAGGGTTTTTTTCAACATCTGTTTGATCTCATAGCAACACACAGTGAAGGAGTCCTAATTTGTGGAGGAGACTTAAATGCTGTCATGGATCATGAAGTTGATACAACAAGTGTTAAGAAGACAAAAAAACATGTAACAAAGTTCATAAGAACCTCACTGGCAGAAATGGGTATGGTAGACATATGGAGGGACCTACACCCACTCGAAAAAGACTACACACATTATTCAGCAGTCCATAAAGTACACTCTAGAATAGATTACTTCCTTATGAATGAAGGTGACAGATACAGGGTGAGAAATTGTTGGATTGGAGGGGCAGAAATATCAGATCATAATCCTATATACATGGAAATATATTTAAACAATAGAAAACGACAAACAACATGGAAACTTAACGTAGGACTGTTAAATGATGAGAAAATGAAAGAAAGAATAAAAATAAACATAAACGAATACATCCAAGAGAATGACAATGAAGAAGTGGACCCAACAATACTATGGGACGCACTAAAAGCCGTGTTAAGAGGAAAATTAATTGTTGAAACAGGAAAAGCAAATAAGACTAAACTGGAAGCGTATGAACAAAGATGTGAGAGACTGAGGGAATTAGAACGTAAACATCAAAGCACAAGTGATCCAAAAATATATCAAGAAATTAAAGAAGAAAAAACAAAGATAAAAGAAACACAAATGGATGAAATTGAAAGGAAAAATAGATATCTAAAGCAAAAATATTATGAAACGGGACCAAAAGCCACAAAACTGCTGGCAAAACGGTTAAGAAAACAACAAACAATGAATAATGTATACAAGATTAAAGACCCCAACACAAATAAAATCACAGTTAACCCAGAAAACATTGAAGAAATATTCCATAATTTCTACCAAGAACTATACTCGCAACCTGAAGAAACAAATACTAAAGATATTAAAAAATTTCTAGGCACATTGGACTTGCCATCAATAGGAAATCAACAAAATGAAAAGCTAACAGCAGAAATAACAACACAAGAGATCAGAGATGTGATTAAGTCACTTAAAAACGGTAAATCACCAGGTAGTGATGGATACCCTTCTGAGTTTTATAAACTGTTTATAGAAGAACTCACGCCACAGCTCCTAAAGCCATTTAATTGGACGTTGAACAACAACAAAATACCTCCATCATGGAACGAAGCTATCATTTCAGTTATTTTAAAGCCAGGGAAAGATAAAGAACAATGCGGAAACTATAGACCAATCTCTTTATTAAATGTGGATTATAAAATATATACAACAATTATAAACGAATCGTTTACAACAATTGTAAACGAATAAAGACATTCTTGACGGAATTGATAGAAGATGATCAAACTGGTTTCATAGAGGGACGCCAAACACATGACAATATCAGGAGAACAATACATATAATTAACCAAATACATAAAGAAAAGAAAAACGCAGTAATAATGAGTTTAGACGCAGAAAAAGCATTTGACAGGGTTAACTGGAAATTCCTATATAGTGTACTGGAGCGCTTTGGATTTAACGAAAAATCAGTACAATGCATAAGGACGCTATATCAAGAACCTGTGGCAAGAATCAAGATAAACGGTAGCTTAACAGACAAAGTAAATATACAAAGATCAACTAGGCAGGGATGTTGCTTATCGCCCACCTTGTTTGCTCTGTTCATTGAACCATTGGCTCAAGCGATACGACAAAATAAGAAATTAAAAGGTGTAACAATAAAGGGGGCGGAACACAAGATTGGGCTATTTGCGGACGATATTATAGTTTACCTTGAACAACCAGATGAATCAATAATGGAAATGATGAACTTGATAGAAAATTTTGGAAAATTATCAGGATACAAGATAAACATAACAAAAACACAAATACTGACATTCCACTATAATCCTCTAAACCAGATAACTGATAAGATCAAACTAAACTGGAAACAAAAAGAAATAAAATACCTTGGAGTGAACATACCTAAAGACCTAAGCAAAATATATAAAGCAAACTATGATAGGTTGGAACAAGAAATAAAAAAAGATATTGATAGATGGTCAATCTTAAATATGGATCTGAATTCAAAAATTGAGACAGTCAAAATCAGCATACAACCTAGATTACTTTACCTCTTCCAGGCTATACCAACAGAGATTCCAGATGCCCAATTCTCAAAGTGGGACAGGATGATATCGAGATTTGTTTGGGGAGGTAAAAAACCAAGAGTGAAATATAAAACTCTCCAATTACCAAAAGAGAAAGGAGGCATGGGCCTACCGAGTCTAAAGGAATATTACTACTCAGCACAAATAAGATATATCATATGTTGGTGCGACGAGGGATATGAGGCAAAATGGAAAGAAATGGAAAAGGAAATTGAGGGACTCCCAGTACAAAGCATAATAGGAGATAAAGATGCATATAAGCAAATCAAACAAATAGACCCAATCACTAAATTTACTTTAGAACTGTGGTATAAAATAGTACAAAAATATAATATAAAGGAAGACATAAAACTATTGAAATGGGTAGCATTTGACAGTCAGTTTGAACCGGCAAAACAAGATAGGGGATACAAAAATCTGGTGAACAAGGGAATCACAGCATGGGGCAATATCGGAAAAAAAGATCTCGGGAGCTTTGTAAACATCAGGAGAAAATTTAAACTAGAAAGATCGGAATTTTTCAGATATCTGCAGATGAGAGATTATTATATGAAGAAGGTTAGGCATAACCTCCAAACAGATGTGAGCGAGATTATACAACTCATTTTAAGCTCATATACAGGAAATAAAATAAGAATTATCTCAAAGCTATATCAGAAACTTATGACAAACAATCATACAAGTAACTATATAAAGGAGAAATGGGGGAAAGAGCTAAATTTAAACATAACAGAAGAAAGCTGGCAGGAAATATGGAAAACACAACACACATCAACAAATTCAAGGACATGGAGGGAATTTGGATGGAAAAACCTGATTCGCTTTTTCATTACACCACAGATTCAAGGAAAATATACAAATACCCAATCTTTATGCTGGAGGGGATGTGGGGCTCAAAATGCAGACCACTCACATATGTTTTGGAAATGCTGCAAAATATCACCATTCTGGAAATCTATACATGTGACAATACAGAGGATATTAGGATATAATATACCAATGAACTGCACCTGATGTACTTATGTGATCTTAAAAGAGACAATGTTATACAGGCTGAGGACAGATATCTAGTTAACATCTTGTTGATTGCATGTAAAAAAAACTATCACAAAAAAATGGCGATCAGAAGTTCTTCCTGACCAAGAACAATGGACTGACATTGTTGAGGACATACGTATGATGGAAAAACTAACATATCGACAAAGAATGCAAGAAGGACTATGGGAAAAAAAATGGCGGAAATGGACACACTACAAAGTGCAACAACGAGGCAGAAATTGAAAGAATAACCAAAGACACTGAAAAAACCAGAAGAATTAAGAGATGGAAACTAAAAACTTGATGCTCCAACATTTGTCCCCCCCCCCTTTTTTTTCTTTTTCTTTTTTTTTTCTTTTTCCCTACCCTAACCCCTTTGTTTTTTAAATGTAGAATGTGATCTGAATGCATTATATATGATGAAAAATGAATAAAAATCTAAGTTACAAAAAAAAGATGGAATATTCTCCTAAATTAGAAACATATGCATTGTCTCTTAACTGGGTAACCACAGTACAAAAGGCTATGCACATTGACGGCCAGAAATCTCCTACATGACCAATCTTAACATTAACAAATGAGGGGATGAGAAAATTTGAAGCAAATTCTAAATTGGTTATGGTAAAAGGTTAAACAGATGTAGATCTAATAAAAGGAGCAGAGTACGACACTATAGACCATATATTCAGAAGCCCAGAAAGGTGTTAACCAGGTCATAAAACCAAAAGCAGCAGATGTCATAGCGTCATCAGTCCTGTAGGAAACACCTTGATGATGCAGGGCCTGCAGGAATTAATGAAGCTCTAACGCTTTGTGCTTGTTGTATGCCAAGATCACATATATTGATAAATAAGCTAGACCTCCAAATGCAATTTTCCACAGTGGTAGTCATCAGCAAATCTTGCACATCCCATACCTCCTCATAGAAACCAATTGCTGAGTCCAGAGGAGGAGCTGAAGACCCCAAGACGGAGGATGATGACGAAGAAGACCATTGCGCTATCACAGATTATTTTTAAACACAAGGTGCTACTGATAATACATGAATCATTCATAGCTCACCACACACACATAGGGGTGTGAGACTTATAGTATTCCTGCGTTATTTATTTCCATCATGCTAATTACGGTTAGGTCGTCAGGATAATTGTGAAGATTAGAAGCTCTAGAGGCCCGAATACAACAAGCATGATAAGGATGTCTCCTAACTTTGAACGATTTTGTTTACTACCTACTTACACTGCAACACATAGGTCTCATCACCCAGCTCACTCATCATAGCAAACCCACTGCTCAGCACATTGGTCCCATTACCCAGCTCACTTATCACAACACACCACTGCTTGTAGCTTTCATATAACTGACAAACACACACCCAAGGCTAATGGGCGATAACTTACAACAACACATGGTCAACTGCAGGTGTAGTGAATAAGGATAAAATAGTACAGGCTCCAGCCATTGTGGTGACAATCCCTCAGGCCATTACTGATCCTGTCCCGGCTGAGCCCTTTGTATCGGCACCCAAGCAAAGGTGTAGGGTGCAGGGAAGGTGCATGCAGGGGGGCACCAGACCATCACGACATGTGCCTGCGATGTAGAAAGAGGTCGTAGGGCTAGTGACTGTACGACTCCAGTCCCTAGAAGAAGGATGGACTGGTACCCATGCGCACCCACCGCACCTCCAGCATCCGTGGGGCTAGATCAGCCACATGGACGAGACAGCATTTTCCAACGCTACCCCTCACAGTGGACGCTACAGTGGGCACAGGGGCTTGAGCTTCATCAACACCAGCATCTCTACCTCTGTCCAACTAACGGCGGGTGGCATCCCTGGGACAGCACCACTGAACTGTTCACTGGCTGGACTGGATGTTGTCTACTCTCTGCTGCATCCACCAGGCTGTCCTATAGACCTCATGGGATGAGATGTGCCTCTGAGAGCATGGGCACACAGTTGTTTTGCTTCTAATGGTACTGGTGTGTGTCTACAAGATGGGACGGTGCTCCACAGCTGCATATACAGGAAGCAGACACAGAGGAAGGTCAAACCCCTGTCGCAACCGTGTGATGACTACAGCTGAACGATGCAAGCCCTGGCAAAGGTCAACTGGTGGACAAAAGATTTCGTGGGCTTTGTGGATTGACCCTGTTCGACCTCATGACCCCCACATAATTCACTCCACTGGACAAAGAACTATTCACATGATGATCAGTAGGAGACCTCGGTGGGGGTGCAGGACTTGGTGAACAAGGACATTTATGTGACTGCAGCTCATCTGGACAAGGATGTGTTGCCTCAATATGCCCTCTTAGACATCGCTGCACCGTGCTGGGGTGTCCACAAGGGTGGAGGCAAGGGTATCAGAACCAGTGATGCAAGCCTATCTTGTGTTGACACACAATGTAGGGACCTACCTTATTCACCATCTGCTAACCACTAGTGTCTCTCACACCATGTATGGTTGACATGATAAAAATCATGTCAAAGGGGGGAGTGAAAGGGTTATGAAAAGTTAGAGTGCCAGAATAATAATTCTGTAGGTAATCTCCCAATATGCTCTACACATACTCTATACATATTCTGTCTGCATTCTTATGAATAAATACTGTATGTTTTGTTAAACTCTGATAAACAGGAAGTAGGCAAAGCTGTAGAGCTCTCTTTCTTCTCTCTCTCTCTCACTTCTTTTAGTCAGGTCTATTACATTAGTTACGCACCAAAACCAACACACACACACTTTTGATAGTACATTTTAGGGGACAGTTAACGTGAATAGCGGATGGCCTGTTCATGTCAGAGTTAAACTGGCCAATCAGACGGTTGCGTACAAGCCCATCCTATTGTACGGGGTTGGTCTAACCAACCCGAGAAAATGAATGTGAGTTGCACCCTGAAGTCGCAGCCAGTCTGGCAACGCTCCAGAGGGGGCTGCCTCACGCTGCACCCAGCGCTGCTTGCTTTACATGTGACCTCTAAATAAATGTTGCATCTTTGAATCGAGGAATTCTCCGGCTTATTCTTGGATCTTTCAATCAAAGAATCGGGATTTTAACAGAAGCATGTTGGAAAGCACAATCAACGTCAATGGGGTCTTCAGATTGTGACAGGGAAGCTTCAGCCGGGTTGCCAGACTCTCCGAAATGAAGCTCTGTTCAATGTCTGAGTCAATGAGAACATTAGTGGAGATTTCAATGTGACCGTGTTGAAAACGAACAGGTAAAATCAGTCATGTAAGGGTTTTAGCTTTTCCCACGTCCGTTAGTCCCCCTACTGCAACGAACAGACCCGCCCCCCCCCCTTTTGGCTGATTGAGACAGGAAGCAACCTCGTGATCAGCACTGGCACAATACATGCATAATCCGAGGTCGCAGCGGCATTGTCGTTCCGCAAGAGGCAACTTAGAACGACCCACCAGCATAGGCTCCTCGGCCTCAGGAGATTCAGAGGGAGGGAGGGCAGGGAGAGGAGACTGAGGGATAAAATGAGACTGAGAGCCTGAGTGATTAGAAAAACGGCACTCGCTAACCCGCTCCCTCAACAGATTATCAATACTGATGGCTAAAGAGATTAATTCATGTAATGAGGAGGGTTTCTCTAAATGGGCCAATTCATCCCAAATACTAAGACTGCAACTGCGTGAGAAAATGCTGCAGAGTGAGGCATCCTCTCACCCCAACTCCACTGCAACAACCTGGAAGTCTACCGAGTAGTCGGCTACAGACCTGACCCCCTGCCGAAGGTTAAGGAGACAGGTGGTGAGGACATTATCCCGGACAGAATGATTAAAAACTTCAATAAACTCTGAAATAAATCGATCATAAGTGTAGTTGGGAAAATCGGGACGGGCCATTACAGCATAAGCCCAGGCTAAGGCCTGCCCTTCCAGTAAATTCACAACATAACTGATTTGACTATGGTTTGTAGGAAAATCCTCCGGCACCTACTGAAACACAAGACTACACTGAAGTAAGAACCCTTGAGCCTCCCCCAGCTTACCGTTAAAATGGGTAGGTGTGGGAACTTGTGTAAACTGAGTGTGCTGCACAGGAGGAGAGGTGGGATGCAGCGGCCTGGCCGAAGCCTCGGAAGCAGCCCAGGAGGGCAGCGCCAAGGAAAGCTGGTCGAGCCGGGAATTAATTTGAGTCATTTGATTCAAGATCACTTGCTGCTGGTAAGTAAGCTGATCTAATCGAGCCTCCATGGTGTTAAGTCTTTGTGCAGTAGCACTGTCTGCTGGGTTTTCTACACGGAGACGTACTGACATGTTTTCATGTAAAACCCAAGAGCAGACAACAGACTCAATTAGAATCACAATGATCTTTATTGACGGAGTAAATGTGTGTGAATGTGTGTGTGCAGAGCGGGAGTGGTCTAGCAACCCTGCAGAGAGAGAGGAGAGAAGAGAATGTCAGGGAAGCAGCTTCAGTGCTGTAGGTGTGTATTTTATTTTATTTTTTTTTTAATTTATTGCAGCTCTAGGGCTGCTTAGTGTGAATTTTATTATTTTCTTAATGTATTGCATGTTGGATTTTGTGGTATGATTTTGCATGCTTTGAAATTTGAGTTTATTTCTGTTGTGTTTTGGTTTGATTATCGTTTACACCTGAGCTGACTGATTCAATCAGCAGGAGCCAATCAGTGAGCTCCAGTTGCAAATTCTTCCCTGGTGGGACCTATTAAAGGATGATACAGGACTGAGGTGGCAGGACAGAAGGACAGAAGGAGGACAGAGGGAAGGACAGAGGAGGAAGAGGAAGGGGGTACACTCGGGCAGAGCACTCGGGAGTTAAAGAGGGAGAGCAGAGGAAACGAGGGAAGGAACAGAGAAATGGAAAAAGGACAGAGAAGGAGAAAGGAAAGGGTTGGGATGCAGATTTGACCGAGATGGACGGATGGATGGACTGATGGAGCCGGCAAGGTGGAAGGAAACAAGATAGAGGGGAGGCTCACGTGAGTGGGATTGTATGAACGCAGCAGGTGCTGGGATTGGCAGCAGCAGCTTGGGACTGAAGAGGCCACGAGGATGCCAGAGGGTCGCCAGAGGGTCCAGCCGAAGGAGACACAGCTGTGTGGAGAACGGCTCATACACAGATAAGTGAAAGGAACGTGTTGATTGTCTGTGTGCATGTGAATGATCATCAGCCACCTGGTGTATTGGTGGGGTGTTGAGTTTTGTGCCATGTTGTGTCCTGCAGGTAAATCCAAGTGACGGAACTGTAGGAATCTGCCCCTCTCCTCTCCTCCTGCCTGCTTCTTTTCCCCTGGTGTCAGAATTTCCCACCAGGGATGCGTACAAAGGGCTAAGGACAAGCCCTGATGAACAGCACGTCTTTCTGGGGCAAGTGAGGACGGTAGCATTTGATCCTGCTCCGATAGACAGCGGACACACCCCCGCCCCGCTGTAAAACATGTTAAAGGTTTTCTTTCTGCCTGTTTAATGTAAGGGGTAACTCCTATTTTAGATCAGTTGGATTTATGATATTTATTTTCCCTGGACTAATTCTTGGGTATTTTTTTAGTTGAGGCTGTGCACATTTTTACCTTATGTGTTTTTATTTGAACTGGTGTATTTTGTAAATTATTCCAGGCTTGTAAAGTAAAGCGTTTAACTGATCTTTTGCCTCTGTGAGTGTTTGTGTTGTTGTGGCCCGGGAGTCTTACATTTTAAATTGCGTGCTCACAGTAATTTGCAGTTTCAAACTGTGACAAGAATGAGTTTTCCTGCAACAACTGGCTGAATTGGCAGAATAATTAATAGCCTTACGGAGCAAGGGGGAGTAGCAGAAGCACAAAGAAGCAGCTCTGTCCTTTTCCAGGTTACCAGGTGTCATAACTCTGGCTCTCACGAGCCAGGAAAGGAGATACGAGGGCGACCAGTGAGTTAGCGTAGTTTATTAACAAAGCACACACTACACAAAATAACGAACAGAAAAGTAAAGAGCCACGTGGGGCTAAAACACACACAGAACTAAGGGAAACATACCACCCAGGGAGAAAGGCTAGAGAGGCGGCGAGGGAAAAATACACGCCGAGTCGCAACACTTACTTTGGGTGAAGCGCCGAGGTAACGGCGGACTGAAGCTAGACGTAGGAGCTAACAGTCGTGGGAACACAAGGAACGTCTTCCCATAGCGAGGTCGCAGCGACGAGTAACTCTCGGCTGCTCGCTTAAATGGGGGAGATGATTGGGAATAGGAGACAGCTGTCCCAGCACAGCTGAACTAGACAGCTGGCAATCAGCTGGGCGCTGTCAAAGAGCGGGCCATGGAAGACCCGGCACGGACTACCCCGGAGCAGGAGCGAAACTGGACAACCTGAACGCAGAGAAAAGGTAGTTCAGGTCGTGACAATACTCCTCCCCCGAGCCGCGCCTCCTGGAGCGGCCTAACCCCCCCCCCCCCCCGAGGGAAGACCAGGGAGGGCGGTGGGGGCCAGATCTGGGAGAAAGGGAGGGACCAGAAAAAGGAGGCAGGGAAAAAAAAAACAAAACCTAGATACAGTATAGGGTCAGATACCATAATAATCTTAACCCCCCCCCCCCAAAAAAACCATCACCCCCTCCCCTGCAGAGGCCAGACGGTCTGTGCAGGTGACCACAGGAGGTGGGGAGAAACGACAAGAACCAAAATGCAGAAACATAGCGACACAGTCATGGAAAAAGTTCACAATAACTTAGGGTGAGGACAATAAAAAAAAAAACTCATGTCCCGAAGGCCAAAAACTACAAAACTCTGAACATATGGTTAAAATAGACTTACACAAGTAAACCCCGACCAAAACAGAATATACAAAGGATGCAAACCGGGCATAAGATCCAAAAATAGAGCCTGGAACTGCAAATTGGCATGAAGATAAAAATACAAAAGGAACAACTCCTCAAACACGTATTAGCACAAAAGTGTCACTAAACAGTCTGGAGGAGGATATAAATACAGAAAAACAAGACTACTCGGAATGAGGCCAGGCAATGTGAAGCAAATGCTACTTAAGGAGAAATTAGAATAGGATCATACTGGGATTATAAAACAAAGAAAATAGTCCAAGGAAATTTTAACTGGGATAACCCCACAATAAGGACTCTAAGGCAGAGAGTTCTTTGATGTCCTGAAAAGTATTAAATTAGGGAGGACAATCAAACGCAAGGCAACAAACAGTCAGTCAATTCTTCCAGGACGTCAGCAGGTGGAGCGGGGCAGGCGATGACAGCTTGTCCGGCGGGCGGCCCGAACTCCACCAGGCCAGGAACCACAACACCAGTTCGGGTGGCCTACCCGAGTCCCAGGCTAGGAGACACAGTTTCTCCGGAGGCCGACCCAGATCACCGAACCAGCCAGATGGCTTCCCAGGCGGTCGTCCCGTGACCTCAGACCACGGAGAGCTGAGGGAGAAGTCTTGGTGCAGCTTCCTCCCTGAGGGAAAAGGCAGGAGGAAACTGACCCAGGTGAGAAAAACCCCCACAGTAGTAGGGGGAGAAGAGATGGAGGCCAGGGGCAAAGTTAGCCTGCCATCTAATGGCAACAAGGGTAGGGGGAAACTGGCCCGGGTGAGAGGAACCCCAACAGCGGCAGGAGGAGAAATGATGGAGGCAAGGGACGAAGTCAGCCTGACGTCAGGCGAACACAATCCTCCAGCTCCCACACTAACTGTTACCCGGACCGGCGCAGCACCCCCGGTGGACCCCAGCTGGACCGGCGAAACACTCCCGGTGGACCCCAGCTGGACCGGCGAAACACTCCCGGTGGACCCCAGCTGGACCGGCGAAACACTCCCGGTGGACTCCAGCTGGACCGAGACAGCACTCCCGGTGGACTCCAGCTGGACCGAGACAGCACTCCCGGGCGCAGCATCTGAGGCGAACACCGTGCAGGGAACCGGAACCTCCGAGATGGCACCCAGAGCAGGTTCGTCTCCGGTGACCCTGGGGAGAGGCTCAGAGGGACAAAAGGAACCGGGATCAGGATCACCGGCAGCAGCAGAGCCCGGCGGAACAGGCTCGAGCGCAGCAGACGGCTGCACCCGGCCCGCCCCCCCGAGAGACAGGCAATAATGCTCCAGAATAGAGAAGAGAAAAACAAAATAGAGCACTTGCCTGATCTCGGGTTCTACCGCCATCCAGGACTTCGATGCTCCGGGCTCAGCGTGCAGGACTCCGTCCTCCGGCTCCAACTCGACTGCGAATGGCTCCGCAGCCGGCATGATGGTTTCCACAGTCAAACGACCTCCAAACGCCGAAGACCGCGTCGACAGCCCACCTGGCGTGGGGGCAGGAGATCTGGACTCTGCTGGGCCGAACCATTCCTCCGTGGAGACCCGGGGACGCTTAATCGTCGGCGCTGGCTCCAACAGGCAGTTCGACCTTCTCCTCTGCCCATAACGTGGCTGCGGGGCTGGGGCAAAACCCTCCAGGGCCGCAGGCCGCCTCCTCCTCGCGCAGCGGTGTACACCTGGCACCGGGGCACACTCAAGGGGAAGAGACACAGAGGACGCAGGTTCATATTCAGTTTTTGTAGCGGGAGGAGAGAGCTCAGGGGACTGTGAACCCTGAACTCCTCCCCCAGGAATCAAACAAGGCAATTCACTCATAATGGGAGGAGAATGAAAGGACACTTGCCTGATTCCCGGAGGGCCGGTGGAACCCGCTACAAGGGACTCGAGTCTCTCTTCTCCCAACCGGATAGAAGTGGGGAACCCCCCGGACAGATGAGGCGGTGCTACCCACACCGGATCGGGACCTGGAACACCTGGAGATGAATTTGCGCTTCTCCCAGCGGCCGGAGTGAATGACGAAGAGGGGGGTGAAACAGCTGAGGAGAGCTGGGGGCCCAAAGCTGACGGGACAGCGGGGAGAGCGGGCCCAGGAGCGGGAGCAGCTGATTCACTTCTTCGGCGAGACACGGGAGCAACAGCAGGCTGGGAGGCGGAATTCGTGTGGTTTCCTGGAGCGGGATCCGGACGGGACTCTCGCTGAGATGAGTGGGGAATTTGGGAGCGACATCTTCTGAACGTGAGGTCGGGAAAACGCCGCTCCTGTGCGATGAGCGAAGCCAACAGGTCAGCGTATTCCGGATAATCGTTCAGCTCCGGGTTCTTCTCGACCAGCCTGACCGCTGCAATCACGTTCTTCATGGCTACGGGGGGAACGGCGGCGGAAGAAGCGGCTGCCACTCGATCCGCAATGCGCATCGCTGTCATTCTCATCTTCTCCGGGGGAAACCCGGTTGACGTCACTCTATCCTGGGGATCACCCCTGGGTGAGGCGAACTCCTGGACTGGATCGGCGGCAGGAGCGGGATTCCGAAGCGAGGAGCGAAGGCGTTCTGTCCTCGGCTTCCTGCCGGAGTTCTCCTCCAGCCTACGGAGCCTCTCCCAGGCCACAGAGATGTCTGCCCTCCTTGCCTTAACCTCGGGGAGAAGGAAGTAGCGAGAAAAGCAGTTAAGTATACCCTCGGCGAGCTCCAGGCGCCAGCGTATCTCGCTGGGGGCATCGTAGAGGTCCGTGGTGAACAACGTTCCGTCCACAAGGTCCAGAGTCTCCGAGAGATCGTGGCCTGGGTGCCGCATGAGTCTCTTGGAAGGAGACATGATACTGGCTCGCCCGTACCCAGAGGAAGAGAAAAAAAGGCGTCGAGTCCTTACAGCCAACTCACGGTCGCGGCCGTCTCACTATGGCTGCGACCTACTGTCATAACTCTGGCTCTCACGAGCCAGGAAAGGAGATACGAGGGCGACCAGTGAGTTAGCGTAGTTTATTAACAAAGCACACACTACACAAAATAACGAACAGAAAAGTAAAGAGCCACGTGGGGCTAAAACACACACAGAACTAAGGGAAACATACCACCCAGGGAGAAAGGCTAGAGAGGCGGCGAGGGAAAAATACACGCCGAGTCGCAACACTTACTTTGGGTGAAGCGCCGAGGTAACGGCGGACTGAAGCTAGACGTAGGAGCTAACAGTCGTGGGAACACAAGGAACGTCTTCCCATAGCGAGGTCGCAGCGACGAGTAACTCTCGGCTGCTCGCTTAAATGGGGGAGATGATTGGGAATAGGAGACAGCTGTCCCAGCACAGCTGAACTAGACAGCTGGCAATCAGCTGGGCGCTGTCAAAGAGCGGGCCATGGAAGACCCGGCACGGACTACCCCGGAGCAGGAGCGAAACTGGACAACCTGAACGCAGAGAAAAGGTAGTTCAGGTCGTGACACCAGGGTCCTGTAGAGGTGAAGACCTGCCCGTGTAGATAATAACAGTGCTGAGGGGAAAAGAGGAGAGAGTTCAGTCCAGGGGCAGAGGCACTTACGGAGCTGGAGAGAGTGGAGCCTCCAACTTACGGGCTGAGATCCGGTCCGCCACCTAGAGCTGGGGAAGGTCCGCCTGGAGGTTGGTCCACCTGTGCACAGGGAAGAGGAATAGGAAAAGGTAGGAGCAGAAGAAGATAACATCCAGTTATAGGTAGCTTACAGTTGAGTTGGGGAGGCGAAACTCCCAGACGATGAGGTGCTGATAACTCAGTAGAAAGGGAGGTGAAACTCCCAGCTGAAGAGAAGGGTAAACTCACGTTGCAGAGTTCTTTTACCCTGTTGGAGTGTTGATGTCTCCGTGCTGGAGTGCAGAGCTCCACTCCTAATAAAGGCTGTCTAATTGGGAGGCTCAGGTGTGAATGAAACCGCAGCTGTGGAAGATAATTAGTGAGCAGGGAAAACACACAGCATGGATCACCACATCATGCCCTCTTTCAGCCATCTTCCTGGGACCAGCAACCTCTTCTTGTCCTGGCCAGGCTCTCCTCCGGCCGGGGCCTCTCCTCCATGCAAAGCTCTCTCCCAAGCAGGCCCTCATCCGGCCGGGCTCTGGGCTGCCTTCAGGCAGGGCCCTCTCCTCTTGGCAAAAGCTCTTCTCTGGACTGCCAGAGCACCTTTTATATCATGTGCATCCACAGGTGCTGCACATCCCTAGTCAACACAGGTGCTGCTGATTAGTGATTAGGGGAAGCACAGGGTGGAATTAGACAAACATTTCCAATTTAAAAACACACTGATTAAAATACAAAAACTACAAAATATGCAAACTAAAGCATGCCACATAAATTCAGAAACTATACAAAATCCAAAAAACACAATAAAATACTTCCAACCCCTGACATACATAAAAAGTAAACAGTCAAAATTAACTGTTTGCTAATCCACCTTATTCCTGAGGGCGCTGCTGTAGAAACGATTATGGGGCAACTTCTGGTTTCGGGCTGAAGTAGTGTTGAATCAGTCAACAAGAGTGGAGTAGAGGGGCATTTAAAATAACATTTTTAAAAGTTTTTCAAATTCTTTTTAATGTATAGTCCACATACGTGTTTTGTAGTCAAGTGGCAGCTAATTTCAGCTGTAGCATTATTTGATTAATTCCATCCATCCATCTTCTACCGCTTAATCCTTTCGGGTCGCGGGGGGGCTGGAGCCTATCCCAGCATCTTTGGGCGAGAGGCAGGGTACACCCTGGACAGATCGCCAGTCCATCGCAGGACCAACACAGAGAGACAAACAACTATTCGCTCTCACATCCATACCTAAGGACAATTTAGAATCCCCAGTTTTGATGCCAATTAACCTAACTTGCATGTTTTTGGCATGTGGGAGGAAACCGGAGTGCCCGGAGTAAACCCACGCAGACACGGGGAGAACATGCAAACTCCACACAAAAGGGTCACCGATGGTCTGGGGGTGGGATCGAACCCACGATGGTCAAGGGTGGAATCGATCCCATGACCTTCTTGCTGTGCTGCCACTGTGCTAACCACTGCGCCACCGTGCTGCCCCATTTGATTAATTGTAAGTGTGATAAGGTACAAAGATTATTTAATTTAGACTTAGAAGTGTAGGTGTGGGGACGGATGTTTTGATCAGTGATCACAACCACTCATTAAACATTAAACACTCGTAGAAGGGGCACCAGTTCCCTCTTGTGAATGATTTGTTAATAATTAATCTTTATACCTTTGAACAATCAGTCTCAAAATATTTGTCATGTTTCTGAGCTCAGATCCCCATCTTATTTTTGTCATAGCCGCCAATCTGTTACACCTGTGTGCGCACCTGCCTGCCATCTTCCTCTGCCTATTTATACCATCAGGTCCAGTGCTCGGCGTAGAGTCGTCTGTTTCTCTACCCAGAAACCTGCTACGCCAACCTTCGAGCTTCCCAGCCTCATTGTGTGCTTTCACGTCGGCTTCCAAGCCATCTCTACACTCCGTCCGGGCCTGCGCCTCCTGGACCACCCAACAACCAAGTAAGCCACCATTATTCCTTCTCACCCTGTCAGCTTCTCCTGTGCACAGGCGGAGATCCGTAGCGGCGGACCCCTCTCTCCCTGGCGGCAGATTCATCTGCCTTCCACACCGGCATTCAGCTCTCCGGCTACCGGCGGGCACTATCCTCCTGGCTGCAGCTTCAGCACTAACCTGGGCTACTCTCCACCATCGCAGACAGTAAGCACTATTCCATCAGAAGTGCTTTCCAGGCCTAAAACTGTAATTAACGCCCCTCTGTCTCTTCCCAGGGTTGCCAGGTCGCATGGTGCTCTGCTCGCCCCAGCTAATTCGCCTGCTTACACTACACTTACATAACCCCGCATACACGCACCCACTCACATCCACTATACCAATAAAAGGTTAATTGTATCTGTCTTGAGTCGTGTCTGCTTTGTGGGTCACTAGAACCATGTCAGTTTTCAGTATTATTTATCTGTAAATCTGTTTTTGGTTATTTTCTATTAATGTGTATTGGTTTACTTTCCTGTTCCATGACAGAGCTCTGCTCTCATTTCCCAGGCACACCCTCCAGCTGATTGCTGTGCTTCAGGTTCCCTCAGCTGCAATCAGTTGGTAATTAGGTCACCTGCCCACTCACACCTGTTGCTCGTTTGTCTGCCCACTATATATTAGACTGCTGCTCTCTCCATCATTGCGGCAGCCACAATGATGTTCTGACTGACTCCCGTTCCTTGGCTCAGTCCCCCCTTCCTCTACTCTGTGTAAGTTATTCTTGTGTCTTTTTTGTATGTCTACACAGTTACTTTTGAACAGTTACGTCTTTTCTGTTAATAAATGTCCTCACTGCAGTCATAGCGCCTGAGTTTGTTTTGTGCCCAGGAGGGGCGTTTATGACAATATTCATGAATTCTACTGGGTGACTTTATCAACAAACACATGAAAAGGAAATCCAAACAACTTCTCTCATACAATTTTACAGATTTATTAATCTGGTTCAGATTAAATGACATTACATTCATATGATTTGTAAGCAAAGTGGAATGACCAGGTATTGAGTATCACTTTAAACTTGTAACTGATGATTGAACAACCGAGTGTAAACACATTTGTAGAACCATGGAAACCTTAGTATGCATTTGTAACTGTGATGGAAATGGAAGACTGAGATTAATTGCAACAAATATGAATAAAGTTGGGTGCAAATTTATGGACAAAATGATAACTAATTATGGAAAAATTCTGGGTTTACACTGAGAAAGTAAAAGCGGAACTTTAATAAGAAGGGAATATTAATTTCTCTTTAATTTTGTAGCTCCGATCAGAGTTATGAACTGATTTTAAACATGAAATTATGGCATACTTTTAAGGCTACAGACATTGCGTTGGACACTATTAATCGGCAGATGAAGCAAAGGAAGAGGGCTCACGTGAATCCGGGTGTGGTTCTGTTGTTGAGGCTCCTTCTGAAACTTTATTGAGATGATCCTGATAATATCTGCCAGCAGATATTAGGTCAAAGTCCAGCAGTCACAAGCTGAGATTTGACTGCGACAAACAGTGGAAGCTGAGATCAGGCGACATGAGGCTGCTTCTTCTTTATTGGCCGTGTGAAATAGTATGCCATGCGGCACAACATGAGAGGGTCTTCTTTTGATCCAGCGGCTTCTTCTCCCAGGTCCAATGTAAATTGAATATAGTTCAGTCTGATTGGAATTACAGGATCAAAGAGACAAGATTAATAAAATTCCAGCCACGAAATGCAAGTTCTTCCGACAACGACACAACAGTTTCCAGTGTGAGGACGATTCGCCTCCTTCTAAAACATGGTGGATTTAAAGAAAAAGTCTAGTAAAGTTTAGCAGAATACAGAGAGTAAACGTGTGTGGACATGGAGTCTTACTCCACATAAAAGTTGAGCTCAAAGAAGAATTAATTCCCAGACGTTTAATAGAAAAACACTGAAAGCAGGACACAGACATTCACACAAAACAGTACTTGACAAAAACTAAAACAAGTATGGCCGTTCTTGCTTAAAGACTGAGCAAGTTTCGTATGGAAACTCTGACTGACATGAAAATAAGCCAATTATCTCCCGTCGTGGGTGGGTTGAATGAACTTTGGTCCAATAGGAGAACAGTCCTTTGTCTGTAAACAACCAACAGAATGAAAGGAACCGTTTCCCAACCGATGCTGGCTGGTGATTTGCTGATGCCCGTCAGATGACTTGGGTGTTTTTCACAGGATGGAACATATCTTAATACACTGCAAATTCATTAATATACTTCATATAAAATCTAGCTAACTTCAGCGATTTATAACTAAATTCAGTGAGCATGCATTTTATAAACTGGTACTTATATCATTAATAGGCATTAAAATAAGATATAATTTAGCATTAAACATTCATGCACACATTTAACTCAAAATTAAGGAAAGATCCCAAACCATGATGATATATCAGAGTCCCACTTGATTTTCCAGGGTGTCCTGAAAAAAAACAAACAAACTGAGAAGTGAGTTTTGTAACAACGGCAGTCATTTGATTCATGGATTTCAGCTCAGCTGAAGAGTCACAAGTAAACATATTCCAGAGTCGTCCTCCAGGGAGGAAACGTCGAGCTGTGGATAATCCTAGACCCTTATGAAATACAGTTCCAGGCCCATGATATCCCACAGGGCACTTTGGGAATGCAGTGATGAAAAGTCTGTTATGTCTCAAAGGGGCTGTTAACGAATAAAACTGCCTGGTTGGGAGGAAGTTTCAGTTATTTATGGTGAAACTAATCCATTAAAAGAGGTCCTTATCATACCTTCTTAACAAAGGAATGTTTGTTCAGCTGTGGTCCTGAGATGAAGAAAACAATCCTTGACCAGGCTTTTGGGTGAAACGGTTTCTTGGAGGGGAGAGTAATTTTATTGATGAGCCAAGGGAATGATGCTACACAGCACTTGTATTTTTTGAATGATTTGGCATAGTTCTGGTACTTGTGCTGGTGTTCAACATAGACTGAATAAATGGAGGCTTCTCACAAATAAGCTCAGCTAAATCTGTGGCTTCAACGGCAATGGGTAGATCATACACTGAAAACTTAAAAGGACTGTTGGTGTGATCGGTGGTACAGACACAGGACAGACACAAGAACACCATGTATGTTTTGTATGAATGTCACAGATCTGATGTTTAGGCATCATATATGTCACCAGATGCAAGGCTGCATGTAGTAAAATAATAAATAAAAAACAGTAACAGTTTGCTTCCTAAGGCTTAATGATTTAAGAAAGATATAGTTTTTTAGGGGCTTTGTTGCATTCATTGCACTGCCTTGGAATGATATGGACTTTCTATTAGCAGCTTGAACATGCAATAATTTTTAAATTATCACAAAATATAGATCAATAAAATGTTGAACAATTGTCAGAAAAGGTCTGTAAGTGTTAAGTTAACCCCTTGACGCCTGAATTTATTTCCAACTGTGAACAATTTTTAAAAAAAATTTTTTTCATAATTGAAAATCGTTGTTTTTTTTGTTTTTTGTTTCTTTTTTTTTTGGATTGATGCGAATTCGCGACAATAGGTGTCAAGGGGTTAAATAACAATCATTCATGTCATGACAGCAGCATGAGCATTTTAATTTGGGGGTAAAACAAATAGCTGCAGCGGTCTGTTTTACCCCAAAATTAAAACACCGAAGCACAATGTTGTGGTTGTTTGTGGCTCTGACTAGATTCTACATCTTCTCAGAGATAAATTTGATTATGTTCAACATCTTTTAACAAAATGCAACCAAATTTATTGCTGTGGAGACATTGATATATCTCAGAGCTTTTTTTTTTGCCAACATTCTTTTTATTGTTTTCACAGCATAAAGAAATACAGTTACACACATTTTTTTTTTTCCGGTTCCGGTTCCGCCGGACCGGCGGTGCCACACGAGTTGGCTGCCTTTTGCAACTGCCTTTTTTTTTATCTTCCTTCTTCTTTCTACACTTTTCACACTATATGTATATCACGGGACACACAGATCGCCCCAAAGGTCTCCCGAGTCGGCGGACGGAGCCTCTGTTTACAGCAGGAGATGATACAGCAGGGAAGAGCTAGCTAGCACTCAACCGCCACCCGGTGCTAACGGAGAAACTCGACATACCGAGGAACTGTAGCGGAAACGACGCGGGTGCCGGGCTGGAGTTTAGGCGGCGTGCAAGAAATATAAGACAGAATAATAAAGAGCGATGGCAAGAACCAAGCAGACCGCCCGTAAATCTACTGGAGGAAAAAGCCCCCCAGGAAGCAGCTAGCCACCAAGGCTGCTCGGAAAAAGCGCTCCGGCCACCGGTGGAGTGAAGAAGCCTCACCATTACAGGCCCGGTACCGTGGCTCTGAGAGAGATCCGTCGCTACCAGAAATCCACGGAGCTGCTCATCCGTAAGCTGCCCTTCCAGCGCCTGGTGAGGGAGATTGCTCAGGACTTCAAGACCGACCTGCGCTTCCAGAGCTCCGCCATCATGGCTCTGCAGGAGGCCAGCGAGGCCTACCTGGTGGGTCTCTTCGTGGACACCAACCTGTGCGCCATCCACGCCAAGAGGGTCACCATCATGCCCAAAGACATCCAGCTGGCCCGCCGCATCTGCGGAGAGAGAGCTTAGACTTTCTGCTGCACATCCACCAACCACAATGCTCCGCACTGTGTGTATATATATATATATATACTGTATATACGTATATATATATATATAGTAATATGTACATGTGTATACTAGCTGTTCTTGCTTTTTTCTTGCCTTCTGATTGTTGCTCTGAGTGTTGCTATCCCTGTGCTGTTGCAATCATGGAATTTCCCCATTGTGGGACTAATAAAGGCTTATCTTATCTTATCTTATATCAACCCCACCCCACCCTCCCATCCATCCATCCATCCATCCATCTTCTACCGCTTTTCCAGAGGTCCGGGTCGCGGAGGCAGCAGTTCAAGCAGAGAAGCCCAGACTTCCCTCTCCCCAGCCACCTGCTCCAGCTCTTCAGAGGGGATACCAAGGCGTTCCCAGACTAGCTGGGAGACATAGTCTCTCCACCGAGTCCTGGGTCTGCCCCGGGGTCTCCTCCCAGTGGGACGTGCCTGAAACACCTCAAGTGGGAGGCGTCCAGGAGGCATCCTAATCAGATGCCCATACCACCTCAACTGACTCCTTTCAATGTGGAGGAGCAGCGGTTCTACTCTGAGCCTCTCCCGGATGACTGAGCTCCTCACCCTGTCTCTGAGGGTGAGTCCAGCAATCCTACGGAGAAAGCTCATTTCAGCCGCTTGTATCCGCGATCTCATTCTTTCGGTCATTACCCAAAGCTCGTGACCATAGGTGAGAGTAGGAAAGTAGATTGACTGGTAAATCAACAGCTTTGCCTTAGAACTAAGCTCCCTCTTCACCACAACAGACCGGTACAACGTCCGCATCACTGCAGATGCTGCTCCAATCCGTCTGTCGATCTCTCGCTCCATTTTCCCCTCACTCGTGAACAAGACCCCAAGATACTTAAACTCCTCCACTTGGGGCAGGAGCCTGTCCCCAACCCGGAGAGGACAATCCACCTTTTTCCGGCTGAGGACCATGGACTCGGACTTGGAGGTGCTGATTCTCATCCCAGCCGCTTCACACTCAGCGGCAAACCGTCCCAGCAAGAGCTGTAGGTCATTGCTGGATGAAGCCAACAGGACAACATCATCTGCAAACAACAGAGATGAGATCCTGTGGTCACCAAGCATGACACCCTCCATTCCCTGGCTGCGCCTAGAAATCCTGTCCATAAAAATTATGAACAGGACCGGTGACAAAGGGCAGCCCTGGCGGAGTCCAACTCTCACTGGGAATGACTCCGACCGAGTGTTGGCAATGCGAACTAAACTCTCACAACGGTCGTACAGAGACCGAATAGCTCGTAACAACAAGCCCGATACCCCATACTCCCGAAGCACCCCCCACAAAAATCCACGAGGGACGCGGTCAAATGCCTTCTCCAAGTCCACAAAACACATGTAAACTGGTTGGGCAAACTCCCACGAACCCTCAAGAATTCTCGAGAGGGTAAAGAGCTGGTCCGATGTGCCACGGCCAGGACGAAAACCACATTGCTCCTCCTGAATCCGAGGTTCGACCAACGGCCGGACTCTCCTCTCCAGTACCTTGGCATAGACCTTCCCAGGGAGGCTGAGGAGTGTGATCCCTCTAAAGTTGGAGCACACCCTCCGGTCCCCTTTTTTGAAGAGAGGAACCACCACCCCGGTTTGCCATGCCAAAGGCACTGCCCCCGACCTCCACGCAATGTTGCAGAGGCGTGTCAACCATGACAACCCAACAACATCCAGGGCCTTGAGGTACTCGGGGCGAATCTCGTCCACCCCCGGGGCCCGGCCACCAAGGAGATTTTTAACCACCTTGGCGACCTCAGCCCCTGTGATAGGCGAGTCATCCCCCTCGTCCCCAAACCCTGCTTCCTCTGTGGAAGGCGTATCAGTGGGATTGAGGAGATCCTCGAAGTATTCCTTCCACCGCCCGACGATATCCCCAGTTGAAGTCAACAGTGTCCCATCCGCACCATACACAGTGTGGACGGGGAGCTGCTTTCCCCTCCTGAGCCGCCGAACAGTTTGCCAGAATCTCTTTGAAGCCGACCGAAAGTCTTGTTCCATGGCCTCACCGAACTCCTCCCATACCCGGGTTTTTGCTTCAGCAACCACCCGAGCTGCACTCCGCTTGGCCTGCCGGTACACCTCAGCTGCTTCGGGAGTCCCACAAGCCAACCAAGCTTGATAGGACTCCTTCTTCAGCTTAATGGCCCCCCTCACCACTGGTGTCCACCACTTGGTTCGGGGGTTGCCACCACGAGATGCACCGACCACCTTGCGGCCGCAGCTCTGGGCTGCCGCTTCAACAACAGAGGTGGAGAACATGGCCCATTCAGACTCCATGTCTCCAGACTCCCTCGGAATGTGGTTGAAGTTCTTCCGGAGGTGGGAGTTGAAGACCTCCCGGACAGGGGCCTCAGCCAGACGCTCCCAGCACACCCTCACTATACGTTTGGGTCTACCAGGTCTGAATGGCTTCCTCCCCTGCCATCGGATCCAACTCACCACCAGGTGGTGATCAGTTGACAGCTCTGCACCTCTCTTTACTCGGGTGTCCAAGACATACGGTCGCAGGTCTGATGATACGATAACAAAATCGATCATCGACCTGCGGCCTAGGGTGTCCTGGTGCCAGGTGCACATATGGACACCCTTATGCTTGAACATGGTGTTCGTTATAGACAGACTGTGGTTAGCACAGAAGTCCAATAACTGAACACCACTCGGGTTCAGATCGGGCAGGCCGTTCCTCCCAATCACCCCCCTCCAGGTTTCACTGTCGTTGCCCACGTGCGCATTGAAGTCCCCCAGTAGGACAATGGAGTCTCCAGGAGGAGCACCCTCCAGCACCCCAGTCACAGACTCCAAAAAGGGTGGGTACTCTGAAACATCATTTGGTGCATAGGCACAAATGATGGTCAGGACCCGTTTCCCAACCCGAAGGCGCAGGGAAGCAACCCTTTCGTCCACCGGGGAAAACTCCAATATAGAGGCAGCAAGGTGGGGCGATACAAGAATACCTACCCCTGCTCGTCGCCTCTCGCCCGGGGCAACTCCAGAAAAGGCCAAGCTCCAGCCCCTCTCCAGGAGACTGGTTCCGGAACCGGAGCTGTGTGTTGAGGTGAGGCCGACTATATCTAGCCGGTATCGCTCAATCTCGTACACCAGCTCAGGCTCCTTCCCCACCAGAGAGGTGACATTCCACGTACCAAAAGCCAGTTTAGAAAGCTTGGGATCAGTCCGCCAAGGTCTCCGCCTTTGACTGCCACCTAATCCACATAGCACCGGACTTCCATGATCCCTCCTGCAGGTGGTGAACCTACTGGAGGGCGGACCCATGTAACTCCTTCGGGCTGAGCCCGGCCGGGTCCCATGGGTGGAAACCCGGCCACCAGACGCTAGCCTTCGAGCCCCTCCCCCAGGCCTGGCTCCAGGGTGGGGCCCCGGTAACCCCATACCGGGCGGGGTACACTGAATCCTTGATATACAATTTATCATGAGAGTCTGTTGGATCGTTCTTCGTCTGGCCCTTCACCCAGGACCAGTTTGTCTTGGGAGACCCTATCAGAGGCAAATTGCCCCGGACAACATAGCTCCTGGGATCACTGGGGCACGCAAACCCCCCCACCACGATAAGGTGGGGGGGTTTGCGCTCCCTCCCAATTGTTCCAATTTTTAGATGGGGATCCAAATAATTAAATAATTAATAAATTAATTTATTAATTATTTAATTTTTTTAATTAATAAAATGATCGTCACTTCCTTGTGGGGATGATCGTCACTTCCTTGTGGTAACGTATCGTCACTTCCTGTTTTGCTGTCTGCCTGTGTGGTTTGCTCTCCAGCTCTCGAGCCACTAGCTATGGCTACTAGTTCTCTTTCCTCTCCTCCTCTGGTGTGCTCTCTCTGTCAGATGTTTAGCTACACCTCTGCCTCTTTTAGTGATAATGGTAAATGTAATAAATGTTGTCTTTTTGAGGCGCTCGAGGCGAGGTTGTCTGATTTGGAATCCCGGCTCCGCTGCATTGAAACACCGTCTGCGCCAGTTAATCTCGACGGACGCCCATTAGCTGCAGCGGAGCTAGCTAGCTTAGGTCCCCGTCACCGGTTCCCCGGCTCTCCTCTGCAGCGAGGAGACTGGGTGGGTGACGGTGAGAAGGAAGCCTAGTTGCAAAGCCCCGGTTCACCACCAACCTGTTCACGTTTCTAATCGTTTTTCCCCGCTCAGCGACACACCCGCTGAGGAAAAAACTCTGATCATTGGCGACTCTGTAGTCAGAAACGTGAACCTAGAGACTCCAGCGGCCATAGTCACATGCATTCCTGGGGCCAGAGCAGGCGACATCGAGTCAAATTTGAAAATGCTGGCTAAAAGTAACTGTAAATATTCCACAATTGTTATTCACGCCGGCATTAATGACATCCGTCTCCGGCAGTCGGAAGTCACTAAACTTAATATAGAATCGGTGTGTGACTTTGCAAAAACGATGTCTGCCACTGTAGTATTCTCTGGGCCCCTCCCCAATCTGACCAGTGATGACATGTTTAGTCGCTCGTCATCCTTGAACCGCTGGCTGTCTGTGTGGTGTCCTAAAAATGACGTGGGCTACATTGACAATTGGAGCTCTTTTTGGGGAAAACCTGGTCTTATGAGACGAGACAGCATTCATCCCACTTTGGATGGTGCTTCTCATTTATCTAACAATCTGGCATCTTTTTTATCCAAATTTCCAAAACCGTGACTACTCAGAGTTGGGACCAGGAAGCAGAGTCTCAGTCTTACACGCCTCTCTGCAGCTCCTCTTCATCCGCCACCCCTCAGCTTAGCCCCTGTCTTCCCCATCAGAGAATCGTTGTCTGCTCCCTCCAAAGTAAATAAAAATATAATGTATAAGCATCCCAAAGTGATAAAGCAAAATATTGGTAAAACTCAAATTAAACATAAAGCCTCTAAATTGAATGATTTGGCCTCTGTTCCTCCTCATAATTTAAAAATTAAATGTGGTTTATTAAATATTAGGTCTCTAACTCCCAAGTCTATGTTAGTCCATGATCTGTTAATTGATCATCAGATTGATTTAATTTCCCTTACAGAGACTTGGTTAGGACAAGAGGATTATGTTGGTTTAAATGAATCAACTCCCTCTGGTTATTTAAACTGTCAAAATCCCAGAAGTTCTGGTCGTGGAGGAGGAGTAGCATCAATTTACCATTCCAAATTACTAGTTAATGTAAAGCAAAAAACATGTTATAATTCCTTTGAGGGCCTGGTCCTCAGTGTTGGGCACTTTAGCAATTCCAGGTTAAACCCAATTTTATTTGCCATAGTTTATCGTCCCCCATCAACCTATTCAGAATTTTTATCCGAATTTCCTGATTTCTTAGCTGATTTAGTGCTGAAATCTGATAGAATAATTATAGTAGGGGACTTTAATATACATGTGGATGTAGATAGTGACTGCCTTAATGTGGCTTTTAATTCAATATTAGACTCGATTGGGTTTTCTCAGAAAGTAGGAAATTCTACTCATTACCTCCACCATACATTGGACCTTGTTCTGACATATGGCATAGAAATAGAAAATCTTGTAGTGTCTCCTCATAACCCTGTACTGTCAGACCATTGTCTGTTAACCTTTGATTTTACTATTTCTGACTATTTGGCTCCTAAAGAAAAATATTATCACAGTAGATGCCTCTCAGATGATGCTGTTTCCAAATTTATGCAGATTGTTTCCTCTATGCCATGTGTCAACACAACGGAAATAAGCTATAGACAGCTTGCTCCTTCTGTAATTGATAACATGGTGGATAGTGTTTCAGCTTCTCTGCATCAGGCTCTAGACTTGGTGGCCCCCTTAAAAAAGAAAAAGTCTAATCAGAGATTTTTAACTCCTTGGTTCAACACAGAAACTTGTAGCTTAAAACAGAAGACTCGTCAATTAGAAAGAAAATGGCGCTCTACTAATTTAGATGAAATCTATTTAGCTTGGAGAAATCATCTTTTAGTTTATAAAAAATCTCTTAGAAAAGCTAGAACGAGTTATTACTCTGCATTAATAGAAGAGAACAAGAATAATCCCAGGTTTCTTTTCAGTACTGTAGCCAGGTTGACAAAGAGTCAGGACTCTGTCAATCCTAGCATCCCCTTAGAGCTTACTAGTCAGGACTTTATGAACTTTTTCAATAATAAAATTTCATCCATCAGAGATAAAATCAATCAGATTCTTCCCACAGTTAACTTAAATACTGTAACTACTACAACTCCTTCTATTGATGTCTGTCTTGATGAGTTTACTCCAATCGACCTTTGTGAGTTAGACAAAATAGTTTCCTCATCCAAACCTTCAACTTGTCTTTTAGACCCTATTCCTACCAGGTTATTTAAAGAAGTCTTCCCACTTATTGGTAGCTTTATTCTTCATATAATCAATTCTTCATTAACTTTAGGCCATGTACCGCAGGCTTTTAAAACGGCTGTAATTAAACCCTTACTCAAAAAGCCAACGCTAGATCCAGGAGCTTTAGCTAACTATAGACCAATCTCTAATCTCCCTTTCATTTCAAAAATCTTAGAGTTGTTGCTACGCAATTATTTGACCACCTGCAGGGAAATGGTTTACTTGAAGAGTTTCAATCTGGGTTTAGAATCCATCATAGCACTGAAACAGCCTTAGCGAAGGTCACTAACGACCTCCTCATTGCATCTGATAATGGACTAGTTTCTGTACTTGTCCTTTTAGATCTTAGTGCAGCTTTTGATACTATTGATCATAATATTCTACTTGATAGATTAGAACACTATGTTGGACTTAATGGAACTTCGTTGCAGTGGTTTAGATCTTATTTATCTGATAGGTTCCAGTTTGTTCATGTAAATGATGAGTTTTCTCTCAGCTCAAAGCTTAGTCATGGAGTTCCACAGGGATCTGTGCTTGGCCCTACTCTTTTTAGTTTATATATGCTTCCGTTAGGCAACATTATTAGAAAGCACTGTATACATTTTCACTGTTATGCAGATGACACACAATTATACCTGTCAATGAAGCCAGATGATACTAATCAATTAGCCAAGTTAGAAGCCTGTCTTAAGGAAATCAAAGTTTGGATGACTTGTAATTTCCTGCTATTAAATTCAGATAAGACTGAAGTCATTCTTGTTGGTCCAAAAAACCTTAGAAATTCCTTTCCAAATCAAACTTTCAGTTTGGATGCAGTTACTCTTTCTCTTAATAGCTCTGTGAGGAACCTTGGAGTTATTTTTGATCAGGATTTGTCCTTCAATTCACATATTAAATTTGTTTCTAAGACTGCCTTCTATCATTTGCGTAATATTGCCAAGATTAGGAGCATCTTGTCTCAGAGTGATGCTGAGAAGCTGATCCACGCTTTTGTTAGCTCGAGATTAGATTATTGTAATTCTTTATTATCAGGCTGTCCTAAAACATCTTTAAAAAGTCTTCAGCTGATCCAAAATGCTGCAGCAAGAGTTTTAACAGGTACTAGAAAGAGAGATCATATCTCTCCGGTTCTGGCCTCCCTTCATTGGCTTCCCATAGAGTTTAGAATTAAGTTTAAAATCCTTCTTCTTACTTACAAAGCTCTAAACAATCAGGCTCCTTTTTATTTAAAAGATCTGATACTACCGTATCATCCTAACAGAGCACTACGCTCCCAAAATGCAGGTTTACTTGTAATACCTAGAATCTCCAAAAGTACAATGGGAGGCAGAGCCTTCAGTTATCAAGCTCCTCTCCTGTGGAATCAGCTGCCAATCTGGATTCGGGAGTCAGACTCGATCTCTGTTTTTAAGAATAGGGCTAAAACCTACCTTTTTGATATAGCCTACAATTAGGGAGGGATCATGTGTTTCTGAACCCTCCCTTAGTTATGCTGCTAATAGGTTTAGTCAGCCGGGGGACCTCCAGTAATGCACTGGGCCTCACTCCTTTCCTCACTCTCTATGAAATATTTTTTTTTTGCTGGTCATTAACATTTGTTTGTTCTCTCCCATAGATTGAGTCCCCATCGTGCTGTTTGCTCTCTACATGTCTGTTCTTTTCTTCTTCTCTGTCCCCTCACCCCCCAGCCAGTCGCAGCAGATGACTGCCCCTCCCTGAGCCTGGTTCTGCTGGAGGTTTCTTCCTGTTAAAAGGGAGTTTTTCCTCTCCACCGTCGCCAAGTGCTTGCTCACAGGGGATCGCCTGATTGCTGGGGTCTTTCTGCAACTGTGGGGGTCCTCCCTACAGTTGATAGTGCTATGAGATGACTGTTGTTGTGAAATGGCGCTATATAAATAAAGTTGAATTGAATTGAATTGAATTGAATTGAAATAATTATAGTCCATTAAATAGTAGAGAAGGATACAAAATATTCCTGCAAAGTTGCGTATTGCAGAGGGCTACTGATCATGCGTCACCACACTCTTCCATCACATGTGACAAGTCCGTTCCTGATATAAAGGAAATGAAGGGGTCCCAGATATGGTGAAACTTATGTTCTTGATGTTTTAGTGTGTAGGTGATTTTCTCCAAAGGGAGAGTAGTAGATAACTCAGACAACCACTTATTGATTCTTGGTCTTCTGGTGTTTTTTCCAGGATAGGGCTATTGCTCTCTTTGCAATTAATATGCTTAAGTCTATAAATAATCGTTGATTTTTTTTTTTAATTTTCAAATTCTCTGGGTACAAACCTAATATAAACAACTGTGGGATTAAGGGTACTTGAATATGTAAAATATTCTGAATGCATTGTTTCACTTCTTGCCAGAATTTTTGTATTTCTGTACATTGCCAAGTACAATGGAAAAAATGTACCCTTTTCTCTCTCACATTTAATACAAATATAAGGAATAACACTATTATATTTGTTTAACTTCTCTGTGACATGTTTCAGGACCCAGGAGACAGACGCTGACACGAGCAGATATGGACAATTATTCTTTATTGAATAGTGAGTGAATGTAGTGCGTGTGTGAGTGCAAGTATAGATGTCTGGTCACTGGAGCTGAGCAGTTCTGATGGCGACCTGGCAACGGGTAATTGCAGATGGTGAAGCTTACTTGAATGTGCCACAGGTTGTGATCTGCTGGCTCCGAGTGCCCATGCGACGTGGTGGTGATGGTGCCCATAGGTGCGGGGGTGAGGAGGAACTCCGTGAGGGAGGAGGCGATGCCCCGTTAGCTGGGGAGGCTGGTCCGCCACCAGGGAGGTCCACCTGTGCACAGGGGAAAAGGCTAGGAGATGATGAATACAGAGATCTCTTACGTGAGCGATCCTGACATGATGTTCTTGGCTTGGCGAGAGGTCGTGGTCTTGGCTCATTACCAGGCAGAGTAGACAGATGACTCCGTGCTGAGCCGTCAGTGACACTGGCTTTTAAAGGCCGCTGATTAGCACCTGCCGGTGTGTGCGCAGCTGGAGATGATGAGGCAGATGACGGCCCAGCGGCTGCCATGACAGTACTCCCCCCTCTAGCAGTGCCTCCAGGCACCTGCCCAATTCTACCTGGATTCGCCCGATGGAAGTCGCGGATCAACTGCTTATCCAGGATCAACGCTGGGTGAATCCAAGAACGATCCTCCGGTCCAAAACCCTCCCAGTCCACCAAATACTGAAGACCTCGACCCCGCCGGCGAACGTCCAGGATGGCAGTCACCCCCAAGCTGGATGGCCATCGATCATCCTCGGGGGGGGGAGGAGCCGCAGGGGGCGGGCACAGAGGGTCGGAGATGTAAGGCTTGACCTGGGAGACATGAAAGGTGGGGCAGATGCGCATGGAAGGGGGGAGAGACAAACGCACAGACACAGGATTGACAATTCGAGAGATGGTGTAAGGACCGATGAAGCGCTTAGTGAGCTTGCGCTTCTCAGCCGGCACACCGATGTTCCGGGTAGACAACCAAACCTTCTGACCCACCTTATAGTCCGGGGCGAGTCTCCTATGACGGTTGGCCACCTGGATGTTGCGCTCAGTGGTCTTCAGAAGGGCCCTGCGAGCGATGGACCAGACCCGCCGACAGCGCTTGATATGGGCCTGTACAGACGGGACCGCTACCTCCCTCTCCTCCTCCGGGAACAGTGGTGGATCAAACCCAAACGACGCCTTGAAAGGAGAGAAACCCATGGCCGTAGAGACCGTGGTGTTATGGGCGAACTCTATCCAAGGTAGATGCTTGCTCCAAGAAGAAGAACAGGAGGAGATGACACAACGCAGCGCAGCCTCAAGCTCCTGGTTAGCCCGTTCACACTGGCCGTTGCTCTGTGGATGATACCCAGAGGAGAGGCTGGCTGTGGCTCCCAGCGCTGCGCAGAACGCCTTCCAGACTTGGGAGATGAACTGTGGTCCCTGGTCTGACACTATGTCAGTGGGGATGCCGTGAAGATGGACCACATGCTGGACAAGGAGGTCCGCCGTTTCCTGAGCCGAAGGCAACCCCCGAAAGGGCACAAAATGGGCCGCCTTAGAAAAATGGTCCACAATAGTCAAAACCGTAGTAAAGTTATCTGAGGGGGGGCAAGCCAGTCACAAAGTCCATGGCAACATGGGACCAGGGGCGAGAAGGAACGGGCAGAGGATGTAACAAGCCTGCCGGGGGGGATGATGTCGTTTTCCCAGTGGCGCATTGAGCGCAAGCCCGGATATAACTTACAACGTCCTTCTGCAACCCGACCCTGGCCACCAGAAGGTCCTCTGGAGAAGGTCCACAGTCCGACCCACTCCCGGATGGCACGCCAGCTTGGAAGCGTGACCCCACTCAACCACTTGACCCCGAATGGAGCGTGGGACAAACAAGCGACCTGGGGGACCCCCCCCCCCCCCCGGATCTGGCTCCGTCTTCAGCGCTCTTCGGACTTTCTTACAAATACCCCAGGACAGAGCGCCCACTACACAGGAGGGCGGTAGGATGGGTGCTTCCTGATCTTTGGTGGATGGTGCATTGAACTGCCGCAAGAGGGCGTCCGGCTTACCGTTCTTGCTCCCCGGCCGATAGGTGATGGTAAAATTGAATCGGCCGAAGAAGAGAGACCAACGAGCCTGGCGTGCGTTCAGACGCTTTGCCGTCCTGAGGTACTCCAGGTTGCGGTGGTCAGTCCATACGACGAACGGCTGAGCAGCCCCCTCCAGCCAGTGTCTCCATTCCTCCAAGGCGAGCTTCACCGCCAACAGCTCCCTGTCTCCTATGCTGTAATTCCTCTCCGCCGGTGACAGGCGATAAGAGAAGTAGGCGCATGGCCGGATCTTGCCGTCCTCTGGGGAACATTGAGAGAGCACCGCCCCCACCCCCGAATCTGAAGCGTCCACCTCCACCAAGCACTGTAGATTTGGGTCCACCTGGGTTAGTACACGGGCCGAAGCAAACTCCTCCTTGAGTCTTCCAAATGCCCTGGCCGCCTCCTCACTCCAGCAGGGGTCTTTGGGGAGGTGAGCGCAGTCAAGGGGCGAGCAATATTCCCGAAATTGGGCACAAACCGACGATAGAAGTTAGTGAAGCCCAGGAACCCCTGTAGCTGCTTCCTGGAGGTCGGTGTGGGCCAGTCCACTACCGCCTTGACCTTGGCCGGGTCGGGGAGCACCTGATTCCGAGCAATGATGAACCCAAGGAAGGAGGTCTGGTCAGTGTGAAACTCACATTTTTCTGCCTTGACGAACAGTTGATTCTCCAGGAGGCGCTGCAACACTCTTCGAACGTGCACCTGGTGCTCTTCCAATGTGCGAGAGAAGATCAATATATCGTCTAGATACACGAACACAAACGAGTTAAGGAAGTCCCGAAGAACATCATTTATTAGCCGCTGGAAGACGGCCGGAGCGTTGGTTAACCCAAACGGCATCACCAAGTACTCGAAATGTCCGCTTGGGGTCCGGAAAGCCGTCTTCCACTCGTCACCTTCTCTGATGCGCACCAGGTGATAGGCATTCCTGAGATCCAGCTTGGTAAACCAGGACGCTCCCTGGAGGGAGTCAAAGGTGGTGTTCATCAAAGGCAGAGTATACTTGTCCTTGATCGTGATCTCGTTCAGACCCCGGAAGTCGATGCAGGGGCGTAATGAGCCATCCTTCTTCCCAACGAAGAAGAAACCGGCACCCACGGCCGAGGACGACGGGCGGATGATACCAGAGGCCAGGGATTCCTTGATGTAAGTGTCCATGGCCTCGTGCTCCGGGGCTGATAGGCTGTACAGGCGGCTGGCAGGAAGAGGGGCCCCAGCCTTTAGATTTATAGCACAGTCATACGGTCGATGGGGGGGTAGAGACTTGCTGAATACTAACCCCAGGTCATGGTAAACCTCCGGTACCTTGGACAGATCCAGGGGTGACGTCGAGGGTGGAGGCACTTTGACTGATGGGGCACACGCCGCAGATTGGAGACAGGCACTCAGGCAGAAAGTACTCTACGCTGTAATACTCCCAGCTTGCCAGTCAATGGTGGGGTTGTGAAGCCGAATCCAGGGGTACCCCAGGATGACGGGCGAGGATGAGACGGGCAGGATCAGAAACCTAATCTCCTCCCTGTGATTGCCCGAGACGATTACGGATACAGGGGCCGTCTGATGGGAAATGGTGGTCAGTGATGCCTTGGACAGGGTGATGAGATTGACAGGGGGATCCAGAGGCTGACAGCTGAGGCCCATCCGGGTTGCCAGGTCTCTGGAAACAAAGTTTTGCTCGGCTCCTGAGTCAACTAAAGCCAGCGTGGAATGTTCTGTATGTTTGTGAATTAGTCTGATGGGTATGCGGAAACTAGTGAGGGGTTCTTCTAAGTTCTTGTCTGTGAATCCCCCTATTGCGATCCACGGACCTCCCCTTTTAACCGACTAGGACATTCAATCACCCCATGATACCCCTTCCCACAATAGAAGCAAAGGCCCAGATCCCTGTGGCGCTGTCTCTCAGCCGCTGACACTTTAGATTGCCCTATTATCATAGCCTCTTGATCCGGAAGTTCCTCTGACACAGGTAGCGCGAGCAGAGGAGAGCTAGTGGAGCGAGGGCGGGGCTTAATCGAACGGGAAGTAGACCGCCATTCGGCCGCTCGCTCCCTTAACCTGCTATCTAGGCTAATAGCGAGGGCAATTAACTCTCCCAAATTATCCGGTTTGTCCCGTGCCGCTAGCTCATCCTTCAAATCGGCGTTGAGACTGCGAAGGAAAATACCACAAAGCGATGGCTCCCCCCACCCAATCTCAGCGGCCAGAACCTGGAAATCAATGGCATAGTCAGCGGCGGATCTATTGCCCTGCTGCAGGCTCAACAGCCGTTCTGTCAACATCGCCCCCTATCTGAATGATCGAACACCTCCAGAAACTCCGCCAAAAACTGCTGGTAAGTTAACACTGGATAACTTGGTTTAGCCATAACTGTATATGCCCAGTCTAAAGCTCTACCCCCCAACAAGTTGATGATATATCCAATCCTACTTGCGTCAATGGCGAAGTCCCCCGGAACGCGGAGGAAAACAGATTCACATTGCAGAATAAATCCGCGTGCTTCCCCAAGTTTTCCACTAAACCAGGCAGGAGTTGGCACAGGGGTGAGGCGAGGTGTAGGTAGTATGTTGACTTGGCCAGGCGATAAGCCTGCAGGGGTTGAGGCTCTAGCGGCCGGGGGAAACGTCTGGTGTCCTTCCAGACGATCCAGCCGGCTATTAATTTGAGTCATCTGGTTCAGAATAACTGTCTGTTGGTGTGAAATCACCCGAGCGCTAAGAGTGTTTAGTTTGCGCGACAGCACACTGTCCGCTGGGTCAACTTGACGGAGTCATACTGACATGTTTCAGGACCCAGGAGACAGACGCTGACACGAGCAGATATGGACAATTATTCTTTATTGAATAGTGAGTGAGTGTAGTGCGTGTGTGAGTGCAAGTATAGATGTCTGGTCACTGGAGCTGAGCAGTTCTGATGGCGACCTGGCAACCCTGGAACACACAAGCAGAAACAATTACAGCTGTTCAGCGGTAGCGGGTAATTGCAGATGGTGAAGCTTACTTGAATGTGCCACAGGTTGTGATCTGCTGGCTCCGAGTGCCCATGCGACGTGGTGGTGATGGTGCCCGTAGTTGCGGGGGTGAGGAAGAACTCCGTGAGGGAGGAGGCGATGCCCCGTTAGCTGGGGAGGCTGGTCCGCCGCCAGGGAGGTCCACTTGTGCACAGGGGAAAAGGCTAGGAGATGATTAATGCAGAGATCTCTTACGTGAGCGATCCTGACGTGATGTTCTTGGCTTGGCGAGAGGTCGTGGTCTTGGCTCATTACCAGGCAGAGTAGACAGACGACTCCGTGCCGAGCCGTCAGTGACACTGGCTTTTAAAGGCCACTGATTAGCACCTGCCGGTGTGTGCGCAGCTGGAGATGATGAGGCAGATGACGGCCCAGTGGCCGCCATGACACTCTGGAGTTACATATGATCGCATCAACCAATTATATTGCACTAATTTCAGGCGGGTGTTAGTGGTTCTTGATTGTGCTTTAGTGCATGCTTCTTCCCACTCTACCATTGAGATGTCCTCCTGTACATCCTCTCTCCATGCTCCCAGCCATTCTACAGATGTTTCTGTACATTCATCCACCAGGCATTTATACATTTTGGAAATTAAACCCCTCCCTAAACAATTCGTGTTCATTAGTTTCTCTATAACAGACATTTCAGGGATGTCTAATGTTTGTTTTTGTCGTGATCTAATGAAATTTCTCAGCTGCAAATATTTAAAGAAATGATTACGGGGTATAATAAATTTATCAACTATTTCTTCGAATGTCATTAACACATTTTGCTCATTATACAGATCTCCTACTTTCCCCAGCCCCTTCATAACCCAAAATTTAAATCCTCCGTCTGCTTTTCCCGGTAGGAAGGAGTCATTCCTCCATATTGGGCTGAAGACAGAGAGAGAGGACATTTCTCTAAGATATTTTTTAACTTGATGCCACACTACAATCATATTTTTCACAATAGGATTTTTTTGTGTTCTTTTTAAGGATTTTAGTCCGCTGCCAATGGTGCACATACCTTGTCGGGGTGCAGCGGCTTGCGTGCCTCAGCAACCCCCAGAGCTATGTCGACGGGAGCCTAGTGCTCCCAGAAGGTTCAACCATGTCGAACAGGTCCGCGTGGGGTAGAGGCCAGACTAAAGAGTGCACCCTGGTCCTCCAGGTTGGGGGTTGTGCAGCATGTAACAAATCACTCACGTAAAACCCAAGTTTTGTTACAGCAACAAATGTCCCAACGGCGGAACAGGCGGAGAGGAGAGCGAACTCCCAACGGCTGTGAAGGCGGAGGAGGACAGACAGTTGCACGGGAAGAAGGGTCTTGGAAAGCCTTGGCAGGCAACCTTTCTACAGGGTGGACCAAGCTCTCGACAGTCCAGCCATGGAAGGCAGTTGGTCTAGGGGAGGGACCCCCAACAAACGTCCATGGCTGAAGACGGAGATGCAGGACCCCTGTGGTGCCACAAACCTCTGCATCATGCATATTCGCTTCATGATGAGTCACACTGATGTTGCACGTGATGGTGCTCGTCCTCTGGGGATCCGCCGGGGAGGAAGAGTGCTGGGCCCTCAGCCTCAAAGAGGCCCACCCTCAGCTACCGGAGGTCACCTCACCTCATCCTGCACGACCAGGGGACGGGGAACGAGGAATGCTACTGGCCGAAAAGAGACGCCAAAGGAGAGGAACGTCAACATCCTCCAGTGGAACGCAGAAGGAGTCTATAACAAAAAAATATCCTTTGCCGAAAGACTCCACTCAGAAGACATTGATGTAGCCTGCCTACAGGAGACACACCTGAAGGAAAACCAACGCTTCAGTGTTAGGGGATACCAGGTCTTCAGGAAAGACAGAAAAGAAAGAACAAAAGGAGGAGTGGCGATTCTTGTCAGAAACGCCATACCAGCACAAGAGTTTGACGTCAGTACCAACAACCAGGCAGAAATCCATGGAGTTCGAATTATGGTTCACAATGAAAGCATCACGATCTTCAATGTGTACTGCCCCCCAGAGCGAGAGCTCTCACTTGACCAAATGGAACTCCCAGACCACCGATGCTTAGTCATCGGTGACTTCAACAGTCACTCAGAGGCATGGGCATACAGTGAAGCAGATAGAAGAGGAGAGGAGGTGGAAGATTGGCAAGTCGAAAACAGTCTTCTGCTAATGAATGATCCTGATGATCCACCAACGTTCTTCTCCAGGGTATGGCTGAGTAACACCACGCCCGATCTTGCGTTTGCCACCAACGACATGGCCAGGCTGGCAACAAGAACAGTACTTGGCCAGCTCGGGGGAAGTGACCATAAACCTGTGAAGATCGGACTGGACATCAGCTACAAACCACAAGAAGCTAAGACATTCCCCAGGTGGAATTATAAGAAGGCCAACTGGGTGCGCTTCTCAACACTGGTGGACCGGTACTCTGCGGAGATCTGTCACAAGCAGCAGAACCTCAACAAGAAAGTCAGGGTGCTGAACCATGCTATTCTGAAGGCTGCAAATGAATCTATACCTCGGGGAGCCAGAAAGAACTATAGGCCTTACTGGACAAAAGAGCTCCAGCAGCTTGAAGACAGTGTGGCAGAGGCAAGGAAAAAAGTAGAAGCAGATCCTACAGTAGAAAACAACATTGCCCTGAAGGCGGCCACTGCAAAACACAGGCAGACATTTATACAGGAAGCTCGAAAGAGATGGCAAGAAAAGACAGAGCAGCTCAACTTGGACAAGGACGGCAACAAGCTTTGGAAACTGGCTCAAGCCCTCAACGACGAGAACAGCAAAAGCTCGCCGATCACAGTACAGGCAGATCAAGAACTGCTGACTGGCAAGAAAGCAGCAGACCATTTCATCAACCAGTATGTGAAGACGAGCCATCTTCAGATTCCACCAGAAAGAAGAAAGGTTGTCAGAGGAGCCCAGCGAATTCATCAGAACGCACAGATTGAACCAGTGATGAACTCGCCATTCATTCTCAAGGAGCTGGAGGATGCAATGACGACACTGAAGCTGAAAAAAGCCCCTGGGTCTGACAAGATCACAAATGAAATGTTGCTGAACCTTGGCCCCAAAACCAAGAAGAAACTTCTGCAACTTTTCAACGACAGTTGGAGATCAGGGACTGTGCCTCAGATCTGGAGAGAAGCCACGATGATTCCAGTGCACAAAAAAGGCAAAGATAAGTTGAAGGCTGAAAGCTATCGCCCCATAAGCCTTACAAGCTGCATAGGAAAGCTGCTAGAGCGTCTCATCAACACCAGACTCATGTGGCACTTGGAAGGAAAACAACACATCGGCCCAGAGCAAGCAGCCTTCAGGCAGAACCGGTCTACAGAGGACCAAATAACATACATCTCTCAAGCCATAGAAGATGCCTTCCAAGAAAAAAAGCACACCCTTGCTGTATGGATTGATCTAGAAAAGGCGTTTGACAGGGTATGGAAAGATGGCCTCAAGCTGAAACTGCGCCAGTGCGGTATCGCTGGGCGCATGTACAAGTGGATTGCCCAATACCTGCACAACAGAAGAGCCAGAGTCCAGGTCAGACAGTACTCCAGCAAGAAGAAGGTGTTGAGGGAAGGAGTCCCACAAAGAGGAGTGCTCTCCCCAACACTCTTCCTTGTATTCATTAAGGACATCATCCAGAGTTTGCCAAGGAACGTACAAGGTGCCATCTATGCCGATGACCTAGCCCTCTGGTGCAGTGAGGAAAGCATCGTGACTGCAAACTACAGAGTGCAGCAAGTTCTCCGGCTGATCGAGGCATGGACCAAGTCATGGCTTGTAAGCTTAAATGAGAGGAAGACTACATACACCGTCTTCACCCTGTCCACCCAACCCCAGAAGGTTAAACTGCAGATCAACTCCCATGAGCTCCAGGCTGAATATGCACCCACATACCTCGGGATCACCATGGATTGCAGACTGACTTGGAAGAACCAGCTGCACAAGAACCAGGCAAGAGCAAAGATCAGGATGGCCCTAATGAAGAAACTGTCAGGAACAGACTGGGGTGCAGACCAGGGTGTCCTGAAGAAGCTCTATGTGGGGAGGATTCGGCCTGTTCTGGAGTATGGCATGGCAGCAACCTCAACAGCTGCCAAAAGCAACACTGAGAAGCTGGACAGACTCCAAAACCAAGCCATGCGAATGATGACAGGAGCCATGCGCAGTACACCTATCAAAGCGCTGGAGACAACAACAGGCCTTGCACCACTGGAAGACAGAAGAAACGTCAAGGTACTGACCCAGGCCGCCAAATTCAAAAGACTGGAAAACCATCCCATGAAGGACAGACTGAACAAGCCAACAAAAGGGAGACTTAAGAGATCGAGCTTCATCCACCAGAGCAGGACACTTGAAAGGAGAGACCTAGAACTGATGGACCACATACCCACACCAATACCACCCATAGCATCTGTTCCCTCCTGGAACCGACAGAACTTCCCAGCCATACGCACAGACATATCGGCCATTGGGAAGAAAGGAGCACAGTCAGACCAAGAGAGGAAGTCGCTGGCCCTGGAGTTCATTCAGTCTGCCTACCCTAAAGAGCAGTGGACTCACGTCTACACAGACGGCTCTGCCATGGAAGCAACCAGGAATGGCGGAGGCGGCGTGTACATCAGGTACGCTGACGAGGAGACCCATATTCCCATTGTGACTGGAAAGTACGCCACCAATTTCAGGGCTGAGGCAGAGGCCCTGAGAACAGCAGCGGCCCACGTCAGGGAACATCAAGACAAGGCACACAAGCGGGTCGTCATCTTCACTGATGCCCTCTCTGTCTTGGATGCACTTCAGGACCCCCGACGCAAAGAACTGAATGAACTCGCCCTCACTCTGTCTCAACTAGCAACACAGGTGAACGTATCACTCCAATGGATTCCTGCCCACTGTGGAATCTATGGAAATGAGACGGCTGACAGACTTGCTAAGGAGGGTGGGCAGCAAGACCAGGAAGACAGGCAGGTCTCTTACAGTGAGGAGAAAACCATTATTAAGGCCCTGTCTCACAAGAAGTGGCAGCAGCAACACCCAAACTTCTGCAAGGATGACAACTACTATAGTCTGAGCAGGGCTGACCAAGTCGTTCTGTTCAGACTCCGAACTGGACATAACAGAATGCATGCTCACATGCACCAGAAACTTAAAGTTGGACAATCGGACAGATGCCCATGTGGTACTGCCCAAATGACCAGTGAACACCTCCTCCAAGACTGCCCAGCCCACGCTGCACTCAGACGAGCTACGTGGCCTGACCCCACATCGCTGAACCAAAAGCTGCACGGGGACCTCGGGGACCTCCGCAGGACGGCAGCATTCATCAGGGCAGCTGGTGTGACCATCTAGTGATCGACAAAGAAGAAGAAGGATTTTAGTGTTTGCCGAATACAGGTATGTAGGGAGGGGTAGACTTAGCTGGAGTTCCTCCATTTCTTTGCAGAGAGGAACATCTCTTTTTGTGAAGTAGAACAGCAATGTTCTCAGTTGTGCTGCCCAACAGTACCAGAGTGGGTTAGGACATTTAAGCCCCCCTCTATCAAAGGGTAAGTACAGTAATGACAGTCGTGTCCGGGGACGTTTATTATTCCACAAAAATCTGATAAACAATCTTTTTAGCTGAGTGAACAGGTTACTTTTTTTTTTTTTTTTTTGTTACTTATTTGTACCCGTAGGTAGATTTGGTTTGCAGTCTGGTGACAAGCCACCGGCTGCCGGTCGCTGCGTGCGCGAGCGCCCTAAACCTACATGTTTTTGGTATGCGGGAGGAAACCGGAGAAATCCCGGAGTAAACCCACGCAACACGGGGAGAACATGCAAACTCCACACAGCTCACTGTTGGTCGGGGGCTGGGATCGAACCCACGATCTCATGATCCCCGCGATCCCCCGGCCAAGGGTAAACTGTGCTGCCACAGTGCTAAACCACTGCGCCACCGTGCAGGAGGAGGAAGTGGGAGGTTTTGAAATAGATACAATAGTTTAGGCAGTATATTCATTTTAAGGACATTTATTTTACCTATTAGTGATATTGGTATATGTGTCCACCTATCTAATGATTTTGAGATTTCTTCCATTAATGGTTCATAATTACATGTTATAACATGTTTAAGTTGTGGGGCAATTTGGATACCCAGGTATGTGAAACAATCCACAATTTTAAATTGAGTGGCTATTTTAGGAGGGTTTTTACTTTCTAGTTGATTTAGGAACATAATTGATGATTTTGATTTGTTTAATTTATATCCTGAGATTTTTCGAAATATATTGATGAGGTCTAATAATTCAGGGATGGATATTTCTGTCATGTGGTGATCCTTGCGGATCACCAAGAGACGCCACAGAGTTCACCAGAGAGTTTGGCAAGATGTTATTTATTTCCAGACGTGACAAAACACAACTATGACCCCCTTAGGGCAAACACAGACATAACAAAGACTTGGGCTCGTAGGGCTAACCCAGCCGCTACGAGCTAACTGTGACAAGACTATGATACACGAACCTGACATGAAGGTCTCACGGCACTCCCAAACATGGCGAGGCGTAGACCCAGACTTGAACAGCAAAACGAGACGAGACGTTGACAGAATGTTGACCAATACTCCTGCGTCTTACCGTCGCCAGTGCCGGGCTTAAAAGGGCGAAGCACTAACGATGGTAATGACAATCAGCTGACCGGCCGTTGACAGGCGGAAGCCCCACCGAGCACTTTCACAATAAGAGCCCGGTGAGGCCAGAATACAGCCCGCAGCTGTCAAGGCCGGCAGCGAGAAATAACTTAGCCCGAGCGCGATCAGAACCGGCGCTCGGGTCACAACAATTTCCATCTTTTTCAGAAAGATTATTATGTCATCTGCAAATAAAGCTAGACGGTGATCCTGTTGCCCAACTAATATGCCTGTTATGTTTTGGTGCATTCTTACAGCTATTGCCAGAGGTTCTATAGCCATAATAAACAGTAAAGGGGATAAGGGATCTCCTTGTCTACATCCTCTTTGTATTTTAAAAGATTTAGATATGTTACAATTGGTCATGATTTCAGCGTATGGCTCTGTATGAAGTAGTTTTATCCACTTATTAAAGTTTTCTCCAAAACCAAAACGTGTAAGGGTCTGATAGGATATTTTCAAGTTTCATTAATTATTCTATATGATTTTAATGCTATATTATTCTATTTTATATTATAATTGTTTCTGGTGCATATAAAAATCCAATGTCTGGGTCACTGTGATATTTTTATTGTCTCAGAGCTTGAAAAGACTGTCTGTTTTCAGAGCAAGATTAGGATGAGCAAGATTGTGAATAATGACGAAAGTTTCATTGTTTTATCATACCAAGCTGTACTGTATTGTCAGGATGACCAGATCATGTTGGAATGTTCATTGCTGACCACAGATAAAGAAGGAGTCACTTGGAGAGTTGGCTCCTGCCAGTCTAGCTTAGATAAGAGACTGAGGTATAAAAATCAACATCCTTGGACACATGTTAGGGAGTCGGTGCTGTGAAGCTCTGAGGCGAGTGTATGCTGTTACTGATTTCCTCCTTTCTGATCAGAAGAAGAATAAATGACTCAGAACTTGGAAAACCGCCTATTGATTATTGTTTCAGCCTCAGTCAATTCATTTTTGTTCTAACAGGGTCTCAAATAAATATAGCCATTCCACTCTGTCAAATGCTTTTTTGGCGTCTAATGACAGTAATGCTGTATCTGTTGCTCCTTTTTCCTCAGTCAATATAATTAGGATTCTCCTAACATTATGGAAGCCTTGCCTACCTTGTATAAAGCCATTTTGATCTTTGTCTATAATATTTGGAATAATTTTCTCAAGTCGCCTGGCTATAATCTTACTCAAAATTTTTAAATCCACATTTAAAAGACTTATTGGCCTAAAATTTTCACAGTTGTTATTTGGTTTGCCAGGTTTTGGCAACAAAGTGATTAGAGCTCCTCTTAAGGATATTGGAAGGAGATTCCATTACGAAAAGATTCCATAAACATTTCTAATAGTGGTGGCATAACTCTCCGTTTGAACATTTTATAAACTTCAATGGGTATCCCACTGGGCCCGGGGTTTTTCCTCCTTTAATACTGTCAATGGCAGCAGATAATTCCATTAAAGTTATGTCTTTCTCTAATTCTTCTTTAATTTCTTCTGATATCCTGGGAATCTGGATGTGGTCCAAGAAATTATTTAATTCGGATGTATCCAGACCTATTTCTGAACTGTAAAGCTTTTCAAAAAAATTCTTGAAGGTTTCATTTATTTCAATTGGGTCCACAATAGTCTCATTATTACCAATTTGTAATGAGGTTATAAGTCTTTCATTCTGCATTTGTTTAATGCGCCATGCCAGCACTCTGCCAGGTTTTTCACCCTGGTCATAAAATGTCTGTTTAAGTCGTAGTAAACCTGATAAAGCTTTTGTTGAAGATATTTCATTGTATTGCGCTCTTAGTAGAAGTAGTTCTTGGTGACTAACTTGAGAGCCTGATTGGTAGTGTTCTTCTTCTAATTTCTTTATTTTTGCTTCTAGTGATTTTGTATTCCTATAAGTTTCGTTGGCTTTGGAGCTAGTGATATTAATTATTTGTCCCCTAATAAATGCCTTAAATGCTTCCCATCTGGTACTTCCTGAGGTCTCTGTTGTATTTGTTTCAAAATAGAATTTAATCTGTTCATCAAGAAAGGTAACAAAGCCTGTATCTGCCAACCATTTTGTTTTAAATCTCCATTTAGGAGTATCACAAGTCAATTTAAGATCATAGTAAACTAAAGAGTTTGGGGCGTGATCTGACAGGAGTATGGCATCATAGGAAACCTTCTTTATTTTACATTTTAGTATTGCTGAAACCAGAAAAAAATCTATGCGAGAATATGACTGATGTGTACTGGAAAAGCATGAACATTTTTTGTCATTGGGATTGTCTTCCCTCCACACATCAATCAAATTAATTTCTTTCATGAAATGATGAATAACACTCCTGCTTCCTGATTATGATCGATCTGTTCCTGAACTTTTGTCTTTCCGTGGATCTAAAGTGCAATTGAAGTCGCCTGCCATAATGCAAGCACCAGGAAAAGAAGCAACAATAAAGAATAGATCTTGGAAAAATTTTGACTCATCTGTATTTGGGGCATAAATATTTATCAGAATTAATTGTTCCCTGAGAATTTTCCCTTGAATAATCAAGTAACGTCCTGCCTTGTCCTTAATAACTTTGTGAATCTGTAAAGGAACAGAATCATGGACCAATATCATGATACCTCTTGCCTGAGAGGTAAAAGGGGCTGACAAAATTTTTCCCTTCCACCTCCTCCTCACTTTAAGCTCATCTTCATGGGTTAAATGAGTTTCTTGAAGGAATACTATGTTAGATTTTAATATTTTAATCCTGTTCATAACTTGTTTGACCTTTTTTATTTTTTGTAGCCCTCTGCAATTCCAGGATGTGATTTTAACTTTTAGTGCAACAGACATATAGACAAATAACTTTGAATTTCCCCAACATTTTAAGTAATTTCAGATCAAACAAAGGGAAAAAAGAACCAGAAACAAAATGTTTTCCCTTGACTATTAACATACACCTGAGAGTTGTCCCTCCAGGTGTCCCCCCAACCCCTTCAAATATTGGACTTCCAGAAAGCAAAGAGCTGGTCCACACAATGTGGGGAACAGTAAAACTATGCTGATGCATAATAATAATAATAAAAAGAAGAAGAGAGAAAAAAAAACTGGATAAATCTAACTGCTCTGCTACTATAATTCAGACAATTCTGTTAGAACAACCCAACAAGTAAAAAGCGTACCTATATGTAGCCTCCAGAATTAAGCATTGTATATTAAATCAGAGAGACGTTTCTTATCAATAGACAGGGGAGGGAGAGAACTCAGAACAGTAAATCAAATTAGACAACTTTAACTCTGCCCTCTACTTCTGTCTCTACAAATGCAAAATATCAAAGTAATGTACCAACAGCTATTTAAGTTACATTTCTTATGATGTCCTCTGTTTAGCGATACCTCAATCTCGTTCATTTTCCGACTGGATCTTCTTAATGAAGTGTTCGGCTTCATCCGCGATATTAAAGATGTGTGAGCGGTCTTTGTAGGTCACTATAAGCCGGGCAGGAGGGATCATGCCGTATCAGAGCCCCAGTGACCAAAGTTGTCGCCTTGCCTCCTCAAACTCTTTCAGCCTCTTATGCATCTCCATTGTCATGTCATGGTAGAGTCTCACCGGCTGGTTTTTATACAGGATCTGCCGTTTTGCCCTGGCCGCTCTCATCACCGCTTCCTTGTCCTTATAATTCAGGAACTTCATTATAAGAGTCCTCGGTGCAGAGTTAATCTCATGTTGTAGTCTTGGTCCAAGCCTGTGTGCTCTTTCCATCATAATTGTCCCCCGAAGTGGAGCCACCTCCAGCGCCTCTGGTATCCAGCTCTCCAGAAAGCCACAGGCGTCCTTGCCCTCTGCGCCCTCAGGTAAATTAACAAGCCTTATATTGGAGCGACGTGACTGAGCTTCCAGGTGCAGTACTTTCTCTTCGAGGTCTTTATTTTTCCTCTCTAAATTTTTCACTTTCTCTTGGAGCACGGTTGAATTATCTTCTGTTGTCAAAATCCTCACCTCTGCCTGTGTGACTCTTTCTGAGCAGTCTGTCAGGTCCTTCCTCACGTTTTCCATGGCGGTAATAATACCATCAAACTTAGATGAGAACTCAGACTTCATGTTGTTGATAGCTGCTAGTATAGTTGCCAAAGTGGTACCAGACTCAGTAATACCAGTAGTGCCAGTAATATCCACCTCCGACTGCTTCTTAGGGTCAGTGCTAGCGGAGGTGCCAGTATCAGCGGTAGGATTCATGTTGCTAGCGGTTAGCTTATCTTCAGTAGTTGTAGTTGTGAAATTAGTCAAGCTGGATTGATGTATCTGGCCACGGTTTGTCTTCTTTGGTGTCATCGGTATTCTTTTAACGCTGGTGTTGTTGTCGGGCCGGTTAACACATATGAAATGGCTTTTAGAGAGGATTTAGAGATTTGAATAGCAGAGCAGTCTTACATGCGTCTCCTCAGCAAGCCGCCATAACCGGAAGTCCCTATCTCAGAGCTTTTATTTGTTTACAGTGTTAGCATCTTAGCAGCGGCTCTAACTAATGGAGCTACTGTCTGCAAGGCCACTTTTAAAGGTCATCTTCCTATCCCTCGATAGTCGTGGGAAGTGGTATGATTATATTACTCTTCTTGAGGTCCAAAAGGCTGTGTTCCTGCATTTTTGATGCTGAAGTTGTCATGAGCCGAGCTGGTGGTTTCCCAAGCTCAGGCTTCATGGCGGGCTCCTGTTCTATATTATCTGTGTTTTATGCTACCTTTGGCTTTCCATATGTTTATCTGTGCCACTTGCCTCTGGTAGCCACTCCCCCTCTCTCCTGTCAGTTTCTGACAGGTGATTCCAATCTGTCATTGTCTGTCCTCTCCCTGCTCAGGTTCACACATTCACACACTCTCTCACCCTTACGCACACAATTATCGACACCTGCTCTCCATCTGCTCTACAATCACTTTCTCGCACCAGCAATCACTGTGATCATCAGGGCTGGTGTTACTTAAACCCTGTCCGTACTCCTGTGTATTGTCAGTGTATTGTATAGTCATCTGCCTGCACGCAGTAAGTCGTTCTGTTCAGTCTACTCCTTGTTTTGGGGCTTTTTCCTCTGGACTATGTTTGCTGTTGTTTCCTCAGAGCCTAGCTCCGACACATCCATGTAAGTCCTGCTTCCTGGTTTACATTTCTTGTTTTTCCCCAGCGGCCAGTGTTACCCTGGGGCTGATGTGAACTGTTTTTCTCTAGTCCAAAACTTGACTCTACTGAACTGCATTTGCCTGCTGTGCAGCCTTCCTTTTGGAATCTTATGTTGGGGTTGTTGCTTTGTGATTCATGTTAATAAAACTCACTCTTCATTCGCAAGTGGGCTCATTTCTCCTCATTTGTGCGTGCGTTAAGCGCACACACATGACAGAATGCACTGACCATAACAGAGCCCAGCGGTGAAGTTGAGTGTAGCCTGTTTCACCTTTGTGTGCTATTTTCCCCCCTTTTTCACTCACTCGTGTTGGAGCACCATGGATGAAGTGGAGCTACGTGGCGTGTGTGTCCTGGAGGACCTTTTAGTGCGAGCCCAAACCTCTGGGACCCCTGAAGCAGTCCGTGGAGCCCGGGATAGCACAGCATGTTTGATGGAGAGGCATCCCAGCCTGTGAAACTGTCCGGAGGCCACTGACGTCTTTACCACCATTCACTCCCTTCCTTGTGAGGGCAGGAGGCCGCTGCAACACCGGAGCCGTCATCCACAAAGAGGAGGAGGAGACGTATCCATGATAAGATGCCTCCAGCATCTCCCACGACGGATCCGCTCCCGTCTCCGGAACCCCAGCTGGCTCTCTCCATAAAGGAGCGGCGCACATTGAACTGCTTGGAGGCTGCCTTCTCTTGGACGCAGAAGCCGTTTATTCAGAAGGACGTCCGAGCAGCTCGATACACCACTGAGGAGGTAATGAGGTTTAATCCCAGTCTTTAGAGTTACCTGGGGGTGGCTGACATGGTCTTCGCCATCTTCTCTCTGCCTTTTGGGGAGGAGTCTTTGGTGTTGGGATCATCTCCATCGCCGAAGAAACACTCACGACGGTGGAAGCCTTCCCCTGACCGTAGCTCTCCTGCTCCTATCCCGCCTCCTCCTCCAGAGCCAGAGCTCGCTCAACCCACGGAAGAACTGGAGGAACGCAGACAGGTGTTGCTGGCGGAGACTGAGCTTCTCCTGGAGGTGAAGCTGTGGCTACTCCTGGAATTGGCAACAGAGTTTGAGGAATTAGCCCCGAGGGAAGCGAAGCTCCTGTTGGAGGTAGAGCACGTTTTCACCTCAGAGTCTCCTTCTCCTCTGCGTCAGAACTCAGAACTCAGAACTCAGAAAAGATTTATTGCCAAATACATTCACAGTAAATAACTGATAAATATACGAGGGATTTGACTTGACACTGAGAACGGCATAGTTGACATTTTCAGTGACGCGGCAGCGTCAGTGACGCGCCTGTCAGCAGAATGGGAACAGAAGAGGGGAAGGGAGGGGGAGGAAAACACAATAGGAGAGAGAAAAAACATAGTTAATCAGAATAACGCTCGTATAAGCTCATATAAAGCTCAAATGAGCCAAATTTTGACCACACAGAAAAAAACCCTCTATGCACAATTAGCAGACACTATAGATCACACAAACAAGAGTTGAGAGAGGCAGTGTATATATGAGTCAGTATATATGTATGTATCAGTTCGTGTAATGTTGTGTGCATTTGTGTAGTGTAGGTGTGACAGTTGCTAGTGAACAGCAGAGGGCGCCTCCAGGCAGTAGATAGATGTTATAGTCATGTGACTTATAAACAAGTCCGGAGTCTGTCTCTTCGCTTGCAAATAAAGGCACATGGACTGTCCTTGAGAAGTTCATCCACTGAAGACAGCAGCTGTCTGTCGATTGTTTGGGCTAGCAGCCACCACTACTGCTTATCTCATCAAGGAGGAATGTAAACAGGGCATCAAAACAAGGTCAAATCTACACAGCTCAGAGCCCACGGAGAATAGAAATTTCCTCTCTTCATGCGCTTGTGCTTCATAATTTTAATATTACAGGCTTAAACAGGCATTCCATTCCATGGAGAGCACGGGGCTCCAGATGTATTCCTTCACTGAATCACTGTCATTCAGTTCACCGTTTGCCGCTACACGTGTACTCCCCAACTGGTCAAATTTGATGAAGGAGCTTGCTGGGTCCGCTTTGATCAGCTCTCTCACCTTCCTTCAATTTCTGATACATCAGGGAACTTCACAGCCAAAAATAGAAGTCCTGAGATCATATCCAATAATGTTTCCTGCCAAATCTCCACAGACGCATGACTTCCAATGTCCATGAGTCTCCTCTTGGGTTCCTCCTGACCCGATCTTCTTTTGAAGTGGTGACAATCACAGTTAAGCCGCTTTCCAGATCCATAATTTCCATTTAGATTAAGATTCAGCAGAAGAGCGACTAAACACAGACAAAAACACAACATTGCAAGCTAGGATCAGAAGGGAAAGAGAGAGGATTAGAAAAGGCGTCTGCTCTCTCTCAGAAGCGGAAGTGAAGGTCGTTCCCGGAGGTCTCGCCCAAAGGATTCCATCACCATCCAGCCACCAACCCCTCTTTCACCGGATGAGCAGAATCCTGCAGCAGAGCCGTTTGTTTCCCCCGAGGCGTCGCCTGCAGCCATCTCCTCCATTGCTGTTACCTCCGCAATGTGGAGAGTCCTTTTTTCCCTCTGGATCCATCTGCCCCCGTGCCTGTCTGGGGGGCTTCTCCACCATATATAGCCGAGCCCAGAGTCGCCATGGACACGGAATGGTATGAGAGTACTCCGGATGCTGCTGGAGACATCGAGAACCAGGAGAACAGGCAAGTTCTTTCTCATTTTCCTATTATTAATGAACAATTTTGCCTGTTCCCTGGCCAAGAGACTCAGGTCCTGCAGTTCCCCGAGTTCTCTGCACCAGCGGTGTGTAATAACTCCTCACCGATCCTTTCTGTGTCTCCTCTGTGTGCTCCTGTGAGCTCGCCGGTTCCAGATCCAAGTCACCAGACGGAGGAGAGGTCTGAGGCCCTGGAGGATCTGGTGCCAGGGTTGGCGGTGGGGCAGCCCTCAGCCGCCACGTCGGATGGGTCGTCAACATGGGGGAGATCACCTGGGGCCCCAAGACTGTAGTCACTATCACGCCTGCTGTGTGAGTCGTCGCTGCAGAGCCATCCGCAGAGCTGGGTCTCCTGGAGGCTGGGCCTAGGACGTCATCGCAGGGATCGACGGAGTCCTGGATGGCGGTGGAGCCCAAGTGCAGGTAAGCACTCTCGTTTGTTTCTCTTTCTCCCAAATTAGAGCAAACTTGTCTGGCTCTTGGTGAGGAGAGTCGGGGGCAGCCCTGAGCTGCACCTGAACCCACCTCGCCGGGCTCCGCCGCTGCCAGCAACCCGAACCACTTTCTATCTTCTGTCATTCCCGAGCATCTTCCTACGGTTGCCGGGGAGGATCCACCACTGCCAGGGGTCCCTGCTGATCCGGTCCAACCTGCCGGTGTCGACAACAGTCCAGTCTCCCCGGTGGAGGTCAACGCAGGGGTTCTGTCCCAATCGGGGACCTCCGTGGGTGCAGCGTTTTCCCAGCCTGAGGGGCCATCGTTTCCTGGATCGCCGGAGTCCTGGATGGCAGTGGAGCTTGAGTTCAGGCAAGTATGCTCTACAGCTTCTTTTTTGCTCATTTTTGAGCCATCTTGCCTGACTCTTGGTGAGGAGAGCCAGGGGCAGCTTGCTGCTGCACCCAGGCTCACCCCGCCGGGCTCTGCCGCTGCTGGCGACCCTGACCACATCCTTCTCTCCCTATCTCTGAGCTTCCTCTCAGGGTCGCCGGAGAGCAGTCAGCTACACCTGAAGCCACCGATGATCCAGATTGGTCGCACGAGGATGCTGCTGAGCTCCAGCCAAAGTCCACCGTGGGTGCAGCAGAGCTCCAGCCGGAGTCCACCGCGGGTGCAGTGGAGCTCCAGCCGGAGTCCACCGCGGGTGCAGCGGAGCTCCAGCCAGAGTCCACCACGGTTGCAGCAGAGCTCCAGCTGGAATCCACCATGGGTAAAATGAAGGCCCAGTTGGGGTCCACCGTGGGTGCTGCTAAGCTCCAGCCCGGAGCCTCCGTGGATGCTGCCTTGTCCCAGACCGGGACCACCGTGGGTGCTACGATGTGTCAGGCTGGGACCACAGAGGGTACTGCCGGTCAGTTTGAGGATGCCGTGGCCCTTACTCCTCACCCTGACGCCATTGTGGTCCTCCGCCCTCCGCCACCAGTCACCGTGAGGGTTCCTCTCCCTTGGTCCAGCCACCCACTTTAAAGCCTTCTGGTGGTTAGGCCACCTCCTCATGCTTCCATCCGGTCCTGGTGGCCTAACAATGCCAACCGCCTGAAGAACTAAATTTTCGGGTCAGGTGGCGTATTTGCTCTGGCAGGCCGCCTGGCGCTGTTCAGCGGTCCGTGTGCTGGGCCTGGGTTGCTGGCAGACCACCTGATCGGCCCCGTGTCTCCACCCTTTGGTCCTGGGACTTTGGTCAGCCCCCTGAACTATTGGGCTCCTTGGCCTGGGGGGCTTAGTCTTATGTCTCTGGGTTTTGGGGTGGTGTATTGTTGTTTTTTCTGTTGCAGTCCTGAGCAGGGTTGTTTTTTGTTATTCCCTCCTAGCCTGTTCCCCCTCACCGCCCGCCCTGGGTAGTTTGTTGCAGTTCCTGTTTGGGGGGGGGGGCAGGTTGTCTCTGTCCTTGATTATACTCTGGGTGTCTGGTATTCACCCCTTGAGAGGGGGGCTCTGTCATGAGCCGAGCTGGTGGTTTCCCAAGCTCAGGCTTCATGGCGGGCTCCTGCTCTATATTATCTGTGTTTTATGCTACCTTTGGCTTTCCATATGTTTATCTGTGTCTCCTGCCTCTGGTAGCCACTCCCCCTCTCTCCTGTCAGTTTCTGGCAGATGATTCCAATCTGTCATTGTCTGTCCTCTCCCTGCTCAGGTTCACACATTCACACACTCTCTCACCCTTACGCACACAATTATCCACACCTGCTCTCCATCTGCTCTACAATCACTTTCTTGCACCAGCAATCACTGTGATCATCAGGGCTGGTGTTACTTAAACCCTGTCTGTACTCCTGTGTATTGTCGGTGCATTGTATAGTCATTTGCCTGCACGCAGTAAGTCGTTCTGTTCAGTCTACTCCTTGTTTTTGTCATGGTCTGAGCGCCGATCTTGTCCGCGCTCGGGTCATGCAGTATTTTCCTCCCATTCTGTATTTAGTCCCGGTGGGCTCTCTGAGCTCTTATACTGACAGCATCTCAGCTGGGCTTTCGGCTGTCAGAGCCAAGCAGCACAGCTGGTGCTGATTCAGCTGATGACACCCTCATCAGCTGATTAATTATCCTGCCCTATTTAAGGGAGCAGCTCCTGTCACTCGGGGCTGTGACCTCGCATTTTCCAGACTGGTTTCCCTACGTCCGAAGCCAGTTCCTTTCAGCATCCTATTCGCATGTAAGTGTTGTATCCTTGTCTCCCTAGTTCTCAGTATATCATAGTGTGTCTTAGTCCTAGTCCTTATTTGTGTTTTGCCCCACGAGGCTCATTATTTTGTAGTGTATGTCTACCTTTAATAAATGTGTAAACTCTACGGCTGCCTATAGCGTCTCATTAGCGGTCTGCAAGGACCGCTCTATGACAGCAGGTTGCAGCCACGAGACAGCGGTGACCATGAGTTTGCACTGTTTGGGCTTGTAGTTTTTTCCTTTTGTGTGTACCAGTGTGCTGGGAGATGGCGTCACCACCCAAGGGTTATGCCATGAGTTTAGGCCACGAGCTAGTCATGGCTCTCATCGAGATCGATGGGATCCTCGCCAGCGCTCATAGTCACCCCGTCCCCAGCAGCTCGCGCTGGTACCTGGACCTCGCTGAGGCAACTGTTAACCGCCATCCTCGCTACACTGACCACCCTGAAATCACGGCGAGGATGGCAGACATCTCTGCTCACCGGGAGAAGCTCTGTGGGCTGGAGGGAAACTCCGGCATGAAGCTGAAGAGGAGGCATCCTCGCTCCTCGCCTCCTGATCCCATTCCTGTCCCTCGTCCAATCCAGGAGTTCGCACCATCCAGGGGTCATCCCCAGCGGAGAAAGACGTCAACCGAGATTCCCTCTGAGGAACGCAGTGAACAGCTGTGATCCTCCAGGACCGTGTGGCTGCGGCTCGCTCTGCCTCCCATCCATCGGAAATCATAAAGCATGTGACGGCGGAAGTTAGGCTGGTGGAGCTCACCCTGGAGCTCCATAATTTTCCCGAATACGCCGAATTGTTGGCTTCTGTTTCTGCGCAGCAGCGGCGGTTCCCTGACCTCACTTTTGCCTCGCCCTCTGCCAGTAAACATCATCACAAAGCCCATGTTAAGCCTCAGCAAGATCCCCGTCCGGATCCAGTTCCAGGTCGCCGTAGGAACTCTGCCTCCCAGCCAGCTGTTACTCCTGCGTCACGACAGGAGGAAAATCCAGCAGCCTCCGCCTCCTGGTCATCTGTCCCTGCTGTTCCGTCAGCTCCTCATAACCGGATCGCCTCAGCTGTTTCTCCCTCCTCCTCGACGCTCTCTCCAGCTGTTGTGAGCTCCATGAGTCCTGCCCCGGCGATGCCCGTCATCAATCCTGTGCGAACGGCTCCTCCTTGTCTTCCTGGGGAGCCCTCTATCACCATCCAGCGGGAAAAGGGAAGAACCAAGCCCACCGCAGCAGCTTCCATCGGCCCTCAGCAGATCAGGCAAGTGTCTTTTCATTCTCTTCCTTCACAGGGTGAATTGCCTTGTTTGATCCCTGGGGGTGGAGTTCGGGGTTCACAGTCCCCTGAGCTCCCTCCACCTGCTGCAGTGATTAATTATGAACCTGCTACCTTTGTGTCTCCTTCACCTGAGCGTTCTTCGGTGCCAGGTCTACGCCGTCGGACGAGGAAGGAGCCTGCAACCCTGGAGTACCTGGTTCTGGCCCCGCAGCCACGTCATGGGCAAAGGAGGAGGGTGGACTGCAATTTGGAGCCTGCGCCAATGAGCAAGCATCCCCGGGTCTCCACAGAGGGACAGTCCGACCCGGCAGGTCACGGATCCCCTGCCACCACACCATGCGGGCCCTCGGCATGGACGTCAGCATCAGGGAATCCCCGGACTGTGGACACTATCATGCCGGCTGCAGAGCCCACCGTAGCCAAGTGGGAACCAGAGGAGGACCTTCTACCTTCTGAATCCGGATCGCCGAAGTCCTGGACAGTGGCAGAACTCGAGATCAGGCAAGTGCTCTGTTTTGTCTTTCTCCTGTTTATTCTGGAACATTTTTGCCTGTCTCTCGTGGAGACGAGCCGGGTGCAGCCGTCCGCTGCATCCGAGCTTGTCTCGCTGGGCTCTGTTGCTGCCGGTGATCCTGATCCCGGTTCTCTTTCTTCTCCTGAGCCTTCTCCCAGGGTCACCGGTGTTGAGTCGATTCCGGTCGCAGTTCTGGAGGTTCCGGGTTCAGGTTTGGAGGCCGTCCCTGGTGCTGCGTCGGCCTAATCGGGGTCCGTCGTGGGTGCAGCTCTGACCCAATCGGGGTCCGTTGTGGGTGTGGTTCTGGCCCAATCGGGGTCCGTCGTGGGTGCAGCTCCAACCCAATCGCGGTCCGTCGTGGGTGCTACATTGACCCAATCGGGGTCTGTCGTGGGTGTGGTTCCGGCCCAGTCGGGGTCCGTCGTGGGTGCAGCATGGTCCCGCTTGGGACCCAACGAAAGGGCAGCGCCAGTCCGTGTGGAGTTCGGAGAAGGAGCTGCAGATCCTCCACCAATCGACACCAGGCTGGTCCCTCATTGTTTCCCCGATCCCTTTTATTCTCCACCTGGTGCCATTGGGATTTCCCTTACTCAACCCGGCTCTCCCTCGTTATCCCTTTCAGTAGGGAGGCTGCCTCCGAGCTCTTCCCTTCGGTCCTGGTGGCCTTTTGACACGGGTCGGCTGCCTGGGAGACTCCTTCGCCGGTTTGGCGTTCTGGGTCGGCCACCCAACAAACTGAACTCTCTGTTCGGCGACCTGGTCTGGCCGCCAGAGGTACTGTTTCTCCGGGCCACTCCGGATACTGTTTCTCCGGGCCACCTGAACTCATCCTTGTTCCCCTGCCTGCGATCTGGATGCTAGATACGGGTAGACCGCCTGAACTATTATTTTTTCCTTATTCCATTGTGCTCTGCCTGCCGTCATCCCTGTGTTTTTTTCTCCTCTTCCCTCTCCCTGGAAATATTTGGGATGCGTTTGGGTTTTGGTTTATGAACTATATTGCACTGTTTGTATTTCGCCGCTCTTCAGCATGTTTTTTTTTCTTCTTTCATTTTCCACTGCTGTAGTCTGTATATGCGCTTTTGTCGCCCCTGCCAGTTTATTTGGATTTGTGGAACTGTCCATGTCTTGCCGCTATTTAGCGTGATTTTGTGTTTTCTTTTTCTCTGGTTGAGAGACGCCTGTGTATTATGGTTGTTTAACCTTGTGTCTGTTATTTGCATTCTTTGTTCTGTCTTCTACCTGTGCGTTATGGAGTATATTTGTGGGTTTTGTTTCCTTGCTCTGTCATGCACCATGCTCATATTTGTTCTGTATTGGCCCTTGTCATTGTTTTTTTTTCCTCCGGTTCCTTTCCTTGGTGTTTTTTTTCCCTTTTTTTTTTACTCTTGCCCGCTGAGCCTTTTTCCCCCTCCACCCACCCTGGGTGGGATTTCATAGCCTTCTGGGTGGGGGGGGGGAGGCTTGGATGTTACGTTTACACCCAGAGTGCGTTCTTTGGGGGGGGAGTACTGTCATGGTCTGAGCGCCAATCTCGTACGCGCTCGGGTCATGCAGTATTTTCCTCCCATTCTGTATTTAGTCCCGGTGGGCTGTCTGAGCTCTTATTCTGACAGCGTCTCTGCGGGGCTTCCGGCTGTCAGAGCCAAGCAGCACAGCTGGTGCTGATTCAGCTGATGACGCCCTCATCAGCTGATTAATTATCCTGCCCTATTTAAGGAAGCAGCTCCTGTCACTCGGGGCTGCGACCTCGCATTTTCCAGACTGGCTTCCCTACGTCCAAAGCCAGTTCCTTTCAGCGTCCTATTCACATGTAAGTGTTGTATCCTTGTCTCCCTAGTTCTCAGTATATCATAGTGTGTCTTAGTCCTAGTCCTTATTTGTGTTTTGCCCCATGAGGCTCATTATTTTGTAGTGTATGTCTACCTTTAACAAATGTGCAAACTCTACGGCTGCCTATAGTGTCTCATTAGCGGTCCGCGAGGACCGTTCCATGACAGTTTTTGGACATTTTCCTCTGGACTATGTTTGCTGTTGTTTCCTCAGGGCCTAGCTCCGACACATCCATGTAAGTCCTGCTTCCTGGTTTACATTTCTTGTTTTTCCCCAGTGGCCAGTGTCACCCTGGGGCTGATGTGAACTGTTTTTCTCTAGTCCAAAACTTGACTCTACTGAACTGTATTTGCCTGCTGTGCAGCCTTCCTTTTGGAATCTTATGTTGGGGTTGTTGCTTTTTGATTCATGGTAATAAAACTCACTCTTCATTTGCAAGTGGGCTCATTTCTCCTCATTTGTGCATATGACAGAAGTCATTGTTTTTGAACAAGGAAAGTGTACCGTTTCAGTGACAACTCCACGTTCTAAACTAGTAGCGGAAGTTGCGCACATAATTCAAGGCATCATGGGGGCTAGGAATAAGGTGGATAGAAGAATTCAGAAAAGAAAACAGATATTCTTCCTCTTTGTTAATAGCTCAGTTACAATTAGTATTTTAAATGAATTTCAAGTAAGCCATTTGATACAAGAGAATATTTTACATTTATAAATATGCCGGTGGTCTCCAGAATATTTTTGACTGGTTTTAGCATTCAATTCTTGATTTAATGTTAAAGTAAACACATATCATTAACATTGCTTCCATTCCATGAAGTGTAGATCTGAATTGTTTCCACTTTCTTGTTTACAACTGCATTAAATAATTAAACCAGTCTACATGCTGAGTCCCCTTATTGTGTCTCTCACAAGTTTGTTCAGTTAAGTATAGAATATTTCAGTAGATTCATAAAATATTAATAGTGCTAATTTATGGATGTTAAAAATAACTGTCAATATCAGGGTTAACACTGATGATGAGGACTTTGGAGGATGTAAGAACTGTATTTGGTAATTTCCTACCTTGTTCCACATTTCCTCCTTGTAGAAAGCAGGTTTGCTGGTAAGCATGCCAGTCTCTCATGGTTTCATGTTTTTCTAGCGTAGTAGAATAATTTCATTTTTGTAAGCCGTCTTTTAAAACCACCACCATAGAGAGCCTAAGTCACGCCCCCTCTACTTCCACATATGGGACTTTAAATAGAAAAAAACTCTCTGTCATGAATGGCCCTTTGGGACAGAGAGATGAGACCCACGCACTGAACTGTCGTTAGTGAAATTTATTACAAATCAACAGATGTAGAGTAAAACAAGAAGTTCAAAGTACAAGGTACAACAATGGAGAAAAACCTACAAGTATAATGCGCCAGAGCGAGGCAGGGCTCTGGCGGAGACAAGGAGAATGTCCAACAATAAGACAGTGGCATTGCGGCGGTATGAAAAAATAAGCAGCGATGCTGAGGTTTTAACAGGTTTTATTAAATCATACCGCCGTCACGAGCTCCGCTCCCGGTGCCGTGCATGCGCGCCGGGAGCGAGCCCAGCGGCTCTCGGAGAAGGAGGACACAAAGTCTGTGTCCAGCAGCAGCAGTTGAGGAAGTGGAATTGAGAGAGCGAGTTACAGAACCTGTGCAGTATTTATACCCAACTCAGACAATACATCAATGCGGATTCACAGCAGTTGGTACGATCAAAGGGACTGCAGAACAGGCATGAGACATTTGCATTTAAGAGACCTACATAACAATAGGCAGATTTGCTAGCCTCTGCTCCAGGTGCAGGACAAAGAGGTTACAAGGCACATCTACATATTGATCTCAGCCTCTAGGTCACAGTAAGGACAGGACGCATGAACACTATACATGAATGGCACATTACATCACAATACATGAATGGCACATTACATCACAACACATGCATGGCACATTACATCACAATACATGAATGGCACATTACATCTCAGTAGTGCAGCGGGAAAAACCAAGAGAAGAGAGCTGACTGTCCTGTGTGTTGTGGGGGGGTTGAATCAACCCGCCACAGCATAAAGCAAAGAAAAAGCTCCCCCTAAATAGGAACAAAATCAAATACATGAGTGATAGCAGGTGTGGGTTCACATGAGCAGGCAAAAGGTAACAATGAATCAATTGAATGAATTGGGATCAGCTGGGAGAGAGGAGGGAGTAAACGGCTGGAGTTGACAGATGACAGGGCAACACCCACGCAGAGCACCAAACTGGAAACGCTGCCTGACAGCTGTCAACCCAGGGAGAGAACACCAAAGGACAAATACGATGAATAGGCATCAAAAACAGATTAATAAATAATTACAAATAGGAATGAAACATGAGCGTAAAAACTGAAGCCTAAACAGAAAAATAGAAAGCAGTACAAAAACTCAAAAGCACAAAATACAACAAATGTATCTAAATACAAAGAAAAAGCCGCAAGACTGAGTCTGGCAGAACCAGAACTCAGCTCATGACAGAGCCCCCCTTTCAAGGGGCTGACCCCAGACACCCCAGAATAACACCAATAGAAAAAGAAAAAAAACTGCCCCCCCCCCCAGCAGGGCACAACAATAACCCATCAAGGGTGGGTGGTGGGGGGAACAGGCTAGGAGGGAACAAAACAAAACCCCGCTCAGGACCCACACCAGTCAAACCCCCAACCCCCTATGACCCCTGAACCGAGGAGCTGAACAGTTCAGGCCAGAGTCCCAGGCCCACCAGATTGTATAACCGTACAAGTCAGGTGGCCTCTGTAGCATCTTCTCCTCAGGCTAATTCAGGAAATCACTCTTCTCCATCTTAAAGAAACTCTCACTCAACTCTGGTCAAGAATTCCTGTGTCTTCATCATTCAGGACCCCATTGTAAACAATTTCCTGTTTGTGGAGAAACCTGATAAGAACTTGCTTCTAAAGGATTTAAAAGCTCAACAGTACCTCCTAGTTGACATCTACGGAATATGTTTCATTACTTGTGCAATTTGGAACTGCTATTTCTGACTGAACATTAGCACTTTTTATAGCCTGCATCCCACAGGGTAACTCTGGACACTGAAAATCATCGTCCTTTTGATCGCCAATAAGGGTTTGCAATAATTCATTAATCCTTGATTTAAATGTGAGTGCATGTCTTAGGAATGTCTTTTTTATGAATGTTATTCAAATGAATGTTAAAATTATCAGTAATAGTATAAATGCATGGTCACTGAATATTAGCCTTGAGTCACTTAATTTAGTTAGATTTTATATTGAGTATATAATGAATTTCATAGGAACTGAATTAACGTTTTCTGAAACTTGTGAGTCAGCTATTTCTGACCAATCCCCCAGGCTGCTTCTCTGTTGGATAACACCCTTGCATTTGATTGGCTGTTCACAGACAAAGCATTGTTCCCTCATTGGACAAAAGCCCATTCAAACCCCTCTTTATGGAAGATAATTGGGCCGTCTTGCTGTCAGTCACACTTTTATGGTATCAGAAGCGCAACCCTTTAAAAACAGAGAGGGAGCCACCCTACTCAGTCTTTGAGTTTTTCTGTTGTTTTTCGTTGCTTTGAGTTGTCTTTGTCTAAGTTGTTCTGTGAGTTTTAAGAAGTCTTTTGTGTGTGTCTGAACCTTGTCAAGTCCTGCGCTAGCTTTCTTAAATTGTCTTTTGATAGGTTTTTGCCTGTTTCCTGGTAACTGAGGAGAAACCATCCTTTTTCTATGAGCTCACCTTTAAAGAGAGTTAAACTCTCAAATCCTTTTTTTTCTTCACCTCAGAAGCCATGCTTATTCTATTGAACATTTTTTTTCTTGGACTTTTGACTTTTCCTGCCATTAAAGTGGACTGATAGAGATTTTTGGACCTTCTTTTTCTGCCTCGCCCACATATGACAACGCTAAGGGCTTGAAGCGTTTTCCTTTGCATATATGCTTTCCTGGGTCACGGCAGTAAAAGAACTCACTAAATTTTGAGACTGACTTCATTAAGTAATTGAAGGTAGGGAAATTAATTAATTGAAATTAATTAACAATTCGTTCTTTGAGAACTGGTGCCCCCTTTTTATGAGTGCTTTTCTGTTTTATTTAGTGAGTGTAGGGGTGACTGTTTAACTCTGTCCCCTCGCACACCCACTATTAAATAAAATAAATAATTCCTGTACCTTATTACACAATATTTTATTAAATATCACAACACCTCCCAGGGAATATGGGCCACCCAATTCTGCAGCAGTCTGTCAGGTGGCCTGCCAGAGTTCTTCAGCCACCCGAACAGAAGAGGTGGCCCAGGAGGAGGCCGCCCGACAGGGAGGACGAATAGTGAGCTGGCAAGGGGAGTCGACAGAACCACGATGGCGTCTGGCAGTGGAGGAGGAACCATGACGGCATCTGGCAAAGAAGGAGAGGATACCACGACGGTGTCTGGCGAAGGAGGGGGAAGCACAACGCCCTTAGTCAGGCCAGTGGCACCCTCGGTGGTCTCGGATTGGGACAAAGCTGCAACCGCGGTGGCTCCAGGCTGGAGCGGAGCTGCACTCTCAGTGACTCTGGGCTGGAGTGGACCTGCACCCTCGGTGGCTCCAGGCTGGTGCGGCGCTGCACCCTCTGTGGCTCCGGGCTGAAGCAGTGCTACACCTTTGGTGGCTCCAGGCTGAAGTGGAACTGCACCCGCGGTGGCTCCGAGCTGGAGCATTGCAGCACCCACGGTGGTTCCGGGCTGGAGCGGAGCTGCACCCTCGGTGGCTCTGGGCTGGAGTGGATATGCACCCTCGGTGGCTCCGGGCTGAAGTGGAGCCACACCCTCGGTGGCTCTGGGCTGAAGCGGAGCTGCACCCGTGGTGGCTCCGAGCTGGAGCATTGCAGCACCCGCGGTGGTTCCGGGCTGGTGTTTGGCTGCACCCACAGTGGTTCCGGGCTGGAGCATTGCAGCACCTGTGGTGGCTCTGGGCTGAAGCAATGCTGCACCCACGGTGGGCCGGACTGGACCAATGCTGCACCCTCGGTGGACCCGGACTGGGCCAGTGCTGCACCCACGGTGGACCCCGGGCTGGGTCGTAGTGCCCATGGTGGGCACTACGACTGGAGCACAGCACCCATGTTGGGTCTAGACTGGGGCACAGCACCCATGAGGGTCCCCGACTGGGACACAGCACCCACGGCAACTCGGACCAATGAGGAGGAACCCAGATGACAGTCTCGGGCAGAGAATGAGCTACACCTACAGAGGTCCCGGGCTGGGACAGAGCACCCGTGATGACCTCAGCGGGGGGAGCTGGACCCACGACAACCTCAGGCCACAAGCCTGGACCCACAGAGACATCTGGCACAGATGGATCTTCCCCAGCAACTCTGGGAGAGGGCTCAGAAAAAAACAGACAAAGGAACAGGGTCAGGGTCACCGGCAGCAACGGAGCCCGGCAAGGTGAGCTCAGGTGCAGCTGACGGCTGCACTGGGCTCCCCTCACCAAGAGCCAGACAAGACCTCTCCAAAACAGATATGAGGAAAACAAAGGAGATCACTTGCCTGAGCTCGAGCTCCACCACCGTCTAGGACTCACTCAATCCAGGAGATGGCTCTCTGTGCTCGGCCCTCTGGAAGTCCAACTCTGACTCTGCTGCAGCGACCCCTGCAGCAGGCATGGTGGTTGGTGCAGTCTCGTTGCCCCCAGTTGAAGTGACCCACGCTGGTGGCTCGTCCGGCGTAGAAGCTGGGGGTCGGCTCACCGCTGGCACTGGAACTAGGTCCTCCAGGGCTACAGGCTCCTCCAACATCCAACAGTTGAGTTCTGGGGCTGGCAGACACTCAGGGGCGAGAGGAAGAGACACAGAGTGGGCAGGTGAGAAACTGGTAGCTGTAGCAGGTGGTGAGTGCTCAGGGGACTGTATACCCTGAGCCTCACTACTGGGAATCAGACAAGGCATATCATTATAAAATGAAAATGAATGAAATGACACTTGCCTGTATTCCCGGGTTGTGATGTTTTCTGCTGCAGCTGGCGTGTAGTCATCCCTCTCTGTGTCTACGGTGGAAGCGGGCCCCTCAGAGGATCGTGGAGGAGCCACCCCTGCAGGTACGGAGATGGGCAGAGCTGGAGAAGAAATGGCCAAACCCTCAGCAGTGGGAAAGGACACCAAGGAGAAGGGAGAGGCAGCAGCTGCGGGAAAAGTAGGTGCTGGGAAGGCAGCTAGAGGGGAAATGACAAAGAAAGCACTGCTGCGGAGGTCTTCTCCCTTGGTGAAGGAGGGGCTGCTGACTGGGAGGCAAAGGCATTTTTCCGGCAGCCCGGAGCAGGATGACGGCATCTCGGAGCTGGCAATGCGGGAGCTGGAGGCGAAGCTGGCGAGCAGGGAGGGGTGAAGGACGTCTGCCGTGGAGGGCATCTCCTTGTTGGTTTCAGCTCTGCTGGAGATGGCCCCATCGTCAGCTCGGGAAACGATCGTTGCAGCGCGGAAACCGTAGACAACAGTTCCGCATATTGGGCATATTTCCACAGACCGGGGTGTGCCTCCAGGATTCCCACCACTCCATTCAAACTCTCCCAGGTGTTTTGGGGTCTGTGGGCGGCGAGAGCTTCATCCACAAAACTTTGGATAAAGTCAGCAGCCCACTCCTCTTCCAGCCTCGGGGACCCCACTGCAATCTCCCTTTATTAGATGGAGGTTGACATGCCGGGGACATGATTAGCTCCAAAGACAGGTGAAAGAAAGGCACAAAAAGACTGAAAAGAAAAAAGGCAAAAATCTACTAACAACAGCAGCTGGGTCTCAACTGGCCGCTATCTACTGTCATGAATGGCCCTTCGGGGCAGAGAGACGAGACCCACGCACTGAACTGTCGCTAGTGAAATTTATTACAAAAACAACAAATATAGAGTAAAACAAGACGCTCAAAATATAAGATACAATGATGGAGAAAAACTTATGAGTATAATGCACCAGAACGAGGCAGGGCTCTGGCAGAGACAAGGAGAATGTCCAACGATAAGACAGTGGCTAAAAGGAAAGAAAAAGTTCCCCTTAACTGAGGACAAAACCAAATACATGAGTGGTAACAGGTGTGGGTTCACATGAGCGGGCAAAAGGTAACAATGAAAGAAGATTGGGATCAACTGGGAGAGAGGAGGGAGTAACGGCTGGAGTTGACAGGTGACAGGGCAACGCCCACGCAGAGCACCAAACTGGAAACGCTGCCTGACAGCTGTCAACCCAGGGAGAGAACACCAAAGGACAAATATAATGAATAGGCATCAAAAACAGATTAATAAATAATTACAAATAGGAATGAAACATGAGCGTAAAAACTGAAGCCTAAACAGAAAAATAGAAAGCAGTACAAAAACTCAAAAGCACAAAATACAACAAATGTATCTAAATACAAAGAAAAAGCCACAAGACTGAGTTTGGCAGAACAATCAGAACTCAGCTCATGACACTCTCCATTGAAATGAATGGCAACAGCGAAATTATCTTTTGATCCCAATTTAATTTTGCCATGAATGACAAATATGATGTTTATCAATTTAAAAGATAAATTTCCAAACAATTAAAGTTGTTGGTTGTCATATAATAACAGAGTAATATTTAGTTTTAGTTTAAACGACTAGTGGATAACAACTCCCATCATCCCACGTCACTAAACACAGTAACAGTTTAGTGATTTAAGGTCCCATATGCGGAAGTAGAGGGGGAATGACTTAGGATCTCTATACTACGAACAAGATAATAAGTCACATCTGCTCTGTCACAGGTTTTCATGTCATGTTCCATAATGTAATACTGCTACCAATCTCTAATGTGTCTCAGAAACTGTGCCTTCACCCAATAACTGTACAACATATTTTTGAAATAAGGGCTGATCCGGCTACCTAGTTGAACTAGCACAGGCTAACAACAATTGCAAGTTTATAAGCTTTTACTCCACATAAACAAGAAAAAAAGGTGGCGAAATAAAACAAGATCACAGACTAGACGATCTACATGTTAACTTGAGTGGTAAAATGACCAAAACAATGGCCATTCATTAACTTACCCAGGATTATTAAGCAAACACTCTGATACATGAATAGTGATCTATGGAGAAAGTTCCATAGTTTGGAACTATTCACTGCTCCATGACCCACATGACTTCCGCCTTTCACAGCTTCTATAGAAGTCTACCAGAGTGACCCACCTCTCATATTATACAACGCTGGTCAGTACTGGAGTCATTTGCAGTGTTGCCAAGTCCGCTTATTATGAGCGACTTTGAGCTTGTTTTTCTCTAAATTCACTTGCAAATCTCATCAGTCGCGAGTTACAGGTTTTTTTTGGCTTGTTTAACATGTAGTTGCTTATTTGAGCTTGTTTTGCTGTCTGTGTGACAGCTCTCCCAGCTCCCAGCCTAAGTCAGGCCCCCTCTACTTCCACATATGGGACACTGATCTCTATAGAAAAGTTGGATGGCTCACGCCCCATTAGCTATTACAGAGCAGAGTGAGGCCACCTGGCTGCCGTGTTGGTGCGCCCGGGACACTCGGCGAGTTGGTGGGGAGTGGGTGGGTTTGATGGTGGACGGTGCCACTTTTGCCTTGGTGGCTTCCCGGGGAATTGACAGATTTGAGGCTTCTTGCTGTGGAGGCACGGCTTGTGGTCTTGTGCAGTCAGCGAACTATAGAAATCTACCAACTATAGAAATCGATTTCTGCAGTACACCGGTTGCGCGGGATTGTGGGCTGTGTCTCCGTGCCAAGAAATTCAGGATCTGTTGTTTTCTTGGGAGGTTGTTGAGATGGGGGTGGCGCCATTTGCCGCTGGATCCATTCATTCTCCGTTGGCTCACTGAATATTTTGGGTGTGCTGGTGTGGCGGCCGGGTTGGCTTCGCTTCTGAAGGCCAATGTGTTATGTCTGGAGTTAGGACAGCGGAGACAGGCGTTATGCTGACCTATAACTTAATTACAATTAGACACAAATGGTACACGTGTCGGGGGCTACTAGCTAGTAAGTTAACTGTAGGCTGCTACAGGGTGTGGTTGGCTTGAAGGGGAGGCGCCAAAGAGGACAACTTCCACCTACAGTCCTTCAGCGTGATGACATCACCCTGCCTGCGTCCTCATGTCCGTGCTGCCCGTTTTCTAATATATCAATATCCAACATTTACCTCCCCCTTGAAAAAAACAAAACATCATGGACATACTTAACCTAGAGCTCACAACAGCTCTCACTTTTTTTAAAAAAAAAAGAACAGAACCTCGGCCGCTGGGTAGACCATTGGCAGACCCTGGAAGACTGCGCTGATTATTCTGCCACTTTGGAGCAGTCATGCTCTGCTGAGCAGTTCCAAATAAAGACACCACTGAGACTCTCTTTGGGGCCCCTTGGTCAGCCCTCATGAGTGTGGCCCTGGAGGTGCTGCACGCGGTGGGGCTATTACCCCGCTGCAAAGTCCTAATCTGGATCCCACACTGACTGGATTGGTTCTGGGGCAGTTGTTTTCACCCTACGCAGATGGCTGGCATTCCATCTCAATCCATCGGCCAGCTGGAAAGTGGCTGGCCCCAACTGCGCAGCAACTCTCCATCATGCTGTCCTGCGGCGGCTCCTTGCTGTTTACGCTGGGCACTGATACGGGACAAGTCCAGATTCTGCCCCTCCTCCTCGCTGTCCTCTCGCTGCGTTCTCAGACTCGGAGCGGTTGTGTCCCTGTCTAGGAGCGTCGCACTCCCAACATCAGTGTTCCAAGAGAACCCAAGGTTGTTGCAGATGGTAAAACCCAGTTCTTAAAATAGGTTATAACCCAGGATATTATCCCTGTGTGTAGCAACCTGGAAAATTAATGCCGAGAGGGATCTTGACCCGTAGCAAACCGCCAGCGACAGGGTCCCTACTACGCTGATGCGTGTGTGCCCGTAGCCATATAATTCCGCTGGATTCTTCCCAATAGGATGGTCAGGGAAGAATCTCTTAAATGAAACCCAATTCAGCACTGACCTCACAGCGGTGGTGTCCAGCAGCAACAGCAAGTCGATGTCACCCAGCTTCAGCATGAAACACATGTACACTAAGCCTCCGGAGCTCACAGCACGGATGGTGGTCATTGATGGGGTTTTTTTGGGCTGGGTGGCTGGTCCGATGTCTGTCGTGACGATCGGCACTCCTTGGCGAAGTGGCTGAGTTTGCTGCAGTGTCTGCATCGCTGCCCCCTGGCTGGGCAGGAATGCACTCCCTCTTGGTGCGTCTGGGAGCCACAGCTGCCACATTCCCGACGTCTCACGGAACATACAGTGGTGTGAAAAAGAGTTTGCTCTCTTCCTGATTTCTCATATTTTTGCATGTTTGTCACATTTAAATGTTTCAGATCATCAAATAATTTTAAGTATTAGACATAGATAATACAAGTAAACACAAAATGCAGTTTTTAAATTAAGGTGTTTATTATTAAGGGGAAGAAAAAAAAATCAAAACCTACATGGCCCTGTGTGAAAATGTGATTGCCCCCTAAACCTAATAACTGGTTGGACCACCCTTAGCAGCAACAACTGCAATCAAGCATTTGCGATAACTGCCAATGAGTCTTTTACAGTACTGTAGAGGAATTTTGGCCCACTCGTCTTTGCAGAATTGTTGTAATTCAGCCACATTGGAGGGTTTTCGTGCATGTACTGCCTTTTTAAGGTCTTGCCACAGCATCCTAGTTGGATTCAGGTCAGCACTTTGACTAGGCCACTCCAAAGTCTTCATGTTGTTTTTCTTAAGCCATTCAGAGGTGGACTTGCTGGTGTGTTTTGGATCATTGTCCTGCTGCAGAACCCAAGTGCGCTTCAGCTTGAGGTCACAAACAGATAGCTAGACATTCTCCTTCAGGATTTATTGGTAGACAGCAGAATTCATGCTTCCATTTACCACAGCAAGTCTTCCAGGTCCTGAAGTAGCAACGCAGCCCTGGACCATCACACTACCACCACCATATTTTACTGTTGGTATGATGTTCCTTTTTTGGAATGCTGTGTTACTTTTATGCCGGATGTAATGGGACACACACCTTCCAAAAAGTTCAGCTTTTGTCTTGTCAGTCCACAGAGTATTTTCACAAAAGTGTTTGGGATCATCAAGATGTTTTCTGGCAAAACTGAGAAAAGCCTTTATGTTCTTTTTGCTCAGCAGTGGTTTTTGTCTTGGAACTGCGCCATGCAGGCCATTTTTTCCCAGTCTTTTTCTTATGGTGGAGTCATGAACACTGACCTTAAGTGAGGCAAGTGAGACCTGCAGTTCTTTGGATGTTGTTGTGGGGTCTTTTGTGACCTCTTGGATGAGTCATTGCTGCACTCTTGGGGTAATTTTGGTCAGCTGGCCAGTCCTAGGAATGTTCATCACTGTTCCATGTTTTCAACATTTGTGGATAATGGCTCTCACTGTGGTACGCTGGAGTCCCAAAGCTTTAGAAATGGCTTTATAACATTTTCCAGATTGATAGATCTGAATTACTTTGTTTCTCATTTATTCCTGAATTTCTTTGGATGATGTCTAGCTTTTGAGTGTCTTTTGGTCTACTTCACTTTGTCACGCAGTGTCATGAACCGAGCCAGCGTTTTCCTTAGGCTCGGTGCTGGCCGTTCTCTGTGGCTCGGGTATTGGGTTATTTATGTATTGTGTCTTCTTTTGAGTTCTTGTTGTTTTTATGTTTTTGTCCTTTTCTTTTCCATGCCTGTAGCCACCGTTCTGGCCAGCGGCTGTTAGGCAGCTTCTCTGACCTACTTTCACGTGGGCATTGTCTAGCATTTGCCGGTCCGATCACGCTCCCTCTCCTCTGACAGCCAGCTGATTCTACTCCTGTGATTGTCATCCCCATGCCTCGCCCAGGTGTACTGAATTGGCAAAATCAGCAATGCTTGCACTTAAGTGGCGATTGCCAGTCAAGCATTGCTGGTCCGATGAATGGTCAATTGTATGTACATAATTGTGTTTACTGTGTGCAACGGAGGATCAGCCACTTCCACGTTAGCTGTGGATTCTGCTGCATCCTATGTGCGATGTTGGCTCTGGGATGCCGTCGTGGTTAATTACTCCTCCTTATGCGTTTGCTTGGCGATGCTGGCCTGGGAACGTCCATTGTAAGTGTATCTTTGTATTTTTGTATGTCCTCACCCTTTTTTGGAACTGTGTGTCTTTATTTCAATAAATGTGTTGTGGTGTTAACCCTGCGTGAAAATCCATCCATCCTTCCCCTCCTCTGTGCGCTGCATAAAAGCGTACAAGAAGGTCTTTGACAGAACGGACCAGCTAGCGTAGGATTTAGCGGGTGCACCCACACATCTGTTTTCTTTTTGACTATTTTTCTTTTTTCCACTCACCTGTTTCCCAGGCGCCATGGCTGAGTTATTGGAGAGGGAGCTGCGCTTGCTGTGCTTCCTGGAAGAGATTCTTTCGTGGACACTGAAGCCCTGTTCCTCCGAAACGGCTCGACAGGCTTGGGACACGGCGCTAAAGATCATTAATAGGGATAGCCTCTGGAACCATCCAGAGGCAATGAAAATTCTCCGGGACATCTTCACTGTGCCATGCAAGGGATCTGAGGAGGATCTCCCAGCGTTGGAGCCCCCCGTAGCCACTCCGCCTTCTTCCTCAGACACTCCGGAGCCTCTCCACACTTGTTACTCGCAGCCCAGTGATGTGCTGAGGATTCCGGATTATCTGGTGCCAGAACCACCCGCAAGGAGGACGAAGCCTCGCCGAAAGAAGCCTCCAGCCCCTCCAACGACAGCCCTGCCTCCTCACTCCATGCCGTGGCCCGCTCCATCTCCGGAGGAGCTAGAGGAACGTAGACTGGCTTTTCTGGCGGAGACTGATCTCCTCCTGGAGGTGAAGCCGTGGCTCCTCCCGGAGTTGGCTGGGAGATTGGAGGAGAAATCCCTGATGGAACTGGAGCTTCAGCACAAGAAGGAGCGGGCTCTGACGATGGATTCGCCACACCTCCCCGACCCAGAGATGGCAGCTGACGTCATCACTTCTCAGGAATTCAGGCAAGTACTTATTCAGTCACTTTTAATGTCATTTGAAACTGCTTGCCTGACTCCTGAGGAGGTGCCAGCTGGTGACCTTGATTGTCCACCTGTCTCTCATGTCTTGCCCATGCCATTGTCTTTGCCGGGAGATGGATCCCAGATGCAGGAGAGACTGTCACCAGTGGAATTGGAGCTCCGTCGCCTGAATCCTCTTGTCGTCGCTGTTCCCAGAGGGCTCGCCATAAGGGTTCCGCTGATCCGCCACCAGCCTCATCTACCTCCATCACCATGGAGACGGCTCCTCCACTTTTCAAGAGGAGGGCCAAACCCAATATAGGCACGGAGGTCCCCGGAGCAGGTCCCTGCTCAACGTGCCTGACTCCCTCTGCAGGTGGATCATCGACTTCCTGACGGACCGGAGGCAGCATGTGCGGCTGGGAAAGACTGTCTCAGACTATACTAGCATCAGCACCGGATCACCCCAGGGCTGTGTACTTTCCCCCCTACTCTTCTCCCTTTACACCAACTCCTGCACCTCCAGCCACCAGTCTGTCAAGTTGATCAAGTTTGCGGACGACACCACCCTCATCGGGCTCATCTCCAACGGCAACGAGTCCGCCTACAGGAGAGAGGTGGCCCAGCTGGCGTCCTGGTGCAGCAATAACAACCTGCAGCTGAACGCTCTGAAGACAGTGGAGATGATTGTAGACTTCAGGAAAGTCACTACTCCTCTGCCCCCCCTCACCCTCTCAGGCTCTCCCATCACCACTGCTGATTCCTTCCGCTTCCTAGGCACTACCATCACCAGGGACCTCAAATGGGAGCTGACCATCAGCTCACTCATCAAAAAAGCCCAGCAGAGGATGTTCTTCCTGCGGCAGCTGAGGAAGCTCAAGCTACCCACCAAGATGTTAGTGCAGTTCTACACAGCCATCATCGAGTCCATCCTCACCACCTCCATAACCGTGTGGTACGCAGGAGCCACTGCCAGGGACAGACTAAGGCTGCAGCGCGTCGTGCGCACTGCTGAGAAGGTGATCGGCTGCAAGCTCCCATCTCTCCAGGATCTGTACATCTCCAGGACCCGGAGGCGTGCTGGCCGGATCATAGCCGATCCCTCACACCCTGGTCACGTACTGTTTGCCCCCCTCCCCTCTGGTAGAAGACTTCGGTCCATCCAGACTAAAACCTCCCGTCACATGAACAGCTTCTTCCCCTCTGCCATTAGACTGCTGAACACTAAGTGACTCTCGTGCACCATGTACAGCAGCTCAACCAGACTCATGTCAATCATCACTGTTTTCTTCCTGCATTACCGACTGCACTATATAGTTCTCCACAGTATCTGCTGCTGGCTAATATATATTTTAACTGTTGACCAGTATCACTTAATCTTATCCTACACTTTATTACATGTATAGTTTATTTCTCTTATCTTATCATGTTTAATGTTGCAGCATTGTACCGAGACAAATTCCTAGTTTGTGTACTACATGAACAATGGCAATAAACCTGATTCTGATTCTGATTCTGATTCTGAGTGAGATGACTGGCCCCCATCAGCAGCTGTTTACACCGGAGACCGGGAGATCAGGCAAGTGTTTTGTCATTCTTTTCCGCCTAATCATGATGAACCTTGTCTGTCTCCCGAGGGGGAGGCCCAGTCTCAGCAGGCCGCTGGGCTCTCCCCTCCAGCTGCAATGGTCGAATTTACTCCTATTCTCTCCGTGTCTCTCCCATTTTTCTCTGAGTGTCCGCCGGATCCTGAACCTAGCTGCCGGACGATGGAGGAGCTTGTGGCCATGGAGGAGGTCAGACCAGTGCCAGCACGGAGCAAGGCCCCAGCTTCCCCGCTGGATCAGTCACCAGCATTGGAATCCTCGCCTGGGAGCACCAGGACTGTCACCATCACCCAAACAGCTGCAGAGGTTGCTGCAGCAGAGGAGGAACCTACACTGGATTGCCTCGAGGTCGGGCCAGTGTCGTCGTCTGGATCGACGGAGTCCTGGACGGCGGTGGAGCTTGAGTGCAGGCAAATAATTTACATGTCAGTTTTTGAGAGATCTTGCCTGGCTCTTGGGGAGGAGAGTCGAGCGCAGCCCTCAGCTGCATCTGGACTCCCCTCACCGGGCTCCGCTGCTGCCAGCGACCCTAACCACCTTTCCTCTCCTGTCTTCTCTGAGCTTCTTCCTAGGGTCACCAGAGAGGATCCGCCGCTACCTGAGGTGCCCGCGGACAACGACAACAACGCGAGTCAGGCCACCCCGGTGGAAGCCGATGTGGGTGCGGCACCTCCCGGACCTACGGAGCCAGCGCACCCTAGATCGCTAGAGTCCTGGACGGAGGTGAAGCCCAAGTTCAGGCAAGTGTGCTCCATAATGTCTCCTGTGCTTTTGTTGAAGTCACACTGGGCCAAGGGGAACTCACTGCAGCTCCCAGGCTCACCTCACCAGGCTCTGCCGCTGCTGGCAACCCTTACTTGGTTTCTTTCTCTCTCCCTCCGGTTTCGGAGCTCCTTGCCAGGGTCGTCGGAGAGCAGCCAACTCCACCTGAGGCTGCCGAGGATCAAGGTTCAGCGCTGGAGGCCCTGGAAAGTCCTACCTCTCTTGCTAGGGAGGTCACCGCGGAAGCAATGAGGTCCCCGATGGGGACCACTGCAGGTGCAACAGTGCTCCAGCCGGAGTCCACTGTGGGTGCTGCGGAGCTCCAATCGGGAGTCACCGCGGGTGTTGCAGAGCTCCAGCCAGAGTCTACCGCGGGTGTTGCTGAGCCCCAATCAGGGTCCACCATGGGTGCAGTGTTGGCCCAGTTGGGGTCCACTGTGGGTGCAGTGTTGGCCTGGGCGGGGTCCACCGAGGGTGCAGCGTTGGCCCGGACGGGGTCCACCGAGGGTGCAGCATTGGCTCGGGCAGGGCCCACCACGGGTGTTGTAGCGCTCCAGCTGGAGTCCTCTGCGGGTGCTGCAGAGCTCCAATTGGGAGCCACTGCGGGTGCAGCGTTGGCCCAGTCGGGGTCCACCGAGGTTGCAGCATTGGCCCGGTTGGAGTCCACCGTGGGTGCTGCTGTGTCCCAAGCTGGGACCACCGAGGGTGCTGCGGGTCAGCCTAAGGACGCCGTGGTCCTCTTCTCCTCCCTGTCCGACGCCGTGGGGGTTCCCTCCCTATGGTCTGGTCACCCACCAGTGAGACTCCCGGTGGGCAGGCCACCTCCAGCTCCACCTCTTTGGTCCTGGTGGCTCTACAATGCTGGCCAACCGCCAGAGGGACTGAGTCTCTGGGCCAGATGGCCCGTGTTTTCCGGCAGGCCACCGGACTCAATTCGCTGGACTGCTTGCTGGGTCTGGGATTCTGGGTGGCCTCCTGAGCCTCCACGCCTTTGGACTTGAGGGGTTCATTGTGGGCCCTGGGCGGGGTGTACTGTGTTCCCTCCTTGACTGTTCCCCCTACGTCTCACCCGGGTTCGTCATTGTTGTTCCTGCTGGGGGGGGGGGGGTTCCTTTCCTTGTGATGTTGCCATAGGTGTCTAGAATCCACCCCTAGAGGGGGGGCTGTGTCATGAACTGAGCCAGTGTTTTCCTTAGGCTCGGTGCTGGCCGTTCTCTGTAGCTCGGGTATTGGGTTATTTATGAATTGTGTCTTCTTTTGAGTTCTATTTATTTTTATGTTTTTGTCCTTTTCTTTTCCATGCCTGTAGCCACCGTTTTGGCCGGCGGCTGTTAGGCAGTTTCTTTGACCTGCTTTCATGTGGGCATTGTCTACCATTCGCCAGTCCGACCATGCCCCCGCTCCACTGACAGCCAGCTGATTCTACTCCTGTGATTGTCATCCCCGTGCCTCGCCTAGGTGTACTGAATTGGCGGAACCAGCAATGCTTGCACTTAAGCGATGATTGCCAGTCAAGCATTGCTGGTCCATTGAATGGTTGACTGTATGTACATAGTTGTGTTTGCTGTGTGCAACGGAGGATCAGCATCTTCCACGTTAGCTGTGGATTCTGCTGCATCCTGTGAGCGATGTCGGCTCTGGGACACCGTTGTGGTTGATTACTCCTCCTTATGCGATTGCCGGGTGATGCCGGCCTGGGAACATCCATTGTAAGTGTATCTTTGTATTTTTGTACGTCCTCACCCTTTTTTGGAACTGTGTGTCTTTATTTCAATAAATGTGTGGTGGTGTTAACCCTGCGCATAAATCCATCCATCCTTCCCCTCCTCTGTGTGCTGCATAAAAGCGCACGAGGAGGTCCTTGACAGGCAGGTCCTATTTCAGTGATTTCTTGATTGAAAACAGGAATGGCAGTAATCAGACCTGGGTGTGGCTAAAGAAATTGAACTCAGCTTTCCAAAGATGTGATAAACTGCAATTAATTTATGTTTTAACGGGGGGGGGGGGAATCACTTTTTCACACAGGGCCATGTTGGTTTGGAATTTTTTCTACCCTTCATAATAAACACCTTCATTTAAAAACTGCATTTTGTGTTTACTTGTGTTATCTTTGTCTAATATTTGAATTTGTTTGATGATCTGAAACATTTAAGTGTGACAAACATACAAAAACATGAGAAATCAGGAACAGGGCAAACACTTTTTCACACCACTGTACCTCGGCGTCCTCCAAGAATGACACAGCGTGGCATATAACCGTGGCGTATAATGTGGTGTATAACCATCCCCCTAATCCAATGCAGCATTCCCACAGTTGGCCCCAAAGACTTCCAAAGTGACCCTGTAAGAAAGCCCCTCACACTTAAATACCTACACACTCACTACCCCAAAAATTCTTGGACTCATGTATATACAGACGGCTCTGCAGAGGATTCAGTTCGGAATGGAGGGGCAGGAGTCTACATAGAATACCCGGGAGGCAGCGAAGATAGAATATGCCTCGCTACCAGCCTGTACTTCACCAACTACAAAGCCAAAGTAGAAGCCCTGAAAATAGCTGCAAATCACATCAAAGTCAGCCTCCATGCCAGTCAGAATGTCGTTTTCCTGACTGATGCCCTGTCTGTCCTACAGGCCTTGCAATACAATAGAGACACTGATCTGAATAACCTGTCCTCCTCTCTTGTCTCCCTCTGCATGAGTCACACAGTCGCCTTGCAGTGGATTCCTTCCCATTGCGGTGTGTTTGGTAATGACACTGCTGACTCCCTAGCGACAGAGGGATCAACACGGGAACAGGTGGACAGGTCTACCAGTTATGCAGAAGGTAAAAGTATCATCAGGGCCAAGCAGCAGACTAAGTGGAGGCAGCAGCATCCAAGCCATAACAGAGAAGGTCCATACTTCTTGATGACCTGGCATGAGCAAGCAGCCTTAGTCAGGCTTAGGACAGGCCACAACCATCTGAACTATCATCTATACACAAAATTCCATATCGGTAATACAGAGCAGTGTCCCTGTAGATCAGGCAGTCAGATGGCAGAACATTTGCTACAGTCCTGTCCACTGCATGAAGCACTCAGAGAGAGGACCTGGCTCACCCCAATCCCAGTGGCCCGGAAGCTCTATGGCAAGTTGGGGGACCTGCAGCGTACTGTCGCCTTCACCTGAATAGGCGGGAGTGTCCATCTGATGAATGAGAAGAGGAAGAAAAAGAATAGCAAGATGTGGCCAATAGAATCGGGCACGGACTAAATCCAGGGTTCTGTCAATACTCATGTGGCCAGCGGAATCATGGAGGCTTTCGAGTGCAAGTTTCCTGTAACTCTTTGGAAGAACAAGTTTGTAGGAAGGTTGTCCTTGACTAATGCACTTCCGATAAAGAACCTCATTGACTAGAACTAACCGGTCCATTATCCTTAACATCAGCTGCACCTCTCGGGTTTCTGCCTGGCCTTGTAGGACAAACGTTTTCCTGTCTTTACAATGTCTATCATGCACCTTACGTTTGCATCCTGCCTCTGCTCATGTGTTCAGTCTTCAAGTGACATTTGGGGTAATGTACATGAACCAAGCATACAGTTTTGCTCAAAATCTGCAGGTATAGCAGAAGCTTCAATGGCACAGGTAACTCAACAGGTACAGGTAACTGGAGGTCTAGCTCTGAATCAGCTGTTAGAAAATGTTCATGTTGCTGACAAACTGCCTTTACAGCTTCATTTGGGAAATCAGACTCTGAGTTCTGCAGGAACTGAGCAATGAACCTTTCAATATGACTTTTGTCATCAATGGAACTGAAGTCAGTTGTGCTTTTATCAGATGAGTGTGGATGTCTTGCAAGACCGTTAGCATCTTGGTTTCTCTTCCCAGCCCTATACTGGATGTCAAAATCAAAACTGGAAAGAGCAGCCAGCCAACGATGTCCTGCGGCATCATGTTTGGCAGATGTTAGTACATATGTGAGTGGGTTGTTGTCTGTCACAACTGTAAATTTGGCCCCATAGAAATTCCAGGAGAAGCACAGTAGCTATGGTCAAACCTGGTTGTTGATCTGTGAATTCGGGGTGTCCTACTGCCATCAGAATCTGCTTCACTCTCAGAGCCTGAGTTATCACTTAAATCAAGAAATTGTGCAACTGTGGGTGTGGTTTTCTTAGGGCTTGGGGCAGTTTTAAAAACTGTAGCCTCACGCCACATGATATTTGAGTTAGCAATGCTAGGAAAATACTGTGGAAGTTTAGGTGCCAACTGTGTAAGAGATTCTTCAGATTCAAACTCTACAAGAGCTTTAACACCATTGCCTTGTCCTGTTTGTTTCACTTGGAGTATCTTGTTTACACAACTAAAAGACTGACAGAATTCTGTGATTTGGTCATCAGTATCATTTGCGGAAACGCCCTCACACAGTTAAAATGAATTTTACTTATGGCATAAAACTTCAGCCGGCAAAGACAAAACAACCTGAATCCCTTATTTATGTTATTCAAATCAACTCCTCCTGGCTGGCTCACCAATCTTGTACGTGTAACCCTTAGCACACTGTGCATACAAGTACAACTATTTGCACAGATTCTTTTCAAGGAGGAGGTGAGAAATGAAGAACGTAATACACCTATCAAGTTGTAACAATAGCCGGCATTTATTTAACATGAATAGAGTTTCTTCATTTTCTTTCAGATAGTATCAGTTTTTTTAGTTAACAGTGTCTCAGTTAAATTATAGAAAGTCCATTCCAAAGAAAAGAAAATAAATTTAGAGCTCTGATAAAAGAAAGTAGCAACCAAAACCCCCCCAAACAAATAATGTTCATCTATCCAGGTAGAGTATGTGTGAGTGTTCTCCTATTATTAGGGTGAAAAGAAATGTGTCAGGGCTTATCTGGGCAAAGTGGAGGGGTTATGGAGGGGAAAAGGGAATCCTCTGGGCTTGGAAGATGCTCCTTTGTCCATTCTGGTCTGGGGGTCCTCAGCTCATCCTCAGCACCACCATGGAATTGTCCAGAAAGTGTGTCTCATAGATCACAGGCATAAAAAAAACAACCTGCATAAGCAGGATTAATATTTATTCACTTTTATCAATAAAACGTCACCAGATCTGGGGCCTCATGTACAAAGACTTGCGTGGATTTCCTACTGAAAGATGATGCATGTTTAAATCAAGAAAATGCCGTAAGCAAAAAAAAAATCCAGATGTATGAAACCGTCCTTATACAGGAATCCAAGCACATTTCCTTTGTACATACCAATCTACTTGAAACTGAATGCATGTGAGGAATTTGTATGCCACGCTTAAGAAAAAGAAGCCCCTAGAAAACATCAACTGGATCCCCGAGCGAGTCCAGGCTTTCGCAGACGCCAAAACAGCGCTCGCTAACGCCGCTTTGCTAGCCCACTCTGCCCCGTCAGTGTGGATAGTGCTCACCACGGACGTGTCTGATGTTGCCATAGGGGCAGTGGTGGAGCGGTACGTCTCCGGTTCATGGTAGCTGCTCGCATTTTTCAGTCATACTTTGTGTGACAACAAATGCAAATACAGTACGTTCGACAGAGAATTGTTGGCCCTCCACCTGGTGACGTGCCATTTCCAGTTTCCAGTTTCTCTCGTAGTTGTTTTCTGAAGTCCTCCACCTTATTATCCAGATTTTGTATGGCAGCTAGCACATCAGCAAGGGAGGGCTCAGCTGATGTAGCCTGCCTTTTGGCTGGTGGGAGTTTAGTTGGAGTAACGTTTAGTGGGCATCTAGTATTGTGAGTAGTAGGCTTACTTGGGTTTGAAGTATCCATCGGCATGGAGGCAGCAGTTGTAGCATAGCTGTGGAATGCTAACATGTTTCCCGCGTTAGCATTAGCCGTTTTCAGTGGAGGAAATTCTTCATTGTTGGTCACGACATCCTTTTTTTGGATTTTCCTTGTTTTGGTATACGTTAACAAAACAACGGTGAGTGTCTAGAATAACTTTTAATAGATGTGAACAAAGGGCAGCACGGTGGCGGAGTGGTTAGCACTGCAGCAGCACAGCAACTCACCCTTGGCCGGGGGATCCTGGGTTCGATCCCAGCCCCCAACCAACAGTGATCTGTGTGGAGTTTGCATGTTCTTCCCGTGTCTGTGTGGGTTTACTCCAGGATTTCTCTGGTTTCCTCCCACATGCCAAAAACATGCAAGTTAGGTTAATTGGCATCAAACTGGGGATTCTAAATTGTCCTTAGGTATGACTGTGAGAGTGAATGGTTGTCTGTCTCTGTGTTGGCCCTGTGATGGACTGGTGATCTGTCCAGGGTGCACCCTGCCTCTCGCCCAAAGATGTTGGGTTAGGCTCCAGCCACCCCGCGACCCGAAAAGGATTAAGTGGAAGAAGATGGATGGATGGATAGATGAGGACAAGTTTAAGGTAAAAAAAAATTGGGACACGGCATGTAGAGCTCAAAGTTTGTAGAGTGCCCTGTCCGCCATCTTGCCCCGGACCTCGATATGTCATAAAGTGTCCCATTCCCTTTATACCATTTCAAGCCCTCACAGACTTGCACACTCACACACGCCTAATGACTGACGTCTAAGTCTACAAGGGCTCAGGGCTTGAGGGAGGAGATTGTGGCTGTGTTCAGAATGTTCATTCACTCACTCACTCCCTACTCACTATATAGTGAATTTAGATATAGTGGACTATATAGTAAACTCAATATAGCAATAAAATTATAAGATTTCGGACACTACTGGGCTTGTTTTTGCAGCGTGGTTAATGACATCATCATGGTGAGACAGTAAAACATTGAGCAACAGTGGTAAAAAAAAAAATGAATACCTGCATGTAATTTGTAGTAAATATATCCATCCATCCATCCATCCATCCATCCATCTTCTACTGCTTTTCCGGAGGTCCGGGTTGCAGAGGCAGCAGTTCAAGCAGAGAAGCCCAGACATCCCTCTCCCCAGCCACCTGCTCCAGCTCTTCAGAGAGGATACCAAGGCGTTCCCAGACCAGCTGGGAGACATAGTTTCTCCACCGAGTCCTGGGTCTGCCCCGGGGTCTCCTCCCAGTGGGACGTGCCTGAAACACCTCAAGTGGGAGGCATCCAGGAGGCATCCTAATCAGATGCCCATACCACCTCAACTGACTCCTTTCAATGTGGAGGAGTAGCGGTTCTACTCTGAGCCTCTCCCGGATGACTGAGCTCCTCACCCTATCTCTGAGGGTGAGTCCAGCAATCCTATGGAGAAAGCTCATTTCAGCCGCTTGTATCCGCGATCTTGTTCTTTCGGTCATTACCCAAAGCGCGTGACCATAGGTGAGAGTAGGAACGTAGATTGACTGGTAAATTGACAGCTTTACCTTAGAACTAAGCTCCCTCTTCACCACAGCAGACCGGTACAACGTCCGCATCACTGCAGATGCTGCTCCAATCCGTCTGTCAATCTCTCGCTCCATTTTCCCCTCACTCGTGAACAAGACCCCAAGATACTTAAACTCTTCCACTTGGGGCAGGAGCCTGTCCCCAACCCGGAGAGGACAATCCACCTTTTTCTGGCTGAGGACCATGGACTGGGACTTGGAGGCGCTAATTCTCATCCCAGCCGCTTCACACTCAGTGGCAAACCGTCCCAGCAAGAGCTGTAGGTCATTGCTGGATGAAGCCAACAGGACAACATCATCTGCAAACAACAGAGATGAGATCCTGTGCTCATCAAGCATGACACCCTCCATTCCCTGGCTGCGCCTAGAAATCCTGTCCATAAAAATGATGAACAGGATCAGTGACAAAGGGCAGCCCTGGCGGAGTTCAACTCTCACTGGGAATGACTCCGGCCGAGTGTTGGCAATACGAACCAAACTCTCACAACGATCGCACAGAGACCGAATAGCTCGTAACAACAAGCCCAACACCCCATACTTCCGAAGCACCCCCCACAAAAAACCACGAGGGACGCGGTCAAATGCCTTCTCCAAGTCAACAAAACACATGTAAACTGGTTGGGCAAACTCCCACGCACCCTTGAGAATTCTCGAAAGGGTAAAGAGCTGGTCCGATGTGCCACGGCCAGGACGAAAACCACATTGCTCCTCCTGAATCCGAGGTTCGACCAACGGCCAGACTCTCCTCTCCAGTACCTTGGCATAGACCTTCCCAGGGAGGCTGAGGAGTGTGATCCCTCTAAAGTTGGAGCACAACCTCCGGTCCCCTTTTTTGAAGAGAGGAACCACCACCCCGGTTTGCCATGCCAAAGGCACTGCCCCCGACCTCCACGCAATGTTGCAGAGGCGTGTCAACCATGACAGCCCAACAACATCCAGGGCCTTGAGGTACTCAGGGCGAATCTCGTCCACCCCCGGGGCCGGGCCACCAAGGAGATTTTTAACCACCTTGGCGACCTCAGCCCCTGTGATAGGCGAGTCATCCCCCTCGTCCACAAACCCTCCTTCCTCTATGGAAGGTGTATCAGTGGGGTTGAGGAGATCCTCGAAGTATTCCTTCCACCGCCCGACGATATCCCCAGTCGAAGTCAACAGTGCCCCATCTGCACCATACAAAGTGTGGACAGGGAGCTGATTTCCCCTCCTGAGCCGCCGGACAGTTTGCCAGAATCTCTTCGAGGCCGACCGAAAGTCTTGTTCCATGGCCTCACCGAACTCCTCCCATACCCGAGTTTTTGTTTCAGCAACCACCCGAGCTGCACTCCGCTTGGCCTGCCGGTACACCTCAGCTGCTTTGGGAGTCCCACAAGCCAACCAAGCTTGATAGGACTCCTTCTTCAGCTTAATGGCCCCCCTCACCGCGTGTCCACCACTTGGTTCGGGGGTTGCCACCATGAGATGCACCGACCACCTTGCGGCCACAGCTCTGGGCCGCCACTTCAACAACAGAGGTGGAGAACATGGCCCATTCAGACTCCATGTCTCCAGACTCCCCTCGGAATGTGGTTGAAGTTCTTCCAGAGGTGGGAGTTGAAGACTTCCCGGACAGGGGCCTCAGCCAGACGTTCCCAGCACACCCTCACTATACGTTTGGGTCTACCAGGTCTGAATGGCTTCCTCCCCTGCCATCTGATCCAACTCACCACCAGGTGGTGATCAGTTGACAGCTCTGCACCTCTCTTTACCCGGGTGTCCAAGACATACAGTCGCAGGTCTGATGACACGATAACAAAATCGATCATCGACCTGCGGCCAGTAGGACAATGGAGTCTCCATGAGGAGCACCGTCCAGCACCCCAGTCACAGACTCCAAAAAGGATGGGTACTCTGAAACATCATTTGGTGCATAGGCACAAATGATGGTCAGGACCCATTTCCCAACCCGAAGGCGCAGGGAAGCAACCCTTTCATCCACCAGGGAAAACTCCAATATAGAGGCAGTAAGGTGGGGGGATCCAAGAATACCCACCCCTGCTTGTCGCCTCTCGCCCGGGGCAACTCCAGAAAAGGCCAAGCTCCAGCCCCTTTCCAGGACACTGGTTCCGGAACCGGAGCTGTGTGTCGAGGTGAGGCCGACTATATCTGGCCGGTATCTCTCAACCTCATACACCAGCTCAGGCTCCTTCCCCACCAGAGAGGTGACATTCCACATACCAAAAGCCAGTTTAGAAAGCTTGGGATCAGTCCGTCAAGGTCTCCGCCTTTGACCGCCACCTAATCCACATAGCACCGGACCCCCATGATCCCTCCTGCAGGTGGTGAGCCCACTGGAGGGCGGACCCATGTAACTCCTTCGGGCTGAGCCCGACCGGGTCCCATGGGTGGAAACCCGGCCACCAGACGCTAGCCATCGAGCCCCTCCCCCAGGCCTGGCTCCAGGGTGGGGCCCCGGTAACCCCATACCGGGCGGGGTACACTGAATCCTTGATATAGAATTTATCATGAGAGTCTGTTGGATTGTTCTTAGTCTGGCCCTTCACCCAGGACCAGTTTGTCTTGGGTGACCCTATCAGAGGCAGATTGCCCCAGACAACATAGCTCCTGGGATCACTGGGGCACGCAAACCCCCCCACCACGATAAGGTGACGATCCATGAGGGGGAATAAATATATATTAAATCAAATCGTTTTTCCCAAATTAATAAATATAAATACCTTAAGGTAGTTTATGTTGTGATGTGAAGCTCTCCTCTCACTACTCCGTTGGCTGCACATTGCATTATGGGATATATTAGCTAATGTAGTGACCATCTGTTGTACACTACTTTTCAAAATGCATTGTGGGATATTTTGAGTGTACTATCCACCTTATTCCTGGGGGTGCCGCCGTAGGAACGATTATGGGCGGAGCTTCCGGTTTCAGCTGACCTAGTGCTAAATCAGTCAGTATGAGTGGAGTAGCAGAGGCATTTAAAGGTCTGATGACACATTTTTGACATCATTTAATTTTTCAACGCATAATACAATATGACAAAATAGGTTGGTCTGTGCAGTTCTAAGTCAAACAGGCTTTTTTTCACACGAATATCCGACATTTTCATGAGCACCACATCACCAATTGCGTCAGTGGCTGGAAAACCCCGCGGCCATGTTGTAACGTCATCGACAGAACACAGCACTTGGCTGCCCATTGTACACACAGGATGAAAGTGGTAGAAAACATCGACGATGGTTCCAACACATGTAGTCTGGAATTGGTTTGTGTTGTCCAATCTTCAGACAATTATAGTTCCAAAGAATGAGATGACAATGAAGAATCTGGGGGCATCAGACCGTATAGGTTTGAGCGGTGCCAAGCGGGCATTGTGCCAAGCAAGTCAGACCCAGAAAGTGACAGTGAAGAGGCACACATGGCCAGCGCAGCAGCAGCAACAAACACACGGCAGGGGAACACCGAGTGTTATGCTTTTGTTACAGATATTGCAACAAATTATATTATTTATTGTTCATAAATGTAATTTATTTAAACCAGATTTTTCAATAAAATCATAGCAGTGTATTCTCTGTGGATCAGGCATCGGGTTTATTATGTATTATCTTTATGTATTTATGTATTATGTATTACCTGGTGAATCCTGCGCGTCACTACATTCATCATGACCCTCTGTGCGCTCCTACGCAGGGCACGGAGAGGGAGGATGAAATAACGAGGATTTACGTGCAGGGTTCACCACAACACATTTAATACAGAAAGACAGACAATTCCCAAAAAGGTGAAGACGTACAAAAAACACAAACACACTTACTGATGGCATTCGGGGGCCAGCATCACCCAGATAATGAATGAGAGGAGATGTGTTAGCCACAGGTGCGCCCCAGAGCCGACATTGCTTCAAGGATGCACGAGAACCACGGCAAACATGGAGTGACTAACACGTCGTGAGAGTGCTGAAAATAATGGCAGACTAACAGCACAGATGACAATACTATGGACCAGCAGTGCGTGACTGGCAAACGATCGCTAAGTACACGCACTGCTGGTGATGGTGTGATGAGAAGCACCTGGGTGAGGACCGGGAAACATGATCAGCAGGATTTTTAATCAGCTGGTGATAATGATAGAGGGGATGTGGCCGGACTGGCGAGCATCAGCATGCGATCACAGAAAGTAGGTCAAAGCTGCGCATAAATCCATTAATCCTTCCCCTCCTCATGCGCTCCTCCTGCGTAAAAGTGCACGAGGAGTGCACAAGGAGGCTTATGACAGTTGGAGCTGAAGCGCGTGATGTGGTCTTTCATGGCCTGCTGTTTATCTAAGCCTGCAACACAATGCGAAGGCATAGCCGTAAAATTAAAACAAGAAACCAGAAAAACTGTGACCTACAAAGCTGCTGTCATTCCAGTCAACAACACCGGTGTTCGTTCTGTCGCTTACGTCATGGTGGTGCCGCCCTTCATTCGGTGGGCGGCACCACAGTCCAGTCAGCGGCTGCGGTTTTTTGATGATAACTAGTTTTTGCAGGCACCGTTGTAAATATTATATTGATCATCGACAATGACTTTTGGGTTTACACAACATGCTAAAAAATGTCAAAATTGTGTCATCAGACCTTTAAAATAGTGTTCTTAAAAGTTTTTCAAATTCATTTTAATGTATAGTCCACATATGTGTTTTGCACTCAAGTGGCAGCTAATTTCAGCACTTGTAGTTTTTGTATTTTTGAATGTTTTTGTGTAGTTCTGGTACTTGCTGCTGTTCGTGGTGTGAGGCTGCTCACAGATAAGCACAGCTAAATCTGTGGCTTCAACAGCAATTTTTTTTTTTTTTTTTTTGTTACTTATTTGTACCCGTAGGTAGACTTGGTTTGCAGTCTGGTGACAAGCCACCGGCTACTGGTCGCTGCGTGCGCGAGCGCCCTAAACCTACATGTTTTTTGGTGAGCAATGAGTAGATTGTAGAGAATATGGGAGGACGAGGCTGAGTTTATTTCACAAGTCAGGTTTATTCACATTCTCCAACATCATCCAAAAAAAGTGAAAAAAAGAGAATCCCCCAACATCTGTCCCCTTTATACCAGGACATCAAAACACACAGTCACATGGCACTTAATCCCCAGTAACAATGTAACTTCCTCTCGATCTTAACACCCCACACCTTCAGTCTCTGGCCGCTGGGCGAAATCCCCCCAGGCTGTCTCCTTGCATGCCAAAGACTAAACTTTCACATCCTCGTGTTATCTCCAGAGCGGCTCAGTCCTTTGTTCCGTCTCAGATGTGAAGCCTAAAGTGGTATACGTATGAATCATACAGTGATATACATATGTGCATATGTGAGTCCCACATGACCCCCCCCCCCCAAACGTCTAAGATGGAACAACGTAATAACAGTCTGCAAGTCATGGTAAAATTATTACACATCAGTCCACGTGTCGCTTGGGCCTCAGTCTCCTTCCATACCTGCTGTAAGCAGGCTTAACCACTTTCGCGGCGCCCTCCCGCTGGGGAGCTGCTGTCTGGGGATGAGAACTGTTAGTCAATCTGTCATGTATTTTGTTTTACTACGGCACCCGTCGTAGTGCTCTTGCTAAAAGCATTATGGGTAATTTGTAATGTCAGAGTGTGTGTTGTCGTTGGCTGTGTACTATGAGTGCTGCTACGCTAATAAACCGTGAACATTACGTCGATGGTCCGAGTTATTATTGTTATATTAAGTAACGTAAAGGGTGAAAGATATAACAAAAAGTGGCGACGAGGACGTCTGGACCGACGCTGCAGTCCGCGACGGAGGAGAGTTTTTTGTCGTGTTTTTTTTTTCCCGCCGCTACTTCGTGCTGACAGGGTGATACACCGCGCCACTGTGCTGAGGTGGATGCTGCGGGCTGTCTGCTAAGCGGGGAGGAGCGGAGCAGTGGAAATCGTTAAGGACAAAAAAAAACTCCGTGAGTAACGCCGGAGGGAAGAAACGACGTTACAGAAAGGAGCCGCGAGGGAAAGAGTGACATTCAACCAGGAGTGTTAAAATGGCTGGAGTCATTGGCTCTATCGGGCCCTTTGATGAGAGCGCGGAACAATGGAGCTCCTATACTGAGCGCTTTGACTATTTCGTCGCGGCCAATGGAATAACGGATGAAAAGTTAGTGCCCACTTTTCTGAGTGTGATGGGTCCCAAGACATTTAACCTACTACGTAACCTCCTACAGCCAGTAAAGCCAGGCTCTAAAACCTACAAAGAACTGGTGGACACACTGACCCACCACTTCTCACCCAAGCTGCTAGTGATTGCAGAAAGATACAGGTTTCACAGACGTAACCAAGAAGAGGGTGAGTCTGTTAACATGTTTGTTGCAGCGCTACGCAAGTTAGCCGAACACTGTGAATTTAAAGATGTTTTAAATGACACATTAAGAGACAGGCTTGTGTGTGGACTACGGAATGAAGCAGCACAAAAGAAGTTACTCACAGAAAGTGATCTGACGCTTGAAAGAGCCATTAACATTAGTGTGATGATGGAGATGGCTTCCAAAGAAGCACACCAACTGCATGCTACAGGCAGAGTACATAAGCTCAACAGTGGTAAAACCAATGCAACAGGTCCATGTTTCCGCTGTGGCAAGGTGGGACACCTTCCTAATGACTGTTGGTACAAAGAGATGGACTGTAACAACTGTGGGAAAAAAGGCCACGTGGAGCGGGCATGTAGAAGCAAAAGGAGCAAAGACAAAGGCCCAAAGACAAGGAATAAAAGTGACATGGTAAAATACAAAAAGAAAAGAAATGTTCACACAGTTAAACATGGCGAGGACAGAGTGAGCGACTCCTCAGAGGAAGAGGTGTCAACTGCAATAAATACTGTCCGGATTATGAATGTGAATGAAGGCTCAGAAGGTTTTTGGACTAAACCAAAAGTGGAGGGACATTTTATTAAAATGCAGATAGACACCGGATCAAAGGCATCACTTGTGTCGCATGGCATTTACAAGAAGTTTCTGAAACATCTTCCACTCCGACCTTCAGACACCGTCTTCAGGGCGTATACTGGACACCGAGTGCCCATGAAAGGGATGACAGAGGTAACTGTTCAGTACAATGGCCAAACTGCTGAGCTTCCAGTTTATGTTACCAAGAACAACTGTCCAGCTATAATGGGGCGTGTGTGGCTAAAGAAAATCCAACTTGACTGGCAAGAAGTAAGGAAGCTGTCACACAGTTCCACTCAGCTGCAGGCCATACTGGAAAAGCACAAAAAGGTTTTTCGTGATGAACTAGGCAGTATGAAAAAAATTATAGTGAAGCTGCATGTCAAACCTGACAGTAAACCAGTGTTCATGAAAGCCAGACCAGTGCCGTACGCCATCAGACCAAAGGTGGAGGCTGACTTAGATGCTCTGGTCAAGAATGGAGTTCTGGAGCCTGTGACAACCAGTGAGTGGGCCACGCCCATAGTTCCAGTACCCAAAAAGGACGGAGGAATCAGGACCTGTGGAGACTTTAAGGTAACAGTAAACCCTGTACTAACAGCAGAGCAGTATCCCCTTCCACTGATTGATGACTTATTTGCAGGGCTGAGTGGGGGACAAAAGTTCAGCAAAATAGATCTCAACCAGGCTTACTTACAAATGCATGTAGACGAGCAGTCACGTGAAATGCTGACTATCAACACCCATAAAGGACTCTTCACATACTACAGACTGCCTTTTGGCATCACATCTGCTCCAGCACTTTTTCAGCGAGCTATGGATCAAATCCTGAGTGGATTACCAGGAGTGCAGTGCTACCTGGATGATATCCTGTGTACAGGAGCAGATGATGAAGAGCATCTGCGCAACTTGGATGCAACTCTCACGAGACTGGAGGAATATGGATTGAGAATCCGCAAGGATAAATGCGAGTTTTTCCAGTCATCCGTGGAATACTTGGGTCATGTGATCGATGCTAAGGGATTACACACTGCACCATCAAAAATCACAGCCATTGTGGATGCACCTCCACCCCAAAATGTCAGTCAGCTGAAGTCTTTCTTGGGACTGCTGAACTATTATGGACGTTTCATACCAAACTTGGCATCACTATTAAAACCGCTGCATAACCTGCTGCGCAAAGAGGAAGCATGGAAGTGGACAGCAAGCTGTCAGGAGGCTTTTCAGAAGGCAAAGGATGTGCTGACGGCATCAGAGGTTCTGACCCACTTCAACCCATCACTTCCGATCCAGCTTGCCTGCGACGCCTCTCCTTATGGCGTAGGGGCGGTGATTTCCCACGTAATGCTAGACGGTGAGGAAAAGCCAATCGCTTTTGCGTCAAGGACATTAAACAAGGCAGAAGCTAACTATGCTCAACTGGAAAGAGAGGCTCTGAGCATTGTGTTTGGTATCAGAAAATTCCACCAGTACTTGTATGGACGAAAGTTTACACTTTTTACTGACCACCAACCTCTCACAACCATCCTTGGACCATACACAGGAATACCATCTCTTGCAGCGTCCCGACTGCAGAGGTGGGCGTTGCTGTTGTCCGGACACTCCTATGACATCAGGTATCGAAAGTCAGACTGTCATGGTAATGCAGATGGGTTATCCAGATTACCACTTCCTGTCATGAAGCCAGAGTCAAGCACTGTGGACATCTTCTACTTCACAGAGGTAGATAACGCACCTGTTTCAGCTGTGCAGGTGAAAAAGGGGACTAGAAATGACCCTGTGTTGTCGGCAGTCATGGACTTGATCATTAAAGGACAACCTGCGGGTGATGACGCAACCTTGAAGCCCTTCCTTGGGAAGTGGACAGAATTGTCTGTTCAGTCGGGTTGTTTGCTGTGGGGGAGGAGAGTGATTATTCCCCTGTCATGTCGAACAAAAGTGTTACAGCAACTTCACGCAGGACATAGTGGAATCGTGAGAATGAAAGAAATAGCGAGAAGCTATTTTTGGTGGCCAAACATTGACAAGCAGATTGAAGAAATAGGCAAAAGCTGTTCATCTTGTCACAAGGTACGGAACAACCCACCACTGGCTCCTCTCCATCCCTGGGAGTTCCCACAGGAGCCATGGCATCGTGTGCACATTGACTTTGCAGGTCCGTTTGAGGACAGAATGTTTCTCGTTGCTGTGGATGCACACAGTAAATGGCCTGAAGTGGCTATTATGAGGTCAATCACCACAGAGAAGACCACAGAGGCATTAGGAGAAATGTTTAGTCGTTTTGGGTCTCCTACACAACTAGTTTCTGACAATGGACCTCAGTTAGTTTCACAAGAAATGGATGCTTTTCTACAAGCTAATGGAGTGCAGCACATTAAATCAGCTCCATACCATCCTGCGACGAACGGCCTTGCAGAAAGGTTTGTGCAGACAATGAAACATGCATTGAAAGCATCACAAGGTCAAGGAACACTGCATCAGAGGCTGCACAAGTTCCTGCTAAACTACCGCAACACTCCACATGCAATCACAAAGACAACCCCTGCTAGTCTGATGTTCAAGAGAGATCTGCGCACTACCTTTGACCTTTTGAAACCCTCAGGATTAAAGGACACTGTGCAAAAGCAACAAGAGAAACAAATTATGCACAGAGAACATCGGGCAAAGGACAGAGCGCTCACGTCAGGAGAATCTGTGCTGGCCAGGAACTACAAAGGTGAACCTAAGTGGGTTTGTGCAACTGTTATTGCACAAACTGGACCAGTCTCATATACAGTTCAAACCACTGACAGTGTTTGGAAAAGGCACGTGGATCAACTCCTGCAGACACCGCCAGCGCCTGCAGAACCGTCTCTTGGATATCCTAAAGATGCACTCACCAACTCACCACTTTGTCCACCTACACCAGTACAGAACTCAACCACTTCAGAGACCGGAGTTCCAGTTGGAGATGTGACATCTTCTTCTGCATCAGCACCAGAAGCAACCTCCACATTAGAAAGAACACAGACTCATGTTCCTGGAGAGCGCCGATACCCTACCAGGGAGCGACGACCTCCTGTCCATCTGAGTTATTAGACTAGATAGCAACTGACCCACATTTATGGGGCAGAATAATCCCCAGGGGTACAGTTATAGGATGAGGTAGTCTACCCTCACTCCTAAGGTAGCATAATAAATAAAAAAAAAAAAAGAGAGACAAAACAAAGACATTTGGTATCTCCTGTAGGACATCTATTGTAAGGGGGGAGGAGATGTCATGTATTTTGGTTTACTACGGCACCCGTCGTAATGCTCTTGCTAAAAGCATTATGGGTAATCTGTAATGTCAGAGTGTGTGTTGTCGTTGGCTGTGTGCTATGAGTGCTGCTACGCTAATAAACCATGAACATTACGTCGATGGTCCGAGTTATTATTGTTATATTAAGTAACGTAAAGGGTGAAAGATATAACACAATCCCTGTGGGTGTTCTGGTGAATGCTTCTTAGGGGGTCTGCCGCACCGAGGAGCCGTAGCCAACAGCACATCCTCGTCAGCCAACACAAAGGCAGGTTTGAGTCTGTTTATGCAAATCTTTTTGACATGTTTCGGGACCCAGGAGACAGACACTGACACGAGCAGATAGTGACAATAATCTTTATTTAATCGTGAGTGAGTGTAATGCGAGTGTGAGTGCGAGAATGTCGTTCTGGTCACTGGAGCTGAGCGACCTGGACGGAGACCCGGCAACCCTGGAACAGATAAGCAGAGACAAATTACTAATGCTCCACACTAGCAGAGAGCTGCAGATAACAAGGCTTACTTGAGAGCTGCACTGGCTTCGCTCTGCTGAGTTCCAGCGGCCGGGCAGCGTGGAGGTGAAGGCGTCCGTGACTGTGCTGGGGTTACAACCCGTGGCTGTGACAATGACAGTCCTGACGATGACACCGGCTGTGACTCCACAGACCGGGATGACGATGATCCTGACGATGACGCCGGCTGTGACTCCACAGACCGGAATAACGATGATACAGATGATGATGCAGACAAAGACGAGGTTAGTGACTCCACAGACAGTGGCAATGATGAAACAGCTGATGCTGATGACAGTGATTCCACCGATAACGTTGGCCAATACTCCTGTAACTGATACAATAACAGTTCTGGTAATTGAGGAGCAAGACGTACCGGTAGGCGTGGTGGTAGCGAGCCGCTACGAAGACGTGATGGCGTTACCCCGTCAGCTGGGGACGCAGGTCCGCCGCCAAGGTGGTCCACCTGTGCACAGGGGTAAAGGTTTGGCATTGAGTAGCAAATGGTGCGCTTACTTGCTTGACGCTGGGAAGAGTTCCTGGATGCAGCAAGTGAAGCTCTTGACGAGACAAACGAGGTTCCAGACGAGACAAACGAGGTTCCAGACGAGACAGACAAAGTTCCTGACGAGACAGACAAAGTTCTTGACGAGACAGACAAAGTTCCAGACGAGACAAGAGATATTCTTGACGAGACCAGAGAGCGGAGTGCAGGTTCATTCTCCGTTGAGGAAGACAGACGACTCCGTGCCGGGCTGTCAGCGACACTGGCTTTTAACAGCCATTGATTCACACCTGTTGGTCTGTGCGCAGCTGGGGCTAATGACACTAATGACGGCCCAGAGGCCGCCATGACAGTACTCCCCCCTCTAGCAGTGCCTCCAGGCATCTGCCCAATCCTACCTGGATTCGCCCGATGAAAATCGCGAATCAGCTGTTTATCCAAGATCAACGCTGGGCGAATCCAAGAACGATCCTCCGGTCCAAAGCCCTCCCAGTCCACCAAATATTGAAGACCACGGCCCCGCCTGCGGACATCCAGGATAGCAGTCACCCCCCAGGCCGGATGGCCATCGATCATCCTCGGGGACGCGGGAGTCGCTGGAGCAGGACACAGGGGATCCGAGACGTATGGTTTGACCTGGGAGACATGAAAGGTAGGGCAGATACGCATCGAAGAGGGGAGAGACAAGCGCACAGACACAGGGTTAATAATACGATTGATGGTGTAAGGACCAATGAAGCGCTTAGTGAGCTTCCGCTTTTCAGCCGGTACACCAATATTCCAGGTTGACAACCAGACCTTCTGACCCACCTTATAGTCCGGGGCGGGTCTCCTATGCTGGTTGGCCACCTGGATATTACGTTTGGTAGTCTTCAGCAAGGCTTGGCGGGCGAGGAGCCAAACTCGCCGGCAGCGCTTGATGTGTGCCTGGACTGAAGGAACCGCTACCTCCTTTTCCTCCTCCGGGAACAGCGGAGGGTCAAATCCGAAAGATGCCTTAAACGGAGAGATGCCCGTAGCCGTGGAGATCGTGGCGTTGTGAGCGTACTCAATCCATGGAAGGAACTTGCTCCAGGAGGCTGAGCAGGAGGAGATGACACAGCGTAAGGCGGCCTCCAGCTCCTGATTAGCCCGCTCACACTGGCCATTGCTCTGAGGGTGATAACCAGAGGAGAGGCTGGCTGTGGCTCCCAGTGCCACACAGAAGGCCTTCCAAACCTGTGATACAAACTGAGGTCCCCGATCTGACACAATGTCAGCAGGGATGCCATGAAGACGGACCACATGTTGTACAAGAAGATCCGCAGTTTCCAGAGCCAAAGGCAAACCCCGAAGTGGCACAAAATGGGCTGCCTTCGAAAACCGATCCACGATGGTCAAAACCGTGGTGTAGTCATCTGAAATGGGCAAACCAGTCACAAAGTCCATAGCTACGTGAGACCAGGGGCGTGAAGGAACCGGCAAAGGGTGTAGCAAACCCACCGGGGGAGATGACGTCGTCTTCCCGGTGGCGCACTGAGTGCAAGCCCGGATGTAATTAACAACGTCCTTCCGTAACCCTGGCCACCAGAAGGTCCTTTGGAGAAGATCCACGGTCCGACCCACTCCAGGATGGCAAGCCAACTTGGAAGCGTGACCCCACTCAATCACCTTGCCCCGGATAGCGCGTGGAACAAACAAGCGGCCCGGGCCCCCCCCCCCCCCCGGGATCCGGCTCGGTCTTCTGAGCCTGGCGAACCGTCTTGCAGATTCCCCAGGACAGGGCGCCCACGACGCAGGAAGGCGGCAGGATAGGGGTCTCCTGGTCCTCAGAGGATGGTGTGTCAAATTGCCGTGAGAGAGCATCCGGCTTACCGTTCTTACTTCCCGGCCGGTACGTGATGGAGAAGTTAAAACGGCCGAAGAAGAAGGACCAGCGAGCCTGGTGTGCATTCAGGCGCTTCGCCGTCCTAAGGTACTCCAGGTTGCGATGGTCCGTCCAAACCACAAACGGCTGAGCAGCCCCCTCCAGCCAATGTCTCCATTCCTCCAAGGCGAGTTTTACTGCCAGTAACTCCCTGTCTCCGATGCTGTAATTCCTCTCTGCAGGAGTGAGACGGTGAGAGAAATAAGCACAAGGGCGAATCTTACCGTCCTCAGGAGAACGTTGGGAGAGTACCGCTCCAACTCCCGAATCAGAAGCATCCACCTCCACCAAGCATTGCAGCTTCGGATCCACCTGAGTAAGGACTCGGGCCGAGGCAAACTCCCTCTTGAGTCTTTCAAACGCTTCAGCTGCCTCCTTACTCCAACAAAATGAGATCTTAGGGGAGGTGAGAGCAGTCAGGGGACGGGCAATATTGCCAAAATTAGGCACGAACCTCCTATAGAAATTAGCAAACCCCAGGAAACCTTGAAGCTGCTTTCTGGAGGTGGGTGCAGGCCAATCCACAACCGCCTTGACCTTGGCTGGGTCAGGGAGCACCTGGTTCCGAGCTATAATAAACCCAAGGAAGGAGGTTTGATCAGTGTAGAACTCACATTTTTCAGCCTTGACAAATAGTTGATTCTCCAGGAGGCGCTGCAGTACCCTCCGCACATGCACTCGATGTTCCTCTAGTGTGTGGGAGAAAATGAGAATATCATCGAGATAAACAAAAACAAACGAGTTCAGAAAATCCCGTAGCACATCATTTATCAGTAGTTGGAAGACGGCTGGAGCGTTAGTTAACCCAAACGGCATTACCAGGTACTCAAAATGTCCGCTGGGGGTCCGAAAAGCCGTCTTCCACTCATCTCCTTCCCTTATGCGCACTAGATGGTAGGCATTCCTAAGGTCCAGTTTAGTAAACCAGGACGCCCCCTGGAGGGAGTCAAAAGCAGTGTTCATCAGAGGCAAGGTATATTTGTCTTTTACCGTTATTTCATTCAGTCCCCGGAAATCAATACAGGGGCGTAGAGAACCGTCTTTCTTCCCAACAAAAAAAAAATCCAGCTCCCACTGCCGAAGATGACGGGCGGATGATACCAGAGGCCAAGGACTCCTTAATGTATGTGTCCATAGCCTCGCGCTCCGGGGCTGACAGGCTGTACAGGCGGCTAGCAGGAAGAGGGGCCCCAGCCTTTAGGTTGATCGCGCAGTCATAAGGGCGATGAGGGGGTAAGGACAACGCCCGAGACTTGCTAAATACTAGCCCCAAATCGTGATAGACCTCTGGCACTTTGGACAAGTCCGGTGGAGATGAATCAGGCAGAGGCACCTTGACGGATGGGGCGCATGCCGCCGATTGGAGGCAGGCACTAAGGCAGAACGTACTCCATGCCGTTACTCTCCCAGCTTGCCAGTCAATGGTGGGGTTATGTAGGCGCAGCCAGGGGTACCCCAAAATAACGGGCGAAGAAGAAACGGGCAGTACTAGAAACTGAATCTCCTCCCTGTGATTTCCTGATACAATAACTGACACGGGAACCGTCTGATGAGCAATGGTGGTCAAAGACGCTTTAGACAAGGTGATCAGTTTGACAGGGGGATCTAGAGTCTGACAGTTAAGGCCCATCCGGGTTGCCAGGTCTCTAGAAATGAAATTTTGCTCAGCTCCAGAATCTACTAACGCCAATGTGGAGTACATCAAACAGGTTCATTTTGTCTTCTTTCAATTATTTATCCTTTTTTTTTTTTTTTTTTTTTTTTTTTTCCTTTGAAAGACAAAAGTAAAATAGAAAGATGTCTTTACCTTCTTTACATGTTTCAACTGCACTGCAGCCTTCATCAGAAGAGTCAGCTGATTGCTGCCAGGTGACATTTATCAGCTGATTTTCGTGATCAGCTGATAAATGTCACCTGGCAGCAATCAGCTGACTCTTCTGATGAAGGCTGCAGTGCAGTTGAAACATGTAAAGAAGGTAAAGACATCTTTCTATTTTACTTTTGTCTTTCAAAGGAAAAAAAAAAAAAGGATAAATAATTGAAAGAAGACAAAATGAACCTGTTTGACGTATTACGTGGAAGTCATGGACAAGTTTGCATTAAAGACTTCCGCCGGCTGGAGAAATTGGAGAAAACACGGGCACGCTTCAGAAACCACCTACGATTCAACCTCCGTTGCAGAGATGAGGAGGTCACACCCCAAAGCCTCAATATAAGAAATCCAATCCCGACCAAGAACGCAGAAAAAATCATCAACAAAGCACGGAAAGACCTTATAAAAGAACGTATAAGAATAACGGCAAATAAAGTAGACAAAATAAACAACCAAATCAAAGAGGAAACGGACATGTTTAAGCAACGCTACCCGACGGACCAGAAAACGCAGGAGCAGATAAAAGCACAACTGAAACACGCACACGAACAAGAATTCATCACAACGAAAAACCGCCAATTGAAAAAATTAAAAAAACTCACAGAAAGAAAGAACGGACGAAGACAAACACACACGGAAAAGAACGATAAGTGGGTCAAAAATCTATCACAACGCACACTCACGGACACGGAGAAAACAGTGCTGAACAGAGGACTGAACTTCGCCATCACACCAGCCAGAATCCCCCATGAAGAATACATCCTCGCAACAGAACTGGCATGTGAAAAAATCCAGGACCAAGGAGAAAAAGCAGCACTCCGGAACGCAGTCGCAGGAATCCTCAAAACGGCCAAATTACCACAAAGCAACGTTACAAGAAAAGAAGAAAAAGCATTAAACTCACTCAAGACAGATAAAACGATCACAATACTCCCAGCAGATAAAGGCAGAACAACAGTAATTTTGGACACGGAAACATACGAAAAACAGATGGAAACCATGTTGGCAGACAGTAACACATACGAAATCATTAAAACAAACCCGACAGAAGAAAAGAAAAAAATGCTCAAAGCCCTTCTAAAACCTCTATTAGAAAGCAATAAAATCACAAAGGACGCATATGATCACCTGATCCCCACAGCCAGCATCACCCCTCGGATTTATGGAACACCGAAAATACATAAAAAGGATATCCCACTGCGGCCAATAATAGACAGCATTGGATCAGTCACATACAACTTATCAAAAGCCCTAGCTGAAATCATCAAACCCCTCCTTGGACTATCAGACTTTCACTGTAAAAATTCAAAAGAGCTGGCACAAGAACTCAAAGACATAAAAATAGAATCAGACGAGATCCTCATCTCACATGACGTCATCTCTTTATTCACAAAGACTCCTATTGACGTCACACTACATATAGTGCAAGAACGCCTCAACAAGGACAGTACCCTAAAAAGACGCACCAACCTCACAGTCCATGACATATCCAAATTACTACAGTTTGTTGCAAAATCCACTTATTTTCAATTCAGAGGAAAAATCTACAAACAAAAAGAAGGATTTGCAATGGGAGACCCACTATCAGCCATCATGAGCAGTTTTTTTATGGAGGATCTGGAAAATAAAGCCATCAACACAGCACCCACAATATGCAAACCCACCCTTTGGAAGAGATACGTAGATGACATTCTGGAAAAAATAAGGAAAGGACATACACAAGAACTCACTGACCATCTGAACAGTACAGACAGTACGGGGAACATAAAATTCACACACGAAGAGGAGGAAAATGGCACCATAGCCTTTCTGGACATGAAAATCCACCACAACGAGGATGGCAGCATAAAAATCACAGTCTACAGGAAACCAACCCACACAGATCAATACCTACTTTGGACATCGGAACACCCCACAGCACACAAGCTATCAGTCGTCAGGACATTATATGAACGAGCCACCATCATCACGGAACAAGAAGACAGACAGGAAGAGGAAAACCACATAAAACATGCACTTATACGCTGCCAATATCCAGTATGGGCCATAAACAAAGGGAAACAGCAAGTCAAAAACAAAGAAAATAAACAGGACACAAGACACAGAACAAAAGCTGAAATCAAAAACAAGGAAACCATAACTATACCATACATACGAGGGATCACGGAACCAATTCAAAGGATCATGAAAAAATACAAAATAAACACAGCAGTCAAACCACACAAAAAATTAAGACAGTTATTAGTACACCCCAAGGACAGAATAGAACAAGACAATAAATGCAATGTATTATATGAAATATCATGCAGATCATGTAACAAAACCTACATTGGAGAAACCGGAAGATTATTCACCACAAGAAAAAAAGAACACCAAAAGGAATGTGAGAAGGAAACGCAAGGACGACTCACAAGATCACAAAAAGAAAAAGCAGAACAAGAAACATTAAAATCAGCTATATCGGACCACTGCAAAAGAAATAATCACATCATGGACTGGGACAACACAAAAATTATTGGATCGGAGAGCAACAGACACAAACGTTGGATCAAGGAGGCAATAGAGATCAGAAAGCGGGGAAAAGACACCATGAACCGAGATGAGGGGGCCTTTATGCTTTCTCACACCTGGGACCACATTCTCCAGAGACCATCTGACGGCGGGAGGCGGGGCCGGCTCGGCGGATCTGACAGATCTGCTGAGCTGGCCCCGCCTACGAAAATCAGCTGATAAATGTCACCTGGCAGCAATCAGCTGACTCTTCTGATGAAGGCTGCAGTGCAGTTGAAACATGTAAAGAAGGTAAAGACATCTTTCTATTTTACTTTTGTCTTTCAAAGGAAAAAAAAAAAAAAAGGCCAATGTGGAGTGTTCTGTATGTAAATGGATGAGTCTAAGAGGTAATCGACAACAAGTGAGGGGTTCTTCTGAATTATTGCCCGTGAATCCCCCTACTGCGATCCATGGGCCTTTCCCTTTTAACTTATTTGGACATTCAAAAACCCCATGTGACTCTTTCCCACAGTAGAAACAAAGGCCCAGATCCCTGCGGCGTTGTTTCTCAGCTGCTGACACTTTAGACCGGCCAATGATCATAGCTTTCTGAACCGGAAGTTCCTCTGACGCGGGTAGAGTGAGAGGAGGAGAGTTGGGGAGGCGAGGGCGGGGCTTAACCGAACGGCAAGTAGAGCGCCGTTCAGCCGCCCGCTCCCTTAATCTGCTATCAAGACTAACCGCTAGGGCAATCAAATCCCGCAAATTATCCGGTTTGTCCCGTGCCGCTAACTCATCCTTTAACTCCTCGTTAAGACTACGTAGAAAAATACCACATAATGATGGCTCCCCCCACCCAATCTCTGCAGCCAGGACCCGGAAGTCAATAGCGTAATCAGCAGCTGATCTTTTTCCCTGTTGTAAGCTCAGAAACCGTTCTGTCAACACCTCACCTCTACCCGTATGATCAAACACAGACAAAAATTCATTCACAAACTCCTGGTAAGTAAGCAAGGAATAGCTTGGTTTCGCCATTATAGAATACCCCCAATCCAAAGCTCTTCCTGCTAACAAATTTATGACGTAGCCAATCCGGCTAGAATCAAGAGTGAAATCCCCCGGAACACGAAGAAAAACTGACTCACACTGTAACATGAATCCACGAGCTTCCCCGAGTTTTCCGCTGAACCAGGCAGGGGTAGGAATAGGGGTGAGGCGAGAAGATGAGGAGATGTTAGCTTGACCAGATGCTAAGCCCACAGAGGCAGAACTGTCTACGGTGGGGGAAACGTCTGGTGTCCCTCCAGACGATCCAGCCGACCATTTATTGCAGTTAAGTGATTTAAGACTACTGTCTGTTGGTGTGCAAATAAATCTACCCGGGCGCTAAGAGTGTTGATTTGGCGCGACAGTGAACTGTCCGCTGGGTCTTCGTGACGGAGTCGTACTGACATGTTTCGGGACCCAGGAGACAGACACTGACACGAGCAGATAGTGACAATAATCTTTATTTAATCGTGAGTGAGTGTAATGCGAGTGTGAGTGCGAGAATGTCGTTCTGGTCACTGGAGCTGAGCGACCTGGACGGAGACCCGGCAACCCTGGAACAGATAAGCAGAGACAAATTACTAATGCTCCACACTAGCAGAGAGCTGCAGATAACAAGGCTTACTTGAGAGCTGCACTGGCTTCGCTCTGCTGAGTTCCAGCGGCCGGGCAGCGTGGAGGTGAAGGCGTCCGTGACTGTGCTGGGGTTACAACCCGTGGCTGTGACAATGACAGTCCTGACGATGACACCGGCTGTGACTCCACAGACCGGGATGACGATGATCCTGACGATGACGCCGGCTGTGACTCCACAGACCGGAATAACGATGATACAGATGATGATGCAGACAAAGACGAGGTTAGTGACTCCACAGACAGTGGCAATGATGAAACAGCTGATGCTGATGACAGTGATTCCACCGATAACGTTGGCCAATACTCCTGTAACTGATACAATAACAGTTCTGGTAATTGAGGAGCAAGACGTACCGGTAGGCGTGGTGGTAGCGAGCCGCTACGAAGACGTGATGGCGTTACCCCGTCAGCTGGGGACGCAGGTCCGCCGCCAAGGTGGTCCACCTGTGCACAGGGGTAAAGGTTTGGCGTTGAGTAGCAAATGGTGCGCTTACTTGCTTGACGCTGGGAAGAGTTCCTGGATGCAGCAAGTGAAGCTCTTGATGAGACAAACGAGGTTCCAGATGAGACAAAAGAGGTTCCAGACGAGACAGACAAAGTTCCTGACGAGACAGACAAAGTTCTTGACGAGACAGACAAAGTTCCAGACGAGACAAGAGATATTCTTGACGAGACCAGAGAGCGGAGTGCAGGTTCATTCTCCGTTGAGGAAGACAGACGACTCCGTGCCGGGCTGTCAGCGACACTGGCTTTTAACAGCCGTTGATTCACACCTGTTGGTCTGTGCGCAGCTGGGGCTAATGATACTAATGACGGCCCAGAGGCCGCCATGACACTTTTCTTTCCAAAAAATGTTTATCCCCTGTTTCCAGCACTCTAAATGGTCCATCATAAGGTGGGTGCAACGGCGGGCGGTGCGCATCGTGTCTGACAAAAACAAACTCCGCATTTTTTAGAGCCTTAGGCACAAAAACGCGCGGAAAACTGTGGTGAACGGGGCCTGGCAGCATGCCCGCTTCCGTGCCACCCTGCAACTGCTGAGCCGGGAAACATTCTGGCGCAGGATTATCTGGGAGAAGTTCCCCGGATAGCCGGAGTGGCTGCGCAAAAACTAACTCAGCTGGGGAGGCTTCTAAGTCCTCTTTAGGTGCAGCCCGCAACCCCAATAAAACCCATGGTAGCCTGTCCACCCAATTTGCATCCGTAAGCAACGCTCTGAGGGCCGCCTTCAATGACCTATGGAAACGTTCGCATAACCCATTAGCCTGCGGGTTGTACGCGGTAGTACGGTGGATCGTTACCCCCAGGCTGCGGGCCATCGCTGACCAAAGCTCGGAAACAAATTGAGGACCTCTGTCGGACGTAATGTCCGACGGAACTCCAAAGCACGCTACCCATGCCGTTAAAAATGCGTGCGGCACCTCCTCGGCTGTGGTTGATGGCAGTGGGACCACTTCAGGCCAGCGCGTGGTGCGGTCTACCATTGTCAGAAGGTGTGTGCACCCCTGTGATGGCGGGAGGGGGCCTACGAGGTCCACGTGAACGTGGTCAAACCTCTTAGCTGGGATGTGAAACGGCTCCAAGGGAGCTCTCGTGTGTTTGTGTACCTTGACTCGTTGACAAGTCAAGCAGGCTGCTGCCCACTCTCTAACTTGCTTGCGCAGGCTCGGCCATACAAATTTCTCTCCTACCATTTTGACCGATGCGCGCATCCCCGGGTGCGCCAGAGAATGAATCGAGTCAAAAACGCGGCGGCGCCACGCAGTTGGCACCACCGGGCGTGGTCGTCCCGTGGAGACATCGCAGATCGGGGGGGGCATACCATCTTGCAGCACCCTGTTCTCCAGCCTTAACCCTGTTGGTCCAGACTGGAGCGCACGCACGTCCGCGTCGCTAACTTGATCCGCGGCCATGGCTGCGTAATCTATCCCTACGCGGACTGGGGCCGTGCGGACTTCCAAGCCACTAGCCTGCTCCGCGGCCATGGATGCATAATCTATCCCTTCGCGGACTGGAGTTGCTACGGCGCGCAAGAGACAGTCTGCCACTACATTTAGTTTACCCACTACATGCTGAATATCTGTAGTAAACTCTGAGATTGCAGCCAGCTGCCTCTGCTGCCGGCCTGACCACGGTTCTGAAACCTTGGCCATCGCGAAAGTCAGCGGCTTGTGGTCGACGAACGCGGTGAAACGGCGTCCCTCCAGCCAGAACTGGAAGTGGCGGATGGCCAAGTGGAGAGCTAACAACTCCCTGTCGAATGCGCTGTATTTTCGCTTGCTATCGCGCAAGGTCCTGCTGAAAAGGCAAGCGGCTGCCAAGCTCCGGCTACATGCTGCTCCACGACCGCCCCTATGGCCACATCTGACGCGTCAGTTGTGAGCGCGATGCGGGTCGTTGGGTCTGGATGTGCCAACAACGCAGCGTTTGCCAGGGCTGTTTTGACCTCCGAGAATGCTCGCTCTTGCTCCGGAGACCATTCGATTTTATTTGTGGGTTTTTGTTTTTTTAGCGCGGCATACAATGGTTGCATGAGCTGCGCTGCGCGGGGGAGGAAACAGTTATAAAAATTCACCATTCCCAAAAACCCCTGTAACGCTTTGACCATTTGTGGCTGGGGGAAATTTGTTACCGCGCGCACTTTGTCAGGCAGAGGAACCACTCCTTCTGGAGAGACGCGGTGCCCCAAAAAATCAATCTGCATCACCCCGAACTGACACTTCGCTGGCTGATTATTAACCCGTGCTCTCTCAACCTCCGGAAAACTGCCGTGAGGTGATTTTCATGTTCGTCTTCGGACACGCTGGCTACCAATATGTCGTCCAGGTAGACGAACACGAAGGGGAGATCGCGCAACACCGCATCCATCATGCGTTGGAATGTCTGCGCCGCGCCTTTAAGCCCAAACGGCATGCGCAAAAACTCAAATAGGCCAAACGGAGTTATTACCGCTGTTTTGGGTATGTCCTCAGCGCGCACTAGGACTTGGTGGTACCCGCGGACTAAGTCTATCTTAGAAAAAACGCGCGCCCCCGCCAAATGGACGGAAAAATCTTGGATATGCGGGATTGGGTAGCGGTCATGCGCTGTGGCGTTATTCAACCTGCGGAAATCTCCGCAAGGTCGCCACGAGCCGTCAGCTTTAGGGACCATGTGCAGCGGGGAAGCCCATGGGCTTTTCGAACGCCTGATGATGCCCAACTTTTCCAGGTTGGCGAACTCCTCACGCGCTATGGTCAGTTTAGCTGCATCCAAGCGCCGAGCTTTTGCAAAAACGGGCGGTCCGGTGGTAGTAATAAAATGCTCCACCCCGTGTTTGGCGACTGCTGCTGAAAATGTGGGAACAGTGAGTGCTGGGAACTGAGTGAGTAGTGTGTGGAACTTACCACCTGCCGTTGTGACATTGGCTTGTGCTGTGGGCGGGGTCACTCGGGCTGCACAGGGAATAGAATAAAAAGAGAGTGCATTAACCAGGCGCCTATTAGCAAGATCAACCAACAAACCATGTGAGCACAGAAAATCAGCCCCTAACATATTGAAGCTCACTTCAGCTATAACAAAAGTCCACTCAAATGTACGGCCGTGTAGGGACAGAAGCAGAGTCTTCTCACCGAAGGTCTTAATCCTCGAGCCATTCGCTGCTGATGCTCCGTGACTTCCGGGGCCCGCTAGCCAGTCAGCATAGGTAGGCATGATGAAACTCACTTGGGAGCCTGTGTCCACGAGGAATTGCTTCCCCGAACGTGCATCCGTCAAGTAGAGCAGCTTGTTCTCTTCCCCGAGGGCCGCGGCTGCTACCGACCTCCGGCTTTGCCGTTTCCCGAGCTCTTGAACTGGCACGGTGGTACACACTTGCGCGCCCTCTCTGCGAAGCGGCGATGGTAGAAACAGAGGTCGTCTCGTCCGCGATCCCTGGCCTTCGCTGCCGCCGTTGTCGGTGGGTCTGCTACCGCCGCCTCTGGCCCCCTGACATCTCCGGCCGTCGCGCCGAGTTCCATCGCTGCTGCGGTGGCCGTGCGCTGTCTGCTGGCGTTGAGAATCCCCTGTGCCTCCTGGGCCAGCGCGCAGAAGTCCCGCTGGGCCAACAACGGTGAACTGGCCAGGGTCGCTCTCGTGGCCGACGGTAGGGTTGTCAGGAAAATGTGGGTGAAAAGGAAGTCGTTGTCGTCTGAGCCCCTCAGCCTCAGCATGTCCTCCATCAGGTCGACGGGCATGCTATCTCCCAAGTCGTTCAGAGCCAGGAGCCTCTCAGCTCTCTCCTGGACTGAGGGAGTGAAACGCCGGATGAGCGCAGCCTTCAACCCGCCGTATTTGTCGTTGGCCGGTGGGCGCTCCAACAGGCTCTGCACATGTCGAGCCGTGCGGTTGTCGAGCTTGGCAATGACGTGGTAGAATTTCGTGTCATCTGCCGTTATCCCCCGGAGGGCGAACTGTGCTTCGGCCAAGTGGAACCAGGAGCACGGGTTATCTTGCCAGAAGTCTGGTAGCTTGACTGTGGCTGCATTCGCCTGGCTGGATCTTGACGAGCCCGGCTCGGGGGAATCTTCTCCGCTCATGATACGTCTTAGGGTTACCAGTGTAGAGAATGTGGAAGGACGAGGCTGAGTTTATTTCACAAGTCAGGTTTATTCACATTCTCCAACATCATCCAAAAAAAGTGAAAAAAAGAGAATCCCCCAACATCTGTCCCCTTTATACCAGGACATCAAAACACACAGTCACATGGCACTTAATCCCCAATAACAATGTAACTTCCTCCCGATCTTAACACCCCCCACCTTCAGTCTCTGGCCGCTGGGTGAAATCCCCCCAGGCTGTCTCCTTGCATGCCAAAGACTAAACTTTCACATCCTCGTGTTATCTCCAGAGCGGCTCAGTCCTTTGTTCCGTCTCAGATGTGAAGCCTAAGGTGGTATAAGTATGAATCATACAGTGATATACATATGTGCATATGTGAGTCCCACAAGATCATGCATTGAAAACTAAAGGATTGTTCATGTGATCTGTTGCACAGACCAGTGTTGGGAGTAACGCGTTACAAAGTAACACGTTACTGTAACGTCACTACTTCTGCAGTAATGTGCTGCGTAACGAAATTACTGTTTAAAAATCCAGTAATGTATTACAGTTACTAAAATTTGATCAGATGCATTACTTTCGTTACTTGCTTTATTAATATGGATAGATATTTTTAGCGCAAATAAATATAAATTGATCCTGCTGTAGTGCAGCCATCAGTCTCCTCCGCCGGTGTTATGCCGAGAATTGTCAGTTTCCTGTCCTGCTCACACGCAACCCAGTGGAAAGAAACGCCATGGCAGAAGTGACTTCTCATATCGAGCCCTGATCACCTGTTGTCCCAGCTGTGCGTAACCCCCAACACCTCCTACTTCTATAGTTAGACATGAATATTTTTTGAGCAAGAAGCTGCATTTAATGTCCGCAGTTGCGTAAATGTGTAAGCTGTGTAAATAATTGTGCAAGTTTTCTTATGCACAGTGAAAGTGACTGTGATTTGTTGCAGTTGTGGGGGCATAGTGTGTGTGTTTCTTCACACCCAAAGAAGGGCATGGTGTTGGACTTCTCCACCCAGGGAACAATGGACCAAAAGAGGAGGTGTCACGGGGGGGGGGGGGCAGATGGGAAAGTAAAGGACTATGCGCCCCTCAGGGAGAGGAAGAATAACCAGAGCCGCCGTGGCCACTCAGCTGGCGTAATGCTATGTTAATTTTCCACACATTCTTTTGTGAAACAACAATGTATGATGGTCGGAAGATCCAGGTCTCTATGAATGAGAATAAAGATATAAAAGGAGAGTGCACAGAGACCTGAGAGGCTTTTTAGCCTCAGCACTGTGGCGCTGAAGGCTTATAGCTGTTTTGCTGTTATGTTGTTGGAGAAAGAATAAAGTTCTGTGTTGTTCAGCTCGTTGCCTCACCAGCATCCTTTCTCTACACTGGTGACCCCTGATGTGCCATGGAGAGCAAACCAAGAGTCGCCAATTCCTTTTCTCCACACTGGTGACTGAAGACGTGCCATGGAGAGTGAGCCACACTGGTGACCCAAGGCGTGCCATGGAAAGCGAGCCGAGCACAACCCCGGAGACGGCCAGGAGAGAGAGCATCAGCGCTGTGTGCGCTGTTTCAGTCAAGCTCCCGGACTCTGGCTTCACAACCCGACAGCGGGGTTTCAGCGAATAGAAGCCCAGTGCGCACTCTGCAGGAGAACCATGGATGACACAACAAGCTACTAAGTAGTCGCTGCGCCGGATGCGCAAGCCACGCAACAGGCGACAAGCCTGCTTCTGGAACCGACCGGCCGCAGTGAGAGCAAACCTGGCCAACTCGCTGTTGCAGGTGACTAGGGACTACCGTGCACTGGCGCAGGAAACGGATCCACCATCCAGACACAAATTGAGTTCCCTTTAGGGCTGCACTCCGCACCTAAGGAGGATCTGGCAGCCTCCCCAGCAGAACTCGTTTTTCTTCTCAGCTGCTGCTGATCACTGGAGAGTTTTCTCCGGAAAATCCCGCACCCGAGGCGGATCCGCCCACACAATTGTTGCGCGTTCCGGAGGCTTTTAATGTACCGGGCCAGCCCACCATTTTTTCCCAGCACCTTCGTCCCAAAAAGCCTGCAGAATGCCAGTTTTGTTTCCGTCAGGCACGATGCATACTGGGCCCCGCTTCACCCACCGTACAACGGACCGTTCAGCGTGCTGGAACCTGGGGCGTGTCATGAGCAGGGGCCAGGTTTTCCTGCTGGACCCAGGCTCCTGGCTTTTCCTGTATATTTATTTATTCCTTCTATTACTATGCTTCACTTAGGGTTATTCTGCCTTTTATTTCTCTCCTGTTGTGTTCCTGTTATTTTTGGCCATATCTTGTAGGTTTTGGATCCATGTTTATTTGTGTTCGGTTTTAGTCTGCTGGGGTTATGTTTGTTCTGTTCTCTGGGTTGACAGCTGTCAGACGATTTCCTGATTTTTGTTCCTCTGGGGGTGTTGCCTGCCAGGTTGTCAATCCAGCCACTCCTCCCTCATGTATTAGCTGATTCCAATCACCTGCGTGTCGTTCTTGCCTGCTCATATGTTCACACTGGAGTTCAATTATGTGATCACCTCTGCTTGTATTTATATCCTTCCATTATTCTCATTCCTTGCCGGTTCATTGTATGCCTCAGCTGTTTCCTCCTGACGCCACGTTTGTGCTGTTTATTCCCTCTGGAGCTTCCGCTCTGAGGCACATTGCTTTAAGTCTTCCCCCGTTTGTATTCTTTGTATTTTTGGGCTGTTTTGTCTGTCAAGTTTTTCTTTGTTGAAATAAATGCACGAAAACCATTCAGCGCCTGGGCTGTCTCTCTGCACCTCGCGGAGGCGCACAAGACAGAACGAACCGGCCAGTTTAAGCCCAGCTGTGGTTAGTGTGCATATTTTTTCTCCTTTTCACCTTTTTGTGTTTTTTGCTCATCTGTGCTGGAGCACACTATGTTGGGTCTGAGTGACATGGAGCGTCGGGCGGTGCATTTCCTGGGGGACATATGGTCATGGATGCAGACCTCCCGTTCTCTCAAGACAGTCCAAGAGAGTCGGAATGGTGCTGCGCGAGTCATGAAGGCATTTCCCAGCCTATGGGATTGCCCAGAGGCTACCAACATCCTCCTCGCCATCTTCTCCCTTCCTACCTCACCCGACTCTTCCTCAGCTCCAGCACACACGTCCCCAACTCCACAGCAAATGCGTCACCCTGCCACGGTGCGCCAGAGGAATTCCCCCGCCTCTTCACTAGCCTCCTTTCCTATGCTGAGCCTGATTCCTCCAGCAGCAGAGCCTCTTTTTCTCACTTTCTCGTGAGCAGTCCCACCTGCTCAGCCTTCTCTCGTCCCCGCTGCAACTCCTGTCACCTTGGCGTGCCCTCCTGCTGACAAGAGGTCCTCCACAATCCCTCCGGCCACGTCTCCCTCTGTGAAAATGGAGACATCTCCTCCACTATCCTCAGAGGGGTCCACTCTCACCATAGACACAGAGAGGCATGATGCAACTCCAGCTGCAGCAGTCAACATTGCTTACCAGGAGAACAGGCAAGTAACATTTCATTCACTTTCAATTCCTGATGATATGTCTTGCCTGATCCCTGGTAGAGAGACTCTGGGTGTGCAGTCCCCAGAGCGCCCTCCACCTGCTGCCATCCATCCATTCTCACCTGTCCTCTCCTTGTCTCTTCTGATTATCCATGAGTGTCCATCAGCTCCAGAACCAAGCTGCCGGACGATGGGGGAGCCTGTGGCTCTGGAAGACTCAAAACCAGCGCCAGCATAGAGCCGACCCCCAGTTGCCACGCCAGAGGAGCCACCTGCGTGGATAATTTTGCCTGGGGGCACCATGACTGCTACAACCATCATGCCTGCTGCAGAGGCCACGACAGCAGAGTGGGAGCCTGAGATGGTCCTCCTGAGACCATCGTCACCTGGATCATCGGAGTCCTGGACGGTGGTGGAGCTTGAGCTCAGGCAAGTGCTGTCTTTTGTCTTCCTTCTCTCAGTTTTAGAGCAATCTTGCCTGGCTCTTGGTGAGGAGGGCCAGGTGCAGCTGCCCGCTGCACCTGAGCTCGCCTCACCAGGCTCCAACGCTGCCGGCGACCCTGACACCCTTTCTCTTTGTTCTCTGTCTGAACTCTCTCCCAGGGTCACTGGAGAGAATCCAACATTGCCAGACATCTCTGAAGATCCAGGTTCGCCTTTGGGGGTTGTCCAGGGTCCAGCTTCACCCGTCGGTCCACCATGGGTGCAGCGCCATCTCTGCCTGAGGCCATCGTCTGGGTTCCCCCTCCACAGTCCAGGTCTCCATGGGCGCTGCATCCCGGCCAGGGGCCCTCGTAGGGGCTACACCCCAGCATTAGCCAGACGTGGGTGCTGCGCTCCAGCGTAGGTCGGCTATGGGGACTACGCCCCAGCCCAGGGGCCACCGTGGGTGCAGCGTTGGCCCAGCCCAAGTCCACCATGCGTGCAGCATTGGCCCAGCCCGGGTCCACCACGCGTGCAGCATTGGCCCAGCCCGGGTCCACCATGGGTGCAGCGTTGGCCCAGCCTGGGTCCACCGTGGGTGCAGCTGAGCTCTAGCCCGGAGCCACCACAGGTGCAGCTGAGCTCCAGCCCGGAGCCACCGTGGGTGCAACTTTTCCCCAGTCCGAGGTTACCTAGGGCGTCATGGTCCCTTCTCCTCCTCAGCCAGATGTCATCGTGGTCCCACTTCTTTCTCTGCCAGATGACGTTGTGGTTCCCCCTCCTCGGCTCTCCACTTCTTCTTCGAGTCTCCCTGTGGGGAAGCCGCCTCCCGGGCCACCTCGCCTGTTCAGGTGGCTCAAGAACTCGTGCCAGCCACCAGAAAAACTGAGCCGCTGGGTTGGGTGGTCTATGTTCTCAGGCAGGCCACCCGACTCGTACCACCTGGCCGTCCAGTTGGCCTGGGACTTCAGTAGGCCACCTGACTGGGTTCACCTTGCCGCCTGCTGGGCCTGGGACTTTGGGCAGCCCCCTGAACTTTTGTGGGCCGTAAGCCGGGGGCCTCTATTTTGTGGTTTTGGGTGTGGGCTCTGAGCAAGGTTGCTTTTGTTTGAATAGACCTCGGATGGCCAAATGCTCAAAAAAAAGTATCCACCTTATTCCTAGGCCCCATGATGCCTTGCGTGAATTATGGTAGCAACTTCCGGTACTAATTTAGAACGTATGGTTGTCATTGAAACAGGACACTTTTCCTTGTTAAAAAACAATGACTTCGGCATCAGAAATGCGGGAACACGACCTTTTGCTCCTCAAAAACAGTAATATAATCATACCACTTCCCACGACTATTGAGGGACGAGAAGATGACCTTAAAAATTGGCCTTGTAGACAGTAGCTCCATTTGTTAGCGCCACTGCTAAGATGCTAATGCTGTGAACAAATGACCCATGCTGGCAAAATGAGTCACTTTGAGGACATTTTCAAAACTGATGTAACGTTATTTCCATATTCTGTATTAAAAGACCTTCAAAATTATATTTAATTAGTAGGAAGTGCACAAAAAGACGATTTGTTTACATTTTGGCTAGGTTGAAAACTCGCGTTCAATCGGTGGGAGTTACATCTTCTGCAAAAGCCTATGTATTTTTAGAAAGTATGATTTCTAAGCTTTCCAATCATACCAGGCACTCATGGGGTTTTTCCCGGGACTTGCTGCAAGCAAACAAAGAAAGAGTCATAATTTATGACTTCTTGTGAGTGTAGCTCGTAGTGACGTGGTGCACATTCCAACTCATTTTGCCAGCACGGGTTACATATATCAGTGTCTCCACTGCAATAAAGTTGGCTGCATTTTGTTAAAATATGCTGGACATAATCAGATTTACCTCAGAGCAGACGTAGAGTCTAGTCAGAGCCACAAAGAACCACAACACCGTGCTTGGGCGTTTTAAATTTGAGGTAAAACGTCAGATCTGTAACATTCATACAAGTGAAAACATACCTGGTGCTGCTGTGTCTGTATCACCGATCACACGAGCAATCCTTTAGTTTTCAGTGCATGATCTACTCATTGCTGTTGAAGCCACAGATTTAGCTGTGCTTATCTGTGAGGAGCCTCACACCATGAACAGCAGCAAGTACCAGAACTATGCAACTTGAGTGCAAAAAAAAAAAGTGCAAAAGTGTTAAGCAGCTGGGATGAGAATCAGCACCTCCAAGTCCGAGTCCATGGTTCTCAGCCGGAAAAAGGTGGATTGTCCTCTCCGGGTTGGGGACAAGCTCCTGCCCAAAGTGGAGGAGTTTAAATATCTTGGGGTCTTATTCACGAGTGAGGGGAGAATGGAGCGAGATATTGACAGACGGATCGGAGCAGCATCTGCAGTGATGTGGACGTTGTACCGGTCTGTTGTGGTGAAGAGGGAGCTGAGTTCTAAGGCAAAGCTGTCGATTTACCAATCAATCTACATTCTTTCCCTCACCTATGGTCACGAGCTTTGGGTAATGACCGAAAGAACGAGATCGAGGATACAAGTGGCTGAAATGAGCTTTCTTCGTAGGATTGCTGGACTCACCCTCAGAGACAGGGTGAGGAGCTCAGTCATCCAGGAGAGGCTCAGAGTAGAACCGCTGCTCCTCCACATTGAAAGCAGCCAGTTGAGGTGGTATGGGCATCTGATCAGGATGCCTCCTGGACGCCTCCCACTTGAGGTGTTTCGGGCACGTCCCTCTGGGAGGAGACCCCGGGGCAGACCCAGGACTCACTGGAGAGACTATGTCTCCCAGCTGGTCTGGGAACGCCTTTGTAGCCTCTCTGAAGAGCTGGAGCAGGTGGCTGGGCAGAGGGAAGTCTGGGCTTCTCTGCTTGAACTGCTGCCTCTGCGACTCGGACCTCCAGAAAAGTGATAGAAGATGGATGGATGGATGGATTGAGTGCAAAACATGTATGTGGACTATATATTAAAATGAATTTGAAAAACTTTTAAAAACGCTATTTTAATTGCCCCTGCTACTCCACTCTTACTGACTGATTTAACACTACCTCAGATGAAACCAGAAGCTCCGCCCATAATCATTTCTACAGTGGCACCCCCAGGAATAAGGTGGATTGAGATTTTTTTCAGGTTTTTCAACTCTGATGTAGTTCTGATACTCAGTCACCAGATGGCAGTCTTTATTAGATGTTTCATAACACTGTGTCGCTCATGAAGCAATTGTCTCAAAGTTGCTCATTGTTTCATGAGGCCTCGGTTTTAACATCACTAATAAAAGCAGATAACAGCCTGAAAGAGGAGTGTGATGAAACTATAACCACTGAAGAGATTAGATGGGGTATAAAAAAATCTCAAACCAGGGGGGCGCTAGTGAGCCATGCTGGAGTAAAGACGTGTCCCTCAGTGCTCCCGCAGACTTTTGGACATTTTACTTTTAAAAATGAAGTTTCTTTGGTAAAGCTCAATACAAACTCGTCACCTATCATTATCGGACTCTCCTGCCCACTTTTATCGTCATGATGGATAAACTTCAGAAGTTTAAATTCGACGCTACCAACAAACCCAATAGGCCTAACACGAGGCTGCAAGCCGAGCTGGAAAAGAATGACGAACCACAGAGCGCAGTGCCAACGTTGACCACGGACGAAGGCTTTAAAACTCAGATTTTGGCATCCTTAAGAGAAGACATCACACAAATTATACGGGAAGAATTTAAGAATGCCTTAGCTAATGATTTTGCCTCTCTCAAAGCCGAAGTGCAGGCTGTACGTTCGGAAATAGCCTGCAACGCCACCTCCGTTAGCGCACGATTTGGCACAGTTGAAGCTAACATTCAAGACGTGAAAGATGGCTTGTCTACTTGGTCAGATGATATAACTGGGCTTCAGAGCTCGGTGAAAGAGCTTCAAAGTGAAGTGAAGTCACTGCGGAGCAAATGTGAGGATCTGGAGGGGAGCCCTTCTATTCCCCGCGGGAGTTTGCTTCTTTCATAATGATCGCTGTGTACGCCCCTCCCGACGCGGACATGCGCGAAGCTCAGCGCGTGCTCGCGGATCACATTCAACACACAGAGCGGAGTTTTCCAGACTCGCTGATTATTGTGGCTGGCGACTTTAATCAGTGCAATCTGAGCCACGATCTCCCCCGCTACAAACAGTTTATTAAATGCCCCACCAGAGGATTAAACACACTGGATCACTGTTACACCACAGTGAAAGACGCATATCGCGCTGTCCCTCGTGCTGCGCTGGGATTATCTGATCACGTGATGGTTCACCTCATTCCCACATACAGACAGAGATTGAAGCTCACTAAACCTGTTGTGAGCACTACGAAGATACGGACCAGTGATGCTGAGGAGAAGCTGGAAACGTGCATGGAAATATCTGACTGGGGCATGCTTAAAGGAGCCACGCATGATCTGGATGAGTACACGGACACTGTGAACTCATATATCCACTTTTGTGAAGAGAACATTCTTCCATCACGCACCAGGGTGAGTTACTCTAATGACAAACCCTGGTTCACAGCTAAGCTCAGACAGATCAGGAAGGAGAAGGAAGCAGCGCTGAAAAGTGGAGACAGGGACTGCTACAGGGAGGTTAAATACCGGTTTAACAGAGAGCTGAAGAGGGCTAAATCTCTATACTCAGAGAGACTCCAGCAGCAGTTCACTGCTAATGATTCGGCTTCCGTGTGGAGAGGACTGAGGCAAATCACCAACTATCGACCTAAGGCTCCTAAAGGTCAGGATGACAAAGCCCTTTGTCAAAGACTGTCCCAACACTATGCCCGTTTTGACACCTCGTCATCTGTGTCCAACTCCCCCCCTCCCTCCAGCTCCACAGCCTCCACATTCCCTACTTCATTTAAGGCACCCCCCCCTCCTCCCCCCTCCCCTTATCATCAGTGAGCAGGATGTGCTCAAACAGTTCTCCAGACTGAACCCGCGCAAGGCCCCCGGCCCAGACGGCGTGTCTCCCTCCACCCTGAGACTCTGTGCGAAACAGCTGGCTCCTGTCTTCACAGACATTTTTAACACCTCCCTTAAGTTATGCCACGTGCCGTCCTGCCTCAAATCCTCCACCATCATCTCTGTCCCCAAGAAGCCACGGATCACTGGACTTAATGACTACAGACCTGTAGCGTTCACCTCTGTAGTCATGAAGTCCTTTGAGCGCCTGGTCCTGTCCCACCTCAAGTCCATCACCACCCCTCTCCTGGACCCGCTGCAGTTTGCCTACCGAGCCAACAGGTCTGTAGACGATGCAGTCAACCTGGCCCTCCACTCCATCCTGCAGCACCTGGACTCCCCGGGAACCTACGCCAGGATCCTGTTTGTGGACTTCAGCTCCGCATTCAACACCATCCGCCCCGCTCTGCTCCGGGACAAGCTGTCCCTGCTCAACGTGCCTGACTCCCTCTGCAGGTGGATCATCGACTTCCTGACGGACCGGAGGCAGCATGTGCGGCTGGGAAAGACTGTCTCAGACTATACTAGCATCAGCACCGGATCACCCCAGGGCTGTGTACTTTCCCCCCTACTCTTCTCCCTTTACACCAACTCCTGCACCTCCAGCCACCAGTCTGTCAAGTTGATCAAGTTTGCGGACGACACCACCCTCATCGGGCTCATCTCCAACGGCGACGAGTCCGCCTACAGGAGAGAGGTGGCCCAGCTGGCGTCCTGGTGCAGCAATAACAACCTGCAGCTGAACGCTCTGAAGACAGTGGAGATGATTGTAGACTTCAGGAAAGTCACTACTCCTCTGCCCCCCCTCACCCTCTCAGGCTCTCCCATCACCACTGCTGATTCCTTCCGCTTCCTAGGCACTACCATCACCAGGGACCTCAAATGGGAGCTGACCATCAGCTCACTCATCAAAAAAGCCCAGCAGAGGATGTTCTTCCTGCGGCAGCTGAGGAAGCTCAAGCTACCCACCAAGATGTTAGTGCAGTTCTACACAGCCATCATCGAGTCCATCCTCACCACCTCCATAACCGTGTGGTACGCAGGAGCCACTGCCAGGGACAGACTAAGGCTGCAGCGCGTCGTGCGCACTGCTGAGAAGGTGATCGGCTGCAAGCTCCCATCTCTCCAGGATCTGTACATCTCCAGGACCCGGAGGCGTGCTGGCCAGATCATAGCCGATCCCTCACACCCTGGTCACGTACTGTTTGCCCCCCTCCCCTCTGGTAGAAGACTTCGGTCCATCCAGACTAAAACCTCCCGTCACATGAACAGCTTCTTCCCCTCTGCCATTAGACTGCTGAACACTAAGTGACTTATTGACTCTCGTGCACCATGTACAGCAGCTCAACCAGACTCATGTCAATCATCACTGTTTTTCTTCCTGCATTACCGACTGCACTATATAGTTCTCCACAGTATCTGCTGCTGGCTAATATATATTTTAACTGTTGACCAGTATCACTTAATCTTATCCTACACTTTATTACATGTATAGTTTATTTCTCTTATCCTATCATGTTTAATGTTGCAGCATTGTACCGAGACAAATTCCTAGTTTGTGTACTACATGAACAATGGCAATAAACCTGATTCTGATTCTGATTCTGAATGAGACGTGGAAATATCCGCATTGTCGGTGTCGATGAGCAAAACCCCTGCAATCCAAACGAGGTGGCTAAAATTATTAAACAAGCCTTATACATGGACCGAGAAGTGAAAGTTGATCGATCTCATCGTACACCAGCACCACGGACCGCGGGAGCAGACAGACCCCGAGTGATAATTGCCAAGATGCACTATGATGGAGATGCAGCGGATATTTTGAGAAGAGCCAGGGAAAAGGCACCTTTGATGTATAACAGTAACAGGATCAGCATCTTCCCTGACTACACGGCAGGTGTTGCTAAAGCCCGGGCTGCCTTTTCAGATGCACGGAAGGCGCTACGAGGCCGACGTGATGTGCGCTTTGGTCTTTTTTACCCCACAAGATTCCGGATCACTTTCGGGAATGAGAGTCAGGACTTTCATGATCCTACTAAGGCCATGGACTTCATAAAGAACAATATCCTGTCCGAAGCTGATGATCCTTGAGGTACCATGTTTGGATTATATAGCGTGAGTCCGCAGGTTATGATTGCAGTGGGTGCGTAATCTGTTAAAACATGTTTTTTTATGGTGACGAGAATAATACATTATTTTCCTTTTTTTTTTTTTTTTTTTTTCTATCCTGTATTGTTATAGTGTAATGTGTTGAGTATTTTGAAAATTTTCATTTAATGTTGTTCCTTATCGTAACTTAGTCTGCAGGGGCCTGAGCTCCTTTAGTAAATTTGTTTTGCCGATTTAATTTTTGCTCCTCTTTTTTGCTGTGGACACAGCCTACCATAGCAGGTTGTGTATTTAGCTGCTAACACACAGTGGCTAGGGACTTAATCCCATCCTTTAGTATTTCGCTTGTTCGATATACATTTTGTTTTTGTGTTTCTTGCGTTCTGATCCCTTTGTTCCCCGGGGATCACATATTATTTAAAAGAGCAACAGAGTCATTATTTGTTACTTACTGGAACCATATTCTCTCAGTCACAAAGTCTTTCCACTTCAATGCAACATTCCTATGTGAAGTAATATTCCCTATGTTGTTTCTGCTGTACTCTCGATCATGGGCCCGCCTCTGCCTCAAAACAACTTTTATGATGCCCTATACTGTAACTATGTGCACCACAGTACTTAAGTTATGAGTCCATTGACAATTATAAGTTATAATGTGAAGGGTCTAAATAGCCCCATCAAAAAGAAGAAAATATTATTACAGCTTAAACGTTTGAAGTGTCAAGTAGCACTATTACAAGAAACCCATTTGTCCGATGATGAGCACCTGAAATTAAAGAAATCCTGGGCAGATAAGGTGTATTTCTCATCTCACCGCTCAAGTAAAAGAAGAGGGGTATGGCTGTGTTGTGAGACATGTATATGTTGGACACTGCATATGTGATTTAACCACGATGAAGGAGAGCCAGCCCCCTGCGGTGCGGAGCCACAGAGCCTGGACCCCCTGCGGAGGACAGGGGACAGAAGACTTCCTGACCACTGAGGCTCGGGAAGAGAGAAGGGGGAGTTATGTAAATAAAAGGCTGATGAATGTGAATAAAGAGACTTTGATATAGATGTGTGATTTCCCCCGCGAGGGAAATGGTTTGATGTGAGAAGGTTTAAATGAGAGAACTTTGGTGTGTTCACTCTCTTTGTTCGCTGCTCAAGAATAAGAGCAGACAGTGGAATGATTTCTTGAATAAACTGAAATGAAAGACAATTCGGTTTCGTTATTCAAGTCTCCCCACATTGGTGACTGACGACGTTGAGAATGAACGAAGAAATTCTCAGGGTCCCGGACTCACAGCGCTCAGAGCTGGCGAGCGCAGTGGCCGTTAAGCTGCCTGATTTCTGGCAGGATAACCCACGGTCGTGGTTTCTGCAAGCAGAGTCGCAGTTCGCGCTCGCAGGAGTAACGGTGGATGACACTAAGTTCCACCATGTCATCGCTAAACTGGACAACAGCACAGCTCGGTGCGTGCAAAGCTTGGTGGAGCAGCCACCCGCGACCGACAGGTACAGCAAGCTGAAATCCACCCTCATCAAGTTTTTCACCCCCTCGGCTGAAGTGAGGGCGAGGAGGATCCTGTCTTTGCTAGACCAAGGTGGACACAGGCCGAGCGCCCTGATGGAGGAGATGATACAGCTGAGAGGGTTGGACAACGATGATTTCATTTTTCAGTTCATCTTCCTCTCCAACCTCCCGGCGCATGCGAGAAGCACGCTGGCCGGCAAAAAGTGTCACACCCTGGAGGAGTTCCGGGAGCTGGCCCAGGAGGCAGACGGGATCCTGGACGCCTGCGGCGGGCAAGCAACCACAGCAGCGACCCGAGACAGCGGGGAGCCAGAGGCGGCAGAACCAGACTGGCCGACGATGGCGGCAACACGGCCGCGACGAGGGGGAGCCAATAGCCCGGCGACAGAGGCGCGGGCACGACACAGCGGAGGAGAAGATCTCTGCTTTTACCATCGGAGGTTCGCAGAGAAGGCACGCAGGTGTGTGCCGCCCTGCATCTTCAGGAGTTCGGGAAACGGCAAGACCGGGGGTCGCTAGCAGCTTCGACCCTCGGAGAACGCAACAAGCTGCTCTACATCACGGATGCGCGCTCCGGACGAGTGTTCCTCATTGACACCGGAGCACAAGTGAGCTTCATCACCCCAACATACGCGGACCGGGTAGCTGGACCCCACGGTGACGGAGCTACAGCGGCAAATGGCTCGAACATCAACACCTACGGGAGAAGGACCTTGCCTTTATGCTTACATGGCCGCACATATGAATGGACTTTTGTAGTAGCGGCGGTGAGTTTCAACATGTTGGGCGCGGATTTTTTGTGTTCACACAATCTGTTAGTTGATCTTGCTAATAGACGGCTGGTAAATGCACTCTCTTTTTACTCTCTCCCCTGTTCAGCTCGAGTGTCCCCGCCACCAGTACAGACCCACGTCGCTACAGCAGGTGGTAAGTTTCACACACTCCTCACCCAATTTCCAGCGCTCACTGTGCCCACTTTTTCAGCGACGGTCGCGAAGCACGGGGTGAAACACTTCATCCCCACTTCTGGTCCTCCCGTGTTTGCAAAAGCTCGGCGCTTGGATGCAGTTAAGCTCGCCATTGCGCGCGAGGAGTTCGCCAGCCTGGAGAGGCTGGGCATCGTTCGTAGGTCGAAGAGCCCGTGGGCTTCGCCGCTGCACATGGTACCGAAAGCCGATGGCTCCTGGAGACCGTGCGGGGATTACCGCAGGCTAAACAACGCTACGGCACACGATCGTTATCCCATCCCGCACATTCAGGATTTTTCGGTGCACCTGGCGGGGGCGCACATTTTTTCAAAGATTGATCTAGTTCGCGGCTATCACCAAGTCCCGGTCCAACCGGAGGACATTCCTAAAACAGCGGTAATAACCCCGTTCGGACTTTTTGAATTTTTACGCATGCCGTTTGGTCTCAAAGGGGCGGCGCAAACATTTCAGCGGATGATGGATGCCGTGTTACGCGATCTCCCTTTCGTGTTTGTGTACCTCGACGACATTTTGGTCGCGAGTACTTCAGAGGACGAACACGAAACGCACCTCACAGCAGTTTTTAGGAGGCTGGGAGAGCACGGCTTAATAGTTAACCCAGCCAAGTGCCAGTTCGGCGTTGAGCGGATTGATTTTTTGGGTCACCGCGTCTCCCCGGAGGGAGCGGTTCCGTTACCAGAGAAAGTACGCGCGGTAGCGGATTTTCCCCGTCCACAAACGGTCAAATCACTACAGGAATTCTTGGGGATGGTGAATTTTTATAACCGGTTCCTGCCCCACGCAGCTCAAATCATGCAACCGTTATATGCCGCGCTCAAAAAACAAAAGCCGACCCAGGCGGTCGAATGGTCCCCGGAGCGGGAGCGCGCGTTCACAGAGGTTAAAAAAGCCTTGGCTGACGCTGCGCTCCTGGCCCACCCAGACCCTGCAGCACGTATCGCGCTGACGACAGACGCTTCAGATTTAGCCATAGGGGCCGTTATTGAGCAACAGGTAGCCGGAGTTTGGCAGCCTTTGGCTTTCTTTAGCAAATCTTTAAGCGCGGCTGAGCGAAAATACAGCGCGTTTGACAGAGAACTGTTGGCGCTGCATTTGGCTATTCGTCATTTCCAGTTCTGGCTGGAAGGACGGTGCTTCACCGCTTATGTGGACCACAAGCCGCTCACATACGCCATGGCCAAAATTTCAGATCCGTGGTCCGGCAGGCAGCAGAGGCAGCTGGCCGCAATCTCGGAATTTACCACTGACATTAGGCACGTCGCGGGCAAATTCAATGTAGTAGCGGATTGTCTCTCACGCGCGTTCACGACCCCGACACGCGCAGAGGCAGAACGGGCCACCGTGACCGCGCCGCAGGAGAGCGGCACGGTGGCGCGCGCAGCCCCGGTGCACGTGGGTATAGATTACGCAGCCATGGCAGCGGACCAGGGGGCGGACGCAGACGTGCGCGCGCTCCAGTCTGGACCAACAGGGTTGAGGCTGGAGAGCAAGTGTTTACAAACCGGTATGCCCCCCCTGATCTGCGACATGTCGACGGGGCGCCCGCGTCCGGTGGTTCCGGCCACGTGGCGCCGCCGTGTTTTTGACTCGGTCCACTCACTGGCGCACCCGGGGGTGCGCGCGTCGGTGAAACTAGTGGCGGAAAAGTTTGTTTGGCCGTGCCTGCGCAAGCACGTGAAGGAATGGGCAAAAACCTGCATTTCCTGTCAACGGGCCAAAATTCACAGGCACACAAGAGCCCCGTTAGAACCGTTCCGCATTCCGGCCAGAAGGTTCGACCATGTGCACGTCGACCTTGTGGGCCCCCTACCGGCATCACAGGGGTTCACGTATCTTTTGACAATGGTGGACCGCACCACACGTTGGCCGGAAGTGGTCCCACTTGCGACGACCACGGCCGCGGAGGTGGCTCGCGTTTTTTTAACGGCTTGGGTGGCGCGCTTCGGGGTTCCGTCGGACATTACGTCCGATAGAGGACCGCAATTCATCTCTGAGCTGTGGTCAGCGATGGCCAACGGCTTAGGAGCCAAAATTCACCGCACTACGGCTTACCACCCTCAGGCTAATGGTTTATGCGAGCGTTTTCATAGGTCTTTGAAGGCAGCACTCAGAGCGTCGCTCACGGATGCAGATTGGGTAAATAAACTCCCATGGGTTTTATTAGGGTTGCGTTCTGCGCCTAAAGAGGACTTAGACGCCTCCCCAGCGGAGCTGGTATTCGCACAAACTCTGAGGCTGCCGGGCGAGTTTTTACCAGAGCACCCAGAGCCCCCACCTCTCTCTGCTCTGGGACCGTTAGTTGGCACGGGGGCAGACACGCTCCCGGGTCCGGTTCATCACGCTTTTCCACGAGTTTTCGTCCCCAAGGCTTTGAAAAATGCCGATTTCGTTTTTGTCAGGCGCGAAGCCCTTAAAGCAACGCTCAAACCACCTTACGAAGGGCCATTTCGAGTGCTGGAGGCAGGTGATAAGCAATTTGTGCTAGATTTTGGGGACAGAAAAGAGACAGTCAGTATTGACAGACTAAAACCTGCTTTTGTCATGAAGGACGTGTCTGTACCGGTCGCGGTGGCGCCTCGACGAGGCAGGCCCCCGCAGAGGGCAATTAACCACTCTCTTCCTCAGTCAACAGACCCGAAGCAGAACAGCACCGCAGGCAAGGCGGGGCCAACGCACAGCAGATTCGGCAGACGGCTGAAGCCCAAGCGGCGCACAGACTGAATGTTGGTGTTGATTATTCAGTAGTGAGTAAGGTGCTATTAAATTTTGGGAATTAGTCTGTTCTTCATCGTTTGGGGGGGGGTTATATGGCTGTGTTGTGAGACATGTATATGTTGGACACTGCATATGTGATTTAACCACGATGAAGGAGAGCCAGCCCCCTGCGGTGCGGAGCCACAGAGCCTGGACCCCCTGCGGAGGACAGGGGACAGAAGACTTCCTGACCACTGAGGCTCGGGAAGAGAGAAGGGGGAGTTATGTAAATAAAAGGCTGATGAATGTGAATAAAGAGACTTTGATATAGATGTGTGATTTCCCCCGCGAGGGAAATGGTTTGATGTGAGAAGGTTTAAATGAGAGAACTTTGGTGTGTTCACTCTCTTTGTTCGCTGCTCAAGAATAAGAGCAGACAGTGGAATGATTTCTTGAATAAACTGAAATGAAAGACAATTCGGTTTCGTTATTCAAGTCTCCCCACAAGGGGTAGCAATATTAATACATAGACAAGTTAATTTTGTTGATACATTTGTACATGCAGATGGAGAAGGTAGATTTATTCTGGTAAATGGGCTGCTTGATGGCATACCTGTCTCCCTAATTAATGTGTATGCCCCAAATGAGGACCAACCAGGCTTCATCAAATTACTATTTAACAGAATCACAGAGTATAGTGTTGGTCTTTTACAGTGTTGGTCTTTTACTCATGGGGGGAGATTTTAATTGTGTAATGTCACAACAAGATAGACAACCTCCACCTAAAGCATCCATATCCAAGATGGGCAAGATGCTTAAATATTTGACTGCTGAAGCAGGAATAGTTGATGTATGGCGTTCAAAATTTCCAAAAGAAAGAAATTTTACATTTTACTCTAACAGTCATGCATCCTATTCAAGGATTGATTATTTTTTCACTTCTAAAGCTGAACTCCACAGAGTTGAAGACATAACCATCATGCCCATTACAATCTCTGATCATGCCCCAGTGGTTCTTCAGTGGGACATGGGATTGACACCAACTTATAAACAATGGAGATTGAACGCCTCTCTTCTTAATGATAAAGATTTCATTACTCTCATTAAAACAGAGCTCAAGAACTGTCTTGATATAAATGATACACCTGGCATGTCTCCTCTTGTACTTTGGGACTGTGCAAAAGCCTATTTAAGAGGTTGTATAATTTCTTATGCTACTGCAAAAAGGAGGCAAAAAATGGCTAAACAAACAGAATTGAAGCATAAAATTAGGGAGCTCGAACATAAGCATAAACGAGGGATGGCGTCTAATCTCTTAACTGAACTCAAAGCAGCCCGTTCAGAGCTACAAGAGCTACTATCAGAGAAGATCGAGGGAACTTTACGTTTTGCCAAGCATCAGCATTATGAACATGGAAATAGAGTGAGCAGGCTTCTGGCTTTCAAATTACGTAAACAGCAATCTTCTAATATTGTACATAAAATAAAATCTGGACACAAATATATCGTAAAGCCTAAGGAAATAGCTGAAACATTCGGAGAATTTTATAAATCCCTCTACCAAGATACTGATACATGCCCTGATGAGTCCAATATTGCTCAATTCTTACAGGATATTAATATACCTCAGTTATCTGGCGAAATTGCTGCAAATTTGGATGAACCAATCCAAGATTGGGAAATAAAACAATGTATTTTATCTCTCAAAAACAATAAATGTCCTGGTCCAGATGGATTTATCAATGAGTTTTATAAATGTTTCCATGAAGAACTTATTCCACTCCTCTTAAAAGCTTATCACCATTCATTAGAAACAAAAACAATGGCCGTGTCATGGGCAGAAGCTACTATAGTGGTATTACAGAAGGAAGGTAAAGATCCCACTGATTGCAGCTCTTACAGGCCATTGTCTATGTTAAATGGAGATGTTCGTATCTTGACGGGTGTATTAGCACGGCGACTAAATGACATAATAACTAACATTATTCATCCAGACCAGACTGGGTTTATTGTCGGGAGACACAATGCAAATAATTTACGTCGTTTGTTTAATATCTTATCATACCAAAAACAAAGCAAAACCAAGACAGTTGTATTATCACTGGATGCCCAAAAGGCTTTTGATAGAGTGTCATGGAAATATCTTATTCAAACATTAAAAAGATTTAATTTTGGCCCTAAATTTATCGACTGGATTGAAACCATCTACTCTTCACCTCAAGCAGCTGTGAGAGTTAATGGGTTTCGATCTACAAGGTTTAACTTGGAGCGTGGTTGCAGACAAGGGTGTCCTCTGTCACCCTTGCTCTTTGCTTTAAGTATAGAGCCATTGGCCCAACTCATTAGAGATGACAATAATATTAAAGGGGTGCTGACTGGCAAAGAAGTACATAAAATATCACTGTACGCGGATGATGTCCTACTGTATCTGACAGAGCCATCCTGTACAATTCCATGTTTAATGAAAATTATATCAACATATGGATATTTCTCAGGATATAAAATTAATGTTGATAAAACTGAGGCAATGGACATTTTGGACAATATTTCACCAGAGTTTAAACAACAAAGTGGCTTTCGTTGGCCTAAAGAAGGTATAAAGTATTTGGGTATCTATGTTCCCCTTTCATTAGACAAGATATTTGATACAAATTATGGTAGGATAATTAGTACTATAAAAAATTACCTAAACCGTTGGTCATCATTGCCTTTGTCTCTCCTAGGTCGCATAGAAGCCATTCGTATGAATGTTCTGCCTAGGCTTTTATATCTGTTTCAAATGTTACCAATACTAATACCTAAGTCAACATTTGAAGAAATGGACAAAACATTCTCATTCTCAAAATTTATATGGCAGGGGAAGCGCCCTCGGATAAAATATAAAACACTTCAAAGACTTAAGGAAGAAGGGGGACTTAACCTGCCAAATGTGAAATATTATTTTTGGGCTTCACAATTAAAACCATTGATTTCATGGATGCAGAATGACATTCATACGAGATGGGTGGACACTGAACAAAACCTGAGCCTCAAACCACTACAAGCTTTGCCATTTGCTAATATTCCAGTAGTGGTCTTATCAAGGTGGACTAAAACCACACTTGATATCTGGAAGAGGGTTGGAATTGCCTTTAAGTTACCAACTAGTCTATCTGCCTTGTCTAGTATTGGGCATTTAAAATCCTTTATACCAAGCAGATTGGATACGAGCTTTCTCAAGTGGGCTGATCATGGGCTTATTTACATACATCAGTTAATCGATAAGGATGGTTTTGTATCGTTTGAATATTTGAGAAGACGCTTCCAACTCCAAAAAAATGATTTTTTCAGATATCTGCAAATACGATCTTTTTTGGTTTCTCATAAAGAGTGGGATAAAGTGCTAGACCCATCACTCATTGAACATTTTTTAATTCAAACTCAAAAACACAAAGAGGATAAAAAAGTGATCTCAAAGTTATACAAAATATTTGGTTTAATGGCTCAAAATAAACCTATTCTGGCAAAACAAAGATGGGAGGCAGAGGCGGGTCAAATTTTCTCTGATCAAATGTGGGAAGAAGTATGTACAGTGGCGCATAAGACCACAAATTCAAATACATGGAGGGAATTTAAATGGAAGATATTTAGTAGATATTTCAGAACACCAGATATTGTGGCCAAGATGACACCAAATGTTCCTAGCCTGTGCTGGAGAAATTGTGGTACAGAAGTGCCTAATCACACACACATTTTCTGGTCGTGCCCTAAAATACAAACATTTTGGGATGAGGTGTACAAGGCAATAAATCATATGTTTCAAGTTACAATACCAAGGGACTTGGCAGTAGCAGTTCTTGGCATCACCTCTCCGGAAGTGCATGGGAGAGCACCAACATACCTCCTAAACATACTTTTTGTAGCAGCCTTGAAATGTGTCACTGCCTCTTGGATGAAAACAGACCCACCCTCCTTCAGTGCATGGCTTCAAAAAGTACAAGAACTTTATCACATGGAGAAGATTACTTACGCACTGAGACTCCGATTACCTACTTTTAAATCAAGATGGCATCCAGTAGAAGTCTCTTTATTGTAGTTGCTCAAGGTGGCTATTAAGCGCTTGGTTTTATTTTTTGACAGATGCTGTTTCTCTTATATTGATGTGGAATTTGTGTATTAAATAATCTTGACTACATATGGTAATTATATCTGTAATGACTCTGTTGTCAAAAATTTTAATAAAATATAAGTTCTAAAAAAAAAAAAATCTCAAACCCAATAAGTCGCCAGGTAATGATGGCCTTACCTCAGAGTTTAATCACAGATTTTCCTCTGAAAATTCCAGATTTCTTCTAGCAGTATATAAGGAATCCTTTAATAAAGAAGAACTACCCTCCTCAATGAAACAGGGTCTTATAACTCTGATTCCAAAACCAAACTAGAAAAGCACTCGGAGAGCGCAGACCTCCGCCAAGCGGCACAGTTCCCCCCATACAGTGTTTGTGTGTACGTTTTCAGATTCCCTGAGCATGAAAAGATATGAGTAGCAATTGGATTCACAATGATTATTTGTTTATTTGACATGGACAGTGCAATAAACAGACAATTAATGAATGACAATCAATGTGACAGTGATAGGATTAGTGGTTCAGTAGTGTAAAATGGGGCTATAAGGGATGGCGGGTTAATAAGGGACACTTTTCTGGGAAATGTTTTAAATGTAATTCTGCTTTTTTATTTTGAGCAGGACGCTGAGTTGTGTTGTTATTGTCAAATATCCATGAATCCTTCATCAAATCTAGGCGGAAGCAAAATTAAAAAAGCAGAATTACATTTAGAAAAGTGTCCCATATTACCCCGCCGTCCCTTATAGCCCCGTTTTACGGTTGTAAAAGCATTGCCTCCTTGGCGGAGGTAATAAACTGAAGTGTTGGTGTGTCCATCTCCTCCACTGACGGATGCAGATTGGTTAGACAGGTTGCCGTGGGTTTTATATTATATTGGGGTTGCGCTCCGCGGCAAAACAGAATTTAGAATCTTTCCCGGTAGAGAGGTCGTTTTTACGCAGCGCCTATAGCTGGGCGGGGAATTTGTGGCAAATAATCGGGCGGCGGACAGGTGGCCGTGTCAGGTTTTGCAGCGTGGCGCAAAAACAGGTACGGTGGCGGGCCCAGGCCAGCAGTGTTTTCCGTGTGCTTTTGTGCCTAAAACGTTGAAGAACGTGGAGTTTGTGTTGGTCAGACACGACGACCAGCGCAATGTGCGTAGCGCCTATGGCTGGCACAGGCACGCTGGGGGGCCCAGGCCACCAGTGTTTTCCGCATGCTTTTGTGGCTAAAACGTTGAAGAAGGCGGAGTTTGTGTTGGTCAGACACGACGCCCAGCGCCCTCCATTGCGCCTGCGCACATGTTGAAAATGGCTGTATGTCACAGTGTGGAAAAATGCTTTAAAAAATTCCTGTATGCAGACGGTGATGCGGATCATCCCCAAAATTTAATCAGTTCTTCCTTGTACCATTTCCAACAACGCCTGAAAGTTTCATTGAAATCCGTCCAAAAGTTTTTGAGTTATCTTGCTAACCAACAGACAAACAGACAGACAGACAGACAAACAGACAAACACACAGACAAACCCCGGCAAAAACATTACCTCCTCCTGGCCTTTCGGCCTGGCGGAGGTAATAAGGACCCTTTAATTATAGATAATTGGCGTGACATCCATCCATCCATCCAGCCAGCCATCCATCCATCCATCCATCTTCTTCCGCTTAATCCTTTTCGGGTCGTGGGGGGGCTGGAGCCCATCCCAGCATCTTTGGGCGAGAGGCAGGGTACACCCTGGACAGATTGCCAGCCCATCGCAGGGCTGTCTGGCGTGACATCACATTATTAAATAATGACTATAAAATTTTGGCATCTGTCTTGGCTAAAAGACTAAAAAGTGGCTTACATGACATTATTCATGACTCTCAGAATGGCTTTATGCCTGACACCACATCTCTGACAATATTAGACTAGTCTTAGACCTGATTAATTATAAAAAATTCTGTCCACGGTGATCCAATAATTCTCTTCTTAGATTTCCAGAAAGCTTTCAATACAGTTAGTCATAAATTTATCTTTGACTCCTTTTTAAACTTTGGAAACTTTTTTCATTAAAGTTGTCCAGACACTCTACAAAGACAATAATAGCTCTGTTAAACTCTTATATGGCACCTCTAGTAGATTTAACACAGTGTGACAAGTATGCCCAGCCTTCCCTTATATATCTTTACTTGTACTGTAGGTGAAATTTTAAACCACCTAATTCTACAGAGCTCTTTCTCAGGAATAAAGTGACAAAGTACTTAAAATATCACAGCTAGCAGATGATACAACATTATTTTTTAAAAAGTTCAGAGGAAGTTTGCATGGCTTTATATGTTATATCTAAATTCTCAGGCATTTCAAGCTTAAAACTTAACTTAAAAAATGTGAAATCCTACCCCTGAGCAACACTATTGTTACTGAGATCAGTGGTATTCCTGTGTAAGAAACTGTGACATATTTAGGAATTAAAATCTCTAATGTAATGGGATTATATAATAAAATATTTGCCATAAGGCAAATATCTTTTCTTCTTCTCTGTCCCCTCACCCCCCAGCCAGTCGCAGCAGATGACTGCCCCTCCCTGAGCCTGGTTCTGCTGGAGGTTTCTTCCTGTTAAAAGGGAGTTTTTCCTCTCCACCGTCGCCAAGTGCTTGCTCACAGGGGATCGCCTGATTGCTGGGGTCTTTCTGCAACTGTGGGGGTCTTCCCTACAGTTGATAGTGCTATGAGATGACTGTTGTTGTGAAATGGCGCTATATAAATAAAGTTGAATTGAATAAGGTATAGGAATTATTTATTTTATTTAATCGTGGGTGTGAAAGGGGGCGGAGTTAAACCATCACTTCTACACCTGCTAAATTAAATAAAAGCACTCGTAAAAGGGGCACCAGTCACAATGGACAATAATATTAACTTTAATTTTAATTAATTTTGTACCTTCAATTACTTAATGAATCAGTCTCAAAGTTTCAGTGAGTTCTTCTCCTGCCGTGATTAGGAAGCAGATATATGCGAAAGGAAAACTCTTCAACTAATCTCATTCACCCTTTTATTAAACTCATTCAGGTTACATGGCATGGCATTCAAATGATGGATAAACAGATTCAAATGATAACAGTGTACGATATCACATCAACTGTTATTGGATTCCTGTGTGGCTTATATTAATCATATATTCCATACCTACATATGTATAGACATATTAGAATGTTTAGTGATTACATATGTGGAATGACCTCACGCCTCAGAACAGGACAGGAGGTCTCAACCGCCGGCGAGGATCAAAGAACAGACGGAGTCGCAGCGGTGGAGACCGGATCGAACTTCCTGACCACCCAGGGTCAGGTGGAGGAGATGGAGGACAATGGAGGGGGATTATGTTAATGCATAATCGACCTCTTATTCTGCTTCTGCACCGAGATGAGACTTGTTAGGGAGGTGAAGCTGATATTAAACTTTGATTTATAAAGTCACATCGCTTCTTCATTTCAAGCTCCCTACACTGGTGACCAGACGTGAGGATGGAACAGAGATGAACTCATCGGAGGCGACCCAGGCAAGCGCCGGCGCCCATGCAGACAGGGGAACGGATGGAAGACGTTCCCCCACGGCAGAATCCACAGAGAGGGCTCAATCGAGCACCATCCCCAGCTCCGCCGTGAGGGCAGAAGAAAGGCGCTCTCACCCGGCAGACACATCAGGGACGGCCCACACAAACGCCGTCACCGTCAAGCTGCCAGAATTCTGGCAAAACGACCCGAGCTCGTGGTTCCAGCAAGCTGAGGCTCAGTTTGCACTGGCGGGCATAACGGCGGACGAGACGAAGTTTTACCACATCGTCGCCAAACTCGACGCCGCCACACATAGATGCGCGCGGAGCATATCTTCCTCAGTACTCTGCCGCCATACATGAGAGGGACACTGACCAACATGCGGTGCAGCACCCAGCAGGATTTCCGCGCACTGGCCCGAGAAGCGCAGCGGCTCATCAACGCCTGCGGCGATCAGATGGCCACAGCAGCATCTGCAGATTTCAGCACGGAGGCCCAGAGCAGCAGAGAACCACAGACAGCGGAGCAGAGCCCGCCCACTATGGCAGCGACGCGACCAAGACGCAGCAAGCGGAACAACCTCTGCTATTTTCATCAACGTTTCGCCGAGAGGGCACACAAATGCGTGCCCCCCTGCAAATTCAAGAAACGGTTAGCAGCTACGGCTCTCGGTGAGACGAATAAGCTGCTTTATATGACTGACGGACGCACCGGGAGACGGTTCCTCATCGACACCAGAGCTCAGGTGAGCTTCATCACCCCTTCCCCCGCAGACCAGGCCATAGGACCCCGGGGAAACGGAGCGATGGCAGCCAACGGCTCGATCATCGACACTTTCAGTGAAAAGGACCTGCCTCTTCTCATCCACGGCCGCAACTATAGATGGACATTTATTATAGCTGCGGTGAGTTTTAACTTGTTGGGCGCCGACTTTTTGTGTGCACATGGGTTATTAGTCGATCTTGCAAATAGACGCTTGGTTAATGCACTATCATTTGCTTCTATCCCCTGCTCAGCTCGAGTTTCTCCACCACCCGTGCAGGCCAGCGTCACCACAGCAGGAGGTAAGTTTGACCAACTCCTCACCCAATTTCCAGCACTCACAGTTCCGAAATTTTCAGCAACAGTAGCGAAGCACGGGGTTGAACACTTCATTCCCACAACAGGCCCACCCATATTTGCCAAAGCTCGGCGCTTAGACGCGACCAAGCTCGCCATAGCACGGGACAAGTTTGCCAGCCTGGAAAAATTAGGCATTATTAGGCACTCGAAAAGCCCTTGGGCATCACCACTACGCATGGACCCAAAAACCGACGGTTCTTGGAGACCTTGCGGCGATTACCGCAGATTAAACAATGCAACAGCGCATGACCGCTACCCAATCCCTCACATCCAAGATTTTTCACTACATCTGGCGGGTGCGCGCATTTTTTCTAAAATAGACCTGGTCCGCGGCTATCACCAAGTCCCCGTTCGAGCGGAAGACATTCCTAAAACGGCTGTAATAACCCCTTTTGGTCTTTTTGAATTTTTGCGAATGCCGTTCGGCCTCAAAGGCGCTGCTCAAACTTTTCAGCGTATGATGGACGCGGTATTACGTGACCTCCCCTTCGTGTTCGTCTACCTCGACGATATGCTGGTAGCCAGTCCGTCAGAGGAAGAACAGGAACAACACCTCGCTACAGTTTTTCAGAGACTAGAAGAGCACGGGTTAATAATCAACTCAGCCAAATGCCGATTCGGCGTGTCACAAATTGATTTTTTGGGACACAGAGTTTCACCAGAGGGGGCAGTTCCATTGCCAGACAAAGTCCGCGCGATAAAAAATTTTCCACGACCACAAACGGTCAGATCGCTGCAAGAATTTTTGGGAATGGTGAATTTTTACAACCGTTTCCTCCCCCGCGCAGCTCAACTCATGCAGCCCCTGTATGCCGCGCTCAGAAAACAAAAGCCTTCCAACCCGGTCGAATGGACCCCGGAGCGCGAACGCACCTTCGCGGAAGTAAAAAGTGCTCTAGCGAATGTCACATTGTTGGTTCACCCTGATCCCTCGGCCCGCATAACGTTAACCACAGACGCTTCAGACCTGGCCATAGGGGCAGTCGTGGAACAACATGTTGGCGGAACCTGGCAACCTTTAGCATTTTTTAGCAAATCTCTAAACCAAACCGAGCGCAAATACAGCACTTTTGACAGGGAGCTGCTAGCGCATCATTTATCCATCCGCCACTTCCAGTTCTGGTTAGAAGGGCGGCGTTTCACGGCTTTTGTAGACCACAAACCGCTCTCTTTTGCGATGGCTAAAATTTCAGAACCATGGTCAGGCAGGCAACAAAGACAGCTAGCTGCAATTTCAGAGTTCACCACAGACATTCGACATGTGGCAGGCAAACTTAACATGGTAGCAGACTGCCTCTCTCGCGCTGTGACATCACCAGAGCACGAGGAGACAGATTATACTACCTCAGCTGCAGAACTCTTCGCCAACGCAGATGCGTACGCGGCCCCAGTTCATGTAGGGATAGAATACGCAGCCATGGCAGAGGAACAGAGCAGTGACGCGGACGTGCACGCGCTCCTGTCTGGACCAACAGGGTTAAGACTGGAGGAAAGGGGTTTACGTGACGGTGTACCCCCCCTAATCTGCGACGTGTCAACTGGCCGGCCTCGCCCGGTAGTCCCAGCTGCATGGCGCCGCCGCATTTTCGACTCGGTTCACTCCCTCGCGCACCCAGGGGTGCGCGCCTCGGTTAAAATGGTCGTGGAAAAGTTTGTTTGGCCGGGCCTGCGCAAAAATGTAAAGGAATGGGCAAAAACTTGCATGTCTTGTCAGCGCGCCAAAATACACAAACACACAAAAGCTCCTCTAGAGCCTTTTCGAATCCCAGCCAGAAGGTTTGACCACGTTCATGTCGACCTCGTGGGACCGCTACCTTCGTCTCAAGGGTTCACACACCTGTTAACAATGGTAGACCGTACTACGCGCTGGCCGGAGGCGGTCCCTTTGGCGTCAACCACAGCTGCGGAAGTCACTCGCGTTTTTTTAACAAACTGGGTGGCATGTTTCGGCGTCCCATCGGACATCACGTCCGATAGGGGGCCTCAATTTGTCTCAGAGCTGTGGTCAGCCATGGCCAGCAGCTTAGGAGTGACAATTCACCGCACCACCGCATATCACCCTCAGGCTAATGGGTTATGCGAGCGTTTTCACAGATCTTTAAAGGCCGCCCTCAGGGCCTCACTAACGGATACAGATTGGGTGAATAAACTTCCCTGGGTTTTATTGGGGTTGCGTTCTGCGCCTAAGGAGGATCTAGACGCCTCCCCAGCAGAATTAGTTTTTGCACAACCTCTCAGGCTCCCGGGTGAGTTTTTACTAGAGCATCCAGAGCCTGGGCATCTTCCAGCCCTGAGGCCCTTAAGCAGCACCAGACTGGACACGCTCCCCGGACCGGCACATCACTCTTTTCCACGGGTTTTTGTCCCCCAAGCTTTAAAAAACGCCGAGTTCATTTTTGTTAGACACGAAGCTTTAAAATCAACCCTCCGTCCACCATACGACGGACCATTCAGAGTGCTGGAACCTGGTGATAAGCATTTTGTGCTTGATTTAGGGGACAGAAAAGAAACAATCAGCATTGACAGACTTAAACCTGCCTTCTTGTTGAGTGACGAGCCTGCACGGGTGGCGAGAGCACCTCCGCGGGGTAGACCCCCCAAGAAAAAAAACTCAGCCCGCCTGCAGGGAACAAATAACCACTCTCCTCCCCAAGCTGCAGATTCCTTACAGGATGGTCCCACCAGGACGCCCAAGCGGACCTACAGCAGATTCGGGAGAAGATTAAAACCCAGACGGCACAGGGACTGATGCAAAATTGACAAAGAGTTGTTAACTATGTTATCAGATTGTGCCGTGACAGTTTTAAGGCTGATTTGTGACATTACTATACTGTTGTTGTTACCACTGAATTTTCTACAGGACCATGACTGCTGGAAAGATTTTTTCCTTGTTTTCCCTGTCAAAATGTTTAACAGTATAATATGTCATAGAGATTATCTTAAACTGTAAACTCAATTTGATTGTCCTTTTCTTAGTCGTTTGGAGGGGGGCTGTGGCTTATATTAATCATATATTCCATACCTACATATGTATAGACATATTAGAATGTTTAGTGATTACATATGTGGAATGACCTCACGCCTCAGAACAGGACAGGAGGTCTCAACCGCCGGCGAGGATCAAAGAACAGACGGAGTCGCAGCGGTGGAGACCGGATCGAACTTCCTGACCACCCAGGGTCAGGTGGAGGAGATGGAGGACAATGGAGGGGGATTATGTTAATGCGGGATGTCAGCTTTGATATGCAATGTCTTTTGTTGAGTGTGGGTATAAGTATGAAGGTCTGACTGCGCTCGACCTCTTATTCTGCTTCTGCACCAAGATGAGACTTGTTAGGGAGGTGAAGCTGATATTAAACTTTGATTTATAAAGTCACATCGCTTCTTCATTTCAAGCTCCCTACATCCTGAACATAAAATCCAGCGTTACACCTCTGTAGAACCAAGGAGGAACCAGACTTATGTTTCAACGGTAAATGAGGCTGGAATGTCTAACAAAACCACACAGTTTTATGGGGAAAATTCATAAGCTAATTATCTAAAAATGACTTCTGAATTAATCTACAAAAATTAAGGGCAGTTACTTAAAAATGACTAAGAGTCTTCCTTCAGTTTACAGCTTTGCCCTGTGGCTGAGAGACTAGTTGAGCCCTGAAATACGGGCTATATTCAATTGTAATTTAATTGTTCGGACATCACGTTTAACCCAGCAGATCGTAAAATGAGCCTCACTCACAAGACAGCTGAAGGTCCACGTGTTCAGCAGGTCGATACCGGCCGAGTTTAGGGTCGGGACATCGGGAGGAAGCGGCTGCTGCAATGCTTCCTCACAGCAGTCAGAAGTGTTGACCCAACCGGGGGCTCGCTCAGGACGAGGGCAGCAGAGTGATCATCCCCGAGCGGCGTGAAAAAGTCCTTGGAAACGAGTCCAGCCGAATCGGTGAAGTCTCTTGTAGTGGGATAGACCCAAAAACTGAAGGAACCACTTCTCAGTCAGGCAGGTATGAGGCCAGAAAGAGAGTCCAAAAAAACACAGTCTCTGTTCACTTTAAATTAGGAAAATTAAAGGTCCACTTTAACGGCGTGAAAAGTTATAAAAAAAATGAGAAAAACATTTACTAGGATAAGAATGGCTTCTGAGGTGAAGGAAAAAGTTTGAGAATTTGATTCTCTGAAAAAGCAAGCTCTAAAGAAAAGGTGATTTCTCCTCAGTAACCAGAAAAACTAACGCAGGATTTGACAAACTTCACACAGAACAATTTAGATAAAATAAAACTACACAGAACCTTGAAACGGTGGAATAAAATCTTCCTCTGAGATCTAGATTACTATTCTGCTTCTTTAATCTTAACTTAGTTCCTAATCTTTCTCAAAATCTCTTTCTTTCTTCTTTTCTGTTTCTAATTCTTAATCCTGTGTTTTTTCTGAATCTTTCTCTCTCTTACATAACTGCAACTTAACTTACATCTGTGTGTTTCTTTTTCTTTCTGCTTGTCTTGTTCTAATTCTTCATCTGTGTTTTTTTCTGAATCTTTCTCTCTCTTCAATCTAACTTCTTACTGCAGAGCAGCTTCAACTACTTTTTTAAGTTACCCCGCCTGGTCGTAAACTGGTGATGTCGATCGCAAGACTGACCAATCGACTTTATCAAAAGCAGTTTGAAATGGCTGCCATCCAATGTGAGAACATTTCTTTGTTTGAGAGCAGCCAATCAAACGAAGACACCATCCCATGAAATTGCAGAGAAAAATCAACACTCAGTCAGTTCTTATGAAATTAGGTGCTCAATATAAAATCTAACTAAATTAAATTACTTCGCTAATATTTGGTGATCATGCATTTATACCATTACTCCAATATTACATTTGTTTGAATAACCAGAATCAGAATCAGAATCAGCTTTATTGGCCAAGTATGCACAACACATACAAGGAATTTGACTTTGGCTAAAAACTTGCTGTCGTTGTTCAGGTGGAGGATTTAAATAAGGATTCAATGACAACAGAGTATGTACAGTAAATTACAGTCTGTCCACGTTTCTATAAAAGGATGCAAATATATACAGGAATATATGCAGTTATTTACTCAGACTATCCACACTTTGCAGAAATATATGAAAAAATATACAGTCACACAGTATTTCAATATGAACTCAGATTCAGTGATATAATGTGAATGAAGTAAAAAGCAGTGCGAGAGTTATGTGCAATGTAAGAATGGATGAAAAGTCATGAGTACAGCAACAGGTAGGACTAGGTGAATGTTAGGAGTTCATCAGAGTGATGGCTTGAGGAAAGAAACTGTTCCTGTGATGGGTGGTTTTGACCTTCAGTGATCTGTAACGACGACCAGAAGATAGAAGTTCAAACAGTTTGTGGCCGGGGTGTGACGGGTCAGCACAGATGTTTCCCGCCCGTTTCCTGGTTATGGACCAATATAAGTTCTCAATGGAGGGCAGGTCGGTACCAATGATTCTCTCCGCAGACTTAATGATCCGCTGCACTCTGGTCTTGTCCTGTTTAGTGGCAGATCCAAACCAGACAGTGATGGAAAAGCAGAGGACAGATTGGATGATGGCGTGTAGAAGACAACCAGCAGCTCCTGAGGCAAATCAAACTTCTTGAGCTGACGCAGAAAAAACAACCTCTGCTGGGCCTTTTTCCGGACAGTGTCTATATGGGAGGACCACTTCAGGCTCCGGGAGATTGTGGTACCCAGAAACTTGAATGAGTCCACAGTGGACACTGTGCTGTTGAGGATGGTGAGTGGGGGGAATAACACTCATGAATATAACATTTCTTATACATAATTACAATACATGCATTCATATTTAGATCAAAGCTTAATGTAGTACAACAAACCATGGTTGGTGATAAAAGGAATGATTTTCAGTGTCCTTGGGATCCAGGGGAGAAGAGGATAAGCTGAAAGAAACTTAATGTTTAGAACAAATTAAAAAGTCATCCTATATACTGAAACACATTTCGTAGGTATCCGCTAGGAGGTACTGTTGAGCTGTAGATGATTTCTTTTAGGTCCATGGTATCTGGGAGAGATAATCTGGAAAACATTGGGGGTTATAAACCTGTCTGATTAAGCCGTTTATGACCCTTTTAAGAGCATTGGTTTCTTGTAAAGGAGGATGTTATCCAAATGCAGTGTTCACGTTGGAGGTCTGGTCTCCCGAGTTTTATGTTCCTTTGAGCCTTTAAAAGCAAATTCTGATCCTTACAATCTCTGCAAGAGGCAACTATTTACATTGGGGCCCTGGGAAAACAAACATCTTTGGTCAGGCCTAGATGAGGCCTGGATGAGTTGATATGAAAGCCAGTGATATTCCTGTAAAATACAGAAAAGTGGTATTCCTGTAGAAGGAATAAAGTGAAATTCCTGTAGAATGGAGAGAAGTGATCTTCTGTCTTGGTTTGAGGAGACGATGATGCTACAGATCCCCCATTTGTAGCAATGGTGAGCATCGGTCAGCGTTGGTACACACCCATGGTAGCTTCGTCTCCTTGGCAACACTTGACCTAAATACTGAGTTAAAAGGTTTTTGTGATGTCCATATACACTAGCATGCAAACAGTATCTGTTACTAAGTAGAGATCTTTGACTTTGGCTTACTGGAAGGACTTCCATGAATTTCCAAAAATAATTTGGATATGGACAAATGTAGATTATAAAATTTGCTTGGAGTAGTAAGCTACGGCATATGTCTTGAAATGACTCAAAAATTCTAATTGCAAAAGTAAGAATATACAAAATGCGTAGTTTTACATACCTGAGGTAGGTGTTTTGGTTTACGATGAAATAGCTATCATAATTGTTCAAAAATAGTTTGAATGGGCACAAAAATCAAAATGGAGTGCAAGAACTATATATAAAAATATATGTTTGTATATAAGCATGCATATAACTTCAAAAATTCTAAAAATAAAGAAAAATAAAAATAAAAACAAAGAAAGCAAAACAAAAATGTATTGCTTATTTGAGGTAGATGTTTAGGTTAAGCAATATTGAGGTAATTCAAGGAGGTTCGAATTGAATTGGTTTAGCTGGACTAAACCATGGTTCCACAGAGGTCTGACTCAGAGGGTGTTTGAGACCTTTGTTCTGGAAGACTGAGCGAACATGGAAAGTCATCATTTTTCTTTGAGTGGCAATGAGGAATAACTTTGTGACATCTGAAACAGGGGCAAGAAGAGGTGAAGGAAGGCTCATTGTCAAAGTGTTAGCTGAAAATCTAATATTCCTAGCTACCTTTCGAAGAAAATCACCCTCTAACATGAAGAGTGACAAGTCCAAGACCTTGTTGAGTTTGAACGAGGCTTTGGAGCAAACATTCAAAACCAACACAGTATCTTGCAAAGTTTTGGTAACGGTTAGTGGTTCAACTATCTGGCATTTCAGTGTAGCGGTGTTGACTGATTTAACAGTAGACGTGCTAAGGCTAGCAAGGGCCCTAATGATGAGGCCATGGTTGAGAATCTACCTAAGGATTGTTGACTTCTTGTCTGGGCTCTGTCCAGTTCTAACTGGGCGGACGTAGGTGAGAGTGCTAGGTAGAGGGCTAAACTGAAAAACAGGAGGGCCATCGTCATGGCAAACTAATAGAAGTGAGTTATTTTAATCTTGAGCTTCTTGACGGTTTTCCTTTTCTTGAGGTACCTGAGTGATAGGTGAAAGTTATTCTCGGAGGTGGAACAACTTTGTTAGAGACTGAGCTCTAGCTTATTAGTGTTTATCACCTTTAGAGGGTTTTGTGATTATTGACTTAAACTAGTGATGTTGGAGGTTTGTGTGTACTAATTTGAAATAGTAACTTGATGACACCGAATGAAATTTTGCAGGGTCTTTTAAAGTTAGATTTTAAGGAAGTCAGTTAGTTTGGGTTAACTTTCCTGTTTGAAGGTTTAATGCAGTTACCTGATTGAGGAAGAGAAATGCGACTGAGTATACCTGAGTATTATAGTTAGCTAACAGTTATCTATCGGGCGCAAACAAGATTTTAGGTTTGTTTACTGACTTAATGGAACAGTGTTGTCCCCGACGAGTCCCATGGGGTTTTTGTAAGCTTTGATTTGATTACGATGGACCCATTTGGAGATGGGGTCCTGGTGACCTTTGCTTATTTTGATTTGGTAAACGACTGGAGAGAGTTTATCTGTGATCGTGTGTGGACCTGTCCACCTGGGGAGGAACTTCCGAGCGAGTTTTCCTGCTCGTGCGTTGGTCTGTCCTGTCTGAGGAATGAAAGCATAATAGAAAACCTTGTCTCCCACTTGGAGTTTTTCATGTGAGGCTTTCTGATCGTAGTAGGCTTTGCATCCTTCAGCTGATCGGTCCAAATGTTTTTGGGCAAAGGCAAAAGTCTGTTGGAGATGTTTGGTCAGGTCAGTCATGTACTGGTGAGTAGTGTAAGCTGTGGCAACACTGGCTTCTCCAGGTTGGTAGAGTAAATGCAGGGGCAAAGTCATTTGCCGGCCTGTCATCATTTCAAAAGGTGACATCCCCGTAGCTTCATGGGGTGTGGCTCGGATGGCCATTAAGACCAGCGGGAGTTTTACATCCCAGTCTTTTTGGTGTGGTGAAACATACTTCTTCAGTATGTTGATCACAGTTCGGTGGGTTCTTTCAACCTGTCCGGAGGATTGTGGGTGGTGGCTAATATGGAAGTTAGCTTTAACTCCCAAGGTTTCCCACAGTTGTCGCATGACTTCGGCGGTGAAATGAGTGCCACAGTCAGAGTTGATTCGACTTGGCAGGCCAAATCTAGAGAATACATGGTTCATCAACAAGTAGGCCGTGGTTTCTGCCGTGTCATTAGGAGCAGGCAGGCACTCGACCCATTTGGTGAAAGCACATGTGACTGTGAGGAAGTATTTTTTTCCTCTGGCTGACCGTGGAAGGGGACCTACCCAGTCAATTTGGAGGTCAGACCATGGGAATGAAATGCCTCTTTTCTGTAGGGGTGCTCGATGAATCGGGTTGGTCGGTTGAAACTGGCAACATACGAGACATCCCTTGATGTAGTCCGCTACATCCTTTCGCATGTATGGCCAATATGCCACTTGTTTGAGCACGTTGTACGTCGCTTTGACGCCTTTGTGTCCTGCAGTTGGGAGATCATGGGCATGAACAATCATCACCCCCCCTCTGGTTACGAGGGACCACAAGTGCAGGCGCAGGGAGTTCATCGGAAACATGAACTAGAATGCCATTTCGCAGCTGCAAGGACGATCGTGCGGCAAAAAGTGGTTTTTAGTCTGGAGTGTCAGCGAGCTCTGAGTCAGATGGTGCATTGAGTGCAGGATCCAAGAGGTATTGTATCATTTTATGGATCGCAGGGTCAAGGGTTTGAAGAGAGATAAGGTCAGCGTCAGTGAAAACAGGGTCAACCGTGAGGGGACCTGTGGTTTGTGTCATGTCTTGGGCCCTGTTAGTCTGGGCCCTAGTGACTGCGCAGACTGTAGGGGTGGGTGGGTGGGACTGTGAAGTCGACACCTGAGCAGAATCAAAGGACCAGGGCGTGCCTTGTATAGCTCCTTGTTTTGCAAGTGAGTCCACAAGGTCATTCCATTCTTTGTCCTGACCTGGTGTGCGCGAGTGACCGCTGACCTTTTTCCAATACACCTGGAGGTTGTTGGAGGTGACCAGGTGATCACATGCCTTGAAAAGGTCTTGATGTTTAACCGGTTTGCGGTTGGAGGTTAGAAAACCTTTGGCCTTCCAGAGTGCTAAATGACAAGTGAAACTGAGGCGAGCGTAGTTGGAGTCAGTGCAGACGACCAATGTGCGAATGCCATGGTCTACGGCAAGTTGCAGTGTAATGAGCACACCTGCGATTTCCGCACACTGGGATGATTGGGAACCCAGTTGAAAGTTGTGGGGTTCACAAGGCTGATTGTTCAACCATGCCACACCCACACCAGCATGAATGTGAGTTTCATGGTGAAAAGAACAACCATCGACATAGGCGGTGACCATATCTTGACAAATGTTCTGGTCAAAGTAGTGATGGTTTGGGTCTTCAGTGACTGTAGGTGGCTCTGCACAAATGGATGGTCCTGGAGTGTCCTCAGAGCACTGTTGGCAGGAAGCCAAGTCTGTGCCGAGAGGGCTTCTCAACTTTTGTGCGTAGCAGACCTCCACATCAAAGCTTTGTAGAGCCATCAACCAGGAGGCTATTCTGGCATTTGTTACAACGCCTTCTCTGATGCGTTGACTGTTAAGGAAGACCACTGGTTGGTGGTGAGTCTCAACTGTGATTCTCTGGCCTCCCACATAGTTGGAGAAATGTTTGACTGCCCATACAGTGGCCAGAAGGGCTTTTTCGCAGTCCGAGTATTTCAGTTCCGGACCAGAGAGGGTTTTGCTGGCATAGGCCACAACTCGTTTGTCGTGGTCGTAGATTTGGTATAATCCAGCACTTAAGCAGTTGGCAGAGAACCCCACTTGTAAGAAGAATGGCTGGTTGCAGTTGGGATAGGCCAAACATGGTGCTGTGCATAACTTTTGCTTCAACGCTAGCATAGCCTGTTTTTGAGCCTCAGACCAAATGAAAGGGGTGTCCTTTCGTAGGAGGTCTGTAAGGGGTTTTGCCAAGTCTGCATAATCCTCAATGAACTGACGTGAGTAGTTGCATACCCCTAGGAAGCTCCGGAGTTCGGAGATGTTGGTAGGGGCTTTGATGTTTAGCACACCTTGAATTCATGCTGTTTGTGGTAGGACCCCTTTGGATTCTACCAAGAGACCAACATAGTTGACTTTGGTTTTGCACCATTGGCACTTGGAGAGAGAAATTTTGGCTCCTGCTCGCATGAGCTGGCCAAGGACATGGTCGATTTCAGTGAGGTAAGTGTCCAGAGTTGGACTCCGAATGAGAATGTCGTCAACATAGATGAGGTTACCTCTGTCTCGGGCGTCTGGACATGCTTTGTTCAAGAAAATGTTGAACTCTGCAGGAGAGTTAGCATAACCGAAAGGGCATCGGGTGAATGTGTATTGGCAATTCGTGAACGTGAAGGCCAGTTTGTGTTGATCTTCAGCTTGGACAGGAATAGTCCAAAAACCAGAAGCAATGTCCAGTGTTGAGAAGTATTTGGCATCTTTGACTCTAGGGAGTTCTTGCTCCAGTTGAGTCATAGGTCACCTAGAGAGAGGAACTTGAGTGTACAATTTCCTGTAATCAATGGTGGGTCTCCACTTACCATTGGGCTTTAGGACAGGCCATAAGGGGGCCGAGTAGGTACTGTTGCATGGCCTGATTATGCCACAGTCCAGTAGGTCATCGATTATTTCTTGTACTGGGCCGTACGAGGCCAAGGAAATCTTGTACTGCCTGACGTAGGTGGGAGGAGCGTCAGGTGGTGTAGGAATGCGTACTGAGTGGATTGTGGTTAGTCCACAGTCCAAGGAGTCTTTGGAGAAGGATTGTTCGTATTTAAGAAGAACTTGGCGAAGTTTTTCACGTTCTTCGTCAGAGGTTAGGGCATCAGCATCAGCTACCACCTGTGCAATCTCTTCAGTGATAGTGAGGACTGATTTCGGTGGAGCATCGCTGGGATTGTCATTGGTCTGCTGATTAGACTCCGATGGAAGGAGCTCAATGGCTTGGACAAGCATTTGGTCATTGTTGGTCAAGTCAATTCGTCAAATTGACTCTTTGTCAGGGGTTGGCATTGACACAAGAGCAATGACCTTAGAAGGCTTAGTGTAAATGATTGTAGGTTCAAGTGAGTCGGCCCAAAGAGAATCAGGAAGGCCACCTAGCACAGGAACAGTCAGTTCAAAATCGTGGAAATCTGTGGTGATGAGCCAGCTGAGAGGCGTGGCCTTGGGCAGGACGATGGTCTCTGCCGTGGGATTGTTTACCGGCAACGTGGTGGTTCTGTAGTCTAGGATTAGAAGGGGCGTGACCTCCAGAGTTAAGCCTGGATCGTCAAGAAAAGGAGCCGGTTGGAAAAATGCTTGTGGATGCATAAGTTTCTGTCCGGTCTGAATGCATAGTTGGACCGGGTAGCATGTGACATTAGCAGGTATGAGGCAATGTTGAGTGCTCAGTACCTGGCAGGCCTCAGGGATGGTCTGGCCTGACTTTAGAGTGTCAAGATCTGGTTTAGAGTGAGCGTCTCGAACTGGGGTGAGAGACCATAAAACATTGTTTATGGTATCAACCTGGGTTCCGAGTCTCACAAGAAGATCACTGCCGATGTAGACTGCATGTGGCAGGTCGCGAACGACCAAGAAAGGATGCAGTCTGTGGTTCCACTGAAGGTGGACGGCACAGATACTTGTGGCGATCAATGTTTTGTTTGATTTGGTCCCAGCAGGGAAACGAAAAGACTTATTAGTGACCATAAGGTCAGAGTATTTCTCATGTAGAGAGTCAAAAAGTGTCTGGCTGATTGCGGATTTATCAGCCCAGAGAGCCAGTACCACGTCTTCTACATGAGAGCTTTGGATAACTAGTTCTTTGACTACTTGGGGGCAGTACTCTTCGTTGGCTGCCCCTGGTTTTAGGGTGCAAAGGAATGAACTGTGTTCATTTAAGGTTGGGTTGTCAGATGTGGTGACCTGAAAAGGGGTGCCTGTTTCATCCCGGTCCCCACGGTCACCTTCCGTCAAACTTTGTTGGGTCAGCAGTGCGAGTGGGTTGACTCCTGGAACATCCAAGGTGTCAAGAGTGTAGCACTGTGATCCGGTTGCTTCAGGTAGAGTGGTTGGAAGAGGTTGTCGAACTTGAGCCCATAGCTTGAGATTCTTGAAGTCTATCAGAGGCTCAAAGCGATTAAGTAGATCCTTGCCTATCAGCAATGGAATTAAGTTGAGATTGGACACATAGACCAATCAAGGTCATGGGCCCAATAGAGATTTTTATCAATGACATGTGTGACACAGTCGTGTTTGAGGGTGCATAAGGTTGAATAGCTAAGGAGCAAGGTCTTAGTTTCAAGTCTTTGTGCACAAGGTTAGCAGTGACACGTAGGTGTTCAAAAAGGTCATGCGACATGAGTGTGATGTCCGCTGTGGTATCCAGGAGGGCTTCGTGCGTCATCACATCTTCCAGGGTCAATGAGAGGAAAAATTTTCGTGCAACCCCCCTCTCGGTCAGATCACACAGAAATTCTTGGACCGGTGGTTCAACGCAGATTAAAGAGTCGCCTGTTTCGGGCGAGTGAGGTTTTCCAGGTAGCTGGACTACCAAAATGGCACTGGGTGGCATTGCATTTTGGAGCTCCTCCTGAGTTTTGGGTGGAGGATGCTCGGTTGTGTCTTCGGTATCCTTCCCCTTTGTAGTAGGAGATTCCTCAGGGTTGACTTATGGCAAACCTAAAGGATCGTTTGGGGTGGTCACAATATTTATGGCTAGGACATCTGGCTTCTTGTCCTCTTTCGCCTCTTTTTTCCTCTTCAGTTCGTCAAGTATACGTTGGAGAGTTTCCAGGTCTTCTCGGCTGGAAATGGGCTTTTCTTTCTTCTCCCAGGGTTTGGAGCTAAACTTACCAGGGGGAGGTCTTGCTTCCCTGTCAAAGTTTTTCCGGCGGTACGAGGGAGGTGACCACCTCCCGCGGTTACGCGAGTCTCAAAATCGATATCTGTCATCCCGGGTATCTGTACCGTATTCTCGTGACTTACCTGGTGGGCTTAGCCTCTAACGGTAGTCAGGTTTTGGTGATGTCGGCTTGGAACTTGGTGTCAAAAATTTTTCCGGGTCATGACTCGACTTATCTTGACTAGAGCACTGTCGTCGTTTTATTTGTGACTGAGATGCTGGAAAAGGGGCTGGCCTTGGGGCGCCCTCTAGGTCCAGGGTGTCTGATGCGGTGTTGACAGCTAACACCGCGGTAGACTCGGTATGCTTCTGATTGCTTTGTCGCTGTTTCTGGAATGGATAATGTGCGAACTCTCTTAGCTGGTTTATTGAGTTTGTCTTTGGATTAGCCATGACTCCAAGGTGGTGTCCAATCGTGGGATGGAGATTCTGATTGAAAAGAGCCTTGAAATTGTGGTCTTCTTCCATCTCAGGCGTGTTTTGAGATCCAAAATATGCGCGCAGGAGTCGCTGGTAGTATGCCTGTGGGGGCTCTACGCGACCCTGTTTCACAGCTAGGGCTGTCGCTAGCCCTGACTGTAAGCAGTCGTCGGAGAACTCCTTTTCAATGGCTTTGTAGAGTTTCCGGTGGTTCATCTTGATGTCAAATGGTTGCCCATCTATGAATTTTGATACCAACCTGTTGGATGTCAACTTGATCAAATAAATGTGATCGTCAACCGTAGCATCAGGGTATTTACGCAAGTAGTAGTCAATGTCTTGCAAATAAGCCCTGGTATCAGGTGACCCACTGGTTGAGGGGTCAAATTTTGTGACGTGGCGAGCGATCTTATTGAGATCTCCATCAGATGGAATTTGCAAATGTGTTTCGCGTTGCCGTTCGGGTCTGAACGGGTCAGGTGAGTGTGAGCTGGGGGAGTCCCCATCCCATGAGGGGATGCCCCCCTTTGTCAAGGGAACTGGCCTGTTCTTGGCTTCTGGTCTCAGATCCCTTTGTTTCTGGTGGTCTTCCAGTTCTTCTTTGACGTCCTGAAGACCTTGTTGTGCTTCTCGTAGGAGCAGTTTACATTTCCCATAATCGGAGCTTGTTTCGTCCAATTGACCTTCAACTTCCTTGAGTTGATTCTCTTTGTGGAGCAGGGCAGTTCTCAATTCCTCGTTTTCTTGCTGAAGTGAGGTATTGTCGTTTTCTAGTCGTTGCTTTTCTTCCTCTGCTTGTTCCAGATTTAGCAACGTCCGATCAAGCGTAGCTTGGGTGTCTTCTTTCTCTATGCGAGCTTGTTCCTGCTTTTTCACAAGGGATTTGTTCTCTTCCTGAAGAGAAAGGATGGTTGTTTGTTGCTTCACCAGTTCCTTTTCAGCGTAGAGTACTTGGGTTTCAGCTCGTTTTAGCCTTGCAACTAATGCTAGTGCAAACTTTCCTAACACACTGGGGATTTCTTTTGCTTTCAGTGGGTTAGCTTCGCATTCATCTAAAAGTTTTTTCATGATTTGCTTCAAACCTTTTGGTGGAGTATCCTGAACTTGTTTGGAGAAACCAGGTATAAGGTCGGAAGCCAACTCTTCCAATGTTACTTGAAGGTCATTTAATTCGTCAAGTGGACTCGACATATTTCATCGTTTGTGTAACGCTTAGCTTGAAATCAATTCGTCGATTATACTATAGCTAAAGTTGTGAGTCAAGAGTTAACCTTGAGTGTTGTTTTGTAGTGAGGATAATTACAAGCTTCCTTTTGGAGTTTGTTTCAACTTCCAGGCTTGTAAGCAGGAAAGCAAATATTTTGGAAATTCTTTAGAAATGTGGAATATGTATTAATTTATTTGTTGACACTGTATTTTGATTTGTATTTCACAAGACAAAAAAAAAAACAAAAAACAACAAAAAAAACCTTTTGTGTGGATTTGTGGGCGACACACATTGTGGGCTCACGTTGCCACAGAGACAGGACTGCATGTGTATTGGGGTGTCACGTCTGCAAGGACAGAGGACTCGAATCTGCAGAAGATAACAAGGAGGTGTGAGATTTGTCTCTTTGTCCCACAGAAGACGCCCCGGAGAGATTTCCGGTTCATCAGGAAATGAGAGACAATGGTGAAGCTTCAAAGGGATGCTTTGTGACTGTATGTTTACTGAAGACACCATGTGACTTGAATTCTGATGCTGGAAACATATAAAAGGGTGTTGAGATATGATTCTTTCTCTTTCCTGCTTTGAGAATGCTAGAAGCTGTGTTCTGTCAAATAAAGCTGGTTTACGACTAAACTCAGCCTTGTCATTTGAGCACATCTTCTACACTGGTGACCTACGACGAAAAATGAGCAGACAGAATTCTCCCGAGCGGGGCTCGGCGGAAGCCAGTCTGATGGCCGCCTCCACAATCCGGCTACCCGATTTCTGGCAGCACAGCCCGCGCTCATGGTTTAGCGCAGTCGAGGCGCAGTTCAACCTCCGGAGAATCTCCAACGACGACACAAGATTCGACCACGTGGTAGCGAAGCTGGACAGCAACACGGTCCAGAGAGTGGAGGATCTGGTTAACCATCCACCAGACAGCGACAAGTACAGTGCATTGAAGGACGCGCTGATCAGCCATTTCACCCCCTCAGTCCAACAACGAGCAGAGGGGCTCCTGACGTTGACGGAGGCAGAAAACGATAGACCTGCGGACCTGATGGTGAAGATGCTGAAGCTCAAAGACTCTGAAGATGGCGAATTCATTTTCGCCCACCTTTTCCTTCGAACCCTGCCGCCAGCAGTGAGAGTGGCCCTGGCAGAGTCGCCCCGATTGGCCAGGCAAGACTACCATGGGTTGAGCAAAGAGGCACAGCGGTTGGTCGACGCCCACAAGCGGAACGCGGTTTCGGCTGCGGCGGTCAGCCCGGGAACGGCGTCCGGAGACAGCGCAGGTCCAGCGGCCGCGGAGCCAGACGCACCAACGGCGGCGGCGACAGGAGCCAGACGACGCGGAGCGGAGGACGGCCCGTGCTTCTACCACCGCCGTTTTGCAGAGAGAGCGCACAGGTGCATCCCACCGTGCAACTTTAAGCACCAGGGAAACGCCAAGACCGAGGGCCGATAGCAGCTGCGACCCTCGGCAACGAGAACAGGCTGCTTTACCTGACGGATGCACGCTCAGGGAAACAGTTCCTCGTGGACACGGGCTCTCAGCTGAGTTTCGTCACACTCACCTACGCGGAACGGCTGATGCCTTCTAAAGCTCCCTGGGTGTCAGTGTCAGCAGCGAACGGCGCCACGATTAAAACGTTCGGGGAGAGGACCATGCTTCTGTCCTTACAGGGCCGTTCATTTGAGTGGACATTTATTGTAGCAGCAGTCAGTTTCAACATGTTAGGGGCTGATTTTTTCTGCTCACATGGTTTATTGGTTGACCTTGCTAATAGACGTCTGATTAATGCACTGTCCTTTCATTCTATTCCCTGCACAGCTCGGGTGGCCCCGCCGACTGCACATGCCAGCGTCTCAGCTGCGGGTGGTAAGTTTCACACATTGCTTGCTCAGTTCCCAGCACTCACAGTCCCCATGTTTTCGGCAACGGTGGCTAAACAGGGGGTGGAGCACTTCATAACAACCACCGGCCCTCCTGTTTTTGCAAAAGCTCGGCGCTTGGACCCAGCTAAACTGGCCATCGCGCGCGAGGAGTTCACTAATCTGGAGAAACTGGGCATTGTTAGACGCTCCAAGAGCTCTTGGGCTTCGCCGTTACACATGGTCCCAAAGGCTGACGGCTCGTGGCGATCTTGCGGCGATTTCCGCAGGTTGAACAACGTTTCAGCGCATGACCGCTACCCGATTCCGCACATTCAGGATTTTTTTGTTCATTTGGCGGGGGCGCGCATTTTTTCTAAAATAGACTTGGTGCGCGGTTACCACCAGGTTCCAGTGCGCGCGCAAGATGTACCCAAAACAGCGGTCATAACTCCTTTCGGCCTTTTTGAGTTTTTGCGCATGCCTTTTGGCCTCAAGGGGGCCGCGCAGACTTTCCAATGCATGATGGATGCAGTTTTACGCGACCTTCCTTTCGTGTTCATTTATTTGGACGATATTTTGGTAGCCAGCATGTCCGAGGGCGAGCACGAAAAACACCTCACAGCAGTTTTCCGGAGGCTGGCAGAGCACGGGTTAATAGTTAACCCAGCGAAGTGCCAGTTTGGGGTGGCGCAGATTGATTTTTTGGGACATCGCGTTTCGGCAGAAGGAGCGGTTCCTCTTCCAAATAAAGTGCGTGCCATAACGGATTTTCCGCAACCTCAAACGGTCAAGGCGCTTCAGGAGTTTCTAGGGATGGTTAATTTTTACAACCGGTTCCTCCCAAGCGCAGCACGACTCATGCAGCCATTGTACACCGCGTTAAAAAAACAAAAGCCCGCAAATAAAGTTGAATGGTCTCTGGAGCGGGAGCGCGCTTTTGCCCAGGTCAAATCAGCCCTGGCAAACGCAGTTTTGTTAGCGCACCCAGTTCCAACGGCCCGCATGGCGCTCACCACTGACGCTTCCGATGTAGCGGTGGGGGCGGTAGTTGAACAGTTTGTGGCAGGTACCTGGCAACCCCTCGCGTTTTTCAGCAGGACTTTGCGCGATAGTGAACGGAAATACAGTGCATTTGACAGGGAGCTTTTGGCCCTACACTTGGCCATCTGTCATTTTCAGTTCTAGTTAGAGGGGCGACGTTTCACCGTTTTTGTGGATCATAAACCGCTAACGTTTGCGATGGCCAAAATTTCAGAACCCTGGTCAGGCCGGCAACAAAGGCAACTAGCCGCAATATCGGAGTTCACTACTGATATTCAGCATGTCGCGGGTAAACACAATGTTGTGGCAGACTGCCTCTCGCGCACGGTAGCACCACCAAGCCCCATAGGGGCAGACTCTGTAGCCGTGGCCGCGGGCCCGGGCAGCAACGCGGGAGCGTGCGCAGCCCCGGTCTGTGTTGGGTTAGATTATGCAGCCATGGCTGCGGAGCAGGTTAACGACGCAGACGTGCGCGCGCTCCAGTCTGGACCAACAGGGTTAAGGCTGGAGCACAGGGTGCAACAAAATGGTATGCCCCCACTAATCTGCGATGTCTCCACGGGACGGCCCCGCCCTGTGGTGCCAGCCGCGTGGCGTCGCTGCATTTTTAACTCGGTCTATTCTCTCACGCACCCGGGGGTGCGCGCATCGATTAAATTGGTGGGGGAGAAATTTGTTTGGCCCGGGTTGCGCAAACAGGTCAAGGAATGGGCGGCAGCCTGCGTAGCGTGTCAGCGAGCCAAAATACACAGACACACTAAGGCCCCGTTAGAACCTTTTCACATCTCCGCTAAGCGTTTTGATCACGTGCATGTTGATTTGGTCGGGCCGCTTCCATTATCACACGGGCACACACATCTTTTGACGATGGTGGATCGCACCACGCGTTGGCCAGAGGCGATTCCTCTGACATCAACCACAGCGGAAGAAGTTGCGCGAGCATTTTTGGCAGCGTGGGTTGCGCGTTTCGGTGTACCGTCGGACATAACGTCTGACAGGGGTCCCCAATTTATTTCCGAGCTATGGTCATCGATGGCCCGCAGCTTGGGGGTGAAGATTCATCGCACCACCGCGTATAACCCCCAGGCTAATGGTTTATGTGAACGCTTTCACAGGTCATTGAAAGCAGCCCTCAGAGCGTCGCTAACGGATACAAATTGGGTGGACAAACTTCCATGGGTTTTATTGGGGTTGCGTTCTGCACCTAAGGAAGATTTGCATGCTTCCCCGGCGGAATTAGTTTTTGCACAACCGCTCCGTTTGCCGGGGGAATTTCTTCCTGATAATCCCGCACCAAATGGCCCCCCTGCTCAGCCGTGGCAGAGCGACTCAGGAGCAAACACGCTCCCTGGCCCGGTCCATCACAGTTTACCACACATTTTTGTGCCAAAGGCTTTAAAAAATGCAGAGTTTGTTTTTGTTAAACATGATGCTCAGCGTCCAAGTTTGCGGCCGTTTTATGACGGACCGTTCCGAGTGCTGGAGACCGGACAGAAGCATTTTCTGCTAGATTTAGGGGGCAGAAGGGAGTTGATTTGCATAAACAGGCTCAAACCCGCCTTTGTTTTGGCTGATGAGGAAGTGCAGCTCGCGAGGCCCCCCCGCCATGGCAGGCCGCCGAGAGGACATTCTCCAAAGTCTTCACAGACAGGTGCTAACAGCTTTAATCCACAGGTGCAGAGAGATGTTGCAGGTGCAGCCAAGCCAGGTTGCAGCAGATTCGGCAGAAAGTTAAAACCTAGGCAGTTGGTGGATTGATTAGCGATGTATGGAGTGCTTTGTGTTTTTCTTTTTTTTATGCCATGCAGGTTTTGCCTTACTAGACGTTTGGGGGGGGGTAGTGTGGGCGACACACATTGTGGGCTCACGTTGCCACAGAGACAGGACTGCATGTGTATTGGGGTGTCACGTCTGCAAGGACAGAGGACTCGAATCTGCAGAAGATAACAAGGAGGTGTGAGATTTGTCTCTTTGTCCCACAGAAGACGCCCCGGAGAGATTTCCGGTTCATCAGGAAATGAGAGACAATGGTGAAGCTTCAAAGGGATGCTTTGTGACTGTATGTTTACTGAAGACACCATGTGACTTGAATTCTGATGCTGGAAACATATAAAAGGGTGTTGAGATATGATTCTTTCTCTTTCCTGCTTTGAGAATGCTAGAAGCTGTGTTCTGTCAAATAAAGCTGGTTTACGACTAAACTCAGCCTCGTCATTTGAGCACATCTTCTACAGATTGACTTCTTTCAGTTCAGTTATCAAAGTGTAGTTTTGGAATAGTCCTCAACTAGGTTGTGAATTTTTGTTGAATCTCACTTGAAAGTAATGATTTTATTTACAAAAGAAAGCAACAAAAATAGAAAAGGTTAAATGCTTTAAGGCTTTAGGGTTACAGTATAAGTCTTCACTTTGTTTTAAAGTTAGAACTGGCTTTGCTTTATTTGTTAAAGCTTATCTTCAATTAAAAGCTTTAAATGTTTTAATATTTACAAATTAGGAGACAAATGAATTGTCTTTGCCTATTGTCACTAAGGCTTCCTTAGGATTAAAGTTAACAATTATTTAAAAAGAGAAGAAAAAAAATGTTTTACAGACTAATCAAAGTTTCCACCTTTTGAATTATTCCAAATCCTGGTGAGAAATAGTGAGCTGGTTAAATGTTTCCCTTCTCCTGGGGAGGAAACATGAATCAAAGCAACACACTGACTGTAAATAAGCTAAAGCTTTCAAGTGTTAATTGCTCAATGTGGTTTCCTAATTTTGGAAAACTTTTGGTTAAATGTTTAGTAAATCACTAAATCCTTTACCAGCATGCACAGGATTAACATTAACTTGAATCTAAATGAACATTGTCATTTATTTGAGTCCCTAAGTTGAATGGCTTCCTGTGAAAGAAATCGCACAAAGTGATATTTAAAAACAAAGCACATTGTGGGGAGCCTTGAATAACGAAACTGAATTGCATTTAATTCAAGTTTATTTCAAGCAACCATTCCCACAGTCTGCTCTCATTCTTGAGCAGCGAACAAAGAGGAGGAAACACATCAAAGTCCTCACCTTTAAACATTCTCGCATAAAGGAATCTCCCTCGCAGGGGAGGTCACACATCTCCATCATAATCCCTTTATTCACATTCATAATCCCTTTATTTACATTACTCCCCCCTCTCTCCTCTCGAGCCTCAGAGGTCAGGGAGTCTTCTGTCCACACCTATGTCTTCTCTCGCTGTCCTCCGCAGGGGTCCTAGACTCTGCGTCTCCTTCATCGTGAGGTTAAATCACATATGCATATGTCCAACATGTACATGCACAACTACACAGCCATATAACCCCCCCAAACAATGAAGAACGGACTATTCCCTAAAATCCAATAACATCTTACTGACTACTGTATAATCAACATCAACATTCAGTCTGTGCGCCGCCTGGGTTTCAACCGTCTGCCGAATCTGCTGTGAGTTGGCCCCGCCTTGCCTGCGGCGCCTTTCTGCTCCGGCTCTGTTGACTGAGGGAGAGAGTGATTATTTGCCCCCTGTGGGGGCCTGCATCATCGAGGCGCCCTTGCGACCGGTACAGACCCGTCCTTCATGACAAAAGCAGGTTTTAGTCTGTCAATACTGACTGTCTCTTTTCTGTCTCCAAAATCTAGCACAAATTGCTTATCACCTGTCTCCAGCACTCAAAATGGCCCTTCGTAAGGTGGTTTGAGTGTTGCTTTTAGGGCTTCGCGCCTGACAAAAACAAACTCGGCATTTTTCAAAGCCTTGGGGACGAAAACTCGTGGAAAAGCGTGATGAACCGGACCCGGAAGCGTGTCTGCTCCCGTGCCAACTAACGGTCCCAGAGCCGGGAGAGGTGGGGGCTCCGGGTGCTCTGGTAAAAACTCGCCTGGCAGCCTAAGAGGTTGTGCGATTTCCAGCTCCGCTGGGGAGGCGTCTAAGTCCTCTTTGGGCGCAGAACGCAACCCTAATAAAACCCATGGTAGTTTATTTACCCAATCTGCATCCGTGAGCGACACTCTGAGTGCTGCCTTCAAAGACCTATGAAAACGCTCGCATAAACCATTAGCCTGAGGGTGGTAAGCCGTAGTGCGGTGAATTTTGGCTCCCAAGCCATTGGCCATCGCTGACCACAGCTCAGAGACGAATTGAGGTCCTCTATCGGACGTGATGTCCGACGGAACCCCGAAGCGCGCCACCCAAGCCGTTAAAAAAACGCGAGCCACCTCAGCGGCCGTGGTCGTCGCCAGCGGGACCACTTCCGGCCAACGTGTGGTTCGGGCCACCATTGTCAAAAGATGCGTGAACCCCTGTGATGCCGGTAGGGGGCCCACGAGGTCGACGTGCACGTGGTCGAACCTTCTGGCTGGAATGCGAAACGGTTCTAACGGGGCTCTTGTCTGCTTGTGAATTTTGGCCTGTTGACAGGAAATGCAGGTTTTTGCCCATTCCTTCACGTGCTTGCGCAGGCATGGCCAAACAAACTTTTCCGCTACCATTTTCACCGACGCGCGCACCCCTGGGTGCGCCAGTGAGTGGACCGAGTCAAAACCGGTCCGGAACCACCGGACCCGGGCGCCCCGTCGACACATCGCAGATCAGGGGGGGCATACCGGTTTGTAAACACTTGCTCTCCAGCCTTAACCCTGTTGGTCCAGACTGGAGCGCGCGCACGTCTGCGTCCGCCCCCTGGTCCACTGCCATGGCTGCGTAATCTATACCCACATGCACCGAGGCTGCGCGCACCACCGCGCCGCTCTCCTGCGGCGCGGTCACGGTGGCCCGTTCTGCCTCTGCGCGTGGTGGAGTCGTGACCGCGTGCGAGAGACAATCTGCTACTACACTGAATTTGCCCGCAACGTGCCTAATGTCAGTGGTAAATTCCGAGATCGCGGCCAGCTGCCTCTGCTGCCTGCCTGACCACGGGTCTGAAATTTTGGCCATGGCGTATGTGAGCGGCTTGTGGTCCACATAAGCGGTGAAGCACCGTCCTTCCAGCCAGAACTGGAAATGACGAATAGCCAAATGCAGCGCCAACAGTTCTCTGTCGAACGTGCTGTATTTTCGCTCAGCCGTGCTTAAGGATTTGCTAAAGAAAGCCAACGGCTGCCAAACTCCGACGACCTGTTGCTCAATAACGGCCCCTATGGCTAAATCTGAAGCGTCTGTCATCAGCGCGATACGTGCTGCTGGGTCTGGGTGGGCCAGGAGCGCAGCGTCAGCCAAGGCTTTTTTAACCTCTGTGAACGCACGCTCCCGCTCCGGCGACCATTCGACCGCCTGGGTTGGTTTTTGCTTTTTGAGCGCGGCATATAACGGTTGCATGATTTGAGCTGCGTGGGGCAGGAATCGGTTATAAAAATTCACCATCCCCAAGAATTCCTGCAGTGATTTGACCGTTTGTGGCCGGGGAAAATCCGCTACCGTGCGTACTTTATCTGGTAACGGAACCGCTCCCTCTGGGAAGACGCGGTGACCCAAAAAATCGATCTGCTCAACGCCGAACTGGCACTTGGTTGGGTTAATTATTAAGCCGTGCTCTCCCAGCCTCCTAAAAACTGCTGTGAGGTGTGTTTCGTGTTCGTCCTCTGAAGTACTCGCGACCAAAATGTCGTGGAGGTACACAAACACGAAAGGGAGATCGCGTAACACGGCATCCATCATCCACTGAAAGGTTTGCGCCGCCCCTTTGAGACCAAACGGCATGCGTAAAAATTCGAAAAGTCCGAACGGGGTTATTACCGCTGTTTTAGGAATGTCCTCCAGTTGGACTGGGACTTGGTGATAGCCGCGAACCAGATCAATCTTTGAAAAAATGCGCGCCCCCGCCAGGTGCACCGAAAAGTCCTGAATGTGCGGGATGGGATAACGATCGTGCGCCGTAGCATTGTTTAGCCTGCGGTAATCGCCACACGGTCTCCAGGAGCCATCGGCTTTCGGGACCATGTGCAGCGGCGAAGCCCATGGGCTTTTTGACCTACGAACGATGCCCAGCCTCTCTAGGCTGGCGAACTCCTTGCGCGCAATGGCGAGCTTAACTGCATCCAAGCGCCGAGCCTTTGCAAACACGGGAGGGCCAGATGTAGGGATAAAATGCTCCACCCCATGTTTCGCGACCGTCACTGAAAAAGTGGGCACAGTGATCGCTGGAAATTGGGTGAGGAGTGTGTGAAACTTACCACCTGCTGTAGCGACATGGGTCTGTACTGGTGGCGGGGACACTCGAGCTGAACAGGGGAGAGAGTAAAAAGATGCATTTACCAGCCGTCTATTAGCAAGATCAACTAACAGATTGTGCGAGCACAAAAAATCTGCGCCCAACATGTTGAAACTCACTGCCGCTATTACAAAAGTCCATTCATATGTGTGGCCATGTAAGCATAAAGACAAGGTCCTTTTCCCGTAGGTGTTGATGCTCGAGCCATTTGCCGCCGTAGCTCCGCTACCGCGGGGTCCAGCCACCCAGTCCGCGTATGTTGGGGTGATGAAGCTCACTTGGGCTCCGGTGTCTATGAGGAACTCTCGTCCGGAGCTCATATCCATGATGTAGAGCAGCTTGTTGCACAACTTACATGCACAACTACATAGCCATACACATATACATAGCTTCAAAAGTTTGCAGACTTTTAGCGTAAGATGTGTAAATATATGCTTTTAACTAAAAAGATTAAAATATGTGGTTAACATACGTGAGTAAATACTAAGTCTATGCTTCTATGTTCTTTCACTGTATATGCAGTCAAAAGCTCTTCCACCAATGAGAACAAACTTCAAACCCACAAGTTGCTTTTTCCTTTTTGTTCTTGGGATAAAACTTTGATTTGGGTTTAAATGTAGGTTGTTCTGGATAATTCAGATTGATTTAAAGTTAATTTGGAAGCTCTGTTTGATTATAAATCAGCTTAATAGATTCGCTTTGCTTTAATCCAAGTGTGCATTCATGCAAGAAATGCAACTCTTATAGTTGACCACAAGATGGAGGCAGTTATCTCTGCCCTCCCAAGAGGAGGAGACACTGGTGACGTCACTCTGGGCGGGTCTACCGGTCTCACTCAAAATGGCGGCTAGGGTGACTCCCTCTTAGCGCCTTCAAAATGGGGTTTGCACGCTTACTCTGCTCATGCGCAGTTTTTCGTGCACGCCTTTCGGTCACGAGCGCGATCGTGCGTGTTCACGTGACATGTGATGCGGGGGCCAGTCTTAGCGACAATGCCATGCCTTGCTTTTCAAAATGAGAGTTTAATCTCCAACTTTCACAAATAATGTTACCCCTTTAATTCTGGGTATAGTTTAGCGCTACTTCCCCAACGGTTTATTCAGTGACCAGATCAAACTGCGTCCAGCTTAATCTGACGTCACCACGCTTGGGTAATTACAGAACTGGCCAGTTTAATTACTCCTTTCGGGATAATCGCCGGAAGGTTAAACTGGCGAGAGACAGGATGGTTTTCTTCGCGTTTCTGTCACTCTAGGACTTTATTTTTCTCAATCCAGCATATAATAATACTGCTTAAAACTTCTTTTGCATGAATCAAAAAGCTGTCCACCTGAGACACCTCAGCCCACCCCCCTTTTGCAGCTATCAGCAACCAGACGCCTTGGCGGGAGGCTAAGCAAACAAACACAACAGACACAGGCAGAGGGAGCCGCAGGCCTCAGCCTCTCTCTCCCAAACACACAGACTCACCGAATAAAGTGGATTGTGGTGCACATATGTGGGTGTCATATGCTTCACAGGTGTATTGCTGTATGCTTATGGTATTCTTCACGTCTCAGAGGAACAAAAGGTCTGAACCTCCTAGGGGTAACAGGAGGATGTGAAGTCTGGCCTTTTGTATGCAGAGAGATGGCCATGAGAGATTTCCTGACCACCAGGACTTTAGGTGGAGAAGAGAAGACCTGGAGGGGGAGGAATTGTATTTGGGATTAAGAGACGATGTGTGACTGTGTGCTTTGATGTCCTGGGGTATAAAAGGGACAGAGGATGGGGGATCCCTTCCTCTTTTTCTGTTTTTGGATGTTGGAGAATGTGATTGTGAATAAAGCTGGTTTTGAGGAATAAACTCAGCCTCGTCCTTCCACACATCCCCACACTGGTGACCCTACGACGTATCATGAGCGGAGATGAATCTCCCGAGCCAGACTCGTCAGGAGCTAGCCAAACGAATGCAGCCACAGTTCAACTACCAGACTTCTGGCCGAACAATCCGCGCTCCTGGTTTAGCGCAGTCGAGGCACAGTTCCACCTCCGGAGGATTTCGGTGGACACCACAAAGTTCTACCATGTGGTTGCAAAGCTGGACAACCACACAGCCCAGCGGGTGGCGAACCTGATCAACCACCCGCCGGACAGCGACAAGTACAGCACGTTGAAGGCTGCACTCATCCGTTACTTCACCCCCTCAATGGAGGAGCGAGCAGAGAGGCTCCTGGCGCTGACTGAATTCGAGAACGACAGACCTGCAGACCTGATGGGGAAGATGTTGAGTTTGAGAGACTCCGAAGATGATAACTTCATCTTCACCCACCTTTTCCTCAGGACCCTACTGTCAGCGGTGAGAGTGACCCTGGCCAGTTCACCGCTGTGGGCCCGACGAGACTACCACGAGCTGGGCCAGGAGGCGCAACGACTCGTCGACACCAATAAATGGTGCGCGGCTGCGGCTGCAGCAGCGGAGCTAGGCGCAACGTCCGGAGATGGCAGGGGGCCAGAGGCTGCAGCACCAGACTCACCGACGACGGCGGCGGCAGGGGCCAGGAAACACGGAGCAGGCGACGTCCTTTGCTTCTACCATCGCCGTTTCACAGAGAGGGCACGCAAGTGCATTCCACCGTGCCATTTCAAGCGCTCGGGAAACGCCAAGACCGGGGGTCGGTAGCAGCTGCGGCCCTTGGAGAGGACAACAAGCTGCTCTACTTGAGGGATGCGCACTCGGGGAGGCATTTCCTCGTGGACACGGGCTCCCAGCTGAGTTTCATCACACCTTCCTACGCTGACCGGCTGGCACCCTCCAGTGCTCCCCTGGTGTCAGCAGCGAACGGCTCGGCGATTAAGACCTTCGGTGAGAGGACTCTGCTTCTGTCTTTACACGGCCGTACATTCGAGTGGACTTTCGTCATAGTGGCAGTCAATTTCAACATGTTAGGGGCTAATTTTTTGTGCTCACATGGTTTGTTGGTCGATCTCGCTAACAGACGCCTGGTTAATGCACTCTCTTTTCATTCTATTCCCTGTACAGCTCAAGTGGCCCCGCCGACAGCACAAGCCAACGTCACAGCTGCAGGTGGTAAGTTCCACACACTCCTCACTCAGTTTCCAGCACTCACGGTTCCAACATTTTCGGCGACTGTGGCTAAACACGGGGTGGAACATTTTATTACTACCACCGGACCGCCCGTTTTCGCAAAAGCTCGGCGCTTGGATTCAGCTAAACTGACCATAGCGCGCGAGGAGTTCGCCAACCTGGAAAGGTTGGGCATCATCAGGCGTTCGAAGAGCCCATGGGCTTCACCGCTTCACATGGTCCCGAAAGCTGATGGCTCGTGGCGGCCTTGCGGCGATTTCCCCAGGCTGAACAACGCTACAGCGCACGACCGCTACCCGATCCCGCACATCCAAGATTTTTCAGTTCATTTGGCGGGGGCACGCGTTTTTTCTAAAATAGACTTGGTACGCGGTTACCACCAGGTCCCAGTGCGCGCAGAGAACATACCCAAAACAGCGATAATAACTCCTTTCAGGCTTTTCGAGTTTTTGCGCATGCCGTTTGGGCTTAAAGGCGCTGCGCAGACGTTCCAACGCATGATGGACACAGTTTTGCGCGATCTCCCTTTCGTGTTCGTCTACCTGGATGACATATTGGTAGCCAGCGCGTCTGAAGATGAACACGAAAACCACCTCACGGCAGTTTTCCGGAGGTTGGCAGAACACGGGTTAATAATTAACCCAGCAAAGTTTCAGATCGGGGTGACGCAGATTGATTTTTTGGGGCATCGTGTCTCCCCAGAGGGAGCGGTCCCTCTGCCTGACAAAGTGCGCGCAGTAACAAATTTTCCCCAGCCACAAACGGTCAAAGCGTTACAGAAGTTTTTGGGAATGGTGAATTTTTATAACCGTTTCCTCCCCCGCGCAGCACAGCTCATGCAACCACTGTATGCTGCACTAAAAAAACAAAAAGCCACAAATAAAGTCGAATGGTCTCCCGAGCGAGAGCACGCATTTTCTGAAGTCAAAACAGCCCTGGCAAACGTTGCGTTGTTAGCACATCCAGTCCCAGCGGCCCGCATGGCGCTCACTACTAACGCGTCAGATGTGGCCATAGGGGCGGTCGTGGAACAGTATGTAGCCAGAGCCTGGCAACCGCTCGCCTTTTTCAGTAAGACCCTGCGCGACAGTGAACGAAAATACAGCGCATTCGACAGGGAGTTGTTAGCTCTCCACTTGGCCATTCGCCACTTCCAGTTCTGGCTGGAAGGATGCCGTTTCACCACGTTCGTTGACCACAAGCCGCTGACTTTCGCGATGGCCAAGATTTCAGAACCTTGGTCGGGCCGGCAGCAGAGACAGCTGGCCGCGATATTGGAGTTTACTACCGATATCCAGCATGTTGCAGGTAAACTTAATGTAGTGGCGGACTGCCTCTCGCGCGCCGTGGGGGCTCCAGTCCACGCGGAGGTAGACCCTGCAGCCATGGCCGCGGAGCGGGTTAGCAGCGCGGTAGTGCGCGCGGCCCTGGTCCGCGTGGGGATAGATTATGCAGCCATGGCCGCGGAGCAGGCTAGCGACGCGGATGTGCGCGCGCTCCAGTCTGGACCAACAGGGTTAAGGCTGGAGAGTAGGATGCTCCAGGACGGTATACCCCCCCTAATCTGCGATGTTTCCACTGGGCGGCCGCGTCCGGTGGTTCCAGCCGCGTGGCGCCGCCGCGTTTTTGACTCGATCCATTCTCTGGCGCACCCGGGGGTGCGTGCATCGGTCAAAATGGTGGGAAAGAAATTTGTATGGCCGAGCCTGCGCAAGCAAGTTAGAGAGTGGGCGGCAGCCTGCGTAGCTTGTCAGCGGGCCAAGGTTCATAGACACACGAGAGCTCCCCGGGAGCCGTTTCACATCCCAGCTAAAAGGTTTGATCATGTCCACGTGGACCTCGTAGGCCCCCTCCCGCCCTCACAACAGTGCACACATCTTCTGACGATGGTTGACCGCACCACGCGCTGTCTGGAAGTGGTTCCACTGTCGTCAACCACAGCCGAGGAGGTAGCGCGCGCGTTTTTAACAGCATGGGTAGCGCGTTTTGGAGTCCCGTCGGACATTACGTCCGACAGAGGCCCGCAGTTTGTTTCCGAACTTTGGTCAGCGATGGCCCGCAGCCTGGGGGCAATGATCCACCGCACAACCGCGTACAACCCGCAGGCTAACGGGTTATGCGAACGTTTTCACAGGTCACTGAAGGCGGCTCTCAGAGCGTCGCTTACGGACGCAAATTGGGTGGACAAGCTACCATGGGTTTTATTGGGGTTGCGTTCTGCACCTAAAGAGGATTTAGAAGCCTCCCCAGCTGAGCTAGTTTTCACAAAGCCACTTCGGCTGCCCGGGGAATTTCTCCCAGATAATCCAATGCCAGAGTGCTCCCCGGCTCAGCGGTTACAGAATAGCACGGGCCCGAGCATGCTACCTGGCCCTGTTCACCACAGTTTTCCGCGTGTTTTTGTGCCTAAGGCTTTAACAAATGCAGAGTTTGTTTTTGTCAGACATGATGCCCATCGTCCGCCTTTACGCCCACCTTATGACGGACCATATAGAGTGCTGGAAACAGGAGAGAAGCATTTTTTGCTAGATTTGGGGGGCAGAAAAGAAATGATTGGCATTAACAGGCTCAAACCCGCTTTTGTGGTAGCTGACGAAGTTGTGCAGTTGGCTAAGGCTCCTCGGCGCAGCAGACCCCCTAGAGAGCATTCCCCAGAACACCCACAGAGATTGACTAACAGTTCTCATCCTCAGGCAGCAGCTCCTCAGCAGGAAGACGCCATGGGGGTGGTACAGCCTGCTTACAGTAAATACGGGAGAAGGCTGAGACCCAAGCGGCACGTGGACTGATATGTAGTGATTTTATTATGACATGCAATCTGTGGTTATGTTGTTCCATCTTAGACGTTTGGGGGGGGTCATGTGGTGCACATAGGTGGGTGTCATATGCTTCACAGGTGTATTGCTGTATGTTTATGGTATTCTTCACGTCTCAGAGGAACAAAAGGTCTGAACCTCCTAGGGGTAACAGGAGGAAGTGAAGTCTGGCCTTTTGTATGCAGAGAGATGGCCGTGAGAGATTTCCTGACCACCAGGACTTTAGGTGGAGAAGAGAAGACCTGGAGGGGGAGGAATTGTATTTGGGATTAAGAGACAATGTGACTGTGTGCTTTGATGTCCTGGGGTATAAAAGGGACAGAGGATGGGGGATCCCTTCCTCTTTTTCTGTTTTTGGATGTTGGAGAATGTGATTGTGAATAAAGCTGGTTTTGAGGAATAAACTCAGCCTCGTCCTTCCACACATCTCCACAGGATCAATATTTGCAGGAAAAAAAACAGGTTATGATTTCAATGATTTTTCGTTTTTGCATATACGTTTCCTAATTACACAGACCTCTCACAGCGGCACCAATATATATAACGTAATTATATAATAAAATATTTGTCATAAGGTACAGGAATTATTTATTTTATTTAACCGTGGGTGTGAAAGGGGGCGGAGTTAAACCATCACTTCTACACCCGCTAAATTAAATAAAAGCACTCGTAAAAGGGGCACCAGTCACAATGGACAATAATATTAACTTTAATTTTAATTAATTTTGTACCTTCAATTACTTAATGAATCAGTCTCAAAGTTTCAGTGAGTTCTTCTCCTGCCGTGATTAGGAAGCAGATATATGCTAAAGGAAAACTCTTCAACTTCTCTCATTCACCCTTTTATTAAACTCATTCAGGTTACATGGCATGGCATTCAAATGATGGCTAAACAGATTCAAATGATAACAGCGTAAGATATCACATCAACTGTTATTGGATTCCTGAACATAAAATCCAGCATTACACCTCTGTAGAACCAAGGAGGAACCAGACTTATGTTTCAATGGTAAATGAGGCTGGAATGTCTAACAAAACCACACAGTTTTATGGGGAAAATTCATAAGCTAATTATCTAAAAATGACTTCTGAATTAATCTACAAAAATTAAGGGCAGTTACTTAAAAATGACTAAGAGTCTTCCTTCAGTTTATAGCTTTACCCTGTGGCTGAGAGACTAGTTGAGCTCTGAAATACGGGCTATATTCAATTGTAATTTAATTGTTCGGACATCACGTTTAACCCAGCAGATAGTAAAATGAGCCTCACTCACACGACAGCTGAAGGTCCACGTGTTCAGCGGGTCGGTACCGGTATCGGGAGGAAGCGGCTGCTGCAATGCTTCCTCACAGCAGTCAGAAGTGTTGACCCAGCCGGGGGCTCGTTCAGGACGAAGGCAGCAGAGTGATCATCCCCGAGCGGCGTGAAAAAGTCCTTGGAAACGAGTCCAGCCGAATCGGTGAAGTCTCTTGTAGTGGGATAGACCCAAAAACTGAAGGAACCACTTCTCAGTCAGGCAGGTATGAGGCCAGAAAGAGAGTCCAAAAAAACACAGTCTCTGTTCACTTTAAATTAGGAAAATTAAAGGTCCACGGCATGAAAAGTTATTAAAAAAAATGAGAAAAACATTTACTAGGATAAGAATGGCTTCTGAGGTGAAGGAAAAAGTTTGAGAATTTGATTCTCTGAAAAAGCGAGCTCTAAAGAAAAGGTGATTTCTCCTCAGTAACCAGAAAAACTAACGCAGGATTTGACAAACTTCACACAGAACAATTTAGATAAAATAAAACTACACAGGACCTTGAAACGGTGGAATAAAATTTTCCTCTGAGATCTAGATTACTGTTCTCCTTCTTTAATCTTAACTTAGTTCCTAATCTTTCTCAAAATCTCTTTCTTTCTTCTTTTCTCTTTCTAATTCTTAATCCTGTGTTTTTTCTGAATCTTTCTCTCTCTCACATAACTGCAACTTAACTTACATCTGTGTGTTTCTTTTTCTTTCTGCTTGTCTTGTTCTAATTCTTCATCTGTGTTTTTTTCTGAATCTTTCTCTCTCTTCAATCTAACTTCTTACTGCAGAGCAGCTTCAACTACTTTTTTAAGTTACCCCGCCTGGTCGTAAACTGGTGATGTCGATCGCAAGACTGACCAATCGACTTTATCAAAAGCAGTTTGAAATGGCTGCCATCCAATGTGAGAACATTTCTTTGTTTGAGAGCAGCCAATCAAACGAAGACACCATCCCATGAAATTGCAGAGAAAAATCAACACTCAGTCAGTTCTTATGAAATTAGGTGCTCAATATAAAATCTAACTAAATTAAATGACTTGGCTAATATTTGGTGATCATGCATTTATACCATTACTCCAATATTACATTTGTTTGAATAACACTCATGAATATAACATTTCTTATACATAATTACAATACATGCATTCATATTTAGATCAAAGCTTAATGTAGTACAGCAAACCATGGTTGGTGATAAAAGGAATGATTTTCAGTGTCCTTGGGATCCAGGGGAGAAGAGGATAAGCTGAAAGAAACTTAATGTTTAGAACAAATTAAAAAGTCATCCTATATACTGAAACACATTTCATAGGTATCCGCTAGGAGGTACTGTTGAGCTGTAGATGATTTCTTTTAGGTCCATGGTATCTGGGAGAGATAATCTGGAAAACATCGGGGGTTATAAACCTGTCTGATTAAGCCGTTTATGACCCTTTTAAGAGCATTGGTTTCCTGTAAAGGAGGATGTTATCCAAATGCAGTGTTCACGTTGGAGGTCTGGTCTCCCGAGTTTTATGTTCCTTTGAGCCTTTAAAAGCAAATTCTGATCCTTACAATCTCTGCAAGAGGCAACTATTTACATTGGGGTCCTGGGAAAACAAACATCTTTGGTCAGGCCTAGATGAGGCCTGGATGAGTCGATATGAAAGCCAGTGATATTCCTGTAAAATGCAGAAAAGTGGTATTCCTGTAGAAGGAATAAAGTGAAATTCCTGCAGAATGGAGAGAAGTGATTTTCTGTCTTGGTTTGAGGAGACGATGATGCTACACTAAAGATCCCCAAAACATTATGACTAATAATCTTATACCTGTCATTGAGGCAATTAAAAAGAAATATAATAGTTGGTTAGCCCGAGATTTGTCTATGTATGGTAGTATGTTATCTTCACTACAGTATGGGAGCTGTAGTTATCCAACCAGCTAAACTCTTCCTTGCATGAAAAAATGACTTGAGTTGTAGTAAGCTTCTATTAGCTGTTCAATGTGGCTCTTTTCAGCTTCATACAAGGGCAGAGTGGAAACTACAAAATACAGAACACAATCTATCATTATTTACACACCCACATGCTCTCCAAACTATCCATACACATGTAAATAAAGTAGTCTTAACTAACCATGAATACTCATGAAATGCAAACGTTTTAACCTTAACTTATTAACTTTGCAATGAAATTATTTGGGTTTTTTTTTAACTTATGACATTGCTCTCTGGTGTGAACAGTTAAGCAGCAGATAGTGGCTGTGTCTCAATTCAGGTATTGCAGCCTCATAGACCGCGGCTCTGGAGGCCAGAGCACTCATAGGTCAGGTAGGCTGCATCTAAAGGCTGATTTGTGACTGTTAAATGAGACGGTCTAGTCTTTGGAGGACGTATGTTTGCGTGACTACATGCTACCCTGTTGCCTAGCAACCATGACAGCGTCAGTGTGATGATCCTGTGCACGGGCGGGGACTGTTCCCGGTCTTCAGCTTAGTTTAGTCTTTTTCTGTTTGTTTTTCTGTTCACCTTGTTTGCTGTATTTGGTTCCTGTTTTGGTCAGTTCATTATTAGTTTCTGTACTTTCTTTTATGGTTTGTTGTTTTGATCATTGCAGGTGCTGTGACAGCTTGCGCGTCACTTTCGGCTGTCAGATTCTGTTCACAGGCTGGTACGGCTGCCAGTAATGATCACCACTCATGATCCCACAGGTGTTGTCAATCCAGGGTTTCCTATTTAAGCCATCAGTGCCACTTCCCTGGCGCAGCGGCGTTAAACCTCTGCAGTCAGGAATCCTCCGGACTTCACAGCAGTTAAGTTTTCATTTACCTGTCCTTGCTCACATCTCCTTGTTTTTCCTGGCGTTCATCACCCCAGCTTCAGAGATGTGTATTTCGTTTGTGTGTGTTCTGTATTTTTGGTTTCTTTTCTGTTAATAAATTTGCAAACTCACAGTTGGCTTTTGGCGTCTTTGTTTGCCCTCGGAGAGGGCACTTTATGACAGTAAGCTGCCAGCAAGATGCCAGCAGACTGTGAGTTCTGCTTTTTTCCCTCTCATGTTCTTCTTTAAAAAAATCTGTGTTTTTCCGCTGACATGGCATCATCTCCCGACTACAGTCGGTGTAGGATTAGTGAGGAATGCTGGACTATTAATGTTATACATCACCTCTTAGCGGAGGCTCATGCTTCCCACACTCCCAAGGTGGCCCGGAAGTGTTTGGTTGGAGCCACTCAAGTGCTGGAAGTATGCCCCAGCTTGTGGAGCCATCCGGAGCTCACAGGCCTACTCCTCTCCATAACCAACCCATCGTCCATGCTCCACGGGCTGGGGAGAACCTCCTCCATACCCCAGCCTGCGCCAATGAGGAACTGGCCCCAGGCGTGGAAGCCCCGAGCCTTTTGCCACTCTCCAGTAGCAGCAGCCCCGCCTTCTCCTCCCGGACAGTGGCCCGCACCATCACCGGAGGAGCGGGAGGAATGCCGGCAGATTTTGGCAGTGGAGGCGGAGCTACTCTTGGATTATAAGCCATGGCTACTCCCTGAACATGCAGCCCAAGTAGGGGGTGGATGCCCAGCAACACTCACTACCTTGCCCACAGGGCTGGATCGACCAGGAACTGTATTGGTGCCCTTGCCCGCTACAGCCATAAGGGAGGAGCCCTCGAGGTCATCTGCAGCAGCCACCACTTCACCGTGGGAGCAAAGGCAAGTACCTTTTCATTTTACTACCCCTGAAAAAGAATTGTCTTGCTTTGTTCCCACTGGGGGGGCTCAGCTGCAGTCACCCACTTTGGCTGAGCCTCCCCTGCCCGCTGCTGCATTTTTACCCCCAAGTTCACCTGCCTCTCCCATGTCCTCCCCTGTCCTTCCTGTCTGTCCGCTGGTCCTGCGAGGTTGCCGCTGGATGAAGAGGAGGTCAGCAATTCTGGAGGATCCGGTCCCCGCCGTGCTGCCATACCCAGGACGGGAGAGGAGCACCTCCCGTAGCCCAAAATCGGAGCCAATCAAGAGTCCCCTGGTTCCGGCATCACAGGACCCGATGCCATCGGTGAGGTGAGTCCTGGATCCTTCACGCCGTGCTGGAGTTCCCCCGGTATCAGCCGTCATGTTAGAGGGTCCATCAGCATTAGCCACCATGCCTGGAGGTCCACCAGTGCCCGTCTCCTCATCCGGGGTCCTGCCAGTCACTGCCGCCATGCCTGGAGGGTCACCAGCTTGTTCAGCCACCATGCCTGCTGCCTGGGCCGCCGCAGCAGAGTCACCAGAGTGCTGACAGCGGTGGAGCTCAAGTCCAGGCAAATGCTCTGTTCTGCTGCAACATCTTCAGATTCAGAGAAATCCTGTCTGGCTCATGGTGGGGAGAATCAGTTGCAGATTCCCTCTGCTCCTGAGCTCTCCTCACCGGGCTCCACTTCTGCCGGTGATTCCTCTCCGGTGTGTGTCTGTTCTCCTTTTCCCGAGGTGGCTGTGCCAGGAGAAGTGGCTCGGACGGTGGAGGCCAAGACATCCCAGCTGGTGTCACTGGAGGTCTCTGTGGATCCCACTTCATCACCAGAAGTATCCGTGGGTGCTGCACAATGGTCCGGGGCCTCTGTCGGTGCAGCTCTTCTAACCGAGGTCACCGAGGGTGTGACGCCCCTGCCCGAGACCATCGCGGGTGCTGCGCCTCCATCCGAGGCCACTGTAGGTGCGACGCCTCCTTCCAAGGTTGCCGCAGGTGTGACGCCTCCATCCGAGGCTGCCACAGGTACTGTGCCCCCTTCGCCTGAGGTCTTCGTGGGTGCTGTTCCCCCTCTGCCTGAGGTCTCCGTGGGTGCTGCTCCCCCTCTGCCTGAGGTCTCCCTGGGTGCTGTGCCCCAGTCCAGGGCCTCCGTGGGTGCAGCTCCGCCGTCTGAGGTTACTGAGGGTGTGACGCCCCTGTCCAAGACCACCAAGAGTGTGACACCCATGACCGAGACCATCGCGGGTGCTGTGCCTCCATCCGAGGCCACCGTAGGTGCGATGCCTCCTTCCAAGGTTGCCGCGGGTGTGATGCCTCCATCCGAGGCCACCATGGGTACTGCGCCCACTTCGCCCGAGGTCTTCATGGGTGCTGCTCCCCCTCTCCCCGAGGTCTTCATGGGTGCTATTCCCCCTCTGCCTGAGGTCTCCATGGGTGCTGCTCCCCCTCTGCCCGTGGTCTCCGTGGGTGCTGCTCCCCCTCTGCCCGAGGTCTCTGTGGGTGCTGCGCCCCAGTCCGGGGCCTCAGTGGGTACAGCTCCTCCGTCCGAGGTTACCAAGGGTGTGACGCCCCTGTCCGAGACCGCCGAGGGTGCGACGCCCCTGTTCGAGGCCGTCGCGGGTGCTGCGCCTCTGTCCGAGGCCACCGTGGGTATGACACCTCTGTCCAAGGCCGCCGCAGGTGCTGCTTCCCCTCTGCCCGAGGTCTCCGTGGGTGCTGCTCCCCCTCTGCCCGAGGTCTCTGCGGGTGCTGTGCCCCATCCCGGGGCCTCTGAGGGTGCTGCTACACCCTAGCCCAGGGCCTCCATGGGTGCTGCTATGCCCCAGCCCGGGGCCGTTGCGGGTGCTATGCCTTTGTCTGAGGTCATCTTGGATCCCTTCTCCTTGTCAAAGGCCCCTGCCAAGCAGCCGCTCCCCTCATCTGGTTTCCCAGCCGGTTGGTTGCTGCTGCCTCCAGGGGGAGCACGTGTGGTGCCCCGCGGTCCGCTGGCTCATGAACTCTGGGAGGCCCCTCTGCCCGAGGTCTCTGTGGGTGCTGCGCCCCAGTCCGGGGCCTTAGTGTGTGCAGCTCCTCCGTCCGAGGTTACCGAGGGTGTGACATCCCTGTCCGAGACCGCCGAGGGTGCGACGCCCCTATTCAAGGCCGTCGCGGGTGCTGCGCCTCCGTCCGAGGCCACCGTGGGTATGACGCCTCCGTCCAAGGCCACTGTGGGTGTGACGCCTCCATCCGAGGCCGCCGGACTTTCAGTTCCTGTTGTTCCTGTTTGTTGATCTTTTGTTTCATGTTGTTAAATGTCTTGTAGCAGATGAGTATATCCCTTCAGTGTCCTACAATTGTCTCTTGTTGCTGTGACTCCAGTTTATAACATTCATTGATATTTTTTTTTTTTTTTTTTTTTAGATTTAGTATACTCTATTGATCCCCAGAGGGGAAATTGAGGGTATCCACCACCTGGATGGATGAGCAGCCACGCTCCGGCGCTATCCCTTAACCATTCACACACACATTCACACCTAGGGCCACATTAGAGTCTCCAATTAACCTAACCTGCATGTTTTTGGCATGTGGGAGGAAACCCCAGTTCCATAATATTACGGATGTTAATGACCTTGGCTTCTTCAGGTGATCTGTTTAATTTGATGTATATTTTACAGTTTGATGTCCAGGTGTTTTGAATCTTTTTCTGCTTTCTCATGTATCTTGCTTTTCTGGCTATTTCTGCGTTTTCTTTTGTAAGGTGCTCGTTTATGTAAATGTTCGTTCCTTTCAGTTTCCTACCTTGTTTTTACAGCGCAGTCTTGTGTTTTCTGTTGACAAACCTCATGATGACAACCGGTTTGTCGCCATTTTTCCTGAGCAGAGGGTGGCAGGCCTCAATGGTGTTACAGTCCAGCTGTAACACCATTTAATGTTCTAAAGCAGACCACAATCCTGTACTGTAGGATGATGACCCTCAATGATTTTCAGCAGCAGCAGAACAGATTCCATCTTCAGCTTCATCTCAGTTGTACTGGTGCATCTCAGTAAATTAGAAAATCATGATTTGTCATTTGATTTTAAAAACTATAATCATTATCATCAATATTAAATCAGGTTTAAAATGTTTCACTCAGTGTGCAATAAATATATGAAAGTCTCTTTTGGAATTTTCTTGCAAAAATTGTCTTTTTCAAAAAACTACTTCATTGAAATGCAGTTTTTCTAACTATTAACAGTAAACATGCAATATTTTTATTTAGCCTGTTTCAGTTTGCAAAGTAAACTGCTAAAAATCACAATCAATAAAACAATTAATCAAATCTCTTTTATTGTGGTTATTTCAGTTAAATATCAGTTTTATAAATCTCGAGTCCAGCCCGTTCTCTCTACAGCTGATCCTTCGGTTCCTGCAGGTTTTGTTGTATAGGGATTTGACCTTTGGGGCTTGCTGTTGACAGGCAGTTGACGTGATTACGTCAGGCGGGATACAGCCAGTATGTACACTGAGTGTGAATCCCAATAAAGTTCAGTTCGTTGCTCGGTTCAACATGGCTCGGGTCTCCCATTATTAGGACATAACATTTTGGCGATGAGGATGGCATGTTCCCTGGCCGGCATTGTTTGTGGGCCTAGGATGTATTAAAGTGTTCAACCACCGCTCGCTCATCGACCCAAGCGTGACGCCCAAGGTCCAACCATTACAGCGGCTTCCCTTCGCCCTGCGGGATGACATCACGGCGGAACTGAACAAACTGCTTAAAGCCGGCATCATCGAGAAAGTGGATGCCTCGCTGTGGATTTCAAACATTGTGGTGGCCAAGAAGAAGATGGGTGTCATCCGGCCGTGTATTGACCTCAGGATGGTTCATAAAGCGATTATCCCGGACAAATACCCGCTCCCCACGATGGAGGAACTCACCGCAACATTCAGCGGCTCAAGGGTGTTCACCAAGCTAGATCTCTGCCAGGGTTATCCGCAGGTGCCCCTTCACTCAGCCAGCAGGGACCTGACGGCGTTTGTGACCCACATAGGCATTTTCAGGTACACCCGCTGCCTTTTGGTCTGAGCTCAGCACCTAGCTGCTCTCGCAAGATTATGTCCATGATTCTGGCCAGCCTCAGGGGTGTAGTGGTGTGCCTGGACGACATCGTGGTTCACGGTGCATCACAGGAAGAACACGACAGTGTTTGAGACGAGTGATGGAGGTGCTGCTGGAGCATGGAGTCACGTTGAACAGGGAAAAGTGCATTTTTGCGGTGGATTCCATTGAGTTTGTGAGATTCCGGCTAGCGGCTGAGGGCCTGAGTCCCCCGCACTCGAACATGAAGACGGTCCTGCGTCTCCCCAACCTCACAATACCCGCACAAATCTCCTCGTTCCTGGACATGATGAACTTTTACGGGCGTTTTAGTCCCCATTATTCAGAGACTGTTGGACCGCTCCAGGCCCTTCTGAAGCAGGACGCACCGTGGCAGCCGACCTCGGCCTGCTCAGCAGCAGTCACTAGGCTGAAGTCTCAACTCCCCTCCCCTCCAGCGTTGGCCCACTTTGATCCAAAATGGCCGACTTTTGTGACTTATGACACGTCTGGTTCGGCGGTGGGAGTGGTTATGTCTCAAGTGCAAGACAGTACTGAGCACCCAGTGGCGTTTGCGTCGAGGTCCCTTTCAGTGGCTGAACAGAAATATGCTATGGGTGAGAGGGAGGCGCTCATTTGTGTCTGGGCGTGTGAACAGTGGCACATCTGCACATCTACGGATGCCATTTCACCCTGCGAACGGACCACTGGGCGCTGACGACACTGCTGGAGATGACAGGCTCAGGACACAGGGCCTTAAGGATCCACAGGTGGACTGAGCGGCTGAAGGCCTACAACTTTCCTACCCAGTTCATTCCTGGAAAAGAGAACGAGAACGTAGTGGTGGATCTCCTGTCCCATTCCACGGCCAACACCGCACAACCGGATGACAATGACAATCCCATGGAGGCGGATCTGGTCAACGTGCTGCACGGACCCCTCCGGGACATGGTGTCCCTCCAGGAGCTCCAGAGTTGGAACGGGACCCCACGTTGTCACAACTATGCTCGGTCATCAGGGAGGGTTGGCCCACAAAAGTACAGGATGATCTGGCACCTTTTCACCAGTTCACAGATGAACTGAGTTACTGGAACGGGGTGCGTGTGGCAAGGGGGCACTGCACATTGATCCCAGTGTCTCTGAGATCATGAGTTCTGACAATTCTGCACGAGGGTCACCTGGGTGTGGTCAGGGTGAAGCAGCATTGCAGGGATTCAGTTTGGTGGCCTGGTATCTGTGATATCTTGGGATATTATGGAGTGTGTAAAGGAAGAGGCAGCTTCATGTCAGACGATTTATTACACACTCACATCTCACAAGCACAGAACAGACTGACTGGTTACAGCAAGCACTCCTCTCTAGAAAACAAGTCACCTTCACAAGCTTCAAGGCACTTCCTCATACACAGCATGATATTTACACTACACTTCATTCAACCCCCTCTCACCCTCTTGGGCATTGTTCTCCCCTGTGTATTCATTGTCTCTGTCTGAGGTGCGAAATAACCTGACTTCCATACCGCCCCCCCCCAGCATCTTAGATAGAACAATAGAATATCAGTCCACATGCTGTTTCAGCTTCAGTCTCCTCCCATATCTGCTGTAACTGGGGTTTACTGCCTCCATGGCCCTGCTGTGCCGGTGGGGGGCTGCTGGGAGTGTGTCCGACTGCGGGGGAGCCGTGGTGGTGGGGGGGGTCGCTCTGCCTGTGTGGCTGCTCTGATGAATCGTTCCCCTGGGGAGTTCTCCGTGGGGGTCTTCCACGCCGAGGGGCCCTCGCCAACAGCACTTGCTCATCCACCACTACAAAGGCGGGTTTGAGTCTGTCTATGCCAATTTTCTCCCGTCTACCCCCCAAGTCTAGCACAAAATGCTTATCCCCTGTTTCCAACACTCTGAACAGTCCATCATAGGGTGGACGCAATGGAGGGCGGTTGGCGTCGTGTCTGATGAACACGAACTCCGCGTTCTTCAAAGTTTTAGGCACGAAAACACGCGGAAAACAGTGGTGGGCTGGGCCCGGCAGCGTGCCTGTGCTTGCGCTACGCTGCAAAAGCTGAGGCGGGCAGCTGTCCGGCACGGGATTATCTGGAAGAAATTCCCTGGGCAGCCATAGGGGCTGCGCAAAAACCAGCTCTGCCGGGGAAGGTTCCAGATCCTCTTTCGGCGCAGAGCGCAACCCTAATAAAACCCACGGCAACCTGTCCACCCAATTTGCATCCGTCAGTGAAGCCCTGAGTGCTGCTTTCAGTGATCTATGAAAACGCTCGCATAACCCATTGGCCTGTGGGTTGTATGCAGTTGTGCGATGAATTGTAACACCCAGGCTGTGGGCCATCGCGGACCAGAGTTCGGAAACAAATTTAGGGCCCCTGTCGCACGTAATGTCCGACAGGACTCCAAAACGTGCCACCCATGCTGTTAAAAAAGCGCATGATACGTCTGGGGACGTGGTTGCCGCCAGCGGGACTGCTTCTGGCCAGCGCGTGGTGCGGTCCATCACTGTCAGGAGGTGCGTGCACCCCTGTGATGGCGGGAGGGGGCCCACAAGGTCCACGTGAACGTGGTTGAACCTCTTAGCCGGTACCCGAAACGGCTCCAAGGGAGCCTTCGTGTGTCTGTGTACCTTGGCTCGTTGGCACGCCACGCAGGCTGCAGCCCACTTTTTTACTTGTTTGCGAAGGCTCAGCCACACAAACTTCTCTCCCACCATTTTGACCGACGTGCGCACTCCTGGGTGCGCCAGAGTGTGAACCGACTCAAACACGCGGTGGCACCACGCAACCGGGACCACCGGACGCGGGCGTCCCGTGGAGACATCGCAGATTAGGGGGGGCATGCCGTCTTGCAGCACCCTGCTCTCCAGCCTTAACCCAGTTGGTCCAGACTGGAGCGCGCGCACGTCTGCATCGCTCATCTGCTCCGCGGCCATGGCTGCATAATCTATCCCCACATAGACTGGGGCCACCACGGCGTGCGAGAGGCAGTCCGCCACCACATTCAGTTTACCCGACACATGCTGAATATCGGTAGTAAACTCTGAGATCGCGGCCAGCTGTCTCTGCTGCCGGCCCGACCACGGTTCTGAAACCTTGGCCATCGTGAACGTTAGTGGCTTGTGATCCACAAACGCGGTGAAGCTGCACCCTTCCAGCCAGAACTGGAAGTGGCGTATGGCCAGGTGGAGAGCCAGCAACTCCCTGTCGAACGCATTGTATTTACGTTCGCTGTCACGCAAAGTTCTGCTGAAAAAAGCGAGCGGCTGCCAAGCCCCGGCGACGCGCTGCTCTGTGACAGCCCCTATGGCCACGTCTGAAGCGTCGGTGGTGAGCGCTATCCAGGCCGCCGGGTCCGGATGCGCCAGCAGTGCGGCGTTTGCCAGGGCTGCTTTTACCTCCGAGAACACCCACTCTCGCTCCAGGGTCCATTTGACCCTATCCGCGGGTTTCTGTCTCTTGAGCGCGGCGTACAATGGTTGCATGAGCCGCGCCGCGCGGGGAAGGAAACGGTTATAAAAGTTCACCATCCTGCAGCGCCCTGACCGTCTGAAGCAGGGGAAAATCCGCCATGGCGCACATTTTGTCAGGCAGCGAGATCGCTCCTTCCGGAGAGACGCGGTGCCCCAAAAGATCAATCTCCGTCACGCCGAACTGGCATTTCGCCGGGTTGATTATTAACCCGTGCTCCTCCAACCTCTGGAAAACCGTCCTGAGGTGGGTTTCGTGTTCGTCTTCGGACGCACTGGCTACCAGGATATCGTCCAGGTAGATGAACACGAACGGGAGATCGCGCAGCACTACATCCATCATGCGCTGGAACGTCTGTGCCGTGCCTTTTAACCTGAATGGCATGCGCAGGAACTCGAATAAACCGAACGGAGTTATTACCGCTGTTTTGGGTACGTCCTCAGCGCGCACTGGGACTTGATGGTAACCATGGACCAGGTCTATTTTGGAAAAAATCCGTGCTCCGGCAAGGTGGACGGAAAAATCCTGTATGTGGGGAATCGGGTAGCGGTTGTGTGCTGTGGCGTTGTTCAACCTGCGGAAATCACCGCACGGTCACCACGATCCCTCAGCCTTAGGGACCATGTGTAGCGGGGATGCCCATGGGCTGTTCGAACGCCTGATGATGCCCAATCTTTCCAGGTTGGCGAACTCCTCGCGCGCTATGGCCAGTTTAGCTGCGTCCAAGCGCCGAGGTCTTGCAAAAACGGGCGGCCCGGTGGTGGTGATAAAGTGCTCCACCCCGTGTTTAGCGATGACCGCCTAAAACATTGGGACCGTGAGTGCTGGGAACTGAGTGAGCAGTGTGTGGAACTTACCGCCTGGAGCTGTGACGTTGGCTTGTGCTGTTGGCCGGGTCCCTCGAGCTATTCAGGGGAGAGAGTCAAAGGACAGTGCATTAACCAGGCGCCTGTTAGCAACATCAACCAGTAAACCATGTGCACACAGAAAATCAGCCCCCAGGATATGGTAATTCAGTGCTGCTACGACAAAAGTCCACTCGTATGTACGGCCGTGTAGAGATAAGATCAGTGTCCTCTCACCAAAGGTCTTAATTTCCAAGCCGTTTGCTGCCAACATCACGGGGCCGCTAGGTCCTACCAGCCAGTCGGCGTAGGTCGGCAGGATGAAGCTCTTCTGTGCACCAGTGTCCACGAGGAAACGCCTCCCCGAGCGCGCATCCGTCAAGTAGAGCAGCTTGTTCTCTTCACCGAGGGTCACAGCTGCTACTGACCGCCGGCCTCGGCGTTTTCCTGAGCTCTTGAATTGGCACGGTGGCGCACATCTGCGTGTGTTCTCTCCGAAGTGGCGGTGGTAGAAACAGAGCGTGTCTCTCTGGCGCTCCTTGGCCCCCGCTGCCGCTACTGTCGGTGGTTCCTCGCCTCCTCTGGTCGTCTCACTGGGCTCCGCCACTGCTGCGTTGACTGTGATCGCCCTGGTGGTGAGGATGATCCGGTCCGCCTCCTGGGCTAGCGCACGGTAGTCACGCGCGGCCAGCAACGGCGAATTGGCCAGAACTGCTCTCGCCACTGTTGGAAGGTTCCGGAGGAAAAGGTGGGCAAACAGAAAGTGCCCGTTGTCCGTGCCGATTAACGCCAGCATCTTCTCCATCAGGTCTACGGCCGACCCATCTCCTAACTCGGTCCGCGCCAGGAGCCTCTCCACTCTCTCACATTCCGAGAGCATGTAGCGCCGGGTGAGCGCAGCCTTGAGCGCCTCATATTTGTTGCTGGCTGGCGGCTGATCGAACAGGCTCGCTACCTGCTGGGCTGTGCGGGAGTCCAGTGCTGCTACCACATGGTAGAACTTGGTGTCGTCTGCCGTTACTCCCCAGAGGGCGAACTGGGCCTCGGTGTGGTGGAACCAAGAGCGCGGGTTGTGCTACCAGAAATCCGGTAGCTTGACTGAAACTGCACACGTGTTGCTGGGGGTTCCAGTCCTGGCTGTCTGTGGAATGGCTGCTGCGTCTCTGGGGCTTCCTGACCGGGCCGGCTCTGGGGTTCTCGCCTCGTGTTCCATAATACGTCTTGGGTCACCAGTGTGGAGTGTGTAAGTGAAGAGGCAGCTTCATGTCAGACGATTTATTACACACTCACATCTCACAAGCACAGAACAGACTGACTGGTTACACCAAGCATTCCTCTCTATATAACAAGTCACCTTCACAAGCTTCAAGGCACTTCCTCATACACAGCATATTTACACTACACTTCATTCAACCCCCTCTCACCCTCTTGGGCATTGTTCTCCCCTGTGTATTCATTGTCTCTGTCTGAGGTGCGAAATAACTTGACTTCCATAATATCAATAATAAAGAAACATTTATCTTCAGTTCAACTGGCTTTACTATTGACGGCACAACATGTCTTCAGAGTGAACATAACTTCTGCACTTATTCTATTCCTGTGCACTACTGACCTCTAGTGGCCCAGAATGATAATAACACCCTACTATGCTGCATTTCTCCCCGCTTAAATTGAAACTACATTTCAGCTGTTAATCAGCACAACATAACACTACCTTTGCTTAAACTCAATAGGCATCTTCTTTGCCTTTAACTAAATGCAACATTCTTCCATGTTTCTCACATTAAATCAAAATTAACATTCTTATTCACATAAGACAAATGCAATTTGAACTCTCTTTTTCATTTCTTCTTCTTTTTTTAAAAATCACAGTTTGTTTGTTTTACAAAGTTTTTCATGTACACTGGTGGCCTCCGGTCTCTTTGGGACCTCCTTAACTGAGTTGGTGACCCACCAGGTACACTCTTCTCCTTGTTATGTTGTACTAAGGGTACCACCTTGTCATCTTCTCCCATTGGAGTGATGCTTGCATCCTTTGACTCTATACTCATCACTGATATGTCCTCTTCACTCATCAGATCTGGAATCCTCAAAGAATCCTGTTTTTGTCTGGTAAATAGTTGATCCACATGTTGGTGTCTTCAGATGATTTGTGTCATCTTTCCCAGTCAGGATGATGTCATCCAGGTATACTGCCACATTTTTAATACCCTGCAATATACCTTCCATTGTACGCTGAAAGATGGCTGAACTGGAACTCATGCCAAAAGGCAACCTCGTGTATGTAAACAACCCTTTGTGAGTGTTTACTGTGACATACTTCCTGGATTCCTCATCAAGAACTATCTGTTGATAAGCAGCTCATGTCTAACTTAGTGTATACTGTATCTCTCCACCAGTTAAAGAAGTTATCATGCCCTCCATTCTTTGGATGTGGTACTGCTCAATGGGTGATACTTTGTTAACTGTTAACTTAGATAGATAGATAGATAGATAGATAGATAGATAGATAGATAGATAGATAGATAGATAGATAGATAGATAGATGTACTTTATTGATCCAAAACTAGGAAATTACAGTGTAACAGCAGCATGACAGTAGACAACCAAACAACAGAAGCACACACATGACAGACAAAGGGATTAGATAAGATAAGAGATAAGATAAGCCTTTATTAGTCCCACAACGGGGAAATTCCAGGATTGCAACAGCACAGGGATAGCAACACTCAGAGCAACAATCAGAAGGCAAGAAAAAAAAAAAACAAGCAAGCAAGAGCAGCTAATATACATATGTACATATTACTATAAAATATATATATACACACACACAGACACACAGTGCAGAGCATTGTAGCTGGATGGAATAAATATATGAATATATAAACACAGTGCAGAGCATTGTAGCTAGATGGAATAAATATGTAAATATATAAACACCCACAGTACGGAGCATTGCAGCTAGGTGGAATAAATATGTAAGTATATAAACACACACAGTGCGGAGCATTGTAGCTAGATGGAATAAACATATAGATATATAAAAACACAGTGCGGAGCATTGTAGCTAGATGGAATAAATATATAGATATATAAATATGAACACACCCAGTGCTGAGCATTGTAGCTAGATGGAATAAATATGTAAATATATAAACACACACAGTGCAGAGCATTGTTGCTAGATGGGATGAAACAGCATAACCCTCTACTTAGTTATCCCATTGGATTACCCATGGAAAGTAAAAACTTGTAGTCCAAACAATCCTTACTCTTGAGTCTGGCTTAAGCACTGGCACTATTTGGGGCTGCCCACTCTGAGAACTTCACCTGTTCTGTGATTTTCTCTTGTAAAAGTCTATCTCTTACTCTACTTTTTTCCTCATAGCAAAAAGGACTGACCATGGCTTATAAAAGCAAGGGGTGACTTCACTAGCTACATGTAGTTTTGCTTTGAAGCCCTTGAGCATCCCGAGCTCTTCCTTAAATACCGCCTCATGTCTTGAAATTACTTCCTGTTGAGAATCCTCTCTGTCCTCTATTTTCTGCACAGACTGCCAGTCTAACTTGAAGCCCTTGATGCACCCTGGTCCTCTAAACTTGTCCCTGAGCCCTTCACTACCACTACTTCTAACATCTTGGTGATGCCTTTATGTTCTACTTTAACTTTAGCTGCACCTATCACTGGTACTTTATGTCCACCATATGTTTTTAACTTAATTCTGAATTTTGCTATCCTGGGCCTGTGAATGTCACTGAATAATTTGTAAAAAGTTTTACTTTACATTATGGTGCATCCACAACCTGTATTTACTTCAAATGTTACACTTTTCCCATTTACCTTTAGCTCTTTTCTAATAGGTTCTTCTCTGGGAATGTCCATCACTTCCTTTTCCTGCATGTTGTACATAGTTACTCTTATGTATGAGGAATGAGGGACTGGAGTCTCTTCTGTCATGCAGCAAACTTCCTTTATTATGGAGAACAGAACTCTATATACAGAACGACCGTGCCCACCTGACGTCACATTAGGGGCGGGTACGGCAACACACACACACACACCACATAACATTCCCCTCCCCCTAACAAAAGTGTAAAACCACACACCTCCCCAATTTAGGACCTGAATCATGCACTAAGAAAACAGGGAATCATGAACTGTAATAAAATAGCCTCTTGCATTCACACAAAAAATAACTCAAATTGGACCATGTCTCTATAATAAGTAAAATAATCCTATAACACAACAACCCTTCACATGCACACCAGCACTATATACTATATACATAGTTACATCAACAGTATTTAAGTAACATCTACTGTATGTCCACTGGCAGCCAGAGATAAAACCAGCCCTGGAGCCCAGGGCAGCCCCAAAGCATGCACACCCCTGGCCGCCAAAGATAAGACCGGCTTGGAGGCTCCAGGCAGCCTCATGGCATGTGCGCCCCTGGCCACTGTCTGCCTCCGGGATCAAAATCGACCTCTCCTGCGAAAATGTTTCTCTTCACCACTGACTGCCTCACTCCTCAGGACCCGCAGCGCTGCTCTCTGGCACGTCGTCCCTCCGAGCCTGTCGCTCCGCTCCTGGCCGCTTTCAACACCGCTGTCGTGGCTCCAAACATGCCGGCCCCCTGTGGTCAAACTCCGGGTAAACCCGAAGCCTCCTCGTCGGTGCTGCTCACCGACCCAGGCGTCTCACCGTAACGCCCAGCACCCTCGTCCAGGGCAGCCTGAGCTCTGGCACTGAGACCCTGCCCAACCTCTACGGTGCCCAGCACCTCCTCTCTGTTGTCCGAGGCGCTCCGCTGCGCTGCCTCCATGCCCAGCTGCTGATGCTCACTCCCAGGGTTCACAGCATCACTTTCGCCGGCGTCATTCACCGACCCAGGCACCTCACCGCTGCTCCCAACACCCTCGGCCCAGGCGCTCTGCTGCACTGTCTCTGTGCCCGGCTGTAGCTGCTCTCTCCCGGGGCTCTCAGCATCCCTCTTGTTGGCGTCACTCTCCGACCCAAGCGCTTTGTCACTGCTCCCAGCCCCCTCGTCCCAGGCGCTCCGCTGCACTGTATCCATGCCCGACTGTTGCTGCTCTCTCCCAGGGCTCTCAGCTTCGCTATCGTTGGCGTCACTCTCCGATCCAGGTGTTCCATCACTGCTCTCAGCACCCTCATCCCAGGCGCTCTGCTGCATCGTCTCCATGCCCGGCTGTAGCTGCTCTCCCCAGGGGCTCTCAGCGTCACTCCCGTCGGCGTCACTCTCGTCGGCGTCACTCTCCTCGGCGTCACTCTCCTCGGCGTCACTCTCCTCGGCGTCACTCTCATCGGTGTCACTCTCGTTGGTGTCACTCTCTGACCCAAGTGCTTTGTTGCTACTCTCAGCACCCTCGTCCAAGGCGCTCCGTTGCGTCGTCTTCATGCCCGGCTGTCGCTGCTACCCTCCGGGGTTCTCAGCCTGCATGGTCCCGCTCTCCTGCCGCCCAGCCTCCAGCTGGGGGGATGACTGCTGTCGCTCCTCTTCCTCTCCGCTGTTGTCGCTCACCGCACCATCAAACTCACCAGCGCTACGGTCCCGTATCGTGCTGAGCTCCTTGGCTGGCCTGCCATCTTCAGTGACCGGGGACTCCTCCACTCACTGCCCCGGTCTGACCTCGATGCCTAGCTGGTAGCCTGGAGCTTGCTTTTGGCGTGCAGTTAGCTTTGTGGCTAACTTGCCCATAGACACTGAATGGGCTGTTAGCTTCTCCGAGCTAACTAGCCTAGCTCCATTTGGGGCCAACACTGCTGCCACCCACAGCTTTGTGGTCCTCGTCTTCTCAGCGAAGTACTCGGCCAGCTGCTTGACAGCATCCGCATAGCATTCCGTTTCACCCAACGTACCGAGAATTCTTCGGCCTTCCGTGCCGAGATAGTGGGCCAGAAAGTGCTCGTCTTCGTCTCCTGTCAAGTCTACTTAGGTCCAGCGCCCCAATGTAATCCTCAACCATGGCCACCCACTTTGGCCACAGGATCACTGGCTCCCCCGTGTACTCCAGAAACGGTAGCATGGATGGAGGTAGCCCAAACGCTCCTATAATTTCTCTCTCGTCACCAAAATGTTATGTATGAGGAATGAGGGACTGGATTCTCATCTGTCATGCAGCGAACTTCCTTTATTATGGAGAACAGAACTCTATATACAGAACGACCGTGCCCGCCTGACGTCATGTTAAGAGCGGGTACGGCAACACACACACACCACACAACAGTTACATTGTGGTGACACTAGACACAGCAGGTGGACATTCCTCTCATACCCAGAAGCAGGAAGAGGGGCAGAACAATGGACTGAAGGGGGTAGCCCCCCAAGGAGTAACTTGACAGACAATGAGGGCAGGGGGGTGGATGTATTGTCATGAATGTTGCAAGTGTTATGTTAATGTGTCACACATTCTCTTTGTACGCACACAAGCATAATGCACTAGCACAGCTCTTTATGCGTACCATTAAAGCTATATAAGCATAATGCAGAGAGAGTTGGGAAACTCTCCTACCAGATACCCGGCATCCACCGGCTGTACTTATGTTAGAGGGTCAATAAAGAACCTGTGTCGACCCACGCTCGTGACTCGCCTCCACATCCTTCCCTTACACCCTCTACAACATCCCCCTCAATGTGGTATACAGTGAAAATGTCCTCATTGTCATCTGTTTCTTGCATGAAATTAGCGCTTTGTGTTCTTTTTTTCCTCTCCCTCTTAGCTGGTATAGCACATAGTAGTTTATTTATTTATTAATAAATAATCCTTGAACCTTTCATTAACCAGTCTCGAAGAAGATGGATGGATATTCGTGAATTCTTCTGCCGTGACCCAGAAAAGCAGACACACAAAAGAAATCAAGCAGAAACTTCTATATACTGTGATGTTGCGGGGGTTCACACAAGAAAGGAGAGATGACTGTGAGGAAACAGGCTTTATTTAAACACACTCCCTCAACACAGACAGGAGGGGAGGTCATTCACACAGACCTCCGTCTCACTAAGGGTGACACAAACGCATGATCAGTCACTGCTCTGACTCTTCTTATAACACTGCTGTGTCATTATAACGCAGTTATAATGACACAGCAATAATACTTTAGAACACACGAATGATAACACCCTTTGAATCCTCCTCTGCCAAAGCATGCCGGGAAAATCCCCGCCCCCTTAACACTGTCCCCCCCGGACTGGTTTCTGTCCCCAGAATAATAAAAGTCCAGCTCAAAAGTCCAACACGAATCCGTCCAGGTGTCAGGGCGGCCTCCGCTGTCGACTACCAGCACGCACAGGCCCGCTAGTGTTCATCTGTGCTTCGGTTGGAGTATCTGGTCGGGGTGAAGGCTCCGGCTTGACCACCCGTGGGGCGGATGGCTGGTACGGGGCGGGGTACCAAATCCACCGGTGTGCACAGCTCGCGTCCAAACATCAGTGCTGCAGGGGTGCACCGGGTGGATTCCTGTGCTGCCATCCGGTACGCCCACAGAACAGAGGGCAGATGCAGGTCCCAGTCTCGCTGTCGCTGGTCCACTAGGACAGCGAGCTGGGTGGTGAGGGTCCGGTTGAACCGTTCAACCAGGCCGTCGCTCTGTGGATGCAGCCGGGTGGTCCGGGTCTTCCGGATGCCCAGCCGCTTGCAGACCTCTCCGAAGACCTCTGCCTCAAAGTTCCGACCCTGATCGCTGTGCGGCTCCTCCGGTGCGCCAAACCGACAGAACATCTCGTCCACCAGCTTTGATGCCGTGGTAGCGGCGCTCTGATCAGGAACTGCTTACACCTCTGGCCATTTGGTGAAATAATCCATTGCGACCAGCACATAGCGGTTCCCCCGGTCCGTGGTCGGGAAAGGGCCCAGAATGTCCACCCCTGCTGCAAGGGAGCGTGGGATCGCTGAGTCGACCCCTTCTGAGCCGTGCAGGTGTCACAGCGATGGACATGGAGCTCTACATCCTGGTGACATCCGGGCCAGTAGAACCGGGCTCGAAGACGCTGCAGAGTCTTTGTCACCCCGAGGTGGCTCGCTCCTACTGCCCCGTGGACCAGCTGGAGTACGTTGGGCTGGAGCCGCCGGGGAACCAGCAGCTGCCAGACGTGACGCTGCCCAGCTGGAGTCTGCTACTGCCGATACACAACACCCTCGTGACAGCAGAGATTGGCCCACTGGGAGTGTAGGGCCTTGGTCTCTGGGTCCAGCGCAGACACATCCTCCCAGGCGTCCAGCCACTGCTGAACCCAAATGACCGGATCCCTGTCCTGCTCGTTCTGCAGCTGCTGCATGCCGAGGGCCTCTGTGATATCATCGCTGGAGAGAGCTGCCTGATTATCCAAGGAGGAGCTGCGCGCCGCTGTGTTATTCCTGCTTACAGTGGTCCGGAGAGCAGCAGCCTGTGGGATGGCTTGGTCTCGATCCTCTGCCCGCTGGCAGTGACGACAGTCCTCCGCCGCACAGGGACGCCGAGACAGCGCGTCAGCGTTAGGATGGAGGCAGCCTGCCCGATGTACAATCTGAAAATCATAATCCTGCAGTGCCTCCAGCCATCTCGCCAACTGTCCATCCGGCTCTTTAAAGTTCAGTAACCAGGTCAGGGAAGCATGATCCGTCCTGAGCTGGAACCTCCCCCCGTACACATATGGCCGAAAATGGTGAAGCCCCTGGATGACAGCCAACAGCTCACTGCGAGTAACGCAATAATTCCTTTCAGCTCTGCTGAGAGTGCGCCTGAAAAAAGCAACTGCCTGCTCTCCGTGTTCTCCCTCCTGGGATAACACCGCTCCGATGCCCTGGTTGCTGGCGTCCGTGTCCACGATGAAAGGGCGGTTTGGGTCAGGATACTGCAGGATGGGGGCTCTGATGAGCGCTGAGCAAAGCTGGGAAAAAGCAGCAGCACAGTTCTCACTCCAGTGAAATGCACGTCCTTTCTGTGTCAGCTGATGCAGCGAGCTGGCGATGGTGGCGAAGTCTTTCACAAATCTCCTATAATAGGAGGCCAGTCCGAGAAAACTCCGTAGCTCTCCCACATCCTGTGGCACTGGCCAGTTTTTCACCGCTGCCACTTTCTCTGGATTGGTGGCGACTCCTGCTGTGCTGACGACGTGGCCCAGGAAGGTGGTCTCCCGCCGAAATAGGTGGCATTTCCGCGGGTGTAGCCGCAGCCCGGCCTGTCGGATGGCGTCCAATACTTCCTGGAGGTTGGACAGGGCGTTGTCAAAATCAGCTGCGTGAACCAGCAGGTTATCCAGATAAACAATGCAGCGGCTCCGGGGCATGTGAGCCAACACTCACTCCATCAGACGTTCAAAGGTGGCCGGGGCGTTGCAAAGTCCAAACGGCATCACCTTGAACTGATACAGTCCCTGCCCAATGGAGAAGGCTGTTTTCTGGCGGGTCTCAGGTGACAGCTCTATCTGCCAATAGCCGCTGCGGAGGTCCAGCGAGCTGAACCAGCTGGAGCCGGCGATGTGGTCCAGCGCGTCATCGATGCAGGGCAGGGGGTAGGAATCCTTTCGGGTGGCATCATTCAGGCGCCGGTAATCCACACAGAACCGCCACAAACCATCCTTCTTCCTAACCAGCACCACCGGCACTGCCCAGGGGCTGCTAGAGGGCTCAATAATGTCTGCCTCCAGCATTTCTCGTACTTTTTGTTCTGCTGCCGCCTGCCTTGAAAAAGACAGACGGCGTTGGCGGAGCCGGATCGGCCTGGTCTCACCGGTGTCAATCTCGTGCTGCACCAAGCTGGTTTGGGTGCACTCCTCATCCTTCGCAGCGAAGACGTCCATGTAGCAGTCCAACAGCTTCCGCAGCTGGAGTCTCTGTCCCGATTCCAGTCCGCTGCAGCTCTGCCGGAACAATTCCTCGACCGCCTGCTGCGTTTCTGCTGACATATTGACCCGCTCCGCTGTGGCCCTGCCCCTTGCTGTCTCTATCTGTGATCGTGCTCCCTCTGCTCGTGCTGGTGGCGCCGTTGTGTTCAGTTCTTGCGGTGACCCACCTGGTTCGGTCCATCCTGGCGGTCCCTCAATCACGCAGGCCTCCGGGTTGCTCCTCTGGGTCCCGCTGCAGAGAGTGATGGTCCGAGTTCCCAGCAGGAGGGACGATCTGGCGGTGTCAATTTTTGCGCTCCATGCTGCGAGCAGATCAAGTCCAATAATGCAGGGGTCTTGGATGTCAGCCAGCCAGAACAGGTGGTTTATGTTCTGGCCAGCCACCCCCACCACAAGAACTCTTCGCCCTCCCAGTCTGACGCGCTCACCGGTAGCTGTGGTGACACAGCGCCCGGTGGGTTCCCACCCCTGCGGTTCTGTCTTGTCCGTGCCTGGCAGCACACCGGGTCGGACCAGGGAGATGGTAGAAGCGGTGTCGATCAGGGCCCGGATCGGCGTGTTGTCCAGGCTGCACTGTAGGTACATCCCTGGCGAGTGTCCAATTCAGCCCACATGCAGTGACAGCTCATTGGGGAAAACATCTGTGGGAGGTGGCCTGTCCCCGTCCATGCCACCTCGTTCTAGTCCAGCGTTGGCGAGGGGCCGGTTTGTTGTTGGGGTGGGTGCCGGGTGGGTGCCGGGCAGTACCGCGCGATGTGTCCTGGCTCCCCACAGCGGAAATACCCTTCCTTGCGCCGCTGCGGCCGTCTTCTCTGTGGGCGCGCCACCGTGGTCTGCCACAGCTCCTCCTCCTCTTCCTCGCTCTCAGCCGTGGCCTGGAAGGCTCTCTGTCTCGGTGCCGATGCATCAGCTGTACAGTCCATTAGCGGTTCCACCCGCTCCTCTTCTGCCACAGCCGTCTCCCAGCTGCTCGCGGCGTTAATCTGGATGTGGCTCTGGAGCTGGGCCGGGCGGAGACCCCGGATGAAGTTCCGGAGGGTGAGCTTCTCCACTACTTCTGGCTCGAAATCTGGGTAGCTGCGCCGTGTCAGCAGCCGTATGTCCGCTGTGTAGGCTCCCAGGCTCTCCTGGCTGCCTTGTCGGTGGTTGGCCAGCTGTTCCTCTGCGTGCTCAGTGTTGGCCACTCTCCCAAACTGCCTCCGGAGTGCTCTTTGTAGCGCTGGCCAGCTGCGGCGTTCCTCGGGCTGGAGATCAGACAGCGTGCGGAGAGCCCTTCCCTCCAGGGCCAGTGCGACCTGCACGGCGGTCTCTCCGGGTGGCCAGCCATTCAACACAGCAGCCAACTCGACCTGGACCAGGTAGCCATCCAGCAGGGTTTCACCATTAAAGCAGGGAACCTTGGCCCACTGCCGGATGGGTGGGACGATCGCCTCTCGGTCGATCGCCGTCCCTGGTCGCAGTGGAATCGCCGGCCCATCCTGCCTTGAAAAGGGCGGGGAGTGGGGCTGATCTGCTCTGCTCAGCCCACCCTGCCTTGAGAAAGACAGAAGGTGGGGTACGCTGGTCCTGTCGGGTCTGCTGCTCTGTTCATCCCAGGGAGCAACTCCGGGGGTTGGTGCATCAGCTCTGTCGTCCATCCCCAGCTGAGCGATGAATTGCTCCAGCTGCTGGATCTCTGCTCTGATCCTGGCTTCCATCTGCTCTATATCCCAACTTCTGACACCAGTGTGACGTAGTGGGGGGTTCACACAAGAAAGGAGAGATGACTGTGACGAAACAGGCTTTATTTAAACACACTCCCTCAACACAGACAGGAGGGGAGGTCATTCACACAGACCTCCATCTCACTAAGGGTGACACAAACGCATGATCAGTCACTGCTCTGACTCTTCTTATAACACTGCTGTGTCATTATAACGCAGTTATAATGACACAGCAATAACACTTTAGAACACACAAATGATAACACCCTTTGAATCCTCCGCTGCCAAGCTGCCAAAGCATGCCGGGAAAATCCCCGCCCCCTTAACACAGCCCCGACGTTACAATACCGTTAACAGTTTTAATAATCAGACTCAAGTGACATTACTGTACATTCAATTGATTTGTAAGCAGGTGAAATGATCAACAAGTATCAAATATCATATTAACTAGTAACGGATTCATGAGCATAAAGTCTATAGTTAAACCTTTGTGGAAACAAGGGAAACTAGATTTTTGTGACTGTAATACAATGGGAGACTATGGAATAACTGTAACAAAAATATGCATAAAATTGGATGCAATTCTATGCATTTTCTCCATTTATCAGCTCATCGAAGTACTCCTTCCATCTTCTCAACACACTCTCTTGTTACATTACTTCAGCTGTATGAATATTAAGTGAATTCTACTTTAAAAAGCTCCACATTCTGAAATCCTCCACTGAAGCTGATTTCGAAGAATTTCCGTGTATGCTCGGGGACAGTCTTTGTGTTTAGTCTTTTTACCTACAATTCTCTGTTTACATGCTATGTTTTGTCATGGTTTTACTTCCTTTCATTGGTCTATTTAGTTTGCAGTATTCTAGTTTGCACCAAAAGTGAGCATACAGCATAAACAGCAACCTATAGACTTTACCAAATAAAACTGAAGAATAAATGTGCATTTTTTGGAGGTAGATTTCATGTAATATATTTTTGTAAATAGTACCTTCTGTGTAAACTATAAAGAAAAGGGTAAAGTCAGTTTGTGGCAACCTGGGGAGAGCCTAATTGTATACCATCTCAGACAGGAACAAAGAGCGGGGGTTCCCTAGTGAGATAACAGGGAGGTGTTAAGGATGAGCGGGTTGATTGCAATTTGACGAGAAGGTCATCTCTTGTGTGTGAGAAGATTCTAGAAGAATGCCATGGTATTTAAGAGAAGAGCTTCTACTGGAATATAATTCTGTCTATGCTTGAGAATGTGAGAGTGTGTAATAAAGCATCTGAAACAAATCTGCCTCTTTATTTACACGCTCTACACTGGTGACCCAAGACGTATCATGGAACACGGTTCAAGATCCACGGAGCCGACCTCGACGGAAACCTCCAGCCACGCATGTGTGGTCGCAGGCAAGCTACCAGACTTCTGGCAGAACAACCCGCGCTCTTGGTTCCACCTCGTCGAGGCGCAGTTCGCCCTCCGAGGAATAACGGCAGATGACACCAAATTCCACTATGTGGTCGCAGTGCTCGACGCCTGCACAGCTCAGCACGTAGCGAGCCTGCTCAATCAGCCACCAACCGGCAACAAGTACGAGGTGCTAAAGGCTGCGCTCATTCAGCACTTCACTCTCTCGGATGGTGAGAGAGCAGAGAGGCTCCTGACACGGACCAAGTTGGGAGATGGGTCACCAATAGACCTCATGGAGAAGATGCTGACGTTGAGGGGCACGGATGACGACCACTTTCTTTTTACCCACCTCTTTCTCCGGAAACTTCCGACAGCGGCGAGAGCAGCCCTGGCCAATTCGCCGTTGCTGGCCGAGTGGGACTTTCGTGCGCTAGCCCAGGAGGCAGACCGGATCATCATCACCACCAGGGCGTTCATGACCATTGCGGCAGCGACGGAGCTCAGCGAGACGACCAGAGGAGGTGAGGAGCCACCGACGGCAGATGCAGCGGGGGCCAAGGAGCGCGAGGGAGACACGCTTTGTTTCTACCACCGCCGCTTTGGAGAGAAGGCACGCAGATGTACACCACCGTGCCAATTCAAGCGCTCGGGAAACGCCAAGACCGGGGGTCGGTAGCAGCCGCGACCCTCGGGGAGGAGAACAAGCTGCTCTACCTGACGGACGCACACTCGGGGAGGCATTTCCTCGTGGACACCGGTGCCCAGAAGAGTTTCATCTGGCCGACCTACGCTGACCGGCTGGCAGGATCTAGTGGCCCCGAGATGGTGGCAGCAAACGGCTCGGAGATTAAGACCTTTGGTGAGAAGACTCTACTCTTGTCTCTACACGGCCGTACATATGAGGGGACTTTTGTCATAGCAGCATTGGATTATCATATACTGGGGGCTGATTTTCTGTGTGCACATGGTTTACTGGTTGATCTTGCTAACAGGCGCCTAGTTAATGCACTGTCTTTCGACTCTCTCCCCTGTATAGCTCGAGTGACCCGGCCGACAGCACAAGCCAACATCACAGCAGCAGGCGGTAAGTTCCACACACTGCTCACCCAGTTCCCAGCACTCACAGTCCCGATGTTTTCGGCAGCCATCGCTAAACACGGGGTGGAGCATTTTATCACCACCACTGGGCCGCCCGTTTTTGCACGACCTCGGCGCTTGGATGCAGCTGAACTGGCCATAGCGCGCGAGGAGTTCGCCAATCTGGAAAGGTTGGGCATCATCAGGCGCTCAAACAGCCCATGGGCATCCCCGCTACACATGGTCCCTAAAGCTGAGGGCTCGTGGCAACCGTGCAGGGATTTCCGCAGGTTGAACAACGCCACAGCACACGACCACTACCCAATTCCCCACATACAGGATTTTTCCGTTCACCGTGCCGGGGCGCGCATTTTTTCCAAAATAGATCTGGTCCGCGGTTACCACCAAGTCCCAGTGCACGCTGAGGACATACCCAAAACAGCGGTAATAACTCCGTTCGGTTTATTCGAGTTTTTGCGCATGCCATTTCGGTTAAAAGGAGCGGCACAGACATTCCAGCACATGATGGATGCAGTGCTGCGCGATCTCTCATTCGTGTTCGTCTACCTGGACGATATCCTGGTAGCCAGCGCGTCCGAAGACGAACACGAAACCCACCTCACGGCGGTTTTCCGGAGGTTGGAAGAGCACGGGTTAATAATCAACCCAGCGAAATGTCAGTTCGGAGTGACGGATATTGATTTTTTGGGGCACCGCGTCTCTCCCGAAGGAGCGATCCCGCTGCCTGACAAGGTGCGTGCAGTGGCGGATTTTCCCCGGCCGCAAACGGTCAGGGCGCTACAAGAATTTTTGGGAATGGTAAACTTTTATAACTGTTTCCTTCCCCGCGCAGCGCAGCTCATGCAACCACTGTACGCCGCGCTCAAAAAACAGAAACCCGCGGATAGGGTCGAATGGACCCCGGAGTGAGAGTGGGCGTTCTTGGAAGTCAAAGCAGCCCTTGCAAGCGCCGCATTGCTGGCACATCCAGACCCAATGGCCCGCATAGCGCTCACCACTGACGCTTCAGATGTGGCCATAGGGGCGGTCGTGGAGCAGTGCGTAGCCGGGGCTAGGCACCCGCTCGCCTTTTTCAGCAGGACTTTGCGCGACAGTGAACATAAATACAGCGCGTTCGACAGAGAGTTGCTGGCTCTCCACCTGGCCATTCGCCACTTCCAGTTCTGGCTGGAAGGGCGCAGTTTCACCGCGTTCGTTGACCACAAGCCGCTAACATTCGCGATGGCCAAGGTTTCAGAACCGTGGTCGGGCCGGCAGCAGAGACAGCTGGCCGCGATCTCAGAGTTTACTACCGATATTCAGCATGTGTCGGGTAAACTGAATGTAGTGGCAGACTGCCTCTCGCGCGCCGTGGTGGCCCCGGTCTGCGTGGGGATAGATTACGCAGCCATGGCCGCGGAGCAGGTTAGTGACGCGGACGTGCGCGCGCTCCAGTCTGGACCAACAGGGTTAAGGCTGGAGAGCAGGGTGCTGCAAGACAGCATGCCCCCCCTAATCTGCGATGTCTCCACGGGTCGCCCATGTCCCGTGGTCCCGGCCGCGTGGCGCTGCCGTGTGTTTGACTCGATTCACTCTTTGGCGCACCCAGGAGTGCGCGCGTCGGTCAAAATGGTAGGAGAGAAATTTGTGTGGCCGAGCCTTCGCAAACAAGTGAAAGAGTGGGCGGCAGCCTGCGTGGCGTGCCAACGAGCCAAAGTACACAGACACACGAAGGCTCCCTTGGAACAGTTTCGCATTCCGGCTAAGAGGTTCGACCATGTTCACGTGGACCTCGTAGGCCCCCTCCCGCCATCACAGGGGTGCACGCACCTCCTGACAATGGTGGACCGCAACACGCGCTGGCCGGAAGCGGTTCCGCTAGCGGCAACCACGTCCGAGGAGATGGCGCGCGCTTTTTTAACAGCATGGGTGGCGTGTTTTGGAGTCCCGTCGGACATTATGTCCGACAGGGGCTCTCAATTTGTTTCCAAACTCTGGTCAGCGATGGCCCGCAGCCTGGGCATTACAATTCACCGCACAACCGCGTACAACCCACAGGCTAATGGGTTATGCGAACGTTTTCATAGATCATTGAAAGCGGCTCTCAGGGCTTCATTGACGGATGCAAATTGGGTAGACAGGCTACCGTGGGTTTTATTGGGGTTGCGCTGCGTGCCTAAAGAGGATCTGGAAGCTTCCCCGGCAGAACTCGTTTTTGCGCAACCACTCCGGCTGCCCGGGGAGTTTCTGCCAGATAATCCCGCGCCGGGCAGCTGCCCGTCTCAGCTTTTGCAGCGTAGCGCAGACACAGGCACGCTGCCGGGCCCTGCCCACCACAGTTTTCTGCACGTTTTTGTGCCTAAAACTTTGAAGAACGCGGAGTTCGTTTTTGTCAGACACGACGCCCACTGCCCTCCACTGCGCCCACCCTATGATGGACCGTTCAGAGTGCTGGAAACAGGGGATAAGCATTTTTTGCTAGACTTGGGGGGTAGAAGGGAAAAAATTGGCATAGACAGACTCAAGCCTGCTTTCGTTGTGGCGGACGAGCAAGTGCTGTTGGCGAGGGTCCCTCAGCGTGGAAGACCCCCACGGGGAGCTCCCCAGAGAAACGATTCCTCAGAGCACCCACACGGACAGACAGAAAGGTTTCCCCCCCAATCAACAGCCCCCCAAAGGCAGGGCAGCGCCGCGGAGGTGGTGAATTCTGGTTACAGTAGATACGGGAGAAGACTGAAGCCCAAGCAGCATGTGGACTGATGTTTAATGGTTCTATCACAGCATGTGGACTGTTATCCTTTTGTCCTATCTAAGATGCTGGGGGGGGGGGGGTGGCAACCTGGGGAGAGCCTAATTGTATACCATCTCAGACAGGAACAAAGAGCGGGGGTTCCCTAGTGAGATAACAGGGAGGTGTTAAGGATGAGTGGGTTGATTGCAATTTGACGAGAAGGTCATCTTTTGTGTGTGAGAAGATTCTAGAAAAATGCCATGGTATTTAAGAGAAGAGCTTCTACTGGAATATAATTCTGTCTATGCTTGAGAATGTGAGCGTGTGTAATAAAGCGTCTGAAACAAATCTGCCTCTTCATTTACACGCTCTACAAGTTATACATTTTCAGCACATTACATAACTAATTACTCCGTGAATACTTTTTAACACTTGATTGTGAGTATAGTTCTTATTAATAACTGATCAATTTAACTCATTAACCTGCATGCAGACTTCCGGTTATGGCGGCCGCGTTAGGCTAAAACTCTCCCAATTGGAACAAAAACCTATTCTAGCGTTTGGGGGCGGATATGGTAAAAACTAAGGCTGTGAAATCAGGCGGAGGAAAAACTGATTCGTCGAGACAAGCCAAGTTAACAGATGTCCACACTCGTGACGCAGCAGATAAATTGCCTGTGACCATGGCTGAGGAGGGAGCTAGCGGTGATGCGGTGACTGCCGAAGGAACGAATGCGGTCCTTGCTGCCATCAGCGCTATGAGAACAGACTTTTTGTCTAAGTTTGATGGGATTATAGCTGTGATAGAAGCTATGAGAAAAGAAATAAGCGACTGTATGGAGCGAATATCGCAGGCAGAGCTCCGAATCTCCAATGCTGAAGATGACGTCAACAGCCTGAAATTAAAGGTCCAAACATTGGAATTAAAAAATAAACATCTGGAAGATAACGTCTTGGACTTAGAATCCCGGTCGAGACGGAATAATTTAAGGCTTGTGGGCCTTCCAGAGGGGGCGGAGGAACAGGATGCATGTTCCTTTTTGGAAAAGTGGATTCCAGAAGTGCTGAATAACGCAGAGCTGCAGTCATCAGTCGTCTTGGAGAGTGCACACCGAATAGGCCCACCGAGAGATAAGAAGACAACACCGAGGACGCTGATTATGAAGTTCCTCAACTACAGGGACAAGATGACGGTCTCCAACGCAGCGCGTACTAAAGGAGAAATTAAATACCAGGATCAACAGGTGCGGTTCTACCCAGATTTGACCGCAGGAATCCATCAATTAAGGAAACAGTTTGACCCCGCCCGTAAAGAGCTACGCAGCCTTGGGATTCGTCACGGAGTGATTTATCCTGCAAGACTGCTGGTCACGTATAAAGGGAGAACCCAAGTCCTTAAGACCCCTCAGGAGGCGCAGGAACTCATTAAGCAGATCCAAGGAGAGAGTGGCGAGAGCCAAGCATGAAGCAAGAACAAGATATAAAAGGTAGAATATTTAAGCAAGTGTTCAAGTATCTGACTGATTTGAAACATATAGCATGTCTACAAAATATAGATTGTATTATATATATATATAAAAAAAGCTATGATGTACAAAGTTGCTATAAAATGTTGGAGTTAAATTGGAAAAACTACAGAAGAGAGTTATTGTCATGTCATTAAAAGTAGCAGAGTCAGGGTGATTGAGAGGAGAAAGAGTGAGTGGTTTGACTGATCCTCACGGGGGAGGAGCAGATTCAGGCTATAACGGAAGACGGAATTTTTTTTTTGATTTTGGGGGGATTACCACGAATGTGGGAAGGGGGGATTTGTTTGTGTGTAGTTTGTGGGATGAATGTTCAACCATCCATGTTTTTGCTTCTCTGTATGAGCATGTTTATATTGCAAGGTAATCTCAAACTCTTTATTGATCATAGACCAAAGCGTTAAGCTTAATTTAACATCATGGAATTGCAGAGGTCTACAAAATCTAAAAAAACTTAAACAAGTTTTGAATAAAATAAAAGACATAGGTTCAAAAATTGTGTTTTTACAAGAAACTCATCTAACAGAGGAGGATGTAAAAAGAATAAGGAGTAGATGGCAGGGAAGTGTATTCACCTCATCATTTTCATCCCGAGCTAGGGGAGTCATGACTCTCATACATAAATCAGTCCCTTTTCAAGTGAAAAATGTAATTGGAGATAAATTAGGAAGATATCTAATCATCCAACGATCTTTGTTATTAGAAAATATAAATATGGTGAACTTATATGGTCCCAATATAGATGATCAAAACTTCTTCGTTAATTTATTTCTTACTTTAGCATCACTCACAGGGCTATATATAATAGCAGGGGATTTTAATTGTACATTGAATCCCAGTATAGATAGGTCAACAGGACAGGACTGTATGCACAATGGATGTAGGATGACCATTAATCATTTTATGAAAGAATTGAGATTGCTAGATATATGGAGAGAAATGAAACCACAAGTCAAAGCCTATTCTTGTTATTCTAACACCTACAAGACATTTTCACGTATTGACTATTTTTTGATCTCCACAGAATTAAGGTCCAAGATTCAAAATTGTTTCTATGATAACATTGTGATCTCTGATCACGCACCCTGCTGTCTAATATATGTAGATTTATTTATTTATTTAGCGAATGCAAAGTCCTTAAGCCAAGCAGTTGCCTCCTGGTTTGCTGTATGGAGGGTATGTAATCCTCCTTCCAGTCTTTGGAGCGGGCAAGCCTCTATGATGTGTTCCATAGTTTGCTCCTCTCCACATGCGCACAGTGGGCTAGGGCTACTGCCCCATCTGTGAAGGCTGGCCAAGCAGGGGCCATGTCCAGTCCTGAAGCGATTGAGTGTAGACCACTGTCTCCTTGGGAGGTTGGTGCCCGGGACCTGTTGGTTGGGGTTTATCACCAGCTGTTTGTTTGGGACCTCCTTGGTCTCCCATTCCTCTTGCCAAGCTGTCTGGATGGTAAAGTCAGCTGGGGGAGGGTTTTTCCAAATCGGCCGTCTGGATGAAAGTCGGGCAGTGGGTGGGGTGTAGATATCTGCATGGATTGGTAAGTGAGGAAAATCTTTAACTTTTTGGAGCATCCTTTGAGTTAATGCTGCTCGCCGGATGTGTGGAGGGGCTATGTTTGACAGTACAGAGAGCCAGGGGAGTGGTGTTGAGCGGATTGTTCCAGTTATAGTTCTCATGGTTGAGTTGAGCTGGGTGTCTACATGGTGTGTGTAAGATGACCTGGACCAGACAGGGGCACAATATTCTGCTACAGAGTATGAAAGGGCCAGTGCTGAGGTGCGCAGGGTGGAGACTGCCGCCCCCCATTTTGCACCAGCGAGCTTGCAAAGCAGGTTGTTTCGTACTTTCACCTTAGCAGCCGTCCACTTTAGATGTTCCTTGAAGGATAAGGTCCTATCAAGGGTCACTCCAAGATAAGTTGGATTTGGGGCATGCTTAAGCTTGAGTCCGCTCAGGTGGATGTTTAGTTCTCTGGCAGCTTTTGCATTGTGGAGATGAAATACACTGGAGACGGTTTTTGCTGGGCTTGGTTTTAGGCGCCAGATTTTGCAGAACTGGTCCAGTTTAGCAAGATCTTCCGTGAGCACCCGTTCCAGTGGTTCAAAGTCTGGTGCTTGGAATGCCAGACAGATGTCGTCTGCATAGATGAATTTGCGGGATTTTGTAGTAGGCAGGTCGTTTATGTAGAGGTTGAACAGAGTTGGAGCTAGAACTGAGCCTTGTGGGAGTCCATTTTTCTGCATTCTCCATGCACTTGTGTTCTGACTGAGGTGGACTCTGAACCTTCGGTTATATGTAGATAAGAAATTGACAAAGGTTCCTGGTAGGTGGCAATTTCAGCATAAATGGCTTCAAGATGAGGAATTTGTTAAGTACATAGAAAAACAGATAGATGAGTTCTTTGATATCAACACTACACAAACATCAGCATGTATAAAGTGGGAAGCTTTCAAAGCTTTTATTAGGGGGCATATGATTAGTTACACAGGTTCAAAATCTAGGAAGACTCAAGAGGAGAGTCCAATTGGAACGTAAAATAAAAATTCTTCAAGAAAAAGTGTATGCAGGAAGTAATCCCAAATTAGAGAATGAATTACTGATTCTGAGAGCTGAATATGACAAAAAATCAATGAATAGAGCTGCCTCGAGTCTTCTAAGATTGAAGTAAACCTTTTATGAACAAGGTGAAAAATCAGGAAAATTATTGGCATGGCAGATTAAACAATTAGAATTTAAAACACCAATTACCAGTATTATAAGTAACGGACAGGCAGCTGTAGATCCTTTTGAAATTAACAGTGCCTTTAGATATTATTATGAAAAACTATATGATACAAAAAATGAAACTGACTTAACAAAACTAAGTGGGTTTTTGGACGGATTATCTATACCATGTATTCCAAATGAAAACAGGGAGATACTGGAGTCAAAAATTAGTCAAGAAGAAGTTGGGCTAGCCATTGATAATATGAAATCAGGAAAAAGTGCAGGACCTGACGGTCTTCCAGTTGACCTCTATAAAAAATTTAAGAATAAATTAATAAAACCATTTTTGGAAATGGTTTTAGAAGCATTTCAAAATAGTAAATTACCGCCATATATAAATAATGCCTTAATTATACTGTTGCCAAAACCAGGTAAACCTTCTAATAAATGTGAAAACATGAGACCAATAAGCCTATTAAATGCTGACCTTAAGATAATCTGTAAAATTTTAGCAAGACGACTACAAGAAATATTACCAAATATTATTAACCGAGATTAGAATGGCTTTATAATGGGAAGACAAGGCTTCCATAATGTAAGAAGACTATTTAATATTATTTATTCTAATAAAGAAGCGCCGGATACAGCTCTCCTATCATTGGATGCTGAAAAGGCCTTTGATAGGGTCGAATGGCCCTTTCTTTTTGAAGTTTTACAAAGGTTTGGACTTGGAAAGAATTTCATAAAATGGGTTCAGATAATATACAATAATGCTACAGCAGAAATCCTAACAAATAGCAATATCTCAAAATCAATAAAAATTAATAGAGGTTGTTGACAAGGCTGCCCACTTTCACCTTTACTGTTTACTATGGCAATTGAACCTTTAGCGATTGCAGTACGTTTATATCCACAAATATATGGAATTAAAGTAGGACCAACAGAACATAAAATCTCCCTGTATGCTGATGACATAATTTTGTTTATGTCGAATCTTAAAAAATCAATTCCGACCTTGTTAAATTTAATAAAGAACTTTGGGGAAATATCAGGATATAAAATAAATAAAACTAAATCTTCAATATTAATGCTAAATGAGACCCAGAGAAATCACCCAGCTCCTGAGGTAAATCAATTCAATGTTGTAAATCAGTTTAAATATTTAGGAATTCAAATTGTGCCTAAGTTAGAATCAGCCGCCAGCATCAACTATGAAGCCTTAATGACAGACATTAATGAGTTACTTCAGAGATGGATGTCACTACCAATGTCGATGATCGGGAGAATTAATATACTTAAAAGTAATATCTTACCCAAAATATTATATTTATTTCAATACATTCCTTTACCACCACCTTCAGATCTATTCTCAAGAATTAAAAAAAAGTTAGTGGAATTTATATGGAACAATAGGAAGGCTAGATTACGTCTGTCCTTACTATATTTACCATTTGATCGTGGAGGTTTGAAATTTCCAAACTTTATGTTGTATTACTGGTCAGCACAACTGAGGTCTATGACATATTATTTTTCATCAAATGATCTCCCTCACTGGACTGAAATGGAATCATACAATTTACCTTTACCTCTTCCCATATTCATATACTCAGACTCGGCTAAAAAAATTACAGAAACAAGTTAAAAATCCTATCGTAAAGCATATGATCAAAATATGGTATGAAATCAAAAAATATTTAAAAGAACCGCACTTATTGTCACAATTTAGCCAAATATGGGGTAATCAATAGTTTACACCAGGGAGAGCGGATGCTGTATCTAAATTATGGAATTTAAAAGGGATTCAAAAGATTCAAGACTTATATTTGTCACGTTCAGACAACATAATGTCTTTTGAAGAACTGAGGGCCAAATTTAATCTTAATAGAACACATTTTTTAAAATATCTTCAGCTTAGGAATTTTATTCAATCAAATCAAAATAATGCTCTCGCCCGACCTACCTATTCATACTTGGAAAAAATTTTGACGAAAAATAGTAAGAGAAAGGGTATTATTTCAGAGTTCTATAACTCACTGATATTATCCTCAAGTGAAAACGCACAGAAAAGAATGAATTACTGGAAAGAAGACCTGCAAATTGAAATTTCAGAGGAACAATGGGAATTGGCTTGTACAGAAGCTCAAACCAAATCAATAAATGTACGTCTTAAATTGATACATTTTAAATGGTTAATGTGGATGCATGATACACCGGTGGAATTAAATAGATATAACAAAAACATACCAGATACATGCACAAAATGTATGGAAAGTAAAGGAACTCTATTTCATTGTTTATGGGAATGTAGAAAAATTAGAATGTTTTGGGAAGAGGTGAAGGTAACAATTGAAAAAATAATTTCAAAACAACTCATATTGAATCCTAAATTGTTTTTGTTGGGTCTGTATCCAGAAAAGCATAACTTTAATAAGAGTGAAAGAACATTCATAGACCTCAGTTTGCTTAACGCCAAAAAATGTATTGCACTACTGTGGAAAAAGACTCATAGACCAGATGTGACTCAGTGGTTAAGACAGATGTTAACAAACCTTCCACTAGAAAGAATAACATACATATTGAAATCAAAGGAAAATGTGTTTGAGAATATATGGAGACCTTTCATTGATTATGTAAAGAAACTAAACATAACTTCTGAAGAAGAAGGTGAATGATATGTGTGGACCTTGTAAATTCCAAATTGGTGAATGTATAATATGTATACTTATGCAATGGATTACCTAGGCTAAACAGAGGAGCATTGTTTGACTTGTTTTGTTAATGGTTGTTAGTGTTTTTAGAACATTTATTTTTAATTTACTTCAGTATTAGGGTTTGATTGTTGGTGTCATGTTTGTTAAAAAAAAGGTTCAATAAAAATATAGTGGGGAAAAAAAACCCTGCATGCATGTAGGGAAGTTTACTGTCATGAGCAGAGGATTCTTGGCTAAAACTCAAATAGACTTACTAGTTTTATGGGAGTCACATTATTTAGCATCTCAGACAGAGACAGTGAATAATCTTAGGAGAACAATGCCCAGGGGGTTCCTGGCAAGATGGCAGGAAGGAGTGAAGGACATAGGGGGTTGAATGCAGTGTAATGTAAATGTCATGCTGTGTGTGTTCAGAAGGGCCATGAAACTTGTGAAGAGTGATTGGGGTAAAAGCAAAGAGCTTGTGGAAATGATTCATTCTGTTCTGTGCTTGTGAGATGTGAAGTGTGTAATAAACCGTCTGTCCATGGATCTGCCTCTTATTTGACACACTCCACGTTTGACTTATTATCTTGTGACTTTTCTGTGCCACACAAAGTGCATAGACTCTGTTATTGACAATGAATAGACAAGTTAAAAAAAATAACAAAAAAACCCCGTTATCATTAATGTGTGCAGTTTAACTTTTTACATTTGTACCCAGGTTCAATAAGTACTCAATTGCAGTTTTTAGTTGTTTTTTCAACATTTCATGTCCTCTCTTGAACTGATCATATCGGGAAAAAAATGCAAGTATATCTATGACCACTGGTGGGCGCTCACGTATCTGGAATTCTGTGTATGTGGCGATCTGTGCAAACAGTGACGCTTGAATATCACTGATTAAACGTAACACAATAACAAACGATGCTCACGCATCAAGGCAAAACAGACCAAAAGCAAGATGAACTTTTGTCAGTGGCAGCCACAGAACACCTTTATGAGTAAAGGCAATTAAAGTGAAACTGTCGCAAAGTGTCGTGTGGTGGCTTGTCTTTGCTGTGAGGCTCGATGAGTGGCCCCCTCGTGTGGCGCTGAGCGGTAGCAGCTGTGTTGTATCGGCGGCGGCCAGCCAACGGACGACCTGCTGGGTAAACAACAGCGGACGGCTCTGGAGGTAGAAATGGGTACTTCGTCGAGGAAAAATAGTGAGACATTTCTTTATCTGGACATATAGAGATATACCAGAGAGATCGCTTTGTGTTTCGAGAGTAGATAGCGATTCTTTTCAATCCAAAATGGCTGAGTGTGTTCGAGTGTTTGATGAGTGAAGTGGAGCTAGCCTTAGCTTAGCGCGTAGCCGTCCGGGCCCGATGTTGCTCAGCTCGGGACCGTGTTGTAGTTTCACAATCCCAGCTACAGCCGTCGTCCGGGTGGTCTGTAGGCCCGCTTAGTTGCAGTTAGGCTTAAACGTATAGAAAACTGCCTATTTTCAACACTTGCCATTATTTCCCCACAGGATTTAACCTCGCCTGTTACAGATAGGACGGCTAAACATTTGGAGGAAAAAAGGAGTTAAATCCAGGTACGTGTTGTCTTTGTTGTCGTCTAACTGGAGTGTTTGTGAGGCTACGTGGTTAGCTGTCCCAGTGGTTTCCTTTTATTTACTGTCGGTATATTGGTAATGTCTAATTACCAGTACTGGATATTTTATTCTGTTTTTCCGTAAACTATGAAACTCTGAGACTCCATCTGGCCTTAGCCACTCTAGTAGATTGCGTGGGATACAGACAGCAGCTGTGCTTATTGTAATTGTTAAACGTTGTAGAAATTATGCTTCGCCTCAGCTTTAGGCTCAGTACTGTCAGCCTATGAAATATATGCAGCTCTGCTGGTTTTGCTTGCCTAATCAGAGTGCTTGGTAATCATTTCACATTCAGAAAGTGGTCATTGTTAGACCTCAGCACTTCCAGTCGTACACGCCACGTTGGGTTATTGCTACACGTTCTGTATGTGGAAGTTGTCAGTGTGTCATTAGTCTGTATTTTTTCTTGCTTGACTGCCTGCTTCCGTGATAAATTTATTATTATACAGTCTTGGTGCTCTGGGATTTTCTTTCCTTCAGGGCTGGCCTCTGAGGCCCCCTGAATCCATGCATGTAATTGCACAGCTTTCTCCGTGGCATCTAAATGATTCCTTCTTCATCTGTGTAGTTTTTAAATGTAAAAGTAGAGCCTTATCACATGCGTTATTCACAGGTTCACTAATGGCACTGTCTATGGATACGTAAGCCGGAGCCCAATACGAATCGTCTATTGCTACGGAAGAGTTGATCAGTCCGACAAAAACCTTTTCAGATCAGCTCACCATCGTTGCTGTAGTGTAGTGGTAGCAGATTGGAAGAGTGTAGTGTACTTGTGATCAGAAGGTGAGGGGTTCATCTCCTGCTGTCGTCGCCCGCAGTCTTTGTAATGTTGTGTGTGAATATTTGATAAATGTGTGAATGGGTAGATAACCAAATCTGTTAAACGCTTTGGTCATCCAGAGATTGAAAAAAAATTATATAAATACCATTTTACTTTTACATGAGATGAAATTTAGAATCCAAAATTAACATTGAGGCTAGCCTTTAGGATTTAGGAAAGGGTAAGGTTCAAAAGATAGATATTAATTTTAAAAATCAAAACAAAATATGGGTTAATGTAACACTTCTGTGTTATTGTAGTGTTTCTTCAGGGGCTCGTTGTGTAATAAAATACTGCAGGGTCATACCAGCTCGTTCTGATAACTTCTCTCTATTCTCCAGTGTTTGTTTCCTCTGGCTTAAAGACCTTGGCGTGGTGGCAACATATTTTTCGAGGGGGGCCAGAAAACACATGACACTATTGTAACTGGAACATGTTAATTTTATACTATTTATTTCTTTTTTTAAATTTTGCACAGCAGCTTTGCATATGGAACTTATTATTTGAAGTATTGAACAACCAAAGCTTGAATGTTGGAATATTGGGCAAGTTGGGGTCCCACCCAGACATCCTGTGTTTGGACTTTTTACTGGTGTATCCTTCTGTCCTTCCTCTGCTCTCACCTTTCCTGGACCCTCTGCCTGAACACTTTCCTCTCCTTGGCTCATCTTGTCTGTCTCATCTTTCCCTCTCTGAGCCCTTTCTAATTCAGGTTCTTTCACTGTCTATGGTGGTATACAAACAGATTAGAAAATACCAAGTGTCACGTTTTGTCCTGCAGGATTTTTTTGTCATGGTTTACATAAATGACAAAAATAGGTGTTTTTTGTTTTGTATTTTTATTCCAGTGTTTCTTTCTTCCATTGAGAGAGAGTAGGGAAGGGGGGAAAAAAAACAGTCATAATAGTAATTTATTCATGCATACTTAAGTTATATGATCAGAGGTAGGTATAGTAGCCATAAATTCTATTCTTGTAAAAGCAGTGCTATGAAATTAATTAAAAGCAGACAACCAAAAATTTCTAGTTTAGGATACAAAAGGCGCCCATGTCAAAATTTGAGTAATGACTTCAGTCTTGAATGTTTGAGGTTTTTCTCAAATTTATAACAATTTTCTTATAGTTTTCTCTGTAAATTTATCTAAATCTGAAACATTTTCCTCAAATTTGTAATTTTCTCTTGTAAAATTGACTTTATGGCAATTTTGTGTCTGTTTTTTCAAATGAAATGAGTGTTTTTTTATATAAATTTAAAAGAGATTGTGCTAAAATTTTGACTTTTTTTCCTTATAATTTACACTTTTTACCATAATTTTGCAGAGCCAGAACAGAACAATAATTTTAACTCTGATTTCAAAGAAAAAAAATCAATAAAATTATATTTAATGAAATAAATTAACTTAAATTACCAAAGATTCAGTTATTTCTTTTATAATATTTCTATATATTTGTAGTTTTTTAGAACTCTCCTCACCAACCACAGCAGGAAAAACCTCCCTTATTTCGAAATTCAAATGTTGGCACATTTAGTTTGTCTGAAGGCTGTTGAGGGATTAAAGTCATTGACTTTCTGAATTTCAGTCATCATAACTTGCCAGGTACATAATAGTGAACATAACTTAGTTAATGTACTGGCTGGTGAAATAAATTTTCAGCAATTCATCAGTCCCACTTGCCTTTCCCTGAATATGAAGCCTAGCCACACCTGTTTGCTAAGCGACTCTTCATTATTGTACTGCAGGATATTAATTTATAAAAAATCTCTTAGGAAAGCTAGAACAAGTTATTCGTACCCTCAAAGAGTTCACGAAGTTGCGATTCTACCAATTCCCGTGACTTCAGTAGGTCCTGCATAATTTGAATTTTGTCCAATCACCGCAACTTTACTGCAATTTTGGCCAATTGTTGTCAACTTGCGCCAATTTCACCAATCAAATTTGTCTCTCAGTAGCGCACAGATGTGTACGTCATCAGTCTGACCAATCAAATGCGGCACTTCACCGCACTCCCTTCTGTGTTTACAGTGAGAATATACCGAACACATCAGCAAAAAACAGTGTGTGATTTAAAAAAAACACACTCACCTGCGAGTTTTCCCACATCGTTCCTTCATCCATCTCCGCTGGCCCACCGGTGAATGTCTCCTCAGGTTTCCGTAATGACCGCGTGTATGAAGTGCCGGGTTTGTGTTGAAAAAGGTCCTCCTGCCTGAAAGCACCTCCGTCTCGGGAGCGCGTGTGCCAAGACACACCGTAAAACCACACAAAAAACAAGTAAATCTAATATTACAGCAAGTGTTGTAACAGTTTATACGTCTTTAGAGGTAAAAGCCACTACTACATCTTGTCAGTGAGTTTTAAAGTTGGGACTCTCCAGGCTGGACATGAGCCAATGCACGATTCAGGCAATCCCCAAGGAGAGCCCCGCAACTTACCACAACAATAGAAAAAAAATCCTGCAAAATCCTGGAGGGACTGGTTATTATTCCACATTAATAGAAGAGAACAAGAATAAGCCCAGATTTCTTTTCAGCACTGTAGCCAGGCTGACATAAAGCACTTTTCCATTAGCCCAGCACACCTCGGCACGTCTTGATTCACTTCAACACGGTTCGGCTCGTTTTTGTCTCCATTACAACCGTGTTGAGCTGGGGTGAGTGGGATTTCTATAACAGCGAGGCGGCGCCACATTCCCGTGACATAGAACACGTGACCCAAGCAAAACATAACACATACAGCTGTACAAGGCCACTCCTCGGTCTGCGGCTTTTTTCACCGTAAATGCCAAAAAGGACCGCCAGACAAGGGTACAGGCAGCGAGATGAAACACTCTGGAATAGTTCTGCAGCTTCTGGGAGAGCCAAAGGCATGAGGATACAAACTAGGTCATATATGATGGTAAGTTAATGTTGCTAATGCTAGTTTGCTATAAGTACGTCGTACTACACTTTAATGTCTGCAAGTTATCGCTGTTAGGTACTAAAATATGTATGCTGTGTGTGTTTCTGGCCTGCGGGGATGATTTGGACTCTCTGGCTGACCTCACATGCTCATACATGTCTTTCTGTAAAAATAAGATTGTTCCACGTAAACGTGTCAAAATATACCCCAACAACAAACCATGGGTTACAAAATCAGTTAAATTCTGCTTAAAGAGGAAAGCACTTGCCTTTAAACGGGGGTCTGTTTCTGAGCTACAGGTTGCCACAAAGGAGCTGAAGGCCGAAATTTTAAGAGCGAAACAGAATTATAAATCAGAGTTGGAAAGCAAGATGGCAACAAAGAAACTTGGTTCAGCCTGGGCCTGTATGAAAACTATTGCAGGCCTTCAGAGCACAGAGCGCAGTAATCGTGTGTTTTTAGATGGTTTTAATTCAGACACAGAGCTGGCTAATGCTCTTAATTGTTTTTATGGTCGTTTTGACTCCTTTGATTTCAGCACAGAAATCCAAGATTTGAAACAGAAACTCAAAGACAATCAGCACTTTAATATTGAGGTGCAGGATGTTAAAAGGGAGTTCTGCGCTGTAAAAGTGAACAGAAGTCAGGGCCCTGATAATATATGTGGGCGCTTGGTAAGGTCCTGTGCACATGAACTGAGTCCTATATAAGTCCTTACAGACACAACATGTGCCTAAGATCTGGAAAGAAGCTGTGGTTGTTCCCGTTCCAAAATCCAGCTGTCCTAAAACAGTAAACGACTTTAGACCAGTTGCTTTGACTTCAATTTTAATGAAAATTTTTGAAAAACTGGTCAGATGTGAGGTCCTAAGGCAGACTGAACATGCATTGGATCCTCTGCAGTTAGGCCTCACAGAGGAGTGGAGGATGCCACTGTCACTCTGTTTAACATGCTTTTTAAACATCTGGATTTTAATGGGACACATGCCAGGCTTTTATTTGTGGACTTTTCTTCCGCCTTTAATACAATCCAACCTCATATCTTAGTTGAAAGGCTCCTGCAACAATTTGACTTGAGCAATAATCTGGTGGGTTGGATTCTGGATTTCTTAACCAACAGGACGCAGAGAGTAAGGGTCAATGGTACATTGTCTGACCTAAAGTGCTCTTCTACTGGCTCTCCTCAGGGGTGTGTGTTGTCACCACTACTCTTCATCCTGTACACAAGCATGTGTTGGAGCAGACATGACAACAGACACATTATAAAGTATGCTGATGACTCAGTTATTGTCAGTCTCCTCCAGGATGGTGAGAGTGGCCACGGCCCAGTAGTTGATAATTTTGTTCACTGGTGTGAGGATTCCTACCTGCAGCTGAATACAACAAAAACTAAAGATATGATTATTGACTTTAGGAGGAAAAATCCCAGGCACAAAGTCACCATACTAAAAGGCCAGACCACCGAATGTGTACAATCGTACAAATATCTTGGGACGATTATTGATAGTAATTTAAACTTTGAAGTGAACTGTGAAAGGGTGTGCAAAAAGGGTCAGCAACATTTGCATTGCTTGAGAAAACTTGCACGCTTCCAAGTTGACCGAACCGTAATGACAATGTTTTATCGGGCTTTTATTGAATCTGTTTTATCCTTTTCTTTAGTGTCATGGTTTGGTCAGATAAAACTGAAACAGAGGAAATCCTTGGATCAGGTAGTTAGATGGTCCAGTCGTTTGCTTGGTGAGTCACAGCTGAGCCTGACATCCCTGAACACCAGACAAGTACAGAGGATGGCTACCTCCATTTTAAATGATGACTCCCACCCTTTGCACTGCCACTCTCAGCTTCTTCCCTCAAGACGGAGGTTTGCTGTCCCAAAAAGTAGAACCCAGCGCTACAAAAACAGCTTTGTCCCTGCTGCTGTCAGAGTTGAACAAGCTGTAAAATATATTGTACATAATTTAGGTACCTATGTATTAACTTCATTTTATATTTACTTATTTTTGTAGGATGTCACTTGGGCTCTAAATATTTTATTGGGTTTTAGACCTTTGAGTTTTTTAACCTCTTTGACTAGTTTTTAACTGTTTAATATGACCCTTCTCTCTTACCTCTGGTTTGTCTCTCATCTCTTTGTCTTTTTATACCCTGATTGATGGAGCCTTGAGTATTTTTATCATGTTTATAGTCAGCTTCATGTGTGCCTGTGTTTGTGTCTTTGTTGAATGTAATTAGTGGCTTGTAAATATGGATGTCACCAGACTGCAAAACAAATCTACCTACGGGTACAAATAAAGTAACCTGAACCTTTCAGATGGCTCTGTTGTGGGGAAATTACCGCTTCATTCGGTCTGGGCGTTCAGCACAGCCTGTCACGGATGTCACCAGCCTGTCACTGATGTCAGCACAGCTTCACAAACGATCAGTGGTTATAGAGCTTAAGAATGTCTGTAGAAACGTTTATTTCCTGTACAGCAAATTGCTCTGATCTGCGTGAAACTCATGGAGAGACTGTTGACTGGAGAGACTCCACTTTTTTCTTAAATTTATATTTCCTTGGAGTGGCGCCATAACTTCAAGGGTGGCAACCCACCACACGGAAATGTTACCAGAGGAAACCCTGTTGTAGTTTTTTAATTATTAAATTACAAATTAGGGTATTCAAAATGAGGGTAATATTCAGAATGAGGGCTAATATTAACAAAGATGAAAAAGAGCGCGACTAATTCAGTCATTTACTGCATTCAACACATTAGCCATGACTTGACAATGCCATGACAACAGCTCAGCCCTCAGCAACCAGAGAGCTTATTGTCAAACAGGTAAGCTCACATAAACAGCACGTACTAACAGTGCTGTCATTTTTCTAAAGCTTGAAACAGCTGGCCATTGAAAATAAGCAGCGCTAACTTTTTTTACTCGCCAAAACTTACCAAGCAGAAACTGCTGTTAATGTTGTGACTCCTGGGTGTCGTCGTTTCAGATGCTCATCACTGCCGTGATAGGAAAGGTTTGCCTTGCAAAGTCTTCATTTTACATGTTTCATTTCTTTGTTTTCTGTGAAATGTTCCCATACTTTAGAAAGTTTGGGTCTGCATTTTTTAGCTCCACTTCAGCTTGTTTATCTTTTTGCTTTGCTTTGCCATGCTGTGCTTCTCTTCTTTGCTGGAAATTGTTCACACATGCCGAACAACAGAGGGGGGCTACTGCCCGCAGCAGTTCTGGTCGTGCATTGTAGCTACAACTGAACATTTTCGTGGCATGCATATAAACTTTAAAATTAAGCGATTTGTCGACAATAAAAATGTGCATTGACAAATTTTTATTATCGATGTTATTGACAACGTCGACTAATCGTTTCAGCCCTAGAGCAGAGGTTGGTCAGCAGGTTCTTGATATCACTGTTGTAGTATCATCAGGACTAAAGATTGCATGTCTTATTTACTGGGTATTGCTACTAGTATTTTATAAAAACATGTACACAAAACCAGTACAATGCAATAACTCTACCACAAATGGGAAAATAATACATAAATGAAATCAGAGAAAATATGTAAAGTAACAGCACCATTCAAACAGCAACATAAATATATTATGTAACCATTACAAATAAATGCAATCACAAAATCAATATGCATATCATGGTGGAGGGTATTTACATGTTTTGTTGTAAATTGTATGGTTGCAGCATGCAGTGTGGATGAGACTAGGGAACCATTGTTTTTGTTGTCTTGTTTAGTTACATCACTTGCACTTCCAGATGGCCTCATAGACAGAGTTGGTACAGCATGTTCCTAACTTGCATCCACCATGATTGTGTTTTGTTATTTCATCATGTTAAAGAGTCGTGGTTGGTTTGTACATGTCAATACTGAATATAAGACCGTGCTTGAAACTTGTGTGAAATAAACATCAGAGATGCTTTGCTACAAGCAGAAACTGCAGAAGCAAAATAGATGAAACATCAGTTTCTCCTCTTAACAGTCCTGGTGGCTAGGTGGTCAGAACTTCGTTAGAGGATCCCTCCTGCATCATCAGCAGGTGTCTCAGGGTCATGGGCATTTCGCCCCTGAACCTGTATGCCTCGCCTGAGTGAGGCAGCAAAGATTAATCTTCACTTGCAGAAGGGTTCCAACCATGGTCTCTTGTGAGCCATAACCACCTTGAACTAGACTCGGCCACTGAGGCTATGTCCCCAATGGCTTTCCTTAGATATTTAGGTTCCAGACCTATCTTGTGTAAAAAATGGTACAAAGATGCAGCTGGGAACTCACGACAACCAACCTCGACGGGGAATAAAGTAGTGTGCCACCCTTTAATACAAGCTTCATCAACTAGGTCCTGATATTTTTCTTTCTTGAGCTCGTGAGATATGGCCAACCTCTCCTCCCAAGGCACTGTAAGCTCAACTATTACAATGGATTTTTGCACTTCGAGAGCAAAGAATTATGTGCAGGCAGAGTGTGGTTGTTGCTGCTGCTTCTTTTAGATCAACGTGCTTCCCCCTGTCTGATGCTTTATGCAAAACAGAGAAGCACGTTGTGGCAGTTGTTTTTGCCTTCGGAGACTTATTTCCTGGCTTTTGAAAGCTGATGACCCGAAATGGTGTTGCCTGATGGTTACTGGCTCTAATCCTCTGGAATTTAACCCACTTTTCCATTTCTGCAAGGACTTTATTGTTTCTCCACCGGTAACGCCGTTCTCCAAGTGCTCTAGAGCACTCGGTCAAAATGTGATTCCAAGTACTAGGGGTCATACCACACAGCTTACAAGATGAATCCTCATCTTTGTACCAGAGTTTTAAATTACTTGGTGTTGGTAAAAGATCAGTCACTGCACAGAAAAGAAAAGCCAGCTTGCCCTGGTCCGTGCCCCAGATATCATTCCAGGACAGTGATCGTTCGAGTGCATGGTTCCACTGCATCCACTACCCTTGAGAGACGAGCCCTGCAGCTTTCACACAGCGGTCCTCTTCCACTGCCTCTCTGACCGTCTGTATTACGAGTCTTCTCCTGCTTTTGGTGTCAGCTTTGCTCCACCTTTTACCGTTGTAATTTCCTAGCCCAAGTCGTCCCTGACAAACTACGCCGACAGTTTCGTCATGTCTCCAGTATGCTTCAGTTTCCCTGACAGCTACCTGGGGTATCCATTTCCTACTGCACTTAATGGCTGTGTTGGAATGCCTGACCTTATTGTCAGAATAGAGCAAAGAACAGACAGACCCTGCCTTAGTGGCCTTGAACTCCTCCACCACCGATGAGATTGGTAGGCGGAGCTTTGAAGTCTTACTGTAGAGATTGACTGAACTGAAGGATGGGGGAACTCCTTGCCATCTACGAATAAATTTGCTACAGAGTCTCTCCATTGCTTCTACTCTGGTGACAGCAAAATCGTATAGCAGGAATGGCCACTGCAACCTGGGTATGATGCCATACTGAAAGCACCATACCTTAAACCTCCCAAGCAAGTGGCTTCTGTCAATTGTCTTAAGCCAGCTACACAAACTAGCCATGGTCTGCTTCAAATTCCCCCTATCATTCAAGGTACAATCATAGTACTTTCCCAGGCATCGTACTCCCTGTTCTTGAATTGATGGGATTACAGACCCTTCGATGCTGAAGATGCTTTCCATCAGCTTTCCTTTCATAATGCTCAGACTCCTAGACTTTCCTGGATTAAACTGCATTCGTGACCAAGCTGCCATTTTTTCAAATGAGCTTATGATCCAATGCATTCCTTGTACTGATGGAGTCATTATGGTTACATCATCTGTAAAGGCTCTACAAGCTGGATGCCTAGTGCCATCATCTACTTTTGGGCCTCTGCATTGTATTCCTCCTACCTTCAATAACAAATTCATAGCAGCCAGGAACAAATCCACAGATATTGTGCACCCTGCCATGATGCCTTTTTCGAGTCTCTGCCATTCGGTGGTGAAATCTCCCAACAGTAAACCTCATCCTCAGGAAATTCATATGGGACACCACAAGCTTAATCACCTCTGATGGTACTTGGTAGTATTCCAATGTGCTACGGATCAGTTGGTGGGGTACACTTGGATAAGCTTTGGCAAGGTCTAGCCAGACAACAGAGAGGGATGAGACTAGGGAACCATTGTTTTTGTTGTCTTTTTTAGTTACATCACTTGTACTTCCAGATGGCCTCATAGACAGAATTGGTAGAGCATGTTCCTAACTTGCATCCACCATGATTGTATTTTGTTATTTCATCATGTTAAAGAGTCGTGGTTGGTTTGTACATGTCGATACTGAATATAACACAGTGCTTCAAACTTATGCATTTACTCCATATAGGCAACAACCATCTATCTACATATGCAACCTTATGTCCCTTCTCATTGAATTTTAAGCACATTCACCATGTATTTATTCAGTTTTTTTGACTGAGCCTGGACGATATAGATTATATATATATATATATATATATATATATATATAAATAATTGTAATGGGAGAAATCTTTTCGGCTTTTTTTTTTTTTTTTAAATTTACTTTTGTCACAAGGTGGTCTTCATAAGGTATTTTTTATTTCCATGTTTATTTATCGGGGACAAATGCATTAAACATTGCTTCATAAAACATACAAAGTAAATGCCATGCATGTATTTTTCTAGCCAAGGCTGATTGGCAACCCCTGTCCCTGATTAGGCTTCTAAATTTGAAACGGATATGCTGTAACAGAAAATTGAGTTTAAAATACTACAGTCATTAAACACATATTGGACTTCACAATGATGTAAATCAGCATAGGTATCGAGACATAAAAAACATAACATTTTAGGTTTGAAATGTGTGTAGGTGTAAGTATATATACATGTCAATTAGTTGTCAATTAATTGATAACTCAACAGTCCTTTTCAATGGGAGCTTAGTATGAAATGTAGTGGCGTTGCCGTCCAGGCGGGGTACACGTGGTCACCCACTTACGCATTTCAACTGAAAAAGCAGAAGATGCCAAGCCCCGAGAGAGCATGCATGCGCTGTGCAGGGTGAAAAAACTCACCCTTCCAAGTAGGGGTGGGCAATATGGCCTAAAAATGATATGATATTTCTGTGAATTTTCATGATAACGATATCCTTCATGATATCAAGGAATACAGTTTTTTTCTTTTAAATTTATAAAGGACAGTTTCACAGGCCAGCGTTAATTATATTCAACATATTCAGTAAAAACAAAACAAAAACTCTTATTTCTCCAGTTTATAAAGAGCAGTTTAGAATGGGTTTCAAACTTTTTTATTCTGTATTAAATATTACTAGAAAATATTATAAACCACCACATCTTAGGCGCACTGAGGGGTGAACTGGGACAAAAATTCAGTACGGGAATTTGACTTCATCCTAGGCCACCCTGTTGTTGGAAACCAGAAACCACCACGTTTTTAGTAGGCCAACATTTTAAAAATAACAGGTATCAGATTAGTTATAAATGTAATTATAACCTTCGGGTGGGACAAAAATTATAAATTTGGATTGTAACTGTCAACTGATCTATTGATTATTAAAACAATTGATGACCAATCTTAATTCAAATCTGGCGCTGCTTCTGATTTCTTCACTTTTTCAGAGTAAATACACAAGGTAAGAGGTTTTAGGTAAAAAGTAGTTTTGCATGAAAGGTCACAAATTTGTCACCAAAAATGTTCAAAATTTTAAAAAAAAGTACCTTTATGAAAAGATGTTTAATGAGGGGAAAAAAGCAAATTTAGGAGAGAACGGTAACAAGCAGATGAGAGTCAAGTTGATACTGCAGACTACATATAGCCTATAGTTTTGAAAATTCTGCAGATTTTTCTTTAAACATCTGAGTAGTCCTGAAAACATTGCCTTATGAGTGTAAGAGCAATTTAGTGATGGTTAATGCAACCTATTTATTACATTAAAAACTTAAACCCCAAACTATAAGCAGGGATGAGAATCCTCCGCGGATCCGCGGAATTTCTCGGATTTGATCATGTCTAGGGTCATTCTCGTGAATCGTCTAAATTCGAGGAGAACATTTTTTTGGGGGGGGGGGGGGTGAGGTCTGTTATGAGTGGCGAGTCATATTTTCGATCGGCTGCTAAAAGCCACCGCGCAGAACGCGCTACCCAGCGAGATCAGTAATGTAATGTAACAAGGCCACTGATTGGCTGATACTTATTGAAGCAACCATTCGGCGATTTTGTTATTCCTTTGTCATATCCAACAAGCGGAGTGAAATGCAAATGGCGGACAGTTCAATCAACTTGAGTTTTCCCAATTTCATGAAAATGGTGAACCTAAAACTCACGAAAGACAACAAAGCAAGAATTTTAGAAATCGACAAAGGGATAAGGAACAAGTTTCGTTGGGAATGGCTCGAAAAAACTGCGTTAATGACTGTAAAGATCGGTAAAAATACCGAAGTTGTGGTTGAAAAAATGGCCGACTTCATAGCGAAATGCGAAGTACCAGGGAAAGCCCAGTGTGTTTATTGCAACGATTTCTTGAGTTACGGGTCTCGTGGCTGTGTTGCCTTAGTTGAGCACTGTTCAAATCAGAAACATCTCAAAATTGTGGCTACAAGGAGACCGAACTACTCTACTCGCTCATGCTGCATTCAAAACAATCGATGGACACGGTCAAATTCAGATGCCAGTCAATCAAAGTTCATCACAATCGGCCTCGATTACAGCAATTAAGCCTGTTTTCCACTAGCCCAGCACACCTCGGTACGGCTCGGTTCACTTCAGTACGGCTCGGAATGCTTCTGTCTCCATTGGTGTTGTGCTTGTGCTGTGATGGTTTGTTAGGAGGTTTTAGAAGCGGGGCAGCAGCAGATTCTGAGCGAGGCGGGGCCACACTCCCGTGACGTTACGCACCCGACTGAGTCCTTATTTAGACAAAAAAGGATTCAAGGATTATTGCCTTGCTCGCTCTGTGGATTTATCTCACAATTAATTTTATCTCATAATTAAGCTGCAACAACACAAGTCACTTTTGTTTTGAATTAACTGCCAAATGACCTAGAAATAAAGAGCTGAAACTTGTTTTTATTCGTATTAAATAATGAGACGTGGCACACTGGCCTACACCAAATTATTATTTTTTACATCCTAGGGCATTTTGGATGTACTGAATTAAAAAAAATTCATGTTTTTCACCTTCAGGTCAACGTTTGGAACAACAGTATTATTTTCCGATTAGATGATGCTACACTCCTTCTAAAGTATTGTAATTCTCTGAATTTGGAATGCCGATAGAACATTCAATTTACATATACTTACTTTTTTACATACTTTGACTTGTAAGCTTGATCAGTCTCTCCTGCTGCATTTTAAAGTCCAACTGTGCAACTTCTTATAAGTTAACATAAAAAATGTACCCAAAGTTTAGAACTGGATCATGTGGGGCTAATTTTTTATGATATTTCAATAAAAAGAACAGAAAGCTTACAAAAACATTTGTTTTTTGGTCTAGTTAAAAATTACATTACCTTTACAATGGTTGACCCTGACAGGAAGATCAGTATCATTTTGATCAGATTAGGCAATGGAATTCCTATGAAATTATACTGTTTTATAATTCAGTGTTATAACAGACAAACCACACTTTCCAAAACAATTCCATTTTATTATATACAAAATATTAAAAGAAAAAAAAAACTTCGCAACACAACATGAAGGTTAATCGACATTTTATACACGCCGACCACCGAGTGTCTACACCAGCTTCCCAAACTGGGTCACGACTCGGCTGAATGAAGCGTCTCTGCCAGCTGTGGGTCAGGATGGCTCGGTTGAATAATCCGGACGGGCTGTCGCGGCGGACGCGTGGGATGATTCTACAAGGAAAATGCACACAATAAAATACAGCACAATAGTTTTTAACAAGAATACATAAGCTTATTTCAGCGTATTGTTCACATGAATAATTAAAATAAAAGCTTGAGTCCGCAGTGTGCTGCAATTAAGCAGCGATCATCATCCACAAATGAACAGCTTTTTTATTGCATAAATAAACTGAGCGTCTTACCAAATATATTTGCGAAAAAACGCACAATAAAAAAAAAATGAAAACTCACCGTTAAAGGACTCCCATGTCGAGACCTCCCGGTATATTTTTTCATTCCGGGCAGCTCCGTCTAACTCGCGCTGCATACGTTCGTCTGATAATGCAGTGAGCAGACACTGCAGCTCCTTACTGGTCCATGGAACACCCTTATTATGCGAAGCCATTTTTGATAGAGAATAAATGAAAATAGCACAGCAATACACTGAAAGGAACCGCCAACAGTGGTTGCGTGCTGAGTAAAGGCAGTCGTGAATATTCTTTTTTTTTTTTTTCAAAAACTTTATTGAGAAGGTCGTGAAGATTTGGTAGATGAGGAGGAGGAGAGGGGCGGTTACAACCTGACCAATCAGCGCCGGTTACGACCTGACCAATCAGCGGCGACCAGTCTGTTAACATCACAACACGGCACAGCTCAGCACTGCTGTACCCTGCCCTTCAGCGGGGCTGAGAATTGCGGCTGTTAAACCGTGTTGGGGCTTGTGGAAAAGCGTACAAAGCGTGCTGAGCCGTCCCGTGTCGCGCTAAAGCGTGCTAGTGGAAAAGGCCCTTTAGTGATCGGAAGACACATTCCGAGGTAAGATTTTTTTCTCGTTATAAGTAATGTACTTGAGAATTTTCGCGTAATGAATTTGTTATGAAATAGCATGTGTACGTTGTGATGTCATTCCTGTTTTGAAACACTAATTGCATTTGAACGCTGATTATCGATTGTTAATAGATAAATGTTATTACATATTTTCTCACAATTTGAAATGCAATCTAAGAATTTTGAATATAATTTATCATTTTTTGTTTCACTAGAAGGAGTTACATAATGCATGTTTAAGTTTTTTTTGTCATGGGTGGTGATGGGTTGCCTTTCCTAAGATATATTTGCTTTTATTAGTAAACATAATTTCTTTATGGTCATTGCATAAAAATATTAAACATCTTTTAGGTTTTACTTACTTTCTTAGATTATCTTTCAAATATTAAAATATACTAATATGCAACTTTTTTTATATTCCTAGTAACACTAACAAATGCACACATTAATAAATCAAAATGTTTGCAGAATGTCAGTATATTTTAATAAATGGGTGATGGACTTGGCTTTACATTAACTAGTAATTTGGAATGGTAAATTGTCGCTACTCCTCCTCCACAATCAGAACTTCTGGGATTTTGACAGTTTAAATAACCAGAGGGAGTTGATTCATTTAAACCAACATAATCCTCTTGCCCTAACCAAGTCTCTGTAAGAGATATTAACAGATCATGGACTAGCAGAGACTTGGGAGCTAGAGACCTAATACTTAACCTCTTGTACTCCGGGATACCGCGGGCGGTCACGTCTCTGCGTCCTAGTGCGTCCTAGTGCGTCTCAGTGCGCACTGTGCGTCTCAGTGCGCACTGAAAAAAAAAAAAAAAAGCTGCATTTCTATTCTTCCAGTACAGACAGCCGCGAACAGAAAGCCAAAGGAGTGTTTTGATTGGTTTAGATTTGATTGACCTCTCATTTGACTAATAAGAGGCTTGAATTGGGTTTCTGAAACCTTGAAGAACCAATGAATGAAAACCTAGCAAGAAGGACCCGCCTACCAATGACTGCGAATACAACGAGCCAATTGAAGCAGAGAAGTTCGACGATTGAAAGCGTGCGTCCCGTGCGTAAAATCTGTTTTGTATAAGCCGCTGTGTGTAACGGTAGCGTTCGCCAGTCTTTTTTTCTTACTACTGTTCTTATTTGTTTTGAAAAATCGTTCGCCAAAACCGCAATCATGGAATCATGGTTTGACCGGGTCGCGTGACCAGAACCACGAGTCGTAACAAGCGGACCAGCGTCATGTTCGTCTGACAATGAGGAACAGATGTTCACCAACGACACTGCTGTTGTGGACAGGTAAGTGTTATAAGCTAAATTATTCTTTATCACTGAAAATAGTAATAAAAATGACTTTTGACCGATCGGTAATTACAACGGTGCGTCATCGCCACATGACGGACTGTTGACGGACCGTTTTTTTGTGCGCCGAGCTCCTCTGTAGTGGGGGGGGGGGGTGTTGTTATCCTCTACATTGCAGATATTTTAGTATAATTTTTATTGCACTGTAGGTTATGTTTTCTTGTTAAAAAAAGGCCACACATTTTTTACGTGGCATGCTTCTTTGTGTGTGTGGGGGGCTTGTTTGTTCATTCATTCATTCATGAATGAATAAACAACCCCCCCCCCCCCACACACACACACACAGCCCCGAGTGTCACCTTTCATTAGAGCCCAAGATCAAGCTTCTGTGTTGAATCATTCAAAAGTTATAGATGTTTTTCCAAACTGTGCCATTTGGCACGGTTCAAAAATGCCTGGGAACAACCTGAGAAAAAAGCTGTGTAATATATTCATTTTTTGTGGTATTGTTACAAAATTTTGACCTCAGTTTGATAACACTTGGTTCTACATTTCTGTTGCATTTTCCAGCCAGTATCTGACAGCTGTGTGTTATTTGCAAGCATTTGTATCTAAAAAAAAAACACCCAGGCAAACTTTATTTTCTTCAAGTTCAGTATGTTTAGATGACTGTTACTCAGTGGCAGGAGCACTTAGAGAGATTATGACTGTTTTGCCAAAAAATTCAAAGTGTTTTCTTTTAAATGAGACCAACCCCATGAAGATGCTGCAAAGGGTTGAAGAACAGCTTTTGATTTACTTTGGGTACGTTATTTTTAGGCATTTTTAGGGAAATTGACCAGAGTGCAAGGGGTTAACAAACCACATTTAATTTTTAAATTATGAGGAGGAAGAGAGGCCAAATCATTCAATTTAGAGGCTTCATGTTTAGTTTGAGTTTACAAATTTTTTGTTTAATCACTTTGGGATTCTTATACATTATATTTTTATTTACTTTGGAGGGAGCAGACAGTGATTCTCTGATGGGGAAGACAGGGGCTAAGTTGAGGGGTGGCGGATGAAGAGGAGCTGCAGAGAGGCGTGTGAGACTGCAATTCTGCTTCCTGGTCCCAACTCTGAGTTGTCAAGGTTTTGGAAATTTGGATAAAAATGATGCCAGATTGTTAGATAAATGAGAAGCACCATCCAAAGTGGGATGGACGCCGTCTCGTCTAATAAGACCAGGTTTTCCCCAAAATGAGTTCCAGTTGTCAGTGTAGCCCACAGTGTTTGCAGGACACCACATAGACAGCCAGCGGTTGAAGGATGACAAGCGGCTAAACATGTCATCACTGGTCAGGTTGGGGAGGGGCCCAGAGAATACTACAGAGGCAGACATTGTTTTGGCAAAGTTACACACCAATTCCACACTAAGTTTTGTAACTTCCAACTGCCGGAGTCGGACGTCATTAATGCCGGCGTGGATAACAATTGTGGAGTATTTACAGTTACTTTTAGCCAGCATTTTCAAATTTGACTCGATGTCACCTGCTCTGGCCCCAGGAATGCATTTGACTATGGCCGCTGGAGTCTCTAGGTTCACGTTTCAGACTACAGAGTCGCCAATGATCAGAGTTTTTTCCTCAGCGGGTGTGTCGCTGAGCGGGGAAAAGCAATTAGAAACGTGAACAGGTTGGTGGTTAACCGGGGCTTTGCGGCTAGGCTTCCCTCTCACCATCACCCACCCTACATGTGATTTCTTAGTTTTTTATTTTTAATAAATTTGCAAAAATCTCAATTTTTTTTTCACATTGTCATTATGGGGAATTGTGTGTAGAATTTTGAAGAAAAAAATGAATTTGATCCCTTTTGGAATAAGGCTGTAACATAAAATGTGGAAAAAGTGATGCGCTGTGAATACTTTCCGGATGCACTGTATGCTCTGGGGCATGAGGGGGTTTTGCTCCTTTTAACATATTAAATTAATTTAGTATGTTATTTCACCGGGTCAGGAAGAGTGTCTAAATAAAACAGGGAGGGAGTGGGCTTATTTAAAACTATTATTATTTCGTCATTTTTATCATATTGAATATATGCTGGCCAACTTGTCTGCCGTTTCCCTCAAACAAGACACTTCTGCAGGTAAATGAGAGCTGCATCAGACCTCCCGTCTCTCTCGCTTTCTCTCAGTTTACCCGTGTAAGAAATCTCTGTTGTGCAGACAAGTCCTGGGGCTGTTAATGGATTTTTTTTTTTTTTCCTTTAGGTTGGTTGAATAAATCACGCTAGAGCAGCCGCAATGGAACGAAAATAAACCTCTGAACACTTTGGACGTCAGCAACACCGCTTCAGGGCGAAGTAAAACTTTTCCATGAAGTGGCATTGTTGATATGCAGGAAAAATTGCTGGCAAATTAGCCGCACCGCTGCACCATTTTTTTTAAAGATAGCAGCAGTCTGAAATGGCCTTAAAACTAAATTACTTCCTCATAATCAGACGAAGATGTTCCAAGCATGGAGCGCTGCTTCCCGTGCCATGCTTGTTCTCCCGTTTCTATGGTAACACATAACTTCCGTTGGCAGCGTAACGGACCCCAAATATTATAATATTCATTTTTACACCGGTATCAAAATTTGTGCCGGTATTATTGCAAACGATACGATATGGTACACCCCTACTTCTGAGTTACGTCAGAGCGCCACAAGTTCTAATAGGACACGAGCTTGAAGGTCCACCTGCTTCAAATTAACATAGCAGAAAAATGGACTGAAGCAAAGAAAAAGATGACACGAGTGCAAAAACCCATCCCCGTTGCCGCTGCCCCGCACTGCAAAACAGAAAAGCAGACTGGACTGAAGTTACCACTGAAGTAACAGACAACAGAGGAGCCCAGATCGTACTGGGTTTGTCTGGATTGCTGGGGTTACTGTGATAATGTTTAACATGCAACAGATGAAGCAGTTCACAATTTATTTTCCTATTAAAACAGTCTAGTTGTGCAACTCGGTAAATTAGAACGTGAAAGTTATTTTTTTGTAATATAACTAAAAAACAAATTGTGATATTGGTAATAGTTTTTAAAATAAATTAAAAATCATGACATCTGTAATTTACTGAGATGTACCACCACATAGTACACACTATACCAGGGATGGTAAATGGTGTTCACTTATATAGCGCTCTTTCTCATCTTTAGATGACCAAAGTGCTTTACAGAACCTGCTATCCACCCATTCACACACTGATGGCTGCGGAGCTGCAATACACAGGCACTGGCCTGACCCACCAGGAGCAACTGGGGGTTCAGTGACTTGTTCAAAGACACTTTGACATGCAGACAGAGCAGGAATTGAACCCCTGACCCTCCAATCAGTAGTCGGCCACACTACACCTGCGCTACAGCCACCAGTTGGGTTGGGCAACTGGCAGCCCGCCAGCTCATCCGCTGCAGCCCGCCAGTCCATTTCCAAAAATCAATTATTTATTTATATCATGTTTGGAACCGCATTCTTAAATGCAATTATAGAGTCCGCCAACAGAGGGAGCTCTAATCGAAACAGAGTGCCACTCTCTGCAAGTGCTATAGGATAGCGCAAGAGTGAGGGAGCCACAAGCGGGAGCAGCAGTGACCGTGTTCACAAAAGTGTTGTCAGGTATGTTTTGCATGGTAACACTGTATTAACTCTTTGAGTGTGTTTGTTGCCGAATTGCGACATAAACCCTAGCGGTCAAGAGTGGTAAATATTTTTTGTCAATAAAATAGTTCAGATTTCCAAGTCTATAACTTGAAAGTGGTAAGAGATAATGGCTTACTGTCAATTAGAAAGATGTAAAATATGATCTAAAGTTTCAGATAGGAATAAATTTATGCATCTAATTTGCATAATGTCGCGGCACCTCTTTAAATTCCATAACTCAGTCAAAACTGGACTTTGGACATATTTACACAATGAATGGTTCAGTGTTGTGACACAGTTTTTTGTACAGAGGTATCTCATCATCTTCAAAGTATATGAACAAGAAATCAGTACAATATAACAAAAAAAAAAAAACCACTAAAAAAACCTGAAAATTTTCACTTACTTTTGACAAAGGGGGGCTGGCTTGCTGGCTGGCGTGGCCGCTGCGTTTTCACCAATCATGGTTGTTATTTTGCGTTCTGTTGGTCATGTTAAAGTCTCTACCACATCTACAAAGTCTTATGATTATCCCACATAAATTTCGCTTGTATCTCGCGGCTATTTTCCATGTACAAAGCCAATAAAAGTGACGGTGACCGATTGCAGACATATTAGCTTTCTGGGCTAAAATGCTAAAAACAGGAAAAGGAAATGAGTTCTTCTTCTTTGGTGTATTACGTGTCATCCACTGAGTCCTCCAACGGATGTCTGCCAACTTTTGAAACTGGCAAATCAGTACAAAGCAGTACAAATCCCCAATGCAGGCGATCATGTGAGAGTGAGACGATCAGCGCAGTGCCGCGCTCTGTCACTAGACACGCAGATTCACACACTCAAAGGGTTAATAGGCTGTAAACAGCACTAAATGCACAAAGTAAGCTGCTTTTAAACAAGAATAAATTGTAAAGCTGAGGAGCTGTAGCATTTAGTCTTGTTTGGCAGGTGAAGCCCATGTCAGCAATAAAAGTTCAGACTGGTCGTTGTAATCTGCTGGGGTTTTTTTTTTTTTTTTTTTGTGATGTTGTTCGTTTATACCAGTGGCTCTTAAACTTTTTTTTTAATTCCCTATTTTCAGGAGCCAGACATTACCAAGCCCACACAGCTGTTTCTTTGCCCCTCCACACCTACAGTTAATCCATGAGAAAGCAAAGCCTCGTCACATTTCCTTTTCTTCTTGGCTTCTTGTGTTAACTATCGTCCGGAATTTCTCTTTGCTCATCATTTTGATGGAGAGAGTTTTAAAAATTAGGTCATGATATAATTTTATCCATCCATCTTCGGGCAGCACGGTGGTGCAGCTAGAAGGTTCCTGGTTCAAATCCCCAGGCTGGCAGGGGTTGGAACCTTTCTGTGTGGAGTTTGCATATTCTCCCTGTGCTGCGTGGGTTTACTCCGGGGGCTCCGGTTTCCTCCCACAATCCAAAGACATGCATGTTAGGTTAATTGGCTGTTCTAAATTGTCCCTAGATATGTTTCCTATAGGCCCTTAGAATAGAGGGTTAGTACTAGTGAAAGCGCTTTGAGTGGTCTTTGTGACTAGAAAAGCGCTATATAAGTGCAGGTTAGTTAAGATAAGATAAGCCTTTATTAGTCCCACAATGGGGAAATTCCAGGATTGCAACAGCACAGGGATAGCAACACTCAGAGCAACAATCAGAAGGCAAGAGAAAAAACAAGAGCAGCAAGTATACATATGTATATACTGTATATATATATACTGTATATATACGTATACTATATATATATATATATATATATATATATACAGTATATATATATAGAGAGAGAGAGAGAGAAAGAGAGAGAGAGAGAGAGAGAGACACAGTGCGGAGCACTGTGGTTGGTGGATGTGCAGCAGAAAGTCTAAGCTCTCTCTCCGCGGATGCAGCGGGCCAGCTGGATGTCTTTGGGCATGATGGTGACCCTCTTGGCGTGGATGGCGCACAGGTTGGTGTCCTCGAAGAGACCCACCAGGTAGGCCTCGCTGGCTTCCTGCAGAGCCATGACGGCAGAGCTCTGGAAGCGCAGGTCGGTCTTGAAGTCCTGAGCGATCTCCCTCACCAGGTGCTAGAAGGGCAGCTTACGGATGAGCAGCTCCGTGGATTTCTGGTAGCAACGGATCTCTCTCAGAGCCACGGTACCGGGCCTGTAACAGTGAGGCTTCTTCACTCCACCGGTGGCCGGAGCGCTTTTCCGAGCAGCCTTGGTGGCCAGCTGCTTCCTGGGGGCTTTTCCTCCAGTAGATTTGCGGGCGGTCTGCTTGGTTCTTAGTTAGTTAGTTAGTTCCCAGTTAGTTAGTTCTACTGCAGGGGTATTCAATTGCAAAATCAGTTGGGCCAAAATTTGAAGTCAAGACATGTTACTGGGCTGTGCATGTTCAGCGATCTGTTGAATATGACAAATTTCAAACCAACACAGATCAATGTGATAAAAAAAAATACACTTTTTATTCATTGTCTTGGTTTTAAATGTGCTTGGCACATGACAAAGGCACATCAAAAGTGCATAAAAGCACAACGACAGTGCTGGGGTTGAGCAGAACTTGAAGTAGTAGAAACATTTTTCCTCTTTAACAACAATTAAATAAATAGAATGGGGGGGGGATAAAATTCTCTAAATAACCATTTTGGTCACATCTTACTCAGGCTGGGTTTCCTCTGGTAACATTTCTGCGTGGTGGGCCACCAACCTTGAATTTATACTGCCACACTAAGGAAATATGAATTTAAGAAAAAAAAAAATGTAGGAATGACGCTTCGCAAGTGCGCACATGAACAACACGCGTGATCGTCATCTGCGTGGAGTTCAGAAGTGCACTGCACGCGACCTTTCCAGCATCACTTTCCGAGAGCAGCATGAGCTTATTAACCCTCAAGCGACCGAGTGGGGTCATTTACGACCCCAGCCATATAATTTAATGTGCCGTCTCTTTATTTTTTATCCAAATTTTCTTTCCTAGCATGAATTTGTCAGTCTACTAATCCTACACACTTTCATAGTTTTTTGCAGGGATCAACCAATTGGTGTGGCGTAGACATTGCAAACTCTTGTGGGGTCATTTATGACCCCGAAGAGAAGCACTGGTTTTTAAACATTGGTTTTATAAATTTTATTCAAATGTTCCACTTCTAATAGTTAGTTAGTTAATCCCTTCACACCTGAAGGTGTATATGGGCGGCGCCTAGCTCCGTTTCTCTGACCCTATGCCACACAGCTACTGTAAGTAGTGAAAGCTACAGCGGGGGGTCAGTCCTCTGGTAGCTCTGTGTGTAACTTTACTTTCCCCATTCCATTATGCGGAGCACCACGTTAGAAGGCAGAAAGCACCATTTTTATATGGTCTTTGGTATGACCCGGCCGGGATTTGAACCCCTGCCTCCCGGGTGTGGGGCAGATGCTCTACCAACTGAGCCACCACTCCGGTTTCCACTTCTAATCAGTACTTTACATTGTATTGCTGTGAACCATGGCTAACAGACCTAGGATAGCAAGATTTACATTTGTCTGTTTGTTTGTCTGTTTGTCTGTTTGTTAGCAAGATAACTCAAAAAGTTATGGACGGATTTTCATGAAATTTTCACAGATTGTCAGAAATGGGGTATCCTACAGATGATTAGATTTTGGTAGTGATCCGGATCACTGTCCACAAGAAAACCGCCATTACGCAAAATGCCATAATAGGTATCATGATCATCATCGTAACTACAATAATAGGTATCATCATCATCGTGATGATGATATGATGACTATGATGATGATGATGATGTTCCAAGAGTGAACTGACAAGGACTGTGTAAATAAATGTAATGTTGTTCTTACAGTCTGCGTTTTGGTTATTTCTTGCAATAAAAGTATTATTAGCAAACACATTTTACATTAGATCATTATAAAATACCTGTCTTAAATACAGGGAGTAGTTTTGGTATGATAAACCTCCAACCAGCCATTTATAATAAGGATCCCTGTACAGAGCACAATGGGGTCATAAATGACCCCACTTGGTCATTTCAGTCCGTAAAATAGCTTGGTCGCTTGAGGGTTAAATTACTTTAAATGTGGGAAAAATTCAGAAACGTAAGCAGTGGAGGTATTTATGGTGGTTTTAACCCGCTGGTAACGGGAACAATAATGAAGAGTCGCTTAGCTAACAGGTGTGGTTCAGCTTCATATGCAGGGAAAGGCAAGTGTGACTGATGAATTGCTGAGGATTTACTTTACCAGCTACTACAATATTAATTAATTTATGTTCATTATTATGTACGTGGAACATTAAGCTGACCGAAATTCATGAAGTCATTGACTTTAGTCCATCAGCAGCCTTCAGACAAACAAAACGTGTCATTATTTGGATTTCAAAATAAGGGAGGTTTTTCCTGCTGTCTGGTTGGTGAGGAGATTTAAAAAAAAAAAAACTATAAATATATAGAAATATGATAACAAATAACTGCATCTTTGGTCATTTAAGTTAATTTATTTCATTAAATGCAATTTTATTAATATTTTTCTTTGAAATTAGAGTTAAATTATTGTTCTGCTCTGGCTCTGCAAAATTATGGTAAAAAATGTAAATTGTTATAAGGAAAAAGTAAAAAAAAAAAAAAAAAATACCCCAGTCTATTTCAAATTTATAAAAAAAAGTAATTTTATTTTAAAAAATAGACAAAAATTAGCCGTGAAATAATCCACAAATTTATAATAAAGTCTCAAATGTACAAGAAAAGTCAATTTTACAAAAGGAAATTACAAATTTGAGGAAAATGGTTTCAGATTTAGATAAATTTACAGAAAAAAGTAGAAAACTATAAGAAAATTGTTATAAATTTTGGAGAAAAACCCCAAACCTTCAAGACTGAAGTCATTACTCAAGTATTTAAGTGGGTGCTCTTTGTACCCTTAACTCTACTAGAAAATTTTGTTTGTCTACTTTTAATTATTAATTTCATAACACTGCTTTTACATGAATAGACTTTCTGGCTACTATACCCACCTCTGATCATATAATTTAAGTATGTATGAGTAAATAAATTGCTATTAATGTTTTTTTCCCTTTCCTTTTTCTCAATGGAATAAAGAAGCGCTAGAATAAAAATACACCTATTTTTGTCATTTATGTAAACCATGATAAAAAAAAAAATCCTGCAGGACAAAACATGACTCTTGGTATTTTCTAACCTGTTTGTATACCACCATAGACAGAGAGAACCTGAATTAGACAGGGCTCACAGAGGGCATGAGACAGAAGAGAGGAGCCAAGGAGAGGAAAGTATTCAGGCAGAGGGTCCAGGACAGGTAAGAGCAGAGGAAGGAGAAAAGTAAAAAAGGGAAAGATGGGAAAGATGAAACAGAAGAGAGGAGCCAAGGAGAGGAAAGTGTTCAGGCAGAGGGTCCAGGAGAGGTGAGAGCAGAGGAAGGAGAGAAGGATGACACCAGTAAAAAGTCCAACACAGGACTTCTGGGTGGGACCCCAACTGGCCCAATATTTCAACATTCAAGCCATGGTTGTCCAATATTTTTTATTTATTTAGAATCCGTTATTAGTCCCACAATGGGGAAATTACAGGGTATCCACCAGAGTGGATGAGACAGCGACTGGTGTGGCGCCCAGCCCTTTCACCATTCACACACACATTCACACCTGGGGCCACTTTAGAGTCTCCACTTAACCTAACTTGCATGTTTTTGGCATGTGGGAGGAAACCGGAGAAATTATGGAGTAAACCCATGCAGACACAGGGAGAACATGCAAACTCCACACAGATCACTGATGATCGGGGCTGGGATCGAACCCGGGATCCCCTGGCCAAGTGCTAACCACTCTGCCACTGCGTTGCCCAAATGGTAAGTTCCATACGCAAAGTTACTGTGCAAAATTATTTTTTAAAAAAAGACAAGAAATAAATAGAATAAAATGAACATATTTCGGTTACAATAGTGTCATGTGACACCCCCCCTCCCCCGGCGTAAATATGTTGCCACCTTTAAGCCAGAGGAAACACTGTCAGGCATATCTCAAAGTGCATAAAAACTCAATGTGCACTGTTAGTAGCATTAACATTTCGTTCCCTTTTGAAATAAAATATAATACATCCTGGTCATACTACACATCCTGGTCATAACTGACCTTGGCACATCACAAAGTGCATTTAGCTGAATTAGAAAGAACTGTCAAACACTTCAGTGCAAAAACACCCCAAGAAAAGATTGATAACATTAGCAAACATCCACTATTGTTGTTTGTTTTGTTTTAAATCACCACATGTGTGAGTAGGAACCACAGGGTACATGCTGAACAGATTGCCAGTCCATTGTAGGGCAGATATAATTTTATCAGTAATTTTAATTCTAATATGATAAAACATCCATCCATCCATCCATCCATCTTCTACCGCTTTTCCAGAGGTCCGGGTCGCGGAGGCAGCAGTTAAAGCAGAGAAGCCCAGACTTCCCTCTCCCCAGCCACCTGCTCCAGCTCTTCAGAGAAGACACTAAGGCGTTCCCAGACCAGCTGGGAGACATAGTCTCTCCAGCGAGTCCTGGGTCTGCCCCGGGGTCTCCTCCCAGTGGGACGTGCCCAAAACACCTCAAGTGGGAGGCGTCCAGGAGGCATCCTAATCAGATGCCCATACCACCTCAACTGACTCCTTTCAATGTGGAGGAGCAGCGGTTCTACTCTGAGCCTCTCCCGGATGACTGAGCTCCTCACCTATCTCTGAGGGTGAGTCCAGCAATCCTACGGAGAAAGCTCATTTCAGCCGCTTGTATCCGCGATCTCGTTCTTTCGGTCATTACCCAAGGCTCGTGACCATAGGTGAGAGTAGGAACGTAGATTGACTGGTAAATCGACAGCTTTGCCTTAGAACTCAGCTCCCTCTTCACCACAACAGACTGGTACAACGTCCGCATCACTGCAGATGTTGCTCCAATCCGTCTGTCAATCTCTCGCTCCATTTTCCCCTCACTCGTGAATAAGACCCCGAGATACTTAACCACCTCCACTTGGGGCAGGGACCTGTCCCCAACCCAGAGAGGACAATCCACCTTTTTCTGGCTGAGGACCATGGACTCGGACTTGGAGGTACTGATTCTCATCCCAGCTGCTTCACACTCAGCGGCAGACCGTCCCAGCAAGAGCTGTAGGTCATTGCTGGATGAAGCCAACAGGACAAGTAGTAGTAGTAGATTAGTTTATTTGACAGGGACAGTGCAATAAACATAGACAATTAATCAAAGACAATCAATCTGATGTGTTGCACATAGAGTGTATAGCTATTAGCTAATTTGCAACTCGTCCCTGGATGGGCTTTAGAAAAAAGAATCAAGATAAAAATATACACAATAACCACATACATCAATGCAGAAAAATTATAAATACACAATTATAAATATTATAAATACACAAATATAACAGCCTGACTCACCTTTAACATAAATATTATAAATACACAAATATAACAGCCTGACTCACATTTAACACATATAACATAACTCACATTTGCCTATTTCAGGCCTTCCTCCCTCCGTCACTCACTATAAACAAACACATTTATTCCTTCCCTTCATTCACTCTCACTTTGCAGACAAATAATTCATACATGAGTACATTCTTGTTTATTTTTCAGCCAGTTTTTAACATTTTTAGTGAATGTTTTAAAGTCCGTTATTATTTTAATTTCATTTGGCATTGTGTTCCAGATGTGACTGCCCTTTATAGAGAAAGCTGTTTGTCCAAATGTGGTTCTGCGGTGGAATATTTTACAGTTATTGTTAACAGAACTCCTGGTGGCTCTGCTGCTGTCCTGTCTTTGGACGAAACCAGCAAGTGGCTCGGATGCTGATTTATGGAAACATTTGAACGTTAATTTCAGAAGACAGAGGTCAATGAAGCTCTCAAAACTCTCAAAACAACATCATCTGCAAACAACAGAAATGAGATCCTGTGGTCACCAAGCATGACACCCTCCATTCCCTGGCTGCGCCTAGAAATCCTGTCCATAAAAATTATGAACAGGATCGGTGACAAAGGGCAGCCTTGGCGGAGTCCAACTCTCACTGGGAATGAGTCCGACCAAGTGTTGGCAATACGAACCAAACTCTCACAATGGTCGTACGAATGATAAAACACTGAGTAGCTTTTATTTTCAATTGCATTTTCAGTTTCAATTGTGAAACTTAACTTTGCAGGACATAACCCCCCCCCCCCCACACACACACACACACACACACACACACAGTAGGTTTCCATGTAAATCTGGCCCTCGGGAAGTCAGGAAAAATTTTTTGTGGCCCTCACTACCACCAAAGTTGTCAATCGCTGCACTGTACAGTACAAAATTCAGTGTTTCCTCTGGCTTAAAGGCCAAATGTCATGTAATTTTTTTTTCTAAATGACAACGAATTTAGATAAAATACACATAGCTTAAACCAAATATTCATACCGGAGACCATATCACCCACCTGTATTTACATAATTGCACAAAATACACCAGGTGAAGGCCCCACCTTGCTTGCTGGCTTGTGACAGCCAGTCCAGACCACGCCCATGTTTTTGACATCACCAGTTGTACCCTGGCTGCCCTGCCTATCCACATTCACACTTATCAACATTGGACAATCATGACGGAAAGTGACAGCGATTGTGAACAAATTAGTTTAGTTTTGTCTTTTTTTTTTTGTCAGTGGTTCAGACAGACGGTTCAGACAGACGGTTCCGTCCGAGACGGAATCAGATGCTTTGTCTGATGACAACAGTTCCAACGATGACCAGAGAGCAGAACTAGTGGAAAATGTCATTGAACTGGACATTAATCGCCTCCAGAATTGCGAAGCCGAAGGGGGTCTGTCGAGGGCGCCCCATAAATATTGATTTTTCGGAAGCCATTATTATTACAGTGGAGGAGAGCCGCTGCTGTCAAGAAATTGACCAGATCAATATGAAAAGGGAGGCGCATACCTGTCAAGTGAGACGTTTTCGCCGTATTTTGGTGCCAAGCGCGGCTGTGGGGGACGGCGGAGTGTTGGGGGACACTTTTCTGGGAAATGTTTTAAATGTAATTCGTGTTGTTATTGTCAAATATTTTAAGGAAAATACGGGGAAAATGCAATTTTAGCAAAAACGGGCGTATTGCCGTTTCTGTACGCCCAAAAGAAAAATATACGGGAAAAAAAATTGAGTGTTTTGCGGAGCACGTCCTGTGTGTGATCCCCCACAGTTGGTGCTGGCAGATGGCTCAGCCTGAGCTATTATCACTACAATGAGAAGTGTGGAGTCAATCAGTCAGATTGTCGGGGCGGGCTGATCGCTCAGCGTGAGCTATTCTCACTACAATGAGAAGTCATTAGGACAATGGTTTAACACGTTCAGCTGTGCAGCGGTTGCGGAACAGAGAGAGATCGCCTGACAAATACAGAATTCTGCTTTTTTTTTTTATTTTGGGCCGGACGCTGAGTTGTGTTGTTGTCAAATATCCATGAATCCTTAAAATATTTGACAATAACAACACGAGTTGCATTTGGGGCATTTCCCAGAGAGGTGTCCCTTGTTGCTCTGCCGTCCCTTATAGCCGCTTTTTACGGTGTTGAAGTACGGCGAAAACGTCTCACTTGACAGGTATGAAAACATTTCCCAGAGAAGTGTCCCTTATTACCCAGCTGTCCCTGATAGTCCCGTTTTAAGGTATGGGTGAAATATCCAATTTTTTCTTTCTTGTTGCTCACTTCAACCTTCCAGTCTCCATATAAACAATCAATTGAAATACCCCAAGCATCAAACTAGGGTACAATCGATTTCGTCACTTCCGCCTTCTTCCCCAGGCGATTCCAGGGACCGTGTCAGGCCAAGCGCGGCAGTTTTAAATTAACGAATATTCCGTTGTTACTGAAGCATATGCACCAAGACCCGGACGGATCGGTTCCCTTTTGTATCTAGTTTCAAGATATTTAAAGTACCCTGTTACGTGACATTTGGTCTTTAAAGACCATTTTCTATGCAGTTAGTGAGGTTTTTCTTGTAAAACGTTCTTGGACATTTTTTTTTACTTTTTTTCTGGTAAATTTGAGACACAGACATGCATATATTGGAACAGGACAAAAAATGTATATGGGGAAATTACACAGTGATATATCATTACTGGCACTGAACTGACATGACACTGTATATACTGTATTACTATTACATACTAGGTTAAAGTTATCACAAGTTAACAACAGCCCCTACCTTCATACATGCCATAGGATAGAGAGTAAGTTTTTGAAACCTAGGGATTATTTCTTTTGAACAAAACAATTATGGAAATAATGCAATTTAGAGTATTGTATAAAGTTCACTGTTGCTGTTTATATGTGTGTGTGTGTGTGTGTGTGTGTGTGTGTGTGTGTGTGTGTGTGTGTGTGTGTGTGTGTGTGTGTCCACCCTGATGACCCTGCCCCCGGGGGAGAAAGTTCAGGCTCGGGAAATTTTTTTGCTTTAACCCCTGATTATATGATCAGAGGTGGGTATAGTTGCCAGAAAGTCTACTCATGTAAAAGCAGTGCTTTGAAATTAATAATTAAAAGTAGACAACCAAAAATTTCTAGTTGAGTTGAGGGTACAAAGAGCACTCACTTAAAAACTTGAGTAATGACTTCAGTCTTGAAGGTTTGGGGTTTTTCTCCAAAATTTATAACAATTTTTTTTTATAGTTTTCTACTTTTCTCTGTAAATTTATCTAAATCTGAACCATTTTCCTCAAATTTGTAATTTCCTCTTGTGAAATAGACTTTTCTTGTACATTTGAGACTTTATTATAAGTTTGTGGATTATTTTATGGCTATTTTTTGTCTGTTTTTTCAAATAAAATTAGTTTTTTTTTAAATAAAAAAACCTGGAGCCTGGAGGATTTCGAGATCGTCACTTCCTTGTGGTAACGTATCGTCACTTCCTGTTTTGCTGTCTGCCTGTGTGGTTTGCTCTCCAGCTCTCGAGCCACTAGCTATGGCTACTAGCTCTCTTTCCTCTCCTCCTCTGGTGTGCTCTCTCTGTCAGATGTTTAGCTACACCTCTGCCTCTTTTAGTGATAACGGTAAATGTAATAAATGTTGTCTTTTTGAGGCGCTCGAGGCGAGGTTGTCTGATTTGGAATCCCGGCTCCGCTGCATTGAAACACCGTCTGCGCCAGTTAATCTCGACGGACGCCCCTTAGCTGCAGCGGAGCTAGCTAGCTTAGGTCCCCCTGTCACCGGTTCCCCGGCTCTCCTCTGCAGCGAGGAGACTGGGTGGGTGACGGTGAGAAGGAAGCCTAGTCGCAAAGCCCCGGTTCACCACCAACCTGTTCACGTTTCTAATCGTTTTTCCCCGCTCAGCGACACACCCGCTGAGGAAAAAACTCTGATCATTGGCGACTCTGTAGTCAGAAACGTGAACCTAGAGACTCCAGCGGCCATAGTCACATGCATTCCTGGGGCCAGAGCAGGCGACATCGAGTCAAATTTGAAAATGCTGGCTAAAAGTAACTGTAAATATTCCACAATTGTTATTCACGCCGGCATTAATGACATCCGTCTCCGGCAGTCGGAAGTCACGAAACTTAATGTAGAATCGGTGTGTGACTTTGCAAAAACGATGTCTGCCACTTGTCAGTTTAGAAAGCTTGGGATCAGTCCGCCAAGGTCTCCGCCTTTGACTGCCACCTAATCCACATAGCACCGGACCTCCCACGCCTCCCACTTGAGGTGTTTCAGGCACGTCCCACTAGGAGGAGACCCCGGGGCAGACCCAGGACTCGGTGGAGAGACTATGTCTCCCAGCTGGTCTGGGAACGCCTTGGTATCCCCTCTGAAGAGCTGGAGCAGGTGGCTGGGGAGAGGGAAGTCTGGGCTTCTCTGCTTGAACTGCTGCCTCCGCAACCCGGACCTCCGGAAAAGCGGTAGAAGATGGATGGATGGATGTCTGCCACTGTAGTATTCTCTGGGCCCCTCCCCAATCTGACCAGTGATGACATGTTTAGTCGCTCGTCATCCTTGAACCGCTGGCTGTCTGTGTGGTGTCCTAAAAATGACGTGGGCTACATTGACAATTGGAGCTCTTTTTGGGGAAAACCTGGTCTTATGAGACGAGACAGCATTCATCCCACTTTGGATGGTGCTTCTCATTTATCTAACAATCTGGCATCTTTTTTATCCAAATTTCCAAAACCATGACTACTCAGAGTTGGGACCAGGAAGCAGAGTCGCAGTCTTACACGCCTCTCTGCAGCTCCTCTTCATCCGCCACCCCTCAGCTTAGCCCCTGTCTTCCCCATCAGAGAATCGTTGTCTGCTCCCTCCAAAGTAAATAAAAATATAATGTATAAGCATCCCAAAGTGATAAAGCAAAATATTGGTAAAACTCAAATTAAACATAAAGCCTCTAAATTGAATGATTTGGCCTCTGTTCCTCCTCATAATTTAAAAATTAAATGTGGTTTATTAAATATTAGGTCTCTAACTCCCAAGTCTCTGTTAGTCCATGATCTGTTAATTGATCATCAGATTGATTTAATTTCCCTTACAGAGACTTGGTTAGGACAAGAGGATTATGTTGGTTTAAATGAATCAAGTCCCTCTGGTTATTTAAACTGTCAAAATCCCAGAAGTTCTGGTCGTGGAGGAGGAGTAGCAGCAATTTACCATTCCAAATTACTAGTTAATGTAAAGCAAAAAACATGTTATAATTCCTTTGAGGGCCTGGTCCTCAGTATTGGGCACTTTAGCAATTCCAGGTTAAACCCAATTTTATTTGCCATAGTTTATCGTCCCCCATCAACCTATTCAGAATTTTTATCCGAATTTCCTGATTTCTTAGCTGATTTAGTGCTGAAATCTGATAGAATAATTATAGTAGGGGACTTTAATATACATGTGGATGTAGATAGTGACTGCCTTAATGTGGCTTTTAATTCAATATTAGACTCGATTGGGTTTTCTCAGAAAGTAGGAAATTCTACTCATTACCTCCACCATACATTGGACCTTGTTCTGACATATGGCATAGAAATAGAAAATCTGGTAGTGTCTCCTCATAACCCTGTACTGTCAGACCATTGTCTGTTAACTTTTGATTTTACTATTTCTGACTATTTGGCTCCTAAAGAAAAATATTATCACAGTAGATGCCTCTCAGATGATGCTGTTTCCAAATTTATGCAGATTGTTTCCTCTATGCCATGTGTCAACACAACGGAAATAAGCTATAGACAGCTTGCTCCTTCTGTAATTGATAACATGGTGGATAGTGTTTCAGCTTCTCTACATCAGGCTCTAGACTTGGTGGCCCCCTTAAAAAAGAAAAAGTCTAATCAGAGATTTTTAACTCCTTGGTTCAACACAGAAACTCGTAGCTTAAAACAGAAGACTCGTCAATTAGAAAGAAAATGGCGCTCTACTAATTTAGATGAAATCTATTTAGCTTGGAGAAATCATCTTTTAATTTATAAAAAATCTCTTAGAAAAGCTAGAACGAGTTATTACTCTGCATTAATAGAAGAGAACAAGAATAATCCCAGGTTTCTTTTCAGTACTGTAGCCAGGTTGACAAAGAGTCAGGACTCTGTCAATCCTAGCATCCCCTTAGAGCTTACTAGTCAGGACTTTATGAACTTTTTCAATAATAAAATTTCATCCATCAGAGATAAAATCAATCAGATTCTTCCCACAGTTAACTTAAATACTGTAACTACTACAACTCCTTCTATTGATGTTTGTCTTGATGAGTTTACTCCAATCGACCTTTGTGAGTTAGACAAAATAGTTTCCTCATCCAAACCTTCAACTTGTCTTTTAGACCCTATTCCTACCAGGTTATTTAAAGAAGTCTTCCCACTTATTGGTAGCTTTATTCTTCATATAATCAATTCTTCATTAACTTTAGGCCATGTACCGCAGGCTTTTAAAACGGCTGTAATTAAACCCTTACTCAAAAAGCCAACGCTAGATCCAGGAGCTTTAGCTAACTATAGACCAATCTCTAATCTCCCTTTCATTTCAAAAATCTTAGAGTTGTTGCTATGCAATTATTTGACCACCTGCAGGGAAATGGTTTATTTGAGGAGTTTCAATCTGGGTTTAGAATCCATCATAGCACTGAAACAGCCTTAGCGAAGGTCACTAACGACCTCCTCATTGCATCTGATAATGGACTAGTTTCTGTACTTGTCCTTTTAGATCTTAGTGCAGCTTTTGATACTATTGATCATAATATTCTACTTGATAGATTAGAACACTATGTTGGACTTAATGGAACTTCGTTGCAGTGGTTTAGATCTTATTTATCTGATAGGTTCCAGTTTGTTCATGTAAATGATGAGTTTTCTCTCAGCTCAAAGCTTAGTCATGGAGTTCCACAGGGATCTGTGCTTGGCCCTACTCTTTTTAGTTTATATATGCTTCCGTTAGGCAACATTATTAGAAAGCACTGTATACATTTTCACTGTTATGCAGATGACACACAATTATACCTGTCAATGAAGCCAGATGATACTAATCAATTAGCCAAGTTAGAAGCCTGTCTTAAGGAAATCAAAGTTTGGATGACTTGTAATTTCCTGCTATTAAATTCAGATAAGACTGAAGTCATTCTTGTTGGTCCAAAAAACCTTAGAAATTCCTTTCCAAATCAAACTTTCAGTTTGGATGCAGTTACTCTTTCTCTTAATAGCTCTGTGAGGAACCTTGGAGTTATTTTTGATCAGGATTTGTCCTTCAATTCACATATTAAATTTGTTTCTAAGACTGCCTTCTATCGTTTGCGTAATATTGCCAAGATTAGGAGCATCTTGTCTCAGAGTGATGCTGAGAAGCTGATCCACGCTTTTGTTAGCTCGAGATTAGATTATTGTAATTCTTTATTATCAGGTTGTCCTAAAACATCTTTAAAAAGTCTTCAGCTGATCCAAAATGCTGCAGCAAGAGTTTTAACAGGTACTAGAAAGAGAGGTCATATCTCTCCGGTTCTGGCCTCCCTTCATTGGCTTCCCATAGAGTTTAGAATTAAGTTTAAAATCCTTCTTCTTACTTACAAAGCTCTAAACAATCAGGCTCCTTTTTATTTAAAAGATCTGATACTACCGTATCATCCTAACAGAGCACTACGCTCCCAAAATGCAGGTTTACTTGTAATACCTAGAATCTCCAAAAGTACAATGGGAGGCAGAGCCTTCAGTTATCAAGCTCCTCTCCTGTGGAATCAGCTGCCAATCTGGATTCGGGAGTCAGACTCGATCTCTGTTTTTAAGAATAGGGCTAAAACCTACCTTTTTGATATAGCCTACAATTAGGGAGGGATCATGTGTTTTCTGAACCCTCCCTTAGTTATGCTGCTAATAGGTTTAGTCAGCCGGGGGACCTCCAGTAATGCACTGGGCCTCACTCCTTTCCTCACTCTCTATGAAATATTTTTTTTTTGCTGGTCATTAACATTTGTTTGTTCTCTCCCATAGATTGAGTCCCCATCGTGCTGTTTGCTCTCTACATGTCTGTTCTTTTCTTCTTCTCTATCCCCTCACCCCCCAGCCAGTCGCAGCAGATGACTGCCCCTCCCTGAGCCTGGTTCTGCTGGAGGTTTCTTCCTGTTAAAAGGGAGTTTTTCCTCTCCACCGTCGCCAAGTGCTTGCTCACAGGGGATCGCCTGATTGCTGGGGTCTTTCTGCAACTGTGGGGGTCCTCCCTACAGTTGATAGTGCTATGAGATGACTGTTGTTGTGAAATGGCGCTATATAAATAAAGTTGAATTGAATTGAATTGAAATATAAATTTAAAAGAGATTGTGGTAAAATTTTGACTTTTTTCCTTATACAATTTACACTTTTTACCATAATTTTGCAGAGCCAGAACAGAACAATAATTTAACTCTGATTTCAAAGAAAAAAAAAATTAAAATTATATTTAATGAAATAAATTAACTTCAGTGGCTAAAGATGCAGTTATTTCTGTTTTAATATTTCTATATATTTATAGTTTTTAGAAATCTCCTCACCAATCAGACAGTAGGAAAAGCCTCCCTTATTTTGAAATCCAAATGTTGGCATGTTTAGTTTGTCTGAAGGCTGCTGACGGATTAAAGTCCTTGACTTAATGAATTTCAGTCATCTTAACTTGCTTGGTACATAATAATGAACATAAATTAGTTAATTAATATTGTAGTAGCTGGTGAAGTAAATCCTCAACATTTCATCACTCACTCTTGCCTTTCCCTGCATATGAAGTCTAACCATACCCATTAGCTAAGTGACTCTTCATTATTGTTCCTGTTACCAACATAAATGCCTCCACTGCTTACATACCTCTTCTGATGTTTTTCCATGTTTCAAGTACTTTAATAAGCTTATGCTTCTCTCGGACAGTGACGCTAGAGCAGGGGTTCTCAAATGTTTTTGCCAGTGGGTTGGCGGTGTGGAGCAGTGCTAACACGATGCATCAGTGAATATTTCATTTTGATGTTGGGAGGGACAATAAACAGAAAATTTTCTTCTGAGTAAATATTAATTGGACACTATAAGTCAAGGGTACGCAAATGTTTTTACACAAGGCCCACATTTAACATAAACCTGACCAGATTACAATGGAGGTGCATTTCAGTAAACTGGAATATTGTGAAAAAGTTAATTTTTTTTTTTTACAAAATAATTCAAAAGGAAGCTTTTATATTTAATATTAACTACACAAACATGGAAATATTTCAAGCCTTTTTTGATTTAATTTTATTGATCATTATTTTTTTTTTATTAAATTATGATATTCTAATTTAATGAACTGCGCCTATAAAACAAGGTAAATAGTCCACTCACCTCCTTCAGAAATGCACGTAAAAGGCGGTGCTGAAGAGGATCTCTGGTAGTTCACAAGTTTCATAATGGTTTCCATCACTTCTGAATATTCTTTTTCAAGACTGGCACACAGCACTGTCTGGTGAATGATGCAGTGATATGACAGCAGGTCTGGATGGTGCTTTTTCATGTGCTGGATAGCTCTCTTCTCTCCCATTTGTGGCTGGAGCTCCATCAGTTGCAATGGACACCACATTTTGAGGTCAATTTGTCTTTCTTTCAGCATCTGCATGATGCCTTCATAAATATTCTCACCTCTTGTGTAACTATGGAGGGGTTTGACACCTAAAATGTCTTCACAAAATTCTCCCTTTGCTTCACTGTAATATCTGACAAAGACACATAACTGCACTGTCTGTACGGTCTGTTGATTCGTCCACAGCTACTGAAATGCACTGTGCATTCTTAATATCACCACTTAGCTGGTTTGCAAGACCCAGGCCACACTGAGTGAGGCCTCAGCTGCTCTTTCTTGATGGGTAATAGATCTGACTCTAGCTACGTTCTGATCGCCCAATAGTATACTCCGAAGTGGACTGCATAGGGTATCCGCCATATTAACTGAGATTCCAAACCAAAGAGAGCGAACGATCTTCAGTTCAAAGGGAACTGAGAACTGTGCAGGGAAGAAGTGAACAACGGTACATCACTTCACCAGAAGTTGACAAGAAGATTACCCATAAGCCATTGTGCCTCAAATACGAGTAAAACAAACTATTGTTGCTAACGTTATTAACAAGCTAAACTGATGTTTGTTAATGTTTATATCAACTGATTGTAATAAAAATATATTAGTATAAATATTTTATTTAAGAAATATAAATTATCCACCATAGTTATCAGTATGTGTCTAACTCTGTGCGTTACTTAGGAAGGAGCCGACGGTTACAGGGTGTTTCAAATGGAGAAATTTTGTGAAGATAAAATAAGATAAGATAAGATAAGCCTTTATTAGTCCCACAACGGGGAAATTCCAGGATTGCAACAGCACAGGGATAGCAACACTCAGAGCAACAATCAGAAGGCAAGAAAAAAAACAAGCAAGCAAGAGCAGCTAATAAACATATGTACGTATTACTATAAAATATATATATATACACACACACACAGACACACAGTGCAGAGCATTGTAGCTGGATGGAATAAATATATGAATATATGAACACAGTGCAGAGCATTGTAGCTAGATGGAATAAATATGTAAATATATAAACACCCACAGTACGGAGCATTGCAGCTAGGTGGAATAAATATGCAAGTATATAAACACACACAGTGCGGAGCAATGTAGCTAGATGGAATAATATGTAGATATATAAATATATAAACACACCCAGTGCTGAGCATTGTAGCTAGATGGAATGAAACAGCATAACCGTCTACTTAGTTATCCTACATGGTATGATTATGTGCCCAAACATATTCTCACCCTCCATAGCGACCGGTATGTTCCTAGTTGTATGCCGGAGGGGACCATTGTGTAAGTCTATTGCATCTTTTGCATTCAAAAAACTATTAGTTTGTTACGTCTTTTTGCTATCTCTGCAAGCAGCCCTGCTTAGGTTGTACAGTCTGACAGCCGTTGGTAGGAAGGACCTACGAAACCTCTCGGTTGTGCACCTGGGATGATGTAGTCTGCTGCTAAATGAGCTCCTCAGTGCATTCAGTATGTCCTGCATAGGGTGGAACTCGGACTCCAGCAGAGATGACAGTTTAGCCACCGTCCTTCTCTCTCCTATCTCCTCCATCGGATCAAGGCGCTGCCCCAGGACAGAGCTAGCTTTCTTAATCAGTTTGTTCAGTCTCTTCCTATCGGCTGCAGTAATGCCACTGCCCCAGCAGACCACTCCAAAAGTGATGGCTGATGCCACCACCGTGTCATAGAATGACTTCAGCAGCGCCCCTTGTACACCAAAAGACCTGAGTCTCCTCAGCAGGAACAGCCTGCGCTGTCCCTTCTTGTAGAGTGCATCAGTATTGTGTGACCAGTCTAGTTTATTGTTCAGATGAATACCCAGGTACTTATAGGATGTCACCATCTCGATGTCTGTTCCCTGTATATTTACTGGTACTGTGAGGGGCTGCCCATGCCTGCGGCAGTCCACCACCAGCTCCTTAGTTTTCCTCGCGTTGATCTGGAGGCAGTTCCGATGGCACCAGTCCACGAAGTCCTGGATAAGCCCTCTGTACTCAGCTTCATCTCCATTGGAGATGAGGCCAACGATCGCAGAGTCATCAGAGAACTTCTGTAGATGGCAGTGTGTTGTGTTGTGTGAGAAGTCCGCAGTATAAAGAGTGAACAGGAAGGGAGCCAGCACCGTTCCCTGGGGGGCCCCCGTGCTACTGATGATCGTGTCGGACACACAGTCCCGGGTTCTCACAAACTGAGGCCGGTTCGTGAGGTAGTCCAGGATCCATGATGACAGGTGCTGGTCCACCCCTGCGCGCAGCAGCTTGTCCTTCAGGATCATCGGTTGGATGGTGTTGAAAGCACTGGAGAAGTCAAAGAACATGATCCTCACCATATTCCCGGGCTTCTCCAGGTGGGACAGAGAACGGTGAAGGAGGAAGATCACCGCATCCTCCACCCCAATGCCATGCTGGTAGGCGAACTGGAGTGGATCCATCGCTGGTTCCGCCAGGGGGCGGAGGTGAGCAAGGAGCAGTCTCTCCAGGGTCTTCATCAAGTGGGACGTCAAGGCCACCGGTCTGTAGCTGTTCAGGTCTTTGGGGTGGGAAGTTTTTGGTACAGGTACCACACAAGATGTTTTCCACAGCTGTGGTACCCTCCCCAGTTTCAGGCTCATGTTGAAGATATACGTCACAATCCCACACAGCTGGTCTGCACAGGACTTGAGGAGCTTTGCGCTGATGCCGTCCGGTCCCGGCGCCTTCCTCGCCTTGATCTTCCTCAGCTCCGTTCTCACCTGGGTCCTGGTCAGGGTCAGGATGGGGGGCTGTGTGTTGGGAGTGGGGGGGTGTTGGTGGAGTGGGGAGTGGGCAGCAGGACTTGATTTCTTTAGAGGCAGCAGTGGTTGTTGTGCAGTCAGGGGGGAGGGCGGTTGGTCAAATCTATTGAAAAACAGATTCAGGTTGTTCGCCCACTCCCTGCCCCCTGTGGCCTGGGGGGAGGTATTCTGGAGCCCCGAGATGGTTTTGAGGTTTCTCCAGACCCCGCTGATGTCGCTCTGTTGCAGCTTGTCCTCCATCTTCTTCCTGAAGCTGTCCTTGCCTTCTCTGATCTTTCTCCTCAGCTCCCTCTGTACGGACTTCAGCATCTCCCTGTTCCCTGACCTGAAGATCCTCTTCTTCTCTCTCAGAAGTGTTTTTATCTCAGGGTTGATCCAGGGTTTGTTGTTTGAGTGACGCCGTATGGTCTTGGTGGGAACGGATTTGTCCACACAGAAGCTGAGGTAGCCCGTGAAGGTGTGAATGAGGCCATCGATGTCCTCACCATGTGGATCGCAGAGCTGCTTCCAGGCGGTGGCTTCAAAACAGCCCTTTAGGGTGTCCATTGTCTCCTCAGACCATAACTCCACAGTGTGCATGGCCGGAGGTTGTCTGTGCACTAGGGGTTTGTACACCGGCCGGAGATGAACCAAGTTGTGATCCGATCTCCCGAGTGGGGGGAGTTGTGATGAGGTGTACGCCTCCTTAGTGTTTGCGTAGAATAAATCCAGTGTTTTATTGTCTCTAGTGTGGCATGTGACATACTGGGTGAACGTGGGTAGAATGGGAGACAGTGAAACATGGTTGAAATCGCCTGAGATGAGGAGAAGAGCATCTGGGTGTTCTGTCTGCAGCCTGCTGGTTACTGAATGGATGACGTCACGTGCTGTCCCAGCGTTCGCCGTCGGATTTGCATAAACAACAATGCAGATCACGTGTGAGTGTTCTCTCGGGAGATATGTAGGCCTCATGCTAACAGCTAGCAACTCAATGTCTTTGCTGCAGTGTCGTTGTTTAACAGTGATATGTCCCGGTCTGCACCAGTTGTTGTTAACATACATTATCACTCCACCGCCCCTAGCCTTGCCACTGTCTGGTGTTCGGTCAGCTCGTATCATGTGAAAACCCTCCAGCTCAATGTTAGCATCTGCTGCTAGTTCAGTTAGCCACGTCTCAGTAAACAAAAGGAGAGAGCACTCCCAGTATGTGCTATCATAACGGGAGATAGCCGCTAGCTCATCTAACTTTCCCAGTATCGACCGTACATTTCCCATGACAACAGATGGAAGGGAGGGTCTGTACCTTATATTTTTTGTCCTCCGCCTTACTCCAGCCCGGCAGCCGCGGTGTTTTCGCCTCAGTTCTCTCGGTATGTCGAGTTTTTCCAATGGGACCGGGTGGCGGTTGAATGCTAGCAGCTGTTCTCTGCTGTATCGTATCCTGCTATAGACAGTGGCTCCGTCCACCGGCTCAGGAGACATTTAGGACGATCTGTGTGTCCGTGATATAAGTGGGGTGAAAAAAAAAGACGGATCAAAAGAGAGAGGAAGGGAAAAAGACTCGGAATCGAGCCGCTGTTGCAAAAGGCAGCCGACTCGTGTGGCGCCGAGAGGACGGCAGTTAATTTCACTGTTATTCCCTGAAAACGGAGCAGGGAGTAGGGAATACAGTTGAAGTACACTGTGGATCGGAATGTAGCTAGTCTGTAGGTTAATCTGAAGATTTCAGCTGAGCAGGTTTGTCTGACCTCACCTCAGCTTTCAACAACTGTGTCGCTGCAAATCAGGCACATTGGTTTTATACTGGACTCTGGCAGAATGAATGCATAGTTTTGTCCATTCCTCTTTGAATTCTCGGTTTTTCTGATTGTCCTTTTTTTTTGCCATCACCAACTTTGAAATCAACATGCCGTTTGGTATTAGCTACATCATGGTGGTAGTTACAGAACATTACTGCATGTAATTGCACTGGCGTTGATGGGCGCACATACACGAGAAACGGGCACATTCACATACGAAAAATAAGCATCACACACAAGTGATGGCAGCTCTGCAAGATGCGGGGCCAACTTCACGCAGGTCTCAGCAAGCTGGTAGTAGCGTTTGGCAACCCTGCTATGTTTAGAAGTGGGCTGAGTGCGCACACACACATGGACAGGTGTGCTCTGTGCAACGGTGTCGCGCAGCACACGTACACAACACTCAGGCAGCGCAGCAAAGTTGGTAAGAAATGCACATAATGTGACACGTTTGGGTTCTGACTGACTTGTGATTGGGTTTGCCATTTGAGGAGCCCCACGCTAGAGAGACACTCTGCCTGCTGACTGGAACAGATGCAAGCGGTGCGCTTCCGAACTCCGCACAGATGACTGTCACGCGCGTTGTTGGTGTGCGCGCTTGAGGAGCGTCATTTTTACATATTTTTTTTCTTAAATTCATATTTCCTTAGCGTGGCGGCAAAAAAATAAGGATGGTGGATCGCCATGTAGAAATGTTACCAGAGGAAACCCTGATAATTTATTAAACTACAAAAAATGACATTGTCTGTAGTAAAAATAAATGCAAATGGTACAATAAATCACTGAGGAACAGGATATTCATGTTTTATTCAGTATATCAAAAACAGTAATTAATTTTTTATAGGTTAAAGATAGAAAGACCGTATTGTACCAAGGGAAATTCAGATTCTCAGGAAAATTGCTGCTTATCAATTAGTCGTTAATCAATCAATAAGATGAATCAGTTAACAATTAATGAATTAATTGATAACTTGCATCTCTATTTTCTACGTTTTGCTGCTCGGTTCTAATTCCACTGTTTTCTTTATGAATCAGTTGAGAAAATATTTCTGGTGCAAGGTCATTCACGCACTTAAAAATCAATTTTATAAATGAAAAGTTAACAAAACTGTCATAACACAATAAATGATATTTCTGTAAGATGAGACAATGATGCCACCTGACAGATTTGTGATCCATTATTTTTAATGCCTTTTTACATAATGATCTTAATGGTTTTATTGTTGTTTGTTGGGCCTTGCCCCATGCAGTTATACAATAAGTGAGAAAATATCATTGTATTGCATAAACTGCTTTGCTGCTATAAGGGGTATATATGATCTTATTAAATGAAAACAATTTACGTTTGTTTTGACAGTTTTGCAAACTTTCTTAACATGACGGTCAAATTTAACTTGGGAATCTAAAACAACACCTAAAAATTTAAATTCATTGACCTCTTTTATCTCCCTCTCATCAAACCTTACTCTGAATTGTTCGTTGACTTTTCTTTTTATAGAAAAACACATTGAGATAATGAGGGTGGGGCAAACACTGCTATGTTATCTGTCCCACCCTGATATGATCCTGTCAGTCCAGGGATTGAATCTGCAGAACTTCCACTCACCAGTCCACATCCCTAACCATTAGGTCACCACTGCCCCCAATCTACGGTCCATATGTCCACATAATATGACGATGCTCTAGCAAACTGATTTGAACACTCAGAATTAAAGTGAGGAGAAAGAACAAAAAGGTGCTCATTTTAGTGTGAGCAATGACGAGAGTTTAGTTCAGACCGCTTGTGTACTTTCAAAATGGTGACAAAATTCGAGCTGCGCGTGCGTGGCCTGTGCTCACCCTCTGCTGATTGGAACATAAGGAAATTTACATCATGGACACTGCGCTTGTGCACACACCCACACAGTTGTGTGACCAGGAACTGGGCTTTATTGTGCATCAGTCGGTAAAATCTTAAGGATTCCTGGGGACTGCATTGTTAACAAGTTCTTTTATGATCATGGCTGGTCATAAAAATATAAATATGTTTGCATTGTAGCTATACAGTTCTGTCTTTCAAGCTCAAATATGTGCACTTTACTAGCTCAAAACCTAAACATTGAATAGCTCCTGACTTCAAGGTAAAAATTTGAAGTGAACTTTTTTTAAACTTAAACAAGTCCAAATGTGTGAGAATTAATGTATAGTCCCAACAAGTAAAATATAATGATCAGTCCTCCACACTGTCTTAGAGGATAACTTTATCCCTTCCAATGCTCATCGAAACAGCTTCAGTGGTGTGGTGTGATGTTAATGGATGTTCATGAACCATTTACCTGAGAGTATTTCGCAGCATTATATCAGATATTCTGTAGTTGCTTGAAAAAGACTTATTTTTTGACTGCCGTTGTTTGGTAAAACAGCTTTTGTTTTCTTGCTTGTTGTTGTCTTGCTACTATAACAAGCTTGGATGTGGTCTTGCTACATGATCCACTTTCTCTTGAGAATCATTTCACAGACTTCCTGATATTTTCTGTTGCCTAGTATAGAGAACCTAAGTCGCGCCCCCTTTACTTCCGCATACAGTATGAGACCTTAAATTGGAAAAAATCTCCATTGAAATGAATGGCAAGAGCAAAATTATTTTTTGATCCCAATTGAATTTTGCCATGAGTTACACGTTTGTCAATTTAAAAGATAATTTTCCACATAATTAATCCCGCAGCGCCAGGTTAAGGTGCCCGATGCCAATGCTCATTGCAGTTTTATCTGGTAAAGCGAATGATTAGAGGTCTTGGGACCGAAACGATCTCAACCTATTCTCAAACTTTAAATGGGTAAGAAGCCTGGCTCGCTGGCTTGGAGCCAGGCGTGGAATGCGAGCCGCCCAGTGCGCCACTTTTGGTGAACAGAACTGGCACTTAAAGTTGTCGGCTGTCTTATAATAATGGAGTAATATTTAGTTTTTGTGAACACACTTAGCGGACTACATCTTGCATCATGTCACATCACCAAACACGAGCATGGCGGGAGATTACTTAAACCTCACCTCCTGTTCCCTGACCAATGAAAAAACGATCCAAAGAGGAGAAAAACAACACAAATATATATTGTTTTGTATTTTGAGAGCTGGAGCTGATCCAGAGGACTGTAAGTTAATTCCCCCTGGGTGTTTTTTGAAAATGGGATGGAGCTTAACATGTCTGTGTTGGTAGTTTTTTATTAATTTACACATTTTCACAACTTTATACCTTAACAGTGGGACTACAACCTACACTGTTATTTATGTGAAAAATTATATTTTAAATTGACAAACATCATATGTGTAACTCGTGGCAAAATTTGATCAGGATCAAAAGATAATTTAGCTTTTGCCATTCGAAATGAAGATTTTTTCCGATTTAAGGTCCCATATGCAGAAGTAGAGGGGGCCTGACCTAGGTTCCCTATGAGGCAATCAGTCCCTCCAGGATTTCGTGAGATGTTTTTATGATTGTTGCAGCCCAAAAAGCCTGAATTTGTGCAATCTTTTTCATTAAAATGTTGCGATAAAAGTTGCAATGCAGAGACGTGACCGCCCGCGGTATCCCGGAGTGCATGAGGTTAAGCAATATTACACAACAGTGCGGTATCCTATCACTGCGGTGCGTAGTAAATGAGCATAATAGAACAGACCTATTGTGATTACACAAACAAAAAAAATTAAACATTGTCCAGTGCTGAAGTTTATTGTGTTTACATACCGTGGGGGGCCGGAGTTGCGTCCGCACACACGCCAAACCCCATCTTAAACCACACACTTTGCTAGCTTTTTCTTGGTGTCTTCAGATAAAATAATGTCAATCATCACATACTATGTGGATGGAGACCACATTCCTTTTCATTCCAAGCCGTTTTACTTTTTCTGCAGTATTTGGTGGTAAGCATGCACTGCTTCCAGGTTGCGGAGGTGCGTGGCCCAATGGCATGGCCACACACGCGTAACTCCACCATAATTCTGTGGACATGTCTTAAAGGGGCAGTACATAAAAAGTGCAATATAATATAAAAAATAATTTTTTTAAAATTCTTGGATCCAAGTCATGATCCGAATCACCACCAAAATCTAATCATCCGTTCCCTGTGCCATTACACGCCTTTCCTGAAATTTTCTTTTTAATCAAAATACGTTCATAACTTTTGTAGTAATGTTGCTAACAGACAGACAAATCAACTAACCAACCAACCAATGCCTCCAAAAATATTAAATACTACCTCCTCTCTTCGCGGAGGTAATAAATAAAAAAAGTAATTAAAACTAGAAAAGCACTCAGAGAGCACATGCCTCTGCCAAGGCTCCTTCTGTTCCTCATGGATTGCCTCCAAAATGTAACAACCCCCCCCCCCCCCCCCCCCCGATTGATCATGATCTGAAAATGAAAGGCACAAAAGGTAATGTAAAAAAATACAAGTGATGACTTCAATTTTATTCATTATCGATAATAGACTTATTAAAATGATTAGAAAGCAATCAAATTATGTTAATGGACAATTTGCTCCTCTGACACATTTTATTCATTTATTTTGTGTGTATGTGCCGCTGTCATACTTACACAGCTTTAATATAATTTTTTCAGACCGAACTGAGACACGCAGCAGTAATTTAAAGCCATGAAACGAGGGTCTGATCCACTAACAATGTTTCCAGTTAGCAACAACTTTATATTGTCATTTAGTATTTGCTGTTTGACAATAAGAGTGAGATGGTGTTAATGTGACCTATCTCCAATTAAAACGAGGTTAAAGGACTATCCTCTCTGACGCAGCACAGTGAAAACAGTCCCACATCCTTGAAGTAACTGCGATTTGACCAAACTCATTAGTTTAGAGTTAGCTGCTGTGCTAGCAGCCAGAGTGAAGCCTAGAAACTAACACACCTGTGGGGGAGAGGCGGGGAGCTGACAAGTAGTGTGTGAGAAACTTTGCTGAAGAATTATTTTTAAAAAAAAATGCTGATATAAACGATAGTTTTATATGAAACGATAGACTTGTTTATCTCGTCATCCAGTATACAGTATATCATCATATCGCACAGCCCTATTTGAAATAATTCCTTGTCTTCAAACCAAAGGACCGCTTAAAATCGGAAAGGTGTGTAATTGCACGGGGAGCAGATAATTAGATTTTGGTGGTGATCTGAGAGTGCATACAGTACCTCCACCAAAGGCCTTGTTTGTATTTGTGCAGCAGGATTACACAAAAACTGTTGGATGAATTTGGATGAAATTTTCACCAGAGGTGATCCTTGGGCTGTAGAGGAACCCATTACATTTTGCTGATGATCAGAGAGTGCATACCTCTAACAAGGCTCTATCTTCTCACAATGTGTTAGCAACATTACTCCAAAACTACTTGACAGAGTTTGATGAAATTTTCACCACAGGTGGCTCTTGGCCTACACACAAACCCATTACATTTTGGAGGTGATCCATGAATGTATACCTCCACCAAGGCTCAATATCCTCGCAATGGTTTAGCAGGATTACACAAAAACTACTGGATGGATTTTTACCTCTACCAAGATTTTTGCCTGAGGCCAATATGCAGTGGCAGAGTGGAGTTTGGGTGAACAACAGCCTTGGCAGAGGTATGCACTCTCTGATTGTACTGTAGTTTATTTATGGGCAGCTCGGTGGAACAGTGATTGGCACTGTGGTAGCACAGCAAGAAAAAGATTAATCGCTTGAAGATGAATGAATGAATGAATTTTATTTAACTAATAAAAAAGGCTGTATCACACAGCCATACCTCCACCAATAGATTACAAACAACAGTGTGCACACACATCCTGTTGTGCTACAACAATGGCTAACACATTGGCAGTTCCCTTACAGAGAAGAAATTCAGAACCATCCTAAAAATAAAAGGCTCACCTCTATACCACAGTGTCTAAGCTTTTTCTAAATTTACAAATTGTCATGAAAACTTTAGGCTGTCTGCTGTCATTTTGAAAGAAATATATCTGGATGAAGGCATCGCATCATCAATCAATCAATCAACTTGATAAAGCACTTTAAAAGCAACACTCGCTACACAAAGTGCTGTACAGCAAGAGAACATAAAAGCAGGGCACTAACACAAAGGGCGCTAACACAAGAACCACGGTAAAAAAATAAATTCATAAATAAAATAAAAGGTAAAATAAATAAATACAAATTCATTTCATTCAATAAAATCAATGTCTCGTACTGGGTCGAAGGCCAGAGAGTAAAAGTGTGTTTTAAGATGGGTTTTAAAAATGGACAGTGAAGATGCTTGTCTGATATCTAGGGGTAAATCATTCCATAACTTGGGGGCCATAATCGAAAAGGCTCTGTCCCCTCTGAGCTTCCGCCTCGCCTTTGGCATCCCCAGAAGCAGCTGTTCAGCTGACCTGAAGGACCAGGTGGGAGCATAGGGATGCAGAAGCTCAGAGAGGTAAGGCGGAGCAAGACCGTTCCAAGGATTTAAAAACAAATAAAAGAATTTAAAAATGAACTCTAAAATGCACTGGCAGCCAGTGGAGTGAAGCTAAGATGGCTGTGATGTGATCTCTTCCACGTGCACCTGTTAAAAAGACAGGCAGCGGCATTTTGAACCAGCTGCAGACGCGAAAGAGATGACTGGCTGACACTGGCGTAAAGTGCATTACAGTAATCCAGCCGAGATGAAATAAAAGCATGGATTACTGTTTCCAGGTGTGGCCTAGAGAGAATGGGTTTTACTTTTGCTAAACGCCTTAGATGAAAGAAGCTGGATTTTACCACAAAACGAATCTGCGTGTCTAATTTAAAATCACTGTCCATGATAAAACCAAGGTTCCTAGCTGTGGATTTGACGTAAGGCGTAAGGGGGCCCAAGTATACAGGAGGGGACCCACAGGGGCCGCTAGGTCCAAACACCATCACTTCATAGAAGCACATAAAGAAACAAAGATTTTCTGATAATTGAACTGCTATAGATGGCTTTTACTTTTGAAGAATTTGTGTAGAGTTGGCAATAGTGTGTGTGTGTGTGTGTGTGTGTGTGTGTGTGTGTGTGTGTGTGTGTGTGTGTGTAAAACGGCTGTTGTGTGCATTGTTAAGATGTGTGCTTGTGGATAGATTTGCATTTTGGTTTCGTGGTGCCTTACCACTCAGAAATGTTACCAGAGGAAACCCTGGTATTTCTAACCTTTTCTTTTTTGTTTTCTGATAGGTTTTGTGTAATGAAGTGCACAGATGTCTAGGAATTAATGCAAGTGCACTTGGTGTTTTCCTCGTGAGGACAGACCTGCCGCCATGAAGAGTGAGGTGCCATCTGATGCCGCCAGCAGACAGGAGCATCTGAAGGAACCACTGGTTAACCCAGAGCCCATGGAAGCAGCCAAGAGGTTCCCACATAACATGGAGGTTATTGGGAAGACTGGCAGTGATTTTGAAACCTTGTGTGAGTCCAGGCATCGGTCCCTGAGGGATACAGGGACACACAGAGACTCGGAACGGAACCTTTCTGGGCGCAGAAAAAGAAAAGGTCAACAGGCAGGCCCGTCAGACTGCACCTTGAAGGAGGACCACATCAGTGAGAATTCGCTGGCACCTCAGCGTCCCAGAGTAGAACTTCTACAGCACCCCAGTGAGGATGAACGTAACCACGAGTCCTCTTTTAGTGACTGTGCTTCTTCCCCTTCATCTAGCCTCCGATTTGGAGATTCTGACACTTTGAGCTCAGAAGATGAGGGTGAAGCTGGAGCAACAGGGGGCCAACACAAGGCTTCAACCCTGACAACAACCGGGGGTGCCACTGGAGTCAGCCTGCGCCCAGTTCTGGGCCGAACACGGGGGAATCGCGCTCATAAGTGGGCACGCTCAGAGGCTGATTCTGTGCTGCTTAAGCGGCAATGTATGAACAGCCGGCGACCTCTCCATAGAAAACGCTTTGTGAAAACAGCTCCTGGAGGAGGTCAGCGGACTCAAAAGCAAAAGGAGCGAATGCTACTGCAGAGGAAGAAACGTGAAGTGATTGCACGTAGGAAGTATGCGCTTCTCCATAGCACTAGCAGTTCCAGTGACGAGCTAAGCAGTGACTCGTCCTCTGCCTCTTCTACCGAAGCAGAAGATGAGATGTATGTAGATGTCAGCAGCTCCAGCAGCCAGCCCAACAGTGCTACTGTAGCCTCAGGTAATTAATAAGCTTCTAATGGAAATCCAACATTTATCTTTTTGTACATTATGAGATGGACACTACACAGTGTCTGCGTTCAGGATCATACTACCCATGTTTGTGTCTTTGAAGGTCTCAATATGTGTAAAATACACCTTGCTGGTTGCTTTATCAGGTCCATTTATTGAGGTGGACTGAAAAGAGGTGGTTTCACAATCTAAATAATTTGGCAAACTCTGATGTGGCCTATCTGGTGAGAAAGCATACCAAATGCCATCCAATCATGTGATTATGGATATATTTAAGGGTGCTTTCACACCTAAATTTGTTTACTTTGGTCCAAATCAGTTGATAAGTTTGTTACTTTATCATTTTCTCCTTGATTTGGCTCCCTTTCACACAAGGAAAAAGTCAAGCAGACCAAAATGTGTCATGTCAAATCAAGCAAGAATCACGTGAGAAGGTTCTCTCCTTTGATTGGTCAGCTGCTTTTGCCATGGGAACAAGAAAAACAAATATAGGAAGTTAGTTTCCTTACCATAGTTGCACGGAAATCTGTGATCCATCAGAATGTGTGACTGCATATGGTGATGTTGTACCGTGCCTTCATGTGTGTGGCCAAAAATCGTAAGTGTCTCAATCAGGGGTGGGCAATCATGTGCCATGGAGGACCATTCCACTTCAGGTTTTCTATTCCACCGAGTCTCTTCAGCAGGTGTTTTCACTCATTAGCAGTGCTTAAAGCTGATCAGAGCAAACACCTGCTGAAGAGATTGGGTGGAACAGAAAACCTGAAGTGGAATGGCCCTCGCTGCCCACTGCTGGTCTAGATTAATGTGAGAGGTAAACGGAATTCCCGAACATTATTTTCATATTTGTATTATTTACAGTGCATCCGGAAAGTATTCAGTGCTTCACTTTTTCCACATTTTGTTGTTACAACCTTATTCCAAAGTGGATTAAATTCATTTTTTTCCTCAAAATTTTGCGCACAATACCCCATAATGACAATGTGAAAAGGTTTTTTTTTTCAGATTTTTGCAAATTTATTAAAAATAAAAAACTAAGAAATCACATGTACATAAGTATTCACAGCCTTTGCCATGAAGCTCAAAATTGAGCTCAGGTGCATCCTGTTTCCACTGATCATCCTTGAGATGTTTCTACAGCTTAAGTGGAGGCCATGGTTTGGAAAGGCACACACCTGTCTATATAAGGTCCCACAGTTGACAGTGCATATCAGAGCACAAACCAAGTCTGAAGTCAAAGGAATTGTCTGGAGACCGCCGAGACAGGATTGCCTCGAGGCACAAATCCCGGGGAAGGGTACAGAAAAATTTCTGATGCTTTGAAGGTTCCAATGAGCACAGTGGCCTCTGTCATCCGTAAATGGAAGAAGTTCAGAACCACCAAGACTCTTCCTAGAGCTGGCTGCCCATCTAAACTGAGCAATCAAGGGAGAGGTAAATGGCAATCTTAGTCAGGAGGTCCTGACTAGATCTTAGTCAGGAGTCCAGTCTTAGTCAGGGAGGTGATCAAGAACCCGATGGTCACTCTGTCAGCACTCCAGTGTTCCTCTGTGGAGAGAGGAGAACCTTCCAGAAGGACAGCCATCCGTGCAGTAATCCCCTGTATGGTACAGTGGCCAGACAGAAGCCACTCCTTAGTAAAAGGCACATGGCAGCCCATCTGGAGTTTGTCAAAAGGCACCTGAAGGACTTTGAGACCATGAGAAACAAAATTCTCTGGTCTGATGAGACAAAGATTGAACTCTTTGGTGTGAATGCCAGGCATCATGTTTGGAGGAAACCAGGCACCGCTCATCACCAGGCCAATACCATCCCTACAGTGAAGCATCGTGGTGGCAGCATCATGCTGTGGGGATGTTTTTCAGCGGCAGGAACTGGGAGACTAGTCAGGATAGAGGGACAGGTGAATGCAGCAATGTACAGAGACATCCTGGATGAAAACCTGCTTCAGAGCGCTCTTGACCTCAGACTGGGGCAACGGTTCATCTTTAAGCAGGACAACGACACTAAGCACACAGCCAAGATATCAAAGGAGTGGCTTCAGGACAACTCTGTGAATGTCCTTGAGTGGCCCAGCAAGAGCCCAGACTTGAATCCAATTGAACATCTCTGGAGAGATCTGAAAATGACGGTGCACCGACGTTTCCCATCCAACCTGATGAAGCTTGAGAGGTGCTGCAAATAGCAATGGGCGAAACTGCCCAAAGATAGGTGTGCCACGCTTGTGGCATCATATTCAAAAAGACTTGAGGCTGTGATTGCTGCCAAAGGTGTATCAAAAAAGTATTGAGCAAAGGCTGTGAATACTGATGTCCATGTGATTTTTTTTTTTTTTAATAAATTTGCAAAAATCTCAAAAAAAAAAAAAAACTTTTCACATTGTCATTGTGGGGTATTGTGTGTAGAATTTTGAGGGGGAAAATTAATTTAATCCATTTTGGAATAAGGCTGTAACATAACAAAATGTGGAAAAAGTGAAGCACTGTCAAGACTTTACAGATGCACAGTATTAAGCAGAAGAAGTAATAAGGGGGTAGATTGTGAGGAGTCACAGATTTCTGTGCAGCACTAAAGCTCGTCATTTTATTCAGTGCATTTTACACATTATTGTCCTCCTCACAGAGCTTTTTATCCACTGCTGGTCGAAGACCCCTTTGGGCGAAGACCAAAGGGGGATTATGTTATGGTGCAGTCACTTTTGTGAAATCAACTCCGACGACAGTTTTTTTCCCAATTGTTTTGAAACTTGGTACCAGGGTTTGATTTACACTGATGATTCGTGTATTGCAGAGTGGCTCAGATCGGATGATTTTTGCAGGAATTGTAGGCCTGACTTGTCTTATTTCACCTCAGTTAATAGACAGCAACTGTCTTGTGAAATCAACTCCTTCTACAGTTTTGTTCCGATTGTTTTGAAACTTAGTACCATGGTCTGATATACTCTGATAATGCGCATATTCCAATTTCACGCTCATCAGATGACCTTGAGGTCAAAGGTCAGAGGTCAGATTTTCCCTAAATCTTCTAAACACAATAACTCATGATAGAAATGATGTAGGCTTTTCAAATCGATACAGTAGTTGTATCTAATACAGATCTTGGATGACTTGCACCCTCACCTAACTATGGGTTTGGAGTCAAGGGGTTAAAGGTCAAAGTTAAAATTGTAGTTACACTATGGTAAATGCTACATTTACTTTTACTATAAAACAAGTAAAGCTGGGGCCATCAAACCTGGTATACAGGTTCACCTTGGGATCCTGACCTCTGACTATGGGTTTGGGGTCCAAAGGTCAAGGTTAACATTCCTTATGTCTTATTACTGTACAATGTATAAAACTAGGGCCACCAAACCCGATACACAGATTCACCTTGGAACCCTGACCTCTGACTGTGGGTTTGGGGTCAAAAGGTCTAGAAGATTAGCATTCCATTTGCACTATTACTATAAAATGAGTAAAGCTAGGACCACCAAACCTGGTCCACCTTGGAATCCTGACCTCAGACTATGAGTTTTTGTAAATTGCTGTTTTTAAGAACATTGCAAATTGATGTGCATTGATGTCAGTCTATGTAAACTTGCCAGATTGTAGCCAGTGGCTAATTTCCATCTGTTGTCCGTGGGTTACAATTGTTCCTTCCCCCATTCTATTATGCTGAGCACCAAGCTAGAGGGCGGGAAGTACCATTTTATATGGGCTTTAGTGTGACCCTGCCAGGGCTTGAACCCATGACCTACTGGCTGAGAGGCGGGTGTTCTACCACAAGTCCACCACTCCGGTCAAAGGTCAAGGTTAACATTCCCTCTGCCTTATTACTATACAACGAATAAAGTTAGAGTCACCAAACTTGGTACACAGGTTCACCTGTTGATCTTCAAGTGTATCTATGGTTTTGGCATCACAAGGTCAACATCAAAATGGCTTATAAATTATATCTCACAACAAAGAGTGCTAGGGTCACCAAACTTGCTCCACAGGTTCACCTTGGGATCCTGACCTCTGACTATGGATTTGGGGTCAAAAGGTCAAAGGTCAAGGTTAGGATTTCTTATGCCTTATTACTATACAATGAGTAAAGCTAGGGCCACCAAACTTGGTATTAGGGCTGTCACGGTGGAGGAATTTCCCCTGCGCTGAAGGTGGATAGCTCAACACCGTGATATGTGGTATTACCGCAGATTTATTTAGGACCCTGTAGTCTCGTAATTTAAACAAGTTCATAACTTATGTGGCAAACGATGGAAGCTGTGAGAAACTCGCTGCAGCTCTGCTCTCAACTTATGCGTGTGTGACAGTTATGCGGAGCTGTGGTCTTCCTACAGATATGAACTGCTGATTCTGTAACAAAAAAACAACAACAAAAAAAATCAATCATTTTCATAAAGCAGTGGCGGTCACTCCAGTATTTCAACTACAGGATATGTGGACTGGTTGGAGACTGCAGCGACATTCATCTTACTTAAACAGGACAGCTTCCGTACAGGACCCTGCATGGCTCTTGTCTCCGTGATTTTTGTATTTTTGATGCTGTCCGAAAAATCACGTTCAAACAAGCAATGCACCCATGCAGTAGTTGTTTCGCTCTCAGAGCTCAATTGTCAGGATCATAAGCACTCTGCTCAGAAGGAAATTACACACTTTGTGCCCTTTCAGTGCTCACTGTCACGGTTGTATTTAGCAGTTCATCCAAGCGGTTCCACCACTAACTGCCTGCTGGAGTCCGTCTGGAGAGAGTGCCCCACACGGTGCTGTGAAGCTTCCACAGTAGCGGATTCAAACATGCTGCTGGCAATAAAGATGCACTTAACATTTAACAGTTTGTTTAATAATCAATAGGGGCGCATAAGTGAACAACGAGATTTAGCCACACACAAAAAAGGTGACCACTGCGTGTACGGATCCCCTTAATATGTGATGGCAATGGTCTTGACTACTGGAGTGGTGGCCTAGTTGGTTGAGCATCCGGTTGTGGGTTCAAATCCCGGCCAGGTCATACCAAAAACTATATAAAAATGGTACTTTCTGCCTTCTAGCTTGGTGCTCAGCATTATAGAATTGGGAAAGGAAAGTTGATACACAGAGCTACCAGAGGACTGACACGCACCCCCCCCCCCCCAACTATAGCTTTCACTGCTTACAGTAGTGGTGTGGCCTAGGGTCAAAGAAATAGAGATAGGTGCTGCCCCTATACACCACAAGGTGTCCCACACGCTGTGGAAGGGAATTAACTTAATGGTCTTGACTGCTGGTGAAGTTTTCAGTTTTTTTTTTTCTTATTTTAGCACAGTACACATTAAGTAAAATACATAAACTATGACTACCGTCAGAGCTTGTCCCTCATTACGGGTCCATAAACCGATTAACGTTGGTGTTTGTAGCTCGTCTGTCTCTGCTAAGCGCTGTAACCTAAATGACAAATCCAGAGGCAGGCACAAAAAGCGAAAACAAAACCACCATTAGCAAAATAAAAGCCTGCTTTTTTGCTTCAGTGCATAGGATGGCATAAGACCTCTGTACTTTGTAAAATTAGCTACTAATAGGAAAACATTTATGCAAAGATCAAAAATGCATATCTCAGAATTATTGATCAAGTACTTAACCTAAAATAATAAACCTTTCAGGGGTTATTTATACTGCGGTTGGTGCGGTTGCTTATTATCCTCCACGGTAGGCTTGTCCATAGCACGGTACTACATAATTGTGGTTATTACGACAGCCCTACCTGGTACTCAGATTTGCCTTGGGATCATGACCTCTGACTATGGGTTTGGAGTCAAAGGTCAAGGTTAAAATTCCTTATGCCTTATTACGAGTGTACAAGTAAAACTAGGGCCACCAAACTTTGTACACAGGTTCACCCTGCAACCCTGAAGTGTGATTGTGATTTTGGGATTGCAAGGTCAAAGGTCAACATCAAAATGCCTTATAAAATATATCTCAACAACAAACTAGGGTCACCAAACCTGGTACACAGGTTCACTCTGACTACAGGTTTGGGGTCAAAAGGTCAAAGGCCAAGGTTGGCGCTCCCTATGATCTCTTAGTGTAGAATGTGTAAAGCTCTCTCGGGTCACCATACTTGCTACATGGGTTCACCTTGGGATCCTGACCTACAACTGTGGGTTGTATACTTTGTTGTCTATTTGTGGATGATGAGCTTATCATACACTACTCACAAAAAGTTAGGGATATCCGGCTTTCAGGTGAAATTTCAGGATGCACCTAAAATGCACTATAACCTTTACAGGTGAAATTAATTTAATCTTCTCTAACCTTTTGAATGCATGTGTCTAAATATTCATTGTTTCAGTACTTTTTGCCTAACTTGCTGTTCTCTAACAAGGTGCTTAACGGCAAAATTCACGTCAGGTGTTTGATCCATGAATCGACCCATACATTTTCTGATTCAATTAGAATTGGTATTTAAACAGTCCTCTTCATTATGCTGTTCACATTTTGACATCATGAAACCAAGACAATACCCAACAGTTGATAAACAGTACCTCATAATTGCAAGGCTTCAGACAGGATGTTCTCAGAGGGAAGTGGCCACTGAGCTTAAGAGTGTCACAGAGTGTCATCAGCAAGTTGCAACAGAGATGCAGAGACATGGGAAGAGTCACAGAAAGGCATAGAAGTGGACGTCCTTTGGCCACATCCCACGCTGATGATCGCTCCATTGTGAACAGTGCCCTGCAAAACCGGATGATGAATGCTACTCAATTCCAGGCACATTTAACGGAAGTGAGAAGCACCCAAGTGTCACGTAAGCCCATTTGAAACCATTAACATTAGCGTGGTCTGTGTGCTAGACGACCTGCAAGGGTACCTGACCACACCACCAGGCACAGGCGTCATTGTCTTGCATAGGCCAGGAAGCATTTGCACTGGACAAGGGACCAGTGGGCTTCAGTGCTGTTCTCTGATAAAAGTTGATTCACACTAAGCAGAAATGATGGCCACCAACGATGTTGGAGACGTCAAGGAGAGCGCTTTGCATCAGCCACTGTTGTCACCATGTTAGTCTGGGCAGGTTTGTCTAGTCAATACAGAACTGCCCTACACCTTGTGAATGGTACAGTGACAAACCGGTACTACCTGAATAACATCATTAATCCAGTCACTGTGCCCCTGCATGAACAACACAGTTCTAATTGCATCTTCATGGACGACGATACTCCAGCTCATTGAGGTCACATCATTACGAAATGACTGCTAGAGGCTAGGATACGTCAAATGGAGTGGCCTGCACTTTCTGCAGACCTGAATCCCATAGAAAACCTATGGGATCAGCTGAGTTGCCGTGTAGAGGCTCATAACCCGGCACCCCACAACCTCAATGACCCGAGGGCCGCCCTTCAAGAAGAGTTGAATGCCATGCCTCAGCAAACAATAAGTCAACTTGTGAACGGCATGAGATGCCGTTGTCAAGCTGTAATTGATGCTCAAGAGCACATCACACATTATTGAGATATTGAAATTTTTTTGTGGTATACCCAACACTGTTGTTGGCTTTTGTTTCAATAAATTGTTTAAGATGAGGAAATCACCATTGCATGCTTCTACTTGAATGCCCTACTTCCATGATATAATATCACTGTAGCGTGAACTTTTTACATTTTCCATAAATTCCACCTGAAAGCCAAATATCCCTAACTTTTTGTGAGTAGTATAATTTGGTTCTGCTACAGTATTTATATTGAAAAGCTGAAAACTGCTCTCTGTCAGTAAGTGCTAGGATCTTAAAAAAAAACAAAACAAAACAAAAAAAAAAAACCACAGGCGGGGGATATTGCACTCAACTAAGAGTGCTCTCCTTTTTTTTTTGGCTGACATTTTGACAGATATAAAACTTTTTTTTTTTTTTTTAATCTTTTTGTAATTCTTGTATTTTCTTCACCTTTTACTTGAGAGTCTTCACCAGACAGACAGAGGATGATGACCAGATAAAATAAGACTTTAACTCATGTTAAAGTCAGCAGGTAAAATTAAGGTAAATTAAAACCACACAACAGATGAATTAATTTTTTTTTCCACAATATTTTTTATTAAACCTTTTTTTTATACAAACATGGCACAAAAAATCAGACACTAACACAAAAGTAATTTAAAAATTAAAAAGAACAATAACAAAAAAAAGTGTAATAAAAACAACAACAACAACATCCATTAACAAACACAAATCAACAACAATGCTCCTCTGTTTAGTCTAGGTAATCTATTACATAAGAATACATAATATACATTCAACAGCTTGGAATTTGCAAGGTCCACACATATCATTCACCTTCTTCTTCAGACGTTATGTTAAAATTCTTTACATAATCAATGAAAGGTCTCCATATATTCTCAAACACATTTTCCTTTGATTTCAGTATGTATGTTATTCTTTCTAGTGGAAAGTTTAACATTTGTCTTAACCACTGAGTCACATCTGGTCTATGAATCTTTTTCCACAGTAGTGCAATACATTTTTTGGCATTAAGCAAACTGAGGTCTATGAATGCTTTTTCACTCTTATTAAAGTTATGTTTTTCTGGATACAGACCCAACAAAAACAGTTTAGGGTTCAATATGATTTGTTTCAAAATTATTTTTTCAATTATTACCCTCACCTCCTCCCAAAACATTCTGATTTTTCTACATTCCCATAAACAGTGAAATAGGGTTCCTTTACTTTCCATACATTTTGTGCATGTATCTGGTATGTTTTTGTTATATCTATTTAATTCCACTGGTGTAACATACATCCGCATTAACCATTTAAAATGTATCAGTTTAAGACATACATTTATTGATTTGGTTTGAGCTCCTGCACAAGCCATTTCCCATTGTTCCTCTGAAATTTCAATTTGCAGGTCCTCTTTCCAGTAATTCAGACTTTTCTGTGAGTTTTCACTTGAGAATAGTGTCAATGAGTTGTAAAACTCTGAAATAATACCCTTTCTCTTACCATCTTTCATCAAAATTTTTTCCAAAAATGAATAAGTAGGTCGGGTGAGAGCATTATTTTGATTTGATCAAATAAAATTTCTAAGCTGAAGATATTTAAGAAAGTGTGTTCTGTTAAGATTGAATTTAATCCTCAGTTCTTCAAAAGACATTATGTTATCTGAGCGTGACAAATATAAGTCTTGAATCTTTTGAATCCCTTTTAAATTCCATATTTTAAATACAGTATCCGCTCTCCCTGGTGTAAAATATTGATTACCCCATATTGGACTAAATTGTGACAGTGCGTGTGGTTCTTTTAAATATTTTTTGGTTTCACACCATATTTTGATCATGTGCTTTACAATTGGATTTTTAATTTGTTTCTGTAGTTTTTTAGCCGAGTCTGAGTATATGAATAAGGGAAGAGGTAAAGGTAAATTGTATGATTCCATTTCAGTCCAGTGAGGAAGATCATTTGATGAAAAATAATGTGTCATAGACCTCAGTTGTGCTGACCAGTAATACAACATAAAGTTTGGACATTTCAGACCTCCACGATCAAATGGTAAATATAGTAAGGACAAACGTAATCTAGCCTTCCTATTGTTCCATATAAATTCCACTAACTTTTTTTTAATTCTTGAAAATAGATCTGAAGGTGGTGGTAAAGGAATGTTTTGAAATAAATAAAGTATTTTTGGTAAGATATTACTTTTAAGTATATTAATTCTCCCGATCATCAACATTGGTAGTGACATCCATCTCTGAAGTAACTCATTAATATCTGTCATTAAGGCTTCATAGTTGGCACTGGCCTGGGTGTTTTTTGGATACAAATGCTTGCAGATAACACACAGCTTCAGATCCGGGCTGGAAAATGCAACAGAAATGTAGAACCAAGTGTTATCCAGCTGAGGTCCAAATTTTGTAACAATACCACAAAAAATGAATATATTACACAGCTTTGTTCTCAAGCTGTTCCCAGGCGTTTTGGAACTGTGCCAAATTGTGCCAAATGGCACAGTTTGGAAAAACGTCTGTAACTTTTGAATGATTCAACATAGAAGCTTCATCTTGGGCTCAAATGAAAGGTCACATTCAGGGCTGTGTCTGTGTGTGTGTGTGGGGGGGGGTTGTCCCCCCACCCCACCCCCGCTACAGAGGACGGAGATCGGCCCTCGCTACATGACGGATTACACTCGGATGTGGCATGTTTCCACAGCAACGCTGTCACCGCGGCTCCCCCCACCCCACCCCCGCTACAAAATCGTAGCGGCGGGGAGGGGGGGGGGCGTTCACGGTTCGGAGGCGGCGAAGAACCGTGTAACGCGGCGCACGCACTTCGTACTTCGTGCGCCGTACAGTTGTAATTTACCGATCGGTCAAAAGTCATTTTTTGATTACAATTTTCAGGGATAAATAATAATTTGGCTTATAACACCTTACCTCTTCACAGCCACATTGTCCTGGCGAACTTCTCTTCCCCATTGTCAGACGAACGTGACGCTGGTCCGCTCGTGGATCACGATCAAAACATAATTCCATTATTGCCGTTTTGGCGAATGATTTACGACCTTTGTTGTCGGTCTCCGTCGGTCTATGATGACGGAAGAGAATCCTAAACGTCTATTCTGCTGGAATGAGTGCAGGTTGCACTTGTGGGTGGCCTTCGTGCTGCTGGGTCTGCAGCAGGTTCTTCCTGCATCTTTTTTTTTCCATCTGTGGCAGCAGTAAGTCTCTCTTCACCCAGCCCGAACTTCTGTGCTTCAATTGGCTCCTGCATTCACAGTAGGCGGGTCCTCCTTCCTAGGTTTTCATTCATTGGTTCTTCAAGGTTTCAGAAACCCAATTCAAGGCTCTTATTAGTCGAATGAGAAGTCAATCAGATGAACTGATCTGTTCGCGGCTGTGTCTGCAGCTTTTATTTTCAGTGCGCGCTTGGACACTCCACAATCTTCATGACGCAGAGACTTGCCCACCCGTGGGACAACGGAGCGCAAGAGGTTAATCTGCCATGCCAATAATTTTCCTGATTTTTCACCTTGTTAGTAAAAAGTTTGCTTCAATCTTAGAAGACTCAAGGCAGCTCTATTCGCTGATTTTTTGTCATATTCAGCTCTCAGAATCAGTAATTTGTTCTCTAACTGTGGGTTACTTCCTGCATACACCTTTTCTTGAAGAATTTTTATTTTACGTTCCAATTGGACTCTCTCCTCTCGGGTCTTCTTAGATTTTGAACCTGTATAACTAATAATATGCCCCCTAAAAAAACTTTGAAAGCCTCCCACTTTATACATGCCGTTGTTTGTGTAGTATTTATATCAAAGAACTCATCTATCTGTTTTTCTATGTACTTAACAAATTCCTCATCCTGAAGCCATTTATGTTGAAAATGCCACCTAACTAACCTTTGTCAATTTCTTATCTACATATATTAGACAGCAGGGTGCATGATCAGAGATCACAATGTTATCATAGAAACAGTTTTGAATCTTGGACCTTAATTCTGTAGAGATCAAAAAATAGTCAATACGTGAGAATGTCTTATAGGTATTAGAATAACAAGAATAGGTTTTGACTTGTGGTTTCATTTCTCTCCATATATCTAGCAATCTCAATTCTTTCATAAAATGATTAATGGTCATCCTACATCCATTGTGCGTACAGTCCAGTCCTGTTGATTTATATATACTGGGATTCAATGTACAATTAAAATACCCTGCTATTATATGTTGCCCTGTAAGTGATGATAAAGTGAGGAATAAATTAACAAAGAAGTTTTGATCATCAATATTGGGGCCATATAAGTTCACCAGATTTATATTTTCTAATAACAGAGATCCTTGGATGATTAGATATCTTCCAAATTTGTCTCTAATTACATTTTTCATTTGAAATGGGACTGTTTTATGTATGAGAGTCATAACTCCCCTGGCTCGGGATGAAAATGATGAGGTGAACACATTACCTTTCCATCTTCTCCTAATTCTTTTTACATCCTCCTCTAATAGATGAGTTTCTTGTAAAAATACAATTTTTGAATCTGTGTCTTTTATTTTATTCATAACTTGTTTAAGTTTTTTAAGATTTTGTAGACCTCTGCAATTCCATGAAGTTAAATTAAGATTAACGCTTTGATCTATGATCAATAAGGAGTTTGAGATTACCTTGCAATATGAACATACTCTTACAGAGAAGCAAAAACATGGATGATGAAACATTCATCCTACAAACCAAACAAAAACAAATTCCCCTTCCCCACATTCGTGGTAATCCCCCCAAAATCAAAAAAGTCTGTCTCCCGTTATAGCTAGTGACTGTTCCACACCTGCGAGGATCAGTCAAACCATTCTGTCTTTCTTCTCTCAATCACCCTGACTCTACTATTTTTATGACATGACATTAACTCTCTTCTGTAGTTTTTTTCAACATAACTTCAAAGTTTTATAGCAACTTTGTATATCATAGCTTTTTTTTAATACAGTCTGTATTTTGTAGACATGTTATATGTTTCAGATCAATCAGATACCTGTACAAATGCTTAAATGTTCTACCTTTGTCATGTTCATGCTTAGCTCCCACCAGTCTCTTTTTGAATTTGCTTGATGATTTCCTGCGCCTCTTGAGGGGTCTTGAAGATGTGGGTTCTCCCCTTATACAGTGGGGTAAAAAAGTATTTAGTCAGCCACCAATTGTGCAACTTCTCCCACTTAAAAGATGAGAGAGGTCTCCAATTTTCATCATAGGTATACCTCAACTATGAGAGACAAAATAAGAAAAGAAAAAAAAAAATCCAGAAAATCACTGAAGGATTTTTAATGAATTAATTGGTAAATTCCTCGGTAAAATAAGTATTTGGTCAATAACAAAAGTTCATCTACTTTGTTATATACCCTTTGTTGGCAATGACAGAGGTCAAATGTTTTCTGTAAGTTTTCACAAGGTTTTCACACACTGTTGCTGGTATTTTGGCCCATTCCTCCATGCAGATCTCCTCTAGAGCAGTGATGTTTTGGGGCTGTCGCTGGGCAACACAGACTTTCAACTCCCTCCAAAGATTTTCTATGGGGTTGAGATCTGGAGACTGGCTAGGCCACTCCAGGACCTTGAAATGCTTCTTACGAAGCCACTCCTTCGTTGCCCGGGCGGTGTGTTTTGGATCATTGTCATGCTGAAAGACCCAGCCATGTTTCATCTTCAATGCCCTTCCTGGTGGAAGGTGGTTTTCACTCAAAATCTCACGATACATGGCCCCATTCATTCTTTCCTTTACACGGATCAGTCGTCCTGGTCCCTTTGCAGAAAAACAGCCCCAAAGTATGATGTTTCCACCCCCATCCTTCACAGTAGGTATGGTGTTCTTTCTCCTCCAAACACGACAAGTTGAGTTTTTACCAAAAATTCTATTTTGGTTTCATCTGACCATATGACATTCTCCCAATCCTCTTCTGGATCATCCAAATGCTCTCTAGCAAACTTCAGACGGGCCTGGACATGTACTGGCTTAAGCAGGGGGACACGTCTGGCACTGCAGGATTTGAGTCCCTGGCGGCATAGTATGTTTCTGATGTAGCCTTTGTTATTTTGGTCCCAGCTCTCTGCAGGTCATTCACTAGGTCCCCCCATGTGGTTCTGGGATTTTTGCTCACCGTTCTCGTGATAATTTTGACCCCACGGGGTGAGATCTTGCATGGAGCCCCAGATGGAGGGAGATTATCAGTGGTCTTGTATGTCTTCCATTTTCTAATAATTGCTCCCACAGTTGATTTCTTTACACCAAGCTGCTTTCCTATAGCAGATTCAGTCTTCCCAGCCTGGTGCAGTTCTACAATTTTGTTTCTGGTGTCCTTTGACAGCTCTTTGGTCTTGGCCATAGTGGAGTTTGGGGTCTGACTGTTTGAGGTTGTGGACAAGTGTCTTTTATACTGACGAGTTCAAACAGGTGCCATTAATACAGGTAACGAGTGGAGGACAGAGGTGCCTCCTAAAGAAGTTGTTACAGGTCTGTGAGAGCCAGAAATCTTGCTTGTTTGTAGGTGACCAAATACTTATTTTACTGAGGAATTTACCAATTAATTAATTAAAAATCCTTCAATGTGATTTTCTGGATTTTTTTTCTTCTCATTTTGTCTCTTATAGTTGAGGTATACCTATGATGAAAATTGGAGACCTCTCTCATCTTTTAAGTGGGAGAAGTTGCACAATTGGTGGCTGACTAAATACTTTTTTGCCCCACTGTATGTGACCAGCAGTCTTGCCAGATGAATCACTCCGTGACGAATCCCGAGGCTGCGCAGCTCTTTGCGGGCGGGGTCGAACTGCCTCCTTAATTGTTGAATTCCTGTGGCCAAATCTGGGTAGAACCGCACCTGTTGATCCTGGTATTTAATTTCCCCTTTAGCTCGCGCCGCGTTGGTGACCGTCATCTTGTCCCTGTAGTTGAGGAACTTCATAATCGGCGTCCTTGGTGGTGTCTTATTATCTCTCGGTGGGCCGATTCCGTGAGCGCTCTCTAAGACGACCGATGACTGCAGATCCGCGTTATTCAGCGCTTCTGGAATCCACTTTTCCAAAAAGGAACATGGGTCCCGTCCCTCCGCTGCCTCCGGGAGGCCCACCAGCCTCACATTATTCCGTCGCGAGCGGGATTCCAAATCCAGGACGTTATCTTCCAGACGTTTCCATTTTAATTCCAGTGTTTGCAACTTTGATTGTAGGCTGGTGACGTCATCTTCAGCGCTTGAAATTCGGAGCTCCGCCTGCGATACTCGCTCCAAACAGTCATTTATTTCCTTTCTCATTCCTTCTATCGCTGCTATAATTTCATCAAATTTAGACGAAAAGTCTGCTCTCATGGAGCTGATGGCAGTGAACACCGCGCTTGTCCCCTCCTCAGCAGTTCCCGCTCCACCGCTGGCTACATCCTCCGCCATAGTCTCTGGAGTTTTTTCTGCTTCGTCACGAGCGTGGAAGTCTGTTAGTTTGGATTGTTTTGTCGAATTACTTTTTCCTCCGCCTAATTTCCCAGCCTGGGTCTTTACCATATCCGCGCCTAAACGCTGGGATGGGTTTTTGTTCCAATTAAGAGAGTTTTAGTAAACTTTTTATTTTTAGGAGCAGAGCAGTGTGAAACACGTCTTCCTACGTGGCCGCCATAACCGGAAGTCGGATGAATTAATTTTTATTATTTTGAATATGTATATCAGTTAGAGTGAACTTTAAAATATATTCTTAATTACATGACCAGTAGAAAATATGTAAGTTATCATTTATAATAATTTATTGACATTATGTAGCTAAATAACTGTCATTTCTTGTATCAGCTCTGACATTTAGTTTTTAATGTTCTAAAGCAGACCCACAGTCTTGTACTGTAGGATGATGACCCCCCCCCCCCAATGATTTTCAGCAGCAGTAGAACAGATTCCATCTTTAGCTTTCATCTCAGTTGTACCAGTGCCTCTCAGTAGGTTAGAAAATCATAATTTGTCATTTCATTTTCAAAACTATTGTCAATATTAAATCAGGTTTAGAATGTTTCACTCTGTGTGTAATAAATATATGGAAGTCTCTTTTAGAATTAGCTTGCAAAAAAAATCTTTTTCAAAAAATTACTTAATTGAAAGGCAGTTTTTCTATTACAGTGGGGCAAAAAAGTATTTAGTCAGCCACCAATTGTGCGAGGTCTCCAATTTTCATCATAGGTATACCTCAACTATGAGAGACAAAATGAGGGGGAAAAAATCCAGAAAATCACATTGTCTGATTTTTAAAGAATTTATTTGCAAATTATGGTGGAAAATAAGTATTTGGTCAATAACAAAAGTTCATCTCATTACTTTGTTATAGACCTTTTGTTGGCAATGACAGAGGTCAAACGTTTCTGTAAGTCTTCACAAGGTTTTCACACACTGCTGCTGGTATTTTGGCCCATTCCTCCATGCAGATCTCCTCTAGAGCAGTGATGTTTTGGGGCTGTCGCTGGGCAACACAGACTTTCAACTCCCTCCAAAGATTTTCTATGGGGTTGAGATCTGGAGACTAGCTAGGCCACTCCAGGACCTTGAAATGCTTCTTACGAAGCCACTCCTTCATTGCCCGAGCGGTGTGTTTGGGATCATTGTCATGCTGAAAGACCCAGCCACGTTTCATCTTCAATGCCCTTGCTGGTGGAAGGGGGTTTTCACTCAAAATCTCACGATACATGGCCCCATTCATTCTTTCCTTTACACGGATCAGTCGTCCTGGTCCCTTTGCAGAAAAACAGCCCCAAAGCATGATGTTTCCACCCCTATGCTTCACAGTAGGTATGGTGTTCTTTGGATGCAACTCAGCATTCTTTCTCCTCCAAACACGACAAGTTGAGTTTTTACCAAAAAATTCTATTTTGGTTTCATCTGACCATATGACATTCTCCCAATCCTCTTCTGGATCATCCAAATGCTCTCTAGCAAACTTCAGACGGGCCTGGACATGTACTGGCTTAAACAGGGGGACACGTCTGGCACTGCAGGATTTGAGTCCCTGGCGGCGTAGTGTGTTACTGATGGTAGCCTTTGTTACTTTGGTCCCAGCTCTCTGCAGGTCATTCACTAGGTCCCCCCATGTGGTTCTGGGATTTTTGCTCACCGTTCTCGTGATCATTTTGACCCCACGGGGTGAGATCTTGCGTGGAGCCCCAGATGGAGGGAGATTATCAGTGGTCTTGTATGTCTTCCATTTTCTAATAATTGCTCCCACAGTTGATTTCTTCACACCAAGTTGCTTACCTATTGCAGATTCAGTCTTCCCAGCCTGGTGCAGGTCTACAGTTTTGTTTCTGGTGTCCTTTGACAGCTCTTTGGTCTTGGCCATGGTGGAGTTTGGAGTATGACTGTTTGGGGTTGTGGACAGGTGTCTTTTATACTGATAATGAGTTCAAACTGGTGCCATTAATACAGGTAACGAGTGGAGGACAGAGGTGCCTCTTAAAGAAGAAGTTACAGGTCTGTGAGAGCCAGAAATCTTGCTTGTTTGTAGGTGACCAAATACTTATTTTCCACCATAATTTGCAAATAAATTCTTTAAAAATCCTTCAATGTGATTTTCTGGATTTTTTTTTTTCTCATTTGGTCTCATAGTTGAGGTATATCTATGATGAAAATTGGAGACCTCTCTCATCTTTTAAGTGGGAGAACTTGCACAATTGGTGGCTGACTAAATACTTTTTTGCCCCACTGTAACTGTAAACATGCAATATTTTTATTTGACTTGTTTCAGTTTGCAAAGTAAACTACTAAAAAATTACAATCAAAACAATTCATCATATCTCTTTTATTGTAGTTATTTCAGTCAAATATGAGTTTTATAAATCTTTAGTCCAGCCTGTTCTCTCCACAGTTGACCCTTGGTTTCTGCAGGATCATCACCATGGACCTCAGAAATAAACATGAAAAAGAAAAAAAAAAATCAGAGACATCTGATTATCACTTATGATGTGATGGGATTTTTTTTAACATGTGCATAATAAAATTATTAGAGATGTCCTGTCCCTCCTCAGCTTGATAAAGTGTTCCGTTTTCTCTTTTTTTTACAGCACCACATAAGCAAATAAATAACATCAACTTCCTGATGTCTCTTTGGGACTTTAAAAGTTATCTTAAAGCAAGTTATTTCAACCACGTTCTACTGTATTTTTATATTACTGACACTAGTTAATAAACTGACATTAATGGGGAAAAAGGTTTGACTTCAGAAAAAAATACCAGTTCAACATGTTTAATTAATACATTAAGCGAAAAATACAGCACATCAGGAAAAAAAATGTCATGCAACATAAGCTTAAATAATCAGATGTTGCTGTTTTCTAGATTATTTGTGTTTTCACGTTCAAACCACTGCATAATTCAAGCAAAAAACTTACTTTGAACTGTTTGTGACTTCGTTCTGCTTCTGGCTGAGCCAAAAAAAAAAAAAAAAAAGAAGCCAGGCTGAGCCACACACTGAATGCTGGGATGTGTTGGGGCCACAAGGATACGCTCATGTATCCTTCGTTTTCGAGGTTTTGAAGGCTGCATTTGTCGGCTGCATGTAAAGAAGTCTGTGTATGTGTGAGTGCACATGTTTTACCCACAACTGAGTTCCGCCCCACTGCATTATACAGAGAAGAGACAGAAATGAGGTGTTGTGTAAATAAGATAAATAACACAAGGATATTTAGTTTGTTTAATGAAAGGACAAGGGAAAGACTTGTTCTATAGTAAATGCATCTTAAAATTACTTCTGTTGTGATCTGGTGTTAGAGGAAAAATTAAATAAAATTAACTTGACACTCTTGGGGGCAGGGGTCCGTTGGAGGGAGACACCCCCCCTCCCCCAAAAAAAAAAAAAAAAATAACAGTCAGGAAAACACTGCTGTACTATGTTGAGAAATGTCTTTATGAAAAACACGGTTTACTTTGAGGCCTTTGACTTTTGTTTTTCTTGAATGAGATAAATGTTTCAGTAGACAAAAACTGTCAGGCAATAATTTTTCTGTGCGCCACAGCAGAAAAACAGTAATGAACACATCTACTCAATTTGAACCAGTTGATACAGTCTCTAAATCCAAATTATAGTTTTATGCTCCTTTGAAATGGCCACCTTCCACCTTGATTTTGTTGTTTTTCCATGTGTAACAGTTTATCCTCAGCAATATTTCTGCTGCTTGGCCTAGGGGGAGAATGGAAAGTTAGTTGTTGTGTGTCTCTGTTGGGAGGGAGATAGGCGAAAACTCACACTGTTGAGCAGCAACCTTTGCATAGAAACTGTATAGGTCTCTGAGGAAAAACAAGGCTCTTGTTTACAGTGGGAGGAAGCAGGGAGGTAAGTGATGCAAACTGATTTTTAAACATCTAGGGTTGTGAGTCTGTTAGTTTTGTTCCGTACCTTTACATATGATGGGGGGGAGGAAATGTTCAAATATGACATCTCTGCCACATTTCACTTCAGTGCAAGTTATGCCTGGATTGTGGTTTGAGATAAACTACAGTTCTATTAAATTACTCATGTTATCAAAATGCTAAGACTTGGCTATACAAAATTTTGACTCAGTAACATGGCACATTTTCCAGTGTTAATCATGTTACTATGCATGTTGTTTGCTTCACTACTATTTATCTTCAGTTTTCTGTGAAACATAAGACTGTTGGTGTAAGTACATGAAGATTTCACCAGAGTGCCAGGCAGCAAGACTTGCAAAGGGTGCTAAGCAGCCAGTTCCCATGAGACAGTTGAAATAGAAATCACACAAGGGAACTGGAGTTCACTAGCATGGCAAATACTGAACTGATGTGCTCAAAGTCACACTTTACTACTGAAGCATACATAAGAAAGAGCAGGTATCTTAAATATGACAGATTTTATTTTTAAATCTCAACACCAGCTTACTTGGGCATTTTAGATGAGAACAGGGCACATACTGACTGCATTTGAAAAGTTTTTTGTTGGTGTTGCTGTATTGGTAACCATAAATGCGTACATTACATGTTATGCTTTTAAATTGTATGAAAGAGAAATCTTTGAATTGACAAGTCGCAATAATTATTAGAAACCGGTACCTGAAGATAGGGGGAAGCAATATGAGCTAAAATTACTATCATATTTTTTTCACTTTTTGGATGGTGACTGTATTTACACACACACATACACACAATGTAAAAATTAATTTAAAGAAACTCTACAATACATTGGTTGCATCTATCTATAAATGCACGAAATCTCTTGTCTGTCTGTTTGACACATATCTCTTGAACCGTTTGTCAGACTGGCCTCAGATTTTGTAAGTGCTTTGCTGAGGTTATGAGGTTGTGCATCCCCGAGTATGGAGTCACTCAGTCAAAATATGCAATTTTTATCAATAAAAGTTTAGCCATGGCTCTGTCACTGCTCTGTCTTCATGCCCTTCAGTATGTGCGGGGTTTCGGATTGACTGTGCTGATTGGATAATATGAGGCCTCACGGCCATGCTGATTGGATAATACACAGCGTCACGACCATGCTGATTGGATAATACATGGCATCACGGCCAGTCAGTCACCACAGCGCAGTTTAGTTTAGTTGATTGGTTTATTTGTCAGGGACTATGTACAGAAAAAAACCCCCAAAACATTAAACACAAGGTAAAGATGCTTTGTACCAGATTATAGTGTTCTCACTAATTTCCATTTGTAGTCCCTGAGGTAGGCAGGAAGATCCATCCATCCATCTTCTACTGCTTTTCCGGAGGTCCGGGTCGCAGAGGCAGCAGTTCAAGAAGATAAGCCCAGACTTCGCTCTCCCCAGCCACCTGCTCCAGCTCTTCAGAGAGGATACCAAGGCGTTCCCAGACCAGCTGGGAGACATAGTCTCTCCACCGAGTCCTGGGTCTGCCCCGGGGTCTCCTCCCAGTGGGACGTGCCCGAAACACCTCAAGTGGGAGGCGTCCAGGAGGCATCCTAATCAGATGCCCATACCACCTCAACTGACTCCTTTCAATGTGGAGGAGCAGCGGTTCTACTCTGAGCCTCTCCCGGATGACTGAGCTCCTCACCCTATCTCTGAGGGTGAGTCCAGCAATCCTACAGAGAAAGCTCATTTCAGCCGCTTGTATCCGCGATCTTGTTCTTTCGGTCATTACCCAAAGCTCGTGACCATAGGTGAGAGTAGGAACGTAGATTGACTGGTAAATCGACAGCTTTGCCTTAGAACTCAGCTCCCTCTTCACCACAACAGACTGGTACAACGTCCGCATCACTGCAGATGTTGCTCCAATCCGTCTGTCAATCTCTCGCTCCATTTTCCCCTCACTCGTGAACAAGACCCCAAGATACTTAAACTCGTCCACTTAGGGCAGGAGCCTGTCCCCAACCCAGAGAGGACAATCCACCTTTTTCCGGCTGAGGACCATGGACTCGGACTTGGAGGTGCTGATTCTCATCCCAACCGCTTCACACTCAGCGGCAAACCGTCCCAGCAAGAGCTGTAGGTCATTGCTGGATGAAGCCAACAGGACAATATCATCTGCAAACAACAGAGATGAGATCCTGTGGTCACCAAGCATGACACCCTCCATTCCCTGGCTGCACCTAGAAATCCTGTCCATAAAAATTATGAACAGGATCGGTGACAAAGGGCAGCCCTGGCAGAGTCCAACTCTCACTGGGAATGACTCCGACCAAGTGTTTGCAATACGAACCAAACTCTCACAAGGGTCGTACAGAGACCGAATAGCTCGTAACAACAAGCCCGATACCCCATACTCCCGAAGCACCCCCCACAAAAAACCACGAGGGACGTGGTCAAATGCCTTCTCCAAGTCCACAAAACACATGTAAACTGGTTGGGCAAACTCCCACGAACCCTCAAGAATTCTCGAGAGGGTAAAGAGCTGGTCCGATGTGCCACGGCCAGGACGAAAACCACATTGCTCCTCCTGAATCCGAGGTTCGACCAACGGCCGGACTCTTCTCTCCAGTACCTTGGCATAGACCTTCCCAGGGAGGCTGAGGAGTGTGATCCCTCTAAAGTTGGAGCACACCCTCCGGTCCCCTTTTTTGAAGAGAGGAACCACCACCATGCCAAAGGCACTGCCCCCGACCTCCACGCATTGTTGCAGAGGCATGTCAACCATGACAGCCCAACAACATCCAGGGCCTTGAGGTACTCAGGGCGAATCTCGTCCACCTCCAGGGCCCGGCCACCAAGAAGATTTTTAACCACCTTGGCGACCTCAGCCCCTGTGATAGGCGAGTCATCCCCCTCGTCCCCAAACCCTGCTTCCTTTGTGGAAGGTGTATCAGTGGGATTGAGGAGATCCTCGAAGTATTCCTTCCACCGCCCGACGATATCCCCAGTCAAAGTCAACAGTGTCCCATCCGCACCATACACAGTGTGGACAGGGAGCTGCTTTCCCCTCCTGAGGCGCCGAACAGTTTGCCAGAATCTCTTCGAGGCTGACCGAAAGTCTAGTTCCATGGCCTCACCGAACTCCTCCCATACCCGGGTTTTTGCTTCAGCAACCACCCAAGCTGCACTCCGCTTGGCCTGCCAGTACACCTCAGCTGCTTTGGGAGTCCCACAAGCCAACCCAGCTTGATAGGACTCCTCCTTCAGCTTAATGGCCCCCCTCACCACTGGTGTCCACCACTTGGTTCAGGGGTTGCCACCACGAGATGCACCGACCACCTTGCGGCCGCAGCTCTGGGCCGCCGCTTCAACAACAGAGGTGGAGAACATGGCCCATTCAGACTCCATGTCTCCAGACTCCCTCGGAATGTGGTTGAAGTTCTTCCGGAGGGGGGAGTTGAAGACCTCCCAGACAGGGGCCTCAGCCAGACGTTCCCAGCACACCCTCACTATACGTTTGGGTCTACCAGGTCTGAATGGCTTCCTCCCCTGCCATCGGATCCAACTCACCACCAGGTGGTGATCAGTTGACAGCTCTGCACCCCTCTTTACCCGGGTGTCCAAGACATACAGTCGCAGGTCTGATGACACGAAAACAAAATCGATCATCGTCCTGCGACCTAGGGTGTCCTGGTGCCAAGTGCACATATGGACACCCTTATACTTGAACATGGTGTTCGTTATGGACAGACTGTGGTTAGCACAGAAGTCCAGTAACTGAACACCACTCGGGTTCAGATCGGGCAGGCCGTTCCTCCCAATCACCCCCCTCCAGGTTTCACTGTCGTTGTCCACGTGCGCATTGAAGTCCCCCAGTAGGACAATGGAGTCTCCAAGCGGAGCACCCTCCAGCACCCCAGTCACAGACTCCAAAAAGGGTGGGTACTCTGAAACATCATTTGGTGCATAGGCACAAATTATGGTCAGGACCCGTTTCCCAACCTGAAGGCGCAGGGAAGCAACCCTTTCGTCCACCAGGGAAAACTCCAATATAGGGGCAGCAAGGTGGGGGGATACAAGAATACCCACCCCTGCTTGTCGCCTCTCACCCGGGGCAACTCCAGAAAAGGCCAAGCTCCAGCCCCTCTCCAGGAGACTGGTTCCAGAACCGGAGCTGTGTGTTGAGGTGAGGCCGACTATATCTAGCCGGTATCTCTCAACCTCGTACACCAGCTCAGGCTCCTTCCCCACCAGAGAGGTGACATTCCACGTACCAAAAGCCAGTTTAGAAAGCTTGGAGCCAGGCCTGGGGGAGGGGCTCGAAAGCTAGCGTCTGGTGGTCGGGTTTCCACCCATGGGACCTGGCTGGGCTCAGCCCGAAGGAGTTACGTGGGTCTGCCCTCCAGTGGGCTCACCACCTGCAGGAGGGATCATGGGGGTCCGGTGCTATGTGGATTAGGTGGCGGTCAAAGGCGGAGACCTTGACAGACTGATTTATTATTATTATTGTTATTATTATTCCGCCTAAACGATAGCATTTTTGACCCTCTAAACGTTAACCAAAATGCAATTTTTTTTTTCACACACACTTCAGACCCAGTGAAAAATTTTATAAACTGGAAAAAATATGTGCCCCATGCTGAAATTTTTCTGACGTAGCCAGCGTATGGTTGATATGTCCTGCATTTGTAGAGCAAAGGTTGTAGGGCCTTCCTTCCATGTTTTTTTTTAACCTTTGCAGTCTGTACTATCAGCTATTCAGTGCTGTTGCTGATAGATATGCTAAAATGTCAGAACACTGGAGGAGGTGGATCCAATCAGCTGATTGCTCGAACCACAGAGCTTAGCTGTTTTCCATGACAAATCAGCCTCAGGGCAAAAGCACACTCCATGCATTATCGTTTTTTTTCACTTTATTGAAAATATTTTTTTTTAATTGCCATCAATTAGTGTGTCTTTGAGCCAGGTCATGTCTGGCTGCTGCTTCTTCCAGCATGTTCTGTGTTGATTTGTCAGACCCGGTCCCTGCTGATGCTCCGCCCAGTCTGCTCGCGCACCTTATGTTCTCCACATATGCCGAATTATCCTTTAGACCTACGTAATCACAGCAACTTCATGGTATAATTTAATTTTTTTTTTTTTTAGTTTTTGTAAAGGGTATACAGGTCATTACAGCATTGCATTGCTTACATTTTCATCACGTTCCCTTATTTTTTGCTATTTGACAACATTGGTAGGATAGTTATTACAACATCCCCCCCCCTTTTTTTTTAAGTGAAAGAAAAAGTGAAATTAAGGAGAATTAAATAAAAACAAAAAAACAAACAAATAAACAAACAAACAGAACAGCAAAAGACAAACAAACAGAAAATTAAGTAATTAAAAGTAAAAGAGCATCTGAGTAGCGTTGGAACAAAGAGCGGGACCATTATTGAAATGGTATTTGTCAAAGATTAGATCTAATGGAAGACACATATGCGATCCAGGGTTGCCAAAAGTTCATGAACCCATCCATGTCCTGTCTCAGTGCGAATGTCAACTTTTCCATTGAGTAAATGTCTTGAATCACGTTAATCCAATCTTCAGGTGTAGGATAGTCCTTCAGCATCCATTTTTTAGTTAGGGCTTTTTTACTTGCCAATATTAAAAACATTGAATAAGTATTCATCTCCTCGTCTTTCCAGTGAGTCCGGTAGTAAACCCAAATACAAAGTTACAAAAGAAAAGGGAACTGTTATTTTGAATATTTTCCCCAATATTGTCTGTACGTTGGTCCAATATTGGTGGATAACTGGGCATGACCAAAACACATGAAAATGATTTGCAGTCTTTTCACCACACAAGCGCCAACAGTTAAACCAACAGTTAAACCCCTTATGGGTAAATTTGTTTTGTGCAGGTGTTCTGAAAAATCTTACCAAGTTTTTCCATCCAAATTCTCTCCACTGCAGGGATGAGGTACTTTTCCATTGCTGTTTATTTAGCTTTTCCCATATTTCCAATTGTAAAGTGAAATTCCCCTCTTTTTCCCATCTCTCTTTTATGTATGATGTGTTGTCTCCTTTTAAGTCTTGAAGACCTTGGTATATTTTAGAAATGTATCTGATCCCTGGGATCCCTTTATATGCCATTAAGAAGACCTTCAGAACACCTGACTGGGCCCTTTCCAAATCCTCCTTTTTAAGTATATTGTTTATGTGGTGTCTAAGCTGAAAGAACCTGTAAAGATCTTGATTTATTAGACCTTGTTTTTTCAAATCTTCAAAACTTCTTAAAGTTTGCCCCTTAAAAAAATCGTAATATTTTATCAGCCCTTTCTCTTTCCACTCTTTAAATCTAGTGTCTGTTTTATTGGGGGTAAAGTCTTGATCATAGGCAATCCATTGCAGAAGTCGATAGGGCTCTTTAGTTTGATTTTCTCTGACTATCTTAAACCAAATTTTTAGCGGGGTCTCTATCCACGGGTTGGTGTTATTCAAGAGTTTAGTTAAGGCATTGTTCCCTATTATCGCCTGTAGGGGGATGTCACTTGTTATTTGGCATTCCATCTCCTTCCATTGTGCAGTGTAGACTGGGTTACATATCTCTACTAAAGTTTTAATTTGTGCAGCTATAAAATAGTCCCTGATATTTGGTAGCGCGCGCCCACCTTTGTCTTTGTTTAGCTGTAGGGTTCTATATCTGATTCTAGGTCTCTTACCCTGCCATATGAATCTTGAGATCCTTCTGTCCAGCTCCTGCCATGTTTTTTTGGGAGGTTCTACCGGTATTGTTTGGAAAAGGTATAGAAGACTTGTAAGTATATTCATTTTGACTGCTTCAATTCTTTGTGCAGTACCCAAGAATGGTATCATATTCCATCTTGCTAGGTCAGATTTTATTTTTGTCACCAGTGGATCATAGTTTAGTGTTATAATTTTGTCGAGTTGTTTCGGGATATTGACCCCCAGATATTTCATAGATTCCAACTCCCAGTTAGTTTTGAGTTCATTTAGTGAAAAATGATTTGGGTCATAGTTGAATGTTAAGACTTGGGTTTTATGCATGTTTAATTTGTACCCCGATAAATCTCCATAGTCTGAAAAAACTGAGATTAGTTCTGGTAGAGAAGTGTCTGGCTGCCCTAGGTATATTAAAATGTCATCAGCAAAGAGTGCTATTTTGGTTCCTTCTGACCAAGTGTAATATCTTGAATTTCTTGATTTTGTCTTATCCATTGGCTCAGAGGTTCTATGAAGATTGCAAAGAGCAGTGGAGACAGGGGGCAGCCTTGACGACATCCTCTTTCCAGCTCAAAAGATGATGATAAATTACCGTTAATCCTTATTTTAGCTGTTGGTTTTTTATATAATGCCTGTATAGTTCTAATGAAGTTGTTATGAAAATTGAAACTGGATAAGATTCTATATAGGAAAGACCAGTCAACCGAATCGAATGCTTTTTCAGCATCTAGTCCCAATATGACTGCATTTAAGTTATATTTTTTTATATGATGAATTATGTGTAAAGTGCGTCGAATGTTGTCTTGTGTCTGTCTTTGTCTTATAAAACCTGTTTGGTCTAAGTGAACTAAGTCTGTCAGTATGTTTTCTAACCTTTTGGCAAGGATAGTGGTAAAAAGCTTATAGTCCTGATTTAATACACTGATTGGTCTGTAGTTGGAGCATTCTAGTTTATCCTTTTCAGGTTTAGGTATAACTGCAATGACCCCTTCTCTCCAGGAGGGGGGGATTTCCCCTGTGTGGAGGACGTAGTTAAATGTTTTCAGGAGGAGAGGAGATGGTTGCTGTTTAAAGGTTTTGTACCATTCTGCTGTATAGCCATCTGCTCCTGGGGATTTGTTAGCTTTAAGTTTCATAATTGCTTTTTCCAATTCTTTAGGTTGTATTTCTGACAGTAGGGTTTTATTTTGTGATTCCGTAAGTTGGGGAAGGTTTAATGTGTTTAGTAATGTCTCGGATGCGTTTTTATGTTTTTTGTGGGAGTATAAGTTCTTGTAGTAATTCTCGAAGCTTTTAAGAATATCCTGAATTCTGAATTCTGAATTTTATTTCCTTTGATACTGGGTCTCTGATTTTGTAGATTGCTCTTTCCGTTTGTTGTTTCCTCAATTTATAGGCTAGTAATTTTGCTGATTTACTGCCTGCTTCATAGTGTTTTTGTTTCAGAAATGTAAGTTTCTTCTGGATTTCTATTGTGTAGATCTCATTTATTTGATTTTTAATTTCTTTAATCTTGAGCGAGCCATTAGAATGAGTGTTGTCTTTGTGTTCTTTTTCTAGGTTCTTGAGTTCTGACTCTAGTGTGATTAGTTTTTCTTGTCTCAGTTTCTTTTGGGTTGCCAGTTTTGCAATAATTTTTCCCCTTATTACAGCTTTGCACGCATCCCACAGTATTAAAGGAGATACTTCTCCATTATCGTTTTCTTCCAAATATCTGAGAATATCTGATTCCAATTCATCTTTCAGTGGTCCTTTCAGGACACTTGAATTCGACCTCCAGGAAAATGTATTATTTGTGTATTTTTGGATGTTTAAGTCCATATAGATCGGACTGTGGTCGGAGAGATCCATCAGTCCTATTTTACATGTTTTTACTCTTCCAATGTCTGTATTAAACATAAAAAAGTAATCAATCCTTGAGTAAGATGAATGTGGCGTTGAATAAAAAGTATAATCTTTTACATTGGGGTTGAATTCCCTCCATACGTCACAGATTCCCATTTCTTTTAGTAGCATCCAGGTATTCTTACTTTGGGTGTTATTTTGATGTGAAGAATTACCTGTCGCATCCCAGTATGGATTCAGTCTTAGATTGAAGTCTCCACCACATATCACTAAACCTTGGGCTTTAGTTATCATTAGGTCGAATACATTTTTATAAAATTTCCATTTAGCCCCTGGTGGTGCATATACATTCAGCAGGGTGATATCTTCTCCCTCTAGCCGCCCAGTTACCAAACTGTACCTCCCTTCTTTATCTTTGTGTTCTGATTTTTTTTCAAATGTAATTTTGGTTGATATCAATGTCGCTACTCCCCTCCTCCTCCCTGATTTATATGAAGATGAAGAGATCATTTTAAACCCTTGTCTATTGAGTTTAGTGTGTTCCACGTCTGTTAGGTGGGTTTCTTGTAAAAATATTATTTCTGCTTTGTCTTTTTTCATTTTGCGTAGAATCTTGGATCTTTTAACTGGATTCAGGATCCCTTTTACATTATATGAGGCTATTTTGGTTACACCCTGTTTCTCCATTGTATTTTCTTATTTAGTATAACAGTGTGGTGGCCCTCTTTTTTGCTACTCAGAAACTGAAAGAACATTAAGAACATAAAAAACATTAAGAACATAGTGTACGAAACTTTAAAACAAAAAACTGTCAAAAAAACTTCCTGAGCTGGGGTCTCTTTAAAGACCCTGTAAGAGCCCTGATGGAGTGTAGGCTCTGAGGGAAATTCCTCAAACTCTGTTACGTGTTGAGGGCCCTCTCTTACCCCTGTAAGTTGTCCCATGTTTTTAACGTGAATTTCAGATCCCAATCCGAATTTGTAATGATTTTTTTTTTTTTTTTTTATGCCTATACCCTATGAGATTGTGTGCACCCTCCCACCCCCATCACAGCAAACATTCACTCTAATACAGTATTTGTTAGTATGGAGAGAACATGTGGGTCATTGTTACGTTTCTATTTTAACATATGTTTTTTGGTTTTTTTTTCCCCCTTAAAATTAAGAAGACATTTGTTTCTAATGCTATAACTGCTCCATGAAAGGTTTTACCACATGCTGATTCTGCATCTCCTTTAATGTTTGTTACCTTGTAGGAGGGGGGATGGAAGTGCAGAGTGACTGAAAAGAAAAAAAACCCCAAAAAGGTCACTATTCCTTCCTGGAACTGGAAAGCTTATCTTTGTAGCTCTGGGGCTGGGTTTCCCGCTGCTGGCCCGTGGATTTTGAAGGTCTCTGAGTGGGCCACGTTTGAGCTCTGATCTTCTCGCTCAGATCCGCTGCGGGTTTAAACACCGTTACCGGGAGTCCTCTTCTTGCCATGTCAGTTGTTGCTTCTTCCACTGAATTATAGTGACATGACTCTTCCCCGTAAAAGACCCTTAGCTTCGCCGGAAATGGCGTCTGAAAGCGTAGATTCTGTTCCCGTAAAACCTTTTTGGCGTCGTTATATTCCCGTCGTTTTTTAAGAACCTCAGCGGCGTAATCGTGCTCCACGAAGACTTTTCTCTCATGATGCATAAATCCTTTTTTCTGCCAAGCCCATCTTACAACCTCTTGTTTTATTTTGAAATTGGCGAATCTTACCACCACAGAACGTGGGGGCGCTTCCGGGGCTGGCTTTGCGGCTAATGTACGATGGGCTTTTTCTATCTTCAAATCGGTGGTTTGTGGAATATCCAACTTCTCTCTCAATAAGGATTCCACGCATTCCGCCACTGTGTTGAAACTATCTTCAGCTCCTTCTTTCAGACCGTGAATTCTGATGTTATCTCGTCTCTGTCTTCCTTCTTGGTCGGTTAGCTTAGCCTCCAGCCATGACTGTTTTCTGTGTAAATCCAGCACAGAATCTTCAAGCACTTTTACTCTTTCTTCAGCTTCCAAGATTCGGTTTTCGGCCTGGTCCATTCTGCTGTTCGCCCTTTTTAGATCCTCTCTGAATTCAAGAAATTTGGCCCGAAATGGTCGTATTTCGTCAAATAGCGATTTCAAGCTAATCCTTTTGTTAGCTATGCCCAGGTCCTCATCTTCTGAACGGAGGTCCTCTGGTTCAGATTCTGCAGCCGCTGTGCGTCCTGACCTGAGGAATGTCAGTTTCTTCTGCTTGTGGTTAGGCATGGTGTTATTGTCTTTTGATTTTTAATCTTCCAAAAATCCGTTAGGTCTGATTTTGAGGATGTTTTCCTTGGATTGAGTCTGGGAGTTTCAGCGTTAGGTTGTTATCACCATGGCGTCCAGACCGGAAGTCTCATGGTATAATTTTTTTAAGCATTCAATCTTGAGTATTGTGTTTTTCTAGTCAAATTTGTTGTTTTTCACTTCCTTGGTTTGTCCAGGGAACACTGTGGTGACTGACAGGTCGTGATGCTGCATGTTATCCAATCAGCATGGTCGTAATACCACGTATTATCCAATCAGCATGGTCGTAATACCACGTATTATCCAATCAGCATGGTCGTGATGCCGTGTATTATCCATTCAGCATGGTCGTGATGCTGCATATTATCCAATCAGCATGGCCGTGATGCCGCGTATTATCCAATCAGCATGAAGTCAATCCGAAACCCTGCCCACACTTGAAGCCAGGGCATGAAGAGACACAGAGTGGTGGCTAAACTTTTACTGATAAAAATTACCTATTTTGACTGAGTGACTCCACACTTGGGGATGCACACCCTCGTAACCTCAGCAAAACACGTATAAAACCTTAGGTCAGTCCGACGAACGGTTCAAGAGGTATGTGTGGAACAGACAGGCACACAGACAGAGATATGCTTCATTTATAGATAGATGTTGACCGACTGAAAAGTATGTCCATGTACACACTCAGTACTCTATCGGGCCTCCTTTTGCATGATTTAATACTGCATCAGTTTGTTGTGGCACAAAGGCGATCAGCCTGTGGCACTGCTGAGCCCAGGTTGCTTTGATAGTGACCTTCAGCTCTTCTGCATTGTTGGGTCTGGTTTTTGATCTTCCTCTTGACAGTGACCCATAGATTCTCTATGGGGTTTAGGTTAAGAGACTTGACTGGCCAGTCAAGCACGGTGATACCATATGCATTAAACCAGGTTTTGGTATTTTTGGCAGTCTGGGCAGGTGCTAAGTCCTGCTGGAAAACGAAATCAGCATCTCCATAAAGACTGTCAGCAGAGGGAATCATGAAGTGCTCTAAAATTTCCTGATAGACTGCTGCACTGACGTTGGACTTGATAAAACTCAGTTAATGTATTGTTCTAACAACTTTAAAAAGTGTTTCATTACTTGTCTGTCACTATTGGAACTAATTGATGGTGTTCCATTCAGGTTCTCTGGATGAGGACGTGGTCGTGATTGAGGCATCTCCAGCTCCAGCTCCTGCCGTCCCTGCAAGTGAGGAGATAAATGTCACCTCAACGGACAGTGAGGTGGAGATTGTCACTGTTGGAGATGGATTCAGGTAGCACCTTATCTTTTTCAGCACGCAGTGAAGCAAAGTGCCCCCACTGAATAAATCAGTATGAAGTTGAAATCCATGTTCTATGTGAAGCGCTGTTTTATTTTAAAATTGATGTATTGACAACTTACATTTTTCTTCCAGATGTACTGCGTGAAATAGCAAAACTAGAATTACTTGAATGAATGTCTAAAATTAATTAAACGACTAAAACAGTAGTGTTCACTCCATAAGGATCATAAACACTTAAGTGTGATAGAGACAATATTGTGACCTCTTGGCTAGTAGGTGTTGCCCTTACTCATGTCCCATTATAATATTGCACTGGTTGGGAGAGATAGATTACACAGTGCAGACTATTCTACAATCTCAGTTCTCTGTCACTAGAGAATGTTATTACCTCTGCCAAGGAGGTTATGTTTTCATCGGCGTTGGTTTGTCTGTTTGTTTGTTTGTTAGCAAGATAACTCAAAAAGTTATGGACGGATTTTCATGAAATTTTCACAGATTGTCAGAAATGGGGTATCCTACAGATGATTAGATTTTGGTGGTGCTCCGGATCACCGTCTGGATCCAGGAATTTTTTCAAGGATTCTTTTTTTTTCCTTTTCTTTTTTTTTTATTTAACGTTGCGAGATAGGGCCATTTTCAATATTTTTTTTTTTTTGTGAATGTAACTCTGCCAAAAAATCGTCAGAACACTTGGAAAAAAAAAAAAAATACAGGACAACATGCCCACAGGGGAACTGTGGCGCATGGCGGGGGTCTGCGCTCTCCGAGTGCTTTTCTAGTTTATCTAAGGGATGCTGCATGTTACATAACCATATCATAAAGAACATTAAGCACCAAATGCAGTGGTATGGAAAAAGTGTTTGCCCCTTCCTGATTTCTCATTTTTTGTATGTTTGTCACACAACAAACGAACGAACGAAACAAGCAAATTGTTGCCTTATTGAAAACGTCAAACAGTCCTTGGACAGGGGTAATGTGGTAGGAGCTGTTTTTCTAGATCTCAAAAAGGCTTTCGATACTGTAAACCACAGTTTGCTTTTATCCAAAATGGTATCTTTTAACTTCTCCCCAAATACATTAGAATGGTTTGCATCTTATCTCCAGAATAGAGAACAGTGTGTAAAAGTTCACCAGGATAAATCCTCATTTTTAAACAACCGCATGGGTATCCCACAAGGGTCCATTCTTGGTCCTTTACTTTTCAGCATTTTTATTAATGACTTGCCGTTACACTGCTCAGCTGCAACATGCCAACTTTATGCAGATGATGCAGTTATTTACACAGCTGCCAAGACTCCAGCACAGGCTGCAGATGTACTGTCTACAAGTATGGTTGATGTCCAAGAGTGGCTCCTCAAGAACCATCTATTGCTGAACCTTCAGAAAACAGTCTCAATGTGCTTTTCAATCAAAAAATGTAACCTGCAACATTTTAAAGTTAATATACATGATCATGACATCAGTTTAGCTACAGAATTCAAATACCTTGGCATTGTACTAGATCCTCAACTCAAATTTAATCTTCATATAAAGAAAATTTCAAAAACAGTAAAAAAAAATCTGAACTGCTTTAAATTAATTAGATATTACATACCTTACGAAGCAGCTGCACTGTATATGCATTCTATGGTTTTTTCTCATATATCATACTGTTTGACAGTCTGGGCTCAAGCAGCCCCTTCCACAATAAGACATATAGGTTCATTATATAATCAAACCCTAAAAATCTTGGACAAAAAGCCCATTAGGTGGCATCACTGTAATGTTTTAAAAAAATACAACCTATTGAGTTTTGAGAGCTTCATTGACCTCTGTCTTCTGAAATTAACGTTCAAATGTTTCCATAAATCAGCACCCGAGCCACTTGCTGGTTTCGTCCAAAGACAGGACAGCAGCAGAGCCACCAGGAGTTCTGTTAACAATAACTGTAAAATATTCCACCGCAGAACCACATTTGGACAAACAGCTTTCTCTATAAAGGGCAGTCACATCTGGAACACAATGCCAAATGAAATTAAAATAATAACGGACTTTAAAACATTCACTAAAAATGTTAAAAACTGGCTGAAAAATAAACAAGAATGTACTCATGTATGAATTATTTGTCTGCAAAGTGAGAGTGAATGAAGGGAAGGAATAAATGTGTTTGTTTATAGTGAGTGACGGAGGGAGGAAGGCCTGAAATAGGCAAATGTGAGTTATGTTATATGTGTTAAATGTGAGTCAGGCTGTTATATTTGTGTATTTATAATATTTATGTTAAAGGTGAGTCAGGCTGTTATATTTGTGTATTTATAATATTTATAATTGTGTATTTATAATTTTTCTGCATTGATGTATGTGGTTATTGTGTATATTTTTATCTTGATTCTTTTTTCTAAAGCCCATCCAGGGACAAGAGTTGCAAATTAGCTAATAGCTATACACTCTATGTGCAACACATCAGATTGATTGTCTTTGATTAATTGTCTATGTTTATTGCACTGTCCCTGTCAAATAAACTAATCTACTACTACTACTACACTTAAATGTTTCAGATCATCAAACAAATTCAAATATTAGACAAAGATAACACAAGTAAACACAAAATGAAGTTTTTCAATGAAGGTGTTTATTATTAAGGGTAAAAAAAAAATCCAAACCTACATAGCCCTGTGTGAAAAAGTCATTGCCCCCCTCCCCTTTAAAATATAAATTAACTGTGGTTTGTCACATCTTTGGAAAGCTGACTTCAATTTGTCTAGCCTCACCTGTGCCTGATTACTACCACACCTGTTCTCAATCAAGAAATCACTTAAACAGGACCTGTCTGACAAAGTGATGTAGACCAAAAGCTCCTCAAAAGCTAGACATCATGCTGCGATCCAAAGAAATTCAGGAACAAATGAGAAACAAAGTAATTGAGATCCATCAGTCTGGTAAAGGTTATAAAGCCATTTCTAAAGCTTTGGGACTCCAGCGAACCACAGTGAGAGCCATTATCCACAAGTGGCACAAACATGGAACAGTGGTGAACCTTCCCAGCAGTGGCTGGCCGACCAAAATTACCCCAAGAGCACAGCAACGACTCATCCAAGAACAACATCCAAAGAACTGCAGGCCTCATTTGCCTCAGTTAAGGTCAGTGTTCATGACTTCACCATAAGAAAGAGACTGGGCAAAAATGGCCTGCATGGCACAGTTCCAAGACGAAAACCACTACTGAGCAAAACTAACACAGGCTTGTCTCAGTTTTGCCAGAAACCATCTTGATGATCCCCAAGACTTTTGGGAAAATACTCTGTGGACTGACGAGACAAAAGTTGAACTTTTTGGAAAGTGTGTGTCCCATTACATCCGTCATAAAAGTAACAGCATTTCAGAAAAGGAACATCATACCATCAGTAAAATATAGTGGTGGTAGTGTGATGGTCTGGGGCTGTTTTGCTGCTTCAGGACCTGGAAGACTTGCTGTGGTAAATGGAAGCATGAATTCTGTCTACCAAAAAATTCTGAAGGAGAATGTCCGGCCATCTGTTTGTGACCTCAAGCTGAAGCGCACTTGGGTTCTGCAGCAGGACAATGATCCAAAACACACCAGCAAGTCCACCTCTGAACGGCTTAAGAAAAACAAAATGAAGACTTTGGAGTGGTCTAGTCAAAGTTTTGACCTGAATCCCATTGAGATGGTGTGGCCTGACCTTAAAAAGGCAGTTCATGCTCGAAAACCCTCCAGTGTGGCTGAATTACAACAATTCTTTAAAGATGAGCGGGCCAAAATTCTACAGTACTGTAAAAGACTCATTACCCAGTCCCTCCAGGATTTCGCGATGTTGCGATTGCACCAATTCACGTGAAATGAGCCAATCAATGCAACTATTGCACGACCTTGCAACTTTGTCCAATCACTGCAACTTTCCTGCAATTTTGGGCAATCCTCATCAAATTTATCTAACTGGCGCTGAAACGCTCAGTCTAACCAATCAAATGCATGGTTGCACCGCGTTCACTTCCGTGTTTACAGTGAGTTTATTGTTTACAGTGAGTAACGAAACACATCTGCAAACAGAGTGTGTGATTTAAAAAAAAAAAACACCAAACACTCATCCGCGAGGTTTTCAACACCGTCCCTTCCTCCATCTCCCCCAGCCTGCCTGTGGATGCCTCGCCACGTCGCCGTCCTGACCGCGTTTGCGAAGCGCTCGGTTTGTGTTGAAAAACAAGTGCCTGCCTGAAAAGCACCCCGTCGTGGGAGTGCACGTGAGGAGAGTACACTATATTACAGCGAGTGTTTAATACACAATAAGACATATAGGTTCATTATATAATCAAACCCTAAAAATCTTGGACAAAAAGCCCATTAGGTGGCATCACTGTAATGTTTTAAAAAAATACAACCTATTGAGCTTTGAGAGTTTCATTGACCTCAGTTTTCTGAAATTAACGTTCAAATGTTTCCATAAATCAGCACCCGAGCCACTTGCTGGTTTCATCCAAAGACAGGACAGCAGCAGAGCCACCAGGAGTTCTGTTAACAATAACTGTAAAATATTCCACCGCAGAACCACATTTGGACAAACAGCTTTCTCTATAAAGGGCAGTCACATCTGGAACACAATGCCAAATGAAATTAAAATAATAACGGACTTTAAAACATTCACTAAAAAGGTTAAAAACTGGCTGGAAAATAAACAAGAATGTACTCATGTATGAATTGATTGTCTACAAGGTGAGAGTGAATGAAGGGAAGGAATGAATGTGTTTGTTTATAGTGAGTGACGAAGGGAGGGAGGCCTGAAATAGGCAAATGTGAGTCAGGCTGTTATATTTGTGTATTTATAATATTTATAATTGTGTATTTATAATCTTTTTGCATTGATGTATGTGGTTATTGTGTATTTTTTTTTCTTTTCTTTACTTGATTCTCTTTTCTAAAGCACATCCAGGGACAAGAGTTGCAAATTAGCTAATAGCTATACACTCTATGTGCAACACATCAGATTGATTGTCATTGATTAATTGTCTATGTTTATTGCACTGTCCCTGTCAAATAAACTAATCTATCTAACATCTTTAGAGGTAAAATCATTACTACATCTGGTCAGTGAGCTTTAAAACTGAATCTCCATTGTGGATGGACAAACTCACCCACCCATCCATCCCCCCTTTCCCCTTGCCGTCCCGTTGTAAATGAAAGGTGTGTGTGAGTGAGAGAGAGAGAGAGAGAGAGAGAGAGAGAGAGAAGCCCAACATGCAGCAGTTAGACAAGTAGGCATGGAAAGACAGGGAATATTCTCTCTATTTTTTTTTTCCAGAAAACAGACTCGTAATAGCCAATACAGTGCAACAGAATAATTTATTTTTTCCTCTCCGCTTGGTACCGAGTGGTTGGGAACCTTAGGGAGTTTTCAAATCAACGTGCTGCCAATAATTTCCAAATCCCGACTCTTTAAAATGCATTCAGTGCAGTTTAGCTGTTGTAATGGATATTGTGTTAATGTTTGTATTTGCTGTTGCACAAGTTTTTCTGTATAGCAGATGTTTCTGCTTAATTTACAAATCACTATAATAGGAATTTTTTTGACAATCCTGAGCTTTTCTTGTATTGTTATATAGAATATCACTGCAGTAAACTGGAAAAAAGCATCTGCTTTAAAATTTGGAATTCTTCCCACAACTTTCAGTGCAGAAAACACTAAAAACATTGCAACGTTTCCCACAACTTTTTAAAAAAGCTCCTGCGAATTCAGGCTTTTTGGCCCACAACAATCATGAAAACATCTCGCAACATCCTGGAGAGACTGATTACTAGTTATTGCAAGCGCTTGATTGCGGTTGTTGCTGCTAAGGGTGGCCCAACTAGTTAATAGGTTTAGGAGGCAATCACTTTTTCACACAGGGCCATGTAGGTTTGGATTTTTTTTTCCCTTAATAATAAACACCTTCATTTAAAAACTGCATTTTGTGTTTACTTGTGTTATCTTTGTCGAATATTTAAATTCGTTTGATGATCTAAAACATTTAAGTGTGACAAACATACCAAAAAAGGAGAAATCAGGAAGGGGGCAAACACTTTTCACACCACTCTATGTACGGTACATAAACAAAATATGGTGACTAATATATATGCAGTATATGTGTTACACAGTATATTGTGTGTATATACTGTACATGCATAAATTTACAATATATAGTTATTAAATAAGTTACAGTTTTCACAATAGTATATATCTATATACAGACGTGGACAAAATTGTTGGTACCCCTCTGTTAATGAAAGAAAAACACACAATGGTCACAGAAATAACTTGAATCTGACAAAAGTGGTAATAAATAAAAATTCTATGAAAATTAACCAATGAAAATCAGACAATGCTTTTGAATTGTGGTTCAACAGAATTATTTTAAAAAACAAACTCATGAAACAGGCCTGGACAAAAATGATGGTACCCTTAACTTAATATTTTGTTTCACAACCTTTTGAGGCAATCACTGCAATCCAACGATTTCTGTAACTGTCAATGAGGCTTCTGCACCTCTCAGCAGGTATTTTGGCCCACTCCTCATGAGCAAACTGCTCCAGTTGTCTCAGGTTTGAAGGGTGCCTTCTCCAGACGGCATGTTTCAGCTCCTTCCACAGATGTTCAATAGGATTTAGATCAGGGCTCATAGAAGGCCACTTTAGAATAGTCCAATGTTTCACTCTTAGCCATTCTTGGGTGTTTTTAGCTGTGTGTTTTGGATCGTTATCCTGTTGCAAGACCGATGACCTGCGACTGAGACCAAACTGTCTGACACTGGGCAGCACATTTCTCTCTAGAATACCTTGCTGGTCTTGAGATTTCATTGTACCCTGCACAGATTCAAGACACCCTGTGCCAGATGCAGCAAAGCAACCCCAGAACATAACAGAACCTCCTCCATGTTTCACAGTAGGGACAGTGTTCTTTTCTTGGTATGCTTCATTTTTGCGTCTGTGAACATAGAGCTGATGTGCCTTGCCAAAAAGTTCCAGTTTTGTCTCGTCTGTCCATAGGACATTCTCCCAGAAGCTTTGTGGCTTGTCATCATGCAGTTTGGCAAATTCCAGTCTGGCTTTTTTATGATTTGTTTTCAACAGTGGTGTCCTCCTTGGTTGTCTCCCATGAAGCCCACTTTGGCTCAAACAACGATGAATGGTGCGATCTGACACTGATGTACCTTGACCATGGAGTTCACCATGAATGTGTTTAGAGGTTTTCTGGGCTCTTTTGTTACCGTTCTTATTATCCGTCGCTTCCATTTTTCATCAAGTTTCCTCCTGCGGCCACATCCAGGGAGGTTGGCTACAGTCCCTTGGATCTTAAATTTCTGAATAATATGTGCAACTGTCGTCACAGGAACATCAAGCTCCTTGGAGATGGTCTTATAGCCTTTACCTTTAACATGCTTGTCTATAATTTTCTTTCTAATCTCCTGAAACAACTCTCTCCTTTGCTTCCTGTGGTCCATGTTTAGTGTGGTACACACCATGTCAGCAAACAGCACAGTGACCACTTGTCACCCATTAAATAGGCCGACTGACTGATTACAAGTTTGTAGACACCTGTGTTGTTAATTAGAGGACACATCTTGGTTGAACATGTCCCTATGGTCACATTATTTTCAATCTTTTCTAGGGGTACCATCATTTTTGTCCAGGCTCTGTTTCATGAGTTTGTTTTTTTTAAATAATTCTGTTGAACCCACAATACAAAAGCATTGTCTGATTTTCACTGGTTAATTTTAATAGAATTTTTATTTATTACCACTATTGTCAGATTCAAGTTATTTCTGTGACCATTGTGGGTTTTTCTTTCATTAACAGAGGGGTACCAACAATTTTGTCCACGTCTGTATGTTTGCAAAACAATATCTTTTTAGGTAACATGATTGATAATTTAAAAAAAATAGTTGTATACAATAATATAGAAAATTAAGATGCATCAAGAATTGTTTTGAAATTGGAATTGTTTTGCATTTGAATCGTTCATGGTGAATTAAGTGTGAGGCCTCTGTAGGTGCAAAACTAGAAAAAAGAGATGGATATCTGTTTGTATTTAATGGTAAATTTCTGGGTGATGGGCTTTATAGTGCTTTGTGGAGTTGATTTGTTCATGTTTTTTCATAACTTGTCTTATCATATATTGCCCACAGAAAGCAGTCAGCATAGCGTGTTTATATCCATGAACCTAAACAGGACCTGCTTAGTGAAACTTAACTGTCCACATGATCTGGAGTCACAAATATCTTTAGCTCTAATTGTGAATTGCTTGAGTGGAAGGGACAAAGAAGTCATTTAGAGCACTTGGCATGATGTTACTCTAATTTTCAGTTTTGTTCATTTCTCTGGAAAGAAAACTACTTTGTAGTTACTTGAAATCAGTGTTTGTAGATATACACAATTTCTGTAAAAGTCCTGTCAAGTCACTCTCAAGCAAGGAGGTTGATTGTGGTAGGAATTATTTCTCTGTAATAGGGCATGATATGACCAAAATTTCATATCACGGTATACAGTTGTGCTCATAAGTTTACATACCCTGGTGGAATTTATGATTTCTTTTTTTTTTTGTTCATTTTTCAGAGAATATGAATGATGATACAAAAACTTTTCATTCACTCATAGTTAATGGTTGGGTGAAGCCATTTATTATCAAACAATTGTATTTGCTCTTTTTAAATCATAATTACAACAGAAACTACCCAAATGACCCTGATCAAAAGTTTACATACCCTGGAAGTTTTGGCCTGATAACATACACACAAGTTGACACATAGGTTTAAATGGCTACTACAATACGATACGATCAGTGTTGGGCAAGTTACTAAAAAATAGTAACTAGTTACAGTTACTAGTTATTTCTGTTCAAAAGTAACTGAGCTACTTACCAATTACTACATGATTAAAGTAACATTACTTGGAAAAGTAACTGTTACTTTTAAATGCATACTTAAATCATCTTGCACACACAGCAAGATAGTTTAATTAATAGATTACATTACGGGCTTATTAATGTCAATCTGAAAACAGACTGTTTCAGATGAGTATTTAGAACATGTTCAGTCTGCTCTATCCTGCCTTGAGAGGTCTTATTGTGGGAAAATTCTGAGAATATCAACACAAAATTGCCAGTAATTTCCTTATTTTGGAGTGAGAAATGGCGGGTTTTGGCGTGAAAGAGAGGGAAAAGAGTGAGAATCGCTCCAAGAGTGAGTTGGCCAGCACAGCATAAACTGTCAACATCTTACCTTTATTTTATTATGGATTTAATCCATTACAGTGGGGCAAAAAAGTATTAGTCAGCCACCAATTGTGCAAGTTCTCCCACTTAAAAGATGAGAGAGGTCTCCAATTTTCAGCATAGGCATACCTCAACTATGAGAGACAAAATGAGAAGAAAAAAAATCCAGAAATCACATAGAAGGATTTTTAATGAATTAATTGGTAATTCCTCAGTAAATTAAGTATTTGGTCACCTACAAACAAGCAAGATTTCTGGCTCTCACAGACCTGTAACAACTTCTTTAGAGGCTCCTCTGTCCTCACTCCCTTACCTGTATTCAATGGCACCTGTTTGAACTCGTTATCAGTATAAAAGACACCTGTCCAACCCTCAAACAATCAGACTCCAAACTCACTATGGCAAGACCAAAGAGCTGTTCAAAGGACACCAGAAACAAAACTGTAGACCTGCACCAGGCTGGGAAGACTGAATCTGCTATAGAGAAAGCAGCTTGGTGTGAAGAATCAACTGTGGGAGCAATTATTAGAAAAGGAAGGACATACAAGACCACTGATAATCTCCCTCGATCTGGGGCTCCACGCAAGATCTCACCCCGTGGGGTCAAAATTATCACGAGAACGGTGAGCAAAAAATCCCAGAAACCACATGGGGGACCTAGTGAATGACCTGCAGAGAGCTGGGACCAAAGTAACAAAGGCTACATCAGGAAACCACTACGCCGCCAGGGACTCAGATCCTGCGAGTGCCAGACGTGTCCCCCCTGTTTAAGCCAGTGCATGTCCAGGCCCGTCTGAAGTTTGCTAGAGAGCATTTGGATGATCCAGAAAAGGATTGGAGAATGTCATATGGTCAGATGAAACCAAAATAGAACTTTTTGGTAAAACTCAACTTGTCGTGTTTGGAGGAGAAAAGAAACACCATACCTACTGTGAAGCATGCGGGTGGAAACATCATACTTTGGGGCTGTTTTTCTGCAAAGGGACCAGGACGATGATCCGTGTAAAGGAAAGAATGAATGGGGCCATGTATCGTGAGATTTTTGAGTGAAAACCTCTTTCCACCAGCAAGGGCCATCGAAGATGAAACATGGCTGGGTCTTTCAGCATGACAATGATCCCAAACACACCGCCCCGGGCAACGGAGGGAGTGGCTTCATAAGAAGCATTTCAAGGTCCTGGAGTGGCCTAGCCAGTCTCCAGATCTCAACCCCATAGAAAATCTTTGGAGGGAGTTTAAAGTCTGTGTTGCCCAGCGACAGCCCCAAAACATCACTGCTCTAGAGGAGATCTGCTTGGAGGAATGGGCCAAAATACCAGCAACAGTGTGTGAAAACCTTGTGAAAACTTAGAGAAACATTTGACCTCTGTCATTTTCAACAAAGGGTACATAACAAAGTATTGAGCTGAACTTTTGTTATTGACCAAATACTTATTTTACCGAGGAATTTACCAATTTATTAATTAAAAATCCTTCAATGTGATTTTCTTGATTTTTTTTTTCTTTATTTTGTCTCTCATAGTTGAGGTAAACCTATGATGAAAATTGGAGACTTCTCTCATCTTTTAAGTAGGAGAACTTGCACAATTGGTGGCTGACTAAATACTTCTTTACCCCACTGTATGTAGTGATCCAAAGAAAATGTCCATTACCCACAGTCCAAATGTCTGCTGTGACAGAGACCTGATCCAGTCCCTTAAATTCCTTTTGGAGATCAAATCCATTTTTGAATCATCTTTATCCAGGTAGCAAGTAAATGTCTTTTACTTCAGTGGATCACAGTCTCAGTTGTCTGATGGAAAATGACTGTTATCAGATCTTCATTCTGTAACAACATATCTAGCAGTCAGTCGGTTTAATTCTTGCTGGGTCACAAACTGTCCCGATGCATACCTGTGGTTGAAATCCAGCCGTGGCTGTTCAGATAGCGTAAATCCACAAACACAGTGTTAGCATAGCATAGCACTAGTTTTGTAGGACCTTGTTGCTGTTCTTTGGCACTTCTGAAGATTGCAGTAGGTCTCAACCGCATTTAGCTTGCAACCCACCAATATGCTTTTGTCCTTAACCATTACAAAGGAAAAATAATCTATTTCCACAAAAACAAAGTAGCTTGATCTTTTCCTCCGCTCAGTAGTGAACAGGCTCTTTGCAACAGGTTACGTTGACTGACAGCTGCGTCAGCTACATAGGGTTAGTTTGTATTTATTTGCGCTAAAAATATCTATCCATATTAATAAAACGAGTAACACATCTGATCAAATTTTAGTAATTGTAGCACATTACTGAATTTTTAAACAGTAATTTCATTACACAGCACGTTACTGCAAAAGTAGTTAGAGTAATGCGTTTCTTTGTAAAGCATTACTCCCAACACTGGATACTATACAACTTTATTGTCAGTTATTACTGAAATTTGTTTTGCAGTTCGTGAAACACTCTGTTTTCAAACCTACAGGAAAAGCAAAACACATAGATTGGACAAAACATACAGGTTACACAAACCGTACCAGTTGGACACACCATACAAATAAAAGTAAAACGGTGAGGACAGGCATAACAGCATATGTTTAGATCGTGGGCTTGATGGTATTTGGCCATTCACTGATTCTGGTTCAGCAGCAGAATAGATTGGTGAATAATGAATTTTTGAGTTAATTGTGTTTAATATAGGGATTCTGAATCGTCTTTTTGAGGGAATAAGTTGGTATTCACTGTTAAGAACATGGGAGGAGAAAGAGGAGATGGAGTTGGCTAACCTGATCATGCTTTTCCTGTGTGCTTCATGAAAATTACTTATGAGTAGTTGACCGATGATCTTTGCGCAGGTTTTTATTTGATTGTTGAGTTTAGTTTTAAGTTTGACAGTCAGGCTGCTGAACCAGGCTGTGCTACAGTACAACAGCACACTCTGTATCACTGAGGAGTGAAATGGAGTCCTTATCTTGCTGCTGGCTCCAAAAGATCTAAGTCTACGCAGAAAGTAGACACGTTGCGGGATCTTCTTACACATACAATCTATATGAGGTGTCCATGATAGGGGTGCATCAATCATGATGCCTAAATATTTATATGAAGTCCCCTGTTTAATTTCCTCATTGTGGATAATCAGTGACGAAAGTGGATTATTGGAAGAATGGCCAAAAAACAATCTCCCTAGTCTTTTTTGTGGTGATTATTAAGGCATTTTTTTGTCACACCACTCAATTAACCGGTCCACATTCTGCTGGTAAAGACTGGGGTCATTGGCATTGGTCAGCAGAGATAGCAGGACTGAATCAGAGTATTTCAGTAAATACTGGTTGGGCACACTGGTGGTGCAGTCTGCAGTATTTAAAGTGAACAGCACAGGTGATGAAAGACAGGCTTGAGGTGCACCGACATTAGTTCTGACTGGAGAAGAGAGCGAGTCGTTAACTTTTACTAAATGTATTCTGTTGGTGAGAAATAAATAATACCAGTGAATAATGACTAAAGGTAACCATCCTCATCTATGATCTGTTTACTTGTAATTAGTGTATGTGTATAAAAAGTCAGTGAGTTTCTGGGCTCCTGATAGACCCCTGAATGTTTCATCCAGTGCTGCACTGACGTAACTGGATTCCGAGCCATGGGGGAAAGCAAAAGAATTATTAAAGGACCTGCAGGAGAAGATAGTTGAACTTTTTAAAACGGGAAAAGGATATAAAAAGATGTCCAAGGAATTGAGAATGCCAATCAGTAGTGTTCAAACTCTAATTAAGAATTGGAAAATGGGACTTCCGGTTATGGCGGCCACATAGGAAGACGTGTTTCACACTGCTTGCTCCTAAAAATAAAAAGTTGGCTAAAACTCTCTTAATTGGAACCAAAAACTCATCCCAGCGTTTAGGCGCGGATATGGTAAAGACCAAGGCTGGGAAATTAGGCGGAGGAAAAAGTAATTCGACAAAACAATCCAAACTAACAGACTTCCACGCTCGTGACGAAGCAGAAAAAACTCCAGAGACTATGGCGGAGGATGTAGCCAGCGGCGGAGCGGGAACTGCTGAGGAGGCGACAAGCGCGGTGCTCACTGCCATCAGCTCCATGAGAGCAGACTTTTCGTCAAAATTTGATGGGATTATAGCAGTGATAGAAGGAATGAGAAAGGAAATAAGCGACTGTATGGAACGAGTATCGCAGGCGGAGCTCCGAATTTCAAGCGCTGAAGATGACGTCACCAGCCTACAATCAAAGTTGCAAACACTGGAATTAAAATGGAAACGTCTGGAAGATAACGTTCTAGATTTGGAATCCTGCTCGCGACGGAATAATTTGAGGCTGGTGGGTCTCCCGGAGGGAGCGGAGGGACGGGACCCATGTTCCTTTTTGGAAAAGTGGATTCCAGAAGCGCTGAACAACGCGGACCTGCAGTCATCGGTCGTTTTAGAGAGCGCTCACCGAATCGGCCCACCGAGAGATAATAAGACACCACTGAGGACGCTGATTATGAAGTTCCTCAACTACAGGGACAAGATGACGTCACCAACGCGGCGCGAGCTAAAGGGGAAATTAAATACCAGGATCAACAGGTGCGGTTCTACCCAGATTTGGCCACAGGAATTCAACAATTAAGGACGCAGTTCGACCCCGCCCGCAAAGAGCTGCGCAACCTCGGGATTCATCACGGAGTGATTCATCCAGCAAGACTGCTGGTCACATATAAGGGTAGAACCCATATCTTCAAGACCCCTCAAGAGGCGCAGGAGCTCATTAAGCAGATCCAAGGAGAGACTGGTGGGAGCTAAGCATGAACATGATAAAGGTAGAACATTTAAGCATTTGTACAGGCATCTGATTGATCTGAAACGTATAACATGTCTACAAAATACAGACTGTATTATTTTAAAAAAAAAAAAAAGCTATGATGTACAAAGTTGCTATAAAACTTTGAAGTTATGTTGAAAAAACTACAGAAGAGAGTTAATGTCATTAAAAATAGTAGTAGAGTCAGGGTGATTGAGAGGAGAAAGACAGAGTGGTTTGACTGATCCTCGCAGGTGTGGAACAGTCACTAGCTATAACGGGAGACGGAATTTTTTTGATTTTGGGGGGATTACCACGAATGTGGGGAAAGGGAATTTGTTTTTGTGTAGGTGTAGGATGAATGTTCAACCATCCATGTTTTTGCTTCTCTGTATGAGCATGTTCATATTGCAAGGTAATCTCAAACTCCTTATTGATCATAGATCAAAGCGTTAATCTTAATTTAACTTCATGGAATTGCAGAGGTCTACAAAATCTAAAAAAACTTAAACAAGTTATGAATAAAATAAGACAGATTCAAAAATTGTATTTTTACAAGAAACTCATCTAATAGAGGAGGATGTAAAAAGAATTAGGAGAAGATGGCAAGGAAATGTGTTCACCTCATCATTTTCATCCCAAGCCAGGGGAGTTAGGATTCTCATACACAAAACAGTCCCATTTCAAGTGAAAAATGTAATTGGAGACAAATTTGGAAGATATCTAATCATCCAAGGATCTTTGTTATTAGAAAATATAAATCTGGTGAACTTATATGGCCCCAATACTGATGATCAAAACTTCTTTGTTAATTTATTTCTTACTTTATCATCACTTACAGGGCAACATATAATAGCAGGGGATTTTAATTGTACATTGAATCCCAGTATAGATAGGTCAACAGGACTGGACTGTACGCACAATGGATGCAGGATGACCATTAATCATTTTATGAAAGAATTGAGATAGCTAGATATATGGAGAGAAATGAAACCACAAGTCAAAGCCTATTCTTGTTATTCTGATACCTATAAGACATTCTCACGTAATGACTACTTTTTGATCTCTACAGAATTAAGGTCCAAGATTCAAAACTGTTTCTATAATAACATTGTGATCTCTGATCATGCACCCTGCTGTCTAATATATGTAGATAAGAAATTGACAAAGGATCCAGGTAGGTGGCATTTTCAGCATAAATGGCTTCAGGATGAGGAATTTGTTAAGTACATAGAAAAACAGATGAGTTCTTTGATATTAATACTACACAAACAACGACATGTATAAAGTGGGAGGCTTTCAGAGCTTTTATTAGGGGGCATATTATTAGTTATACAGGTTCAAAATCTAAGAAGACTCGAGAGGAGAGAGTCCAATTGGAACGTAAAATAAAAATTCTTCAAGAAAAGGTGTATGCAGGAAGTAACCCACAGCTAGAGAACAAATTACTGATTCTGAGAGCTGAATATGACAAAAAAATCAGCGAATAGAGCTGCCTCGAGTCTTATAAGATTGAAGCAAACTTTTTATGAACAAGGTGAAAAATCAGGAAAATTATTGGCATGGCAGATTAAACAATTAGAATTTAAAACACCAATTACCAGTATTATAAGTAACGGACAGGTAGTTATAGATCCTTTAGAAATTAATAGTGCCTTTAGAGATTATTATGAAAAACTATATGATACAAAAAATGAAACTGACTTAACAAAACTAAATGGGTTTTTGGGTGGATTATCTATACCGTGTATTCCAAATGAAAACAGGGAGATACTGGAGTCTAAAATTAGTCAAGAAGAAGTTGGGCTAGCCATTGATAATATGAAATCAGGAAAAAGAGCAGGACCAGATGGTCTTCCAGTTGACCTCTATAAAAAATTTAAGAATAAATTAATAAAACCACTTTTGGAAATGGTTTTAGAAGCATTTCAAAATGGTAATTTACCACCATACATGAATAATGCCTTAATTATACTGTTGCCAAAACCAGGTAAACCCCCTAATACCGTATTTTTGGGACTGTAAGGCGCACCGGATTATAAGGCGCACTATCAATAAACGGTCTATTTGATGGTCTAATTTCATACATAAGGCACACCGGATTATAAGGCACATTAAAGCGAGGTAGTCGGAGCCGGGAAAAAAAATTTTTTTGCGTGCATCGAAAGAAAATCCTATCTATAGTCATTATAGACACATATAGCGCGATTGTCTGCTAGTGTGAATGACCTATTCCATGAGCAGACGGAACGTTTTTAGTCCGTGGCTGTTTACATCGCCAGAATACTCGCTCAGTAATCGATAAGGCTCGCTCTCCGGCGGCAGCCCCGAGAAGTAAACAATGCAATCAAATGCTGGGACGCTTGAATTCTTTCGTCCCGAAAATATCATTTTTGAATATTAATTACAGCTAAACAGGAGCAGTTTCGATCCACGATCCATTGGCAGATAGTGGCGTAACTCGCTGGCAATTTAACTTTGAACGACCTGTTGACACCAATATAGCGGTTGGAGTTCTTTGGTTAATCCACCCGGAATGATGGCAAGCTCCGAATTAGTTTGCTTCACTTGGGTTTTGACAGTATCGGTGAGATGGGCGCGCATGGAGTGGCAGAGCAATAGGGATGGAGATTTGTGGAAAAAGTCATCCGGCCATTATGTTGAAGCACATATTACTCCGCGAGGCTCCTGACTACCGTAATGCTCCGACAATTCATCAAGCGGTTCAGCTTCGTAACTTACCAAAATCGTACTAAAACATTTTTGACAGATTTTTGAGCGCCATGTACCACATAAAATCGGTTCGAGGTCAGTAAGCACAACCAGAATTAATACATAAGGCGCACCGGATTATAAAGCGCACTGTCGATTTTTGAGAAAATTAAAGGATTTTAAGTGCGCCTTATAGTCCAAAAAATACGGTAAATGTGAAAACATGAGACCAATAAGCCTATTAAATGCTGATCTTAAGATAAACTGTAAAATTTTGGCAAGACGACTACAAGAAATATTACCAAATATTATTAACCGAGATTAGAATGGCTTTATAATGGGAAGACAAGGCTTCCATAATGTAAGACTATTTAATATTATTTATTCCAATAAAGAAGCACCGGATACAGCTCTCCTATCATTGGATTCCGAAAAGACATAGGTCGAATGGCCCTATCTTTTTGAAGTCCTACAAAGGTTTGGACTTGGAAATAATTTCATAAAATGGGTCCAGATAATATACAATAATGCTACAGCAGAAATCCTAACAAACAGAAATATCTCAAAATCAATACAAATCAATAGAGGATGTCGACAAGGCTGTCCACTTTCACCCTTATTGTTTACTATGGCAATTGAACCTTTAGCGATGGCAGTACGTTTACATCCACAAATATATGGAATTAAAGTAGGACCAACAGAACATAAAATCTCCCTGTATGCCGATGACATAATTTTGTTTATGTCGAATTTTAAAAAATCAATTCCAACCATGTTAAATTTAATAAAGAACTTTGGGGAAATATCAGGATATAAAATAAATAAAACAAAATCTTCAATATTAATGCTAAATGAGACCCAGAGAAATCACCCAACTCCTGTGATTAATCAATTCAATGTTGTAAATCAGTTTAAATATTTAGGAATTCAAATTGTGCCTAAGCTAGAATCAGTCGCCAGTGCCAACTATGAAGCCTTAATGACAGATATTAATGAGTTACTTCAGAGATGGATGTCACTACCACTGTCGATGATCGGGAGAATTAATATACTTAAAAGTAATATCTTACCAAAAATACTTTATTTCAATATATTCCTTTACCACCACCTTCAGATCTATTCTCAAGAATAAAAAATAAGTTAGTGGAATTTATATGGAACAATAGGAAGGCTAGATTACGTTTGTCCTTACTATATTTACCATTTGATCATGGAGGTCTGAAATGTCCAAACTTTATGTTGTATTACTCTTCAGCACAACTGAGGTCTATGACATATTATTTTTCATCAAATGATCCTCCTCACTGGACTGAAATGGAATCATACAACTTACCTTTACCTCTTCCCTTATTCATATACTCAGACTCGGCTAAAAAATTACAGAAACAAGTTAAAAATCGAGTTGTAAAGCACATGATCAAAATATGGTGTGAAACCAAAAAATATTTAAAAGAACCACACTTGCTGTCACAATTTAGCCCAGTATGGGGTAATCAATATTTTACACCAGGGAGAGCGGATGCTGTATTTAAAGTATGGAATTTAAAAGGGATTCAAAAGATTCAAGACTTATATTTGTCACGTTCAGATAACATGACTTTTGAAGAACTGAGGATCAAATTCAATCTTAATAGAACACATTTTTTAAAATATCTTCAGCTTAGAAATTTTATTCCATCAAATCAAAATAATGCTCTCACCCGACCTACTTATTCATCCTTGGAAAAAATTTTGACGAAAGATAGTAAGAGAAAGGGTATTATTTCAGAGTTTTACAACTCATTGACACTATTCTCAAGTGAAAACTCACAGAAAAGACTGAATTATTGGAAAGAGGACCTGCAAATTGAAATTTCAGAGGAACAATGGGAAATGGCTTGTGCAGAAGCTCAAACCAAATCAATAAATGTACGTCTGAAACTGATACATTTTAAATGGTTAATGCGGATGTAACACCAGTGGAGTTAAATAGATATAACAAAAACATACCAGATACATGCACAAAATGTATGGAAAGTAAAGAGAACCCTATTTCACTGTTTATGGGAATGTAGAAAAATCAGAATGTTTTGGGAAGAGGTGAGGGTAACAATTGAAAAAATAATTTCAAAACAGTTCACATTGAACCGTAAACTGTTTTTGTTGGGTCTGTATCCAGAAAAACGTAACTTTAATAAGAGTGAAAGAGCATTCATAGACCTCGGTTTGCTTAATGCCAAAAAATGTATTGCACTATTGTGGAAAAAGACTCATAGACCAGATGTGACTCAGTGGTTAAGACAGATGTTAACAAACCTTCCACTAGAAAGAATAACATACATACTGAAATCAAAAGGAAAATGTGTTTGAGAATATATGGAGACCTTTCATTGATTATGTAAAGAAATTAAACATAACTTTTGAAGAAGAAGGTGAATGATATGTGTGGACCTTGCAAATTCCAAATTGGTGAATGTATAATATGTATTCTTATGTAATAGATTACCTAGACTAAACAGAGGAGCATTGTTGTTGACTTGCCTTTGTTAATGGTTGTTGGTGTTTTTAGTACATTTTTTTGTAGTGTTTTTTTTTTTATTTTTAAATTACTTTAGTGTTAGTGTTTGATTGTTTGTGCCATGTTTGTAAAAAAAAAAAAAAAAGGTTCAATAAAAAATATTGTGGAAAAAAAAAAGAAGTTGGAAAATGAGAGATTCTGTTGATACCAAGCCATGGTCAGGTAGAGCAACAAAAATTTCAGCCACACCTGCCCAGAAAATTGTTCGGGATGCAAAGAAAAACCCTCAAATAACTTCAGTTGACATACAGGACTCTGTATAAAAAAAAAAATAAATAAATAAAAAAATGGTGTGGTTCTTTCAAGATGCACAATAAGGAGGTGCTTCAAGAAAAAAGGGCTGCATGGTCGAGTTGCCAGAAGAAAGCCATTACTACACCAATGCCACTACGCCATTGGCACAAAGCAGCCTGCTTACAGTATGCCAAACAGCACAGAGACGAGCCTCACATCTTCTGGAACAAAGTTATTTGGAGTGATGAGACCAAAATTGAACTTTTTGGCCACAACCATAAACGCTACATTTGGAGAGGAATCAACAAGGCCTATGATGAAAAGTACACCATCCCTACTGTGAAACATGGAGGTGGATCGCTGATGTTCAGGGGATGTGTGAGTTACAAAGGCACAGGAAACTTGGTCAAAATTAATGACAAGATGAATGCAGCAGTATCTGGAAGTACTGGAAGAAAATTTGTGCTCATCAGCCTGGAAGCTGCGCATGGGAAGCACTTGGACATTCCAACATGACAATGATCCAAAATACAAAGCCAAGTCAACCTGTCGTTGGCTACAGCTAAAAAAGTGAAGTTTCTGGAGTGGCCATCTCAGTCTCCTGACCTCAATATCATTGAGCCACTTTGGGGAGATCTCAAATTTGCAGTTCATGAAAGACAGCCCAAGAATTTACAGGAACTGGAGGCTTTTTGCCAAGAAGAATGGGCAACTTTACCATCTGAGAAAATAAAGTGCCTTGTATGAGGTTATTGTGGTTAACAGCGGGTACAGAGAATTTATGATGGTGAGTATTAGACCTAGGCATAGTTATAACTGGGATACTATGTGTGCTGTGTGAGTGAGGAGGAGGTACAGTTAGGCCCAAAAATATTTGGACAGTGACACAAGTTTTGTTATTTTAGCTGTTTATATAATTGTATCCTGAATATGTTTTCATAATCTATATGGGCTTAAAGGCCAAATGTCACGTAATTTTTTTTTCTAAATGACAACGAATTTTGATAAAATACACATAGCTTAAACCAAATATTCATACCGGAGACCATATCACCCACCCGTATTTACATAATTGCACAAAATACACCAGGCGAAGGCCCCGCCTTGCTCGCTGGCTTGTGACAGCCAATCCAGACCGCGGCCATGATTTTGACGTCACAAATTTCACCCTGGCTGCCCTGCCTATCCACATTCACACTTATCAACATTGGACAATCATGACGGAAAGTGACAGCGATTGTGAACAAATTAGTTTAGTTTTGTCTTTTTTTTGTTTTTTGTTTTTGTCTTTTTTTTGTCAGTGGTTCAGACAGTGACAGAGGCATAGAACCTTACAGGTTCGAGCCGTCCGAGACGGAATCAGATGCTTTGTCTGATGACAACAGTTCCGACGATGACCAGAGAGCAGAACCAGTGGAAAATGTCATTGAATTGGACATTAATCGCCTCCAGAATTGGGAAGCCGAAGGGGGTCTGTCGAGGGCGCCCCATAAATATTGATTTTTCGGAAGCCATTATTATTACAGTGGAGGAGAGCCGCTGCTGTCAAGAAATTGACCAGATCAATATGAGAATGGAGGCGCATACCTGTCAAGTGATACGTTTTCACCGTATTTTAATACGGGAAAATGCAATTTTAGCAAATACGGGCGTATTGCCATTTCTGTACGCCCAAAAGAAAAATATACGGGAAAAAAATTGAGTGTGTTGAGGAACACGTCGTGTGTGTGACCCCCACAGCTACGGGGCTGGCAGATCGCTCAGCGGGAGCTATTCTCACTACTTGAGAAGTGTGGACTCAATCATGAGTCTGATGGCCGCCCCGGGCAGATCGCTCAGCGGGAGCTATTCTCACTACAGTTAGAAGTGTGGACTCAATCATTAGGCTGATGGCCGGGGCGGGCAGATCGCTCAGCAGGAGCTATTGTCACTACAATGAGAAGTCATTAGGCTGATGGCCTCACACTTTCAACTGTCCTGCGGCTGCGGAACGGAGAGGAATCGCCTTCCAAATCCAGAATTCTGCTTTTTTTATTTGGAGCAGGACACTGAGTTGTGTTGTTATTGTCAAATATCCATGAATCCTTAAAATATTTGACAATAACAACACGAATTACATTTAAAACATTTCCCAGAAAAGTGTCCCCTATTACTCCGCTGTCCCTTATAGCCGCGTTTTACGGTATTAAAATACGGCGAAAACGTATCACTTGACAGGCATGAAAACATTTCCCAGAAAAGTGTCCCTTATTACCCAGCTGTCCCTTATAGCCCAGTTTTAAGGTATGGGTGAAATATCCAATTTTTTCTTTCTTGTTGTTCACTTCAATCTTCCAGTCTCCATATAAACAATCAATCGGGATACCCCAAGCATCAAACTAAGGTACAATCTATTTCGTCACTTCCGCCTTCTTCCCCAGGCGATTCCGGGGGCCGTGAGTAGGAACGTCAGGCCAAGCGCGGCAGTTTTAAATTAACGAATATTCCGGCGTTATTGAAGCATATGCACCAAGACCCGAACGGATCGGTTCCCTTTTATATCTAGTTTCAAGACATTTTAAGGACCCTGTTACGTGACATTTGGCCTTTAAAGTGCAGACTCTCAGCTGTAATGTGAGAGTATTCACATCCAAATTGGAGCAAGGGTTTAGGAATTACAGCTCTTTAATATGTAGCCGCCTCTTTTTCAAGGGACCAAAAGTAATTGGACAATTGACTCAGAAGGCTGCAAAAAAAAAAAAAAAAAGAATAACAAGGCTGCATGGCTCTTCCCTCGTTAACCTGTCATCAATTAAGCAGTTAAAAGGTCTGGAGTTGATTCCAGGTGTGGCGTTTGCATTTGGAAGCTGTTGCTGTGAACACACAACATGTGGTCAAAGGAGCTCTCAATGGAGGTGAAACAGACCATCCTGAGGCTGGAAAAAAAAAGAAGAAATCCATCAGAGAGATAGCAGAAATGTTAGGAGTGGCCAAATCAACAGTTTGGTACATTCTGAGAAAAAAGAGTGCACTGGTGAGCTTGGGAACTCAAAAAGGCCTGGACGTCCGATCGCAGAATCCTTTCCATGGTGAAGAACAACCCCTTCACAGCATCCACTCAAATGAAGAACACTCTCCAGGAAGTAGGTGTATCAGTATCTAAGTCTACCATAAAGAGAAGACTTCATGAGAGTAGATACAAAGGATTGACCACAAGGTGCAAACCATTAATCAGCCTCAAAAATAGAAAGGCCAGAATTGACTTTGCCAAAAAACACCTGAAGAAGCCAGCCCAGTTCTGGAACAGCATTCTTTGGACAGATGAGACTAAGATCAACCTGTACCAGAATGATGGGAAGAAGAAAGTTTGGAGAAGAATTGGAACAGCTCATGATCCAAAGCACACCACATCTTCTGTAAAACATGGTGGAGGCAGTGTGATGCATGGGCATGCATGGCTTCCAATGGCACTGGGTCACTTGTGTTTATTGATGATGTGACAAAAGACAGAAGCAGCCGGATGAATTCTGAAGTGTATAGTGATATACTTTCTGCTCAGATTCAGCCAAATGCAGCAAAGTTTATTGGACGGCGCTTCACAGTATAGATGGACAGTGATCCAAAACATACTGCAAAAGCAACCCAGGAGTTTTTTAAAGCAAAGAAGTGGAATATTCTGCAATGGCCGAGTCAATCATCAGATCTCAACCCAATCGAGCATGCATTTCACTTGCTCAAGACAAAACTTAAGGCAGAAAGACCCACAAACAAGCAACAACTGAAGACAGCTGCAGTAAAGGCCTGGCAAAGCATCACAAAGGAGGAAACCCAGCGTTTGGTGATGTCCATGGGTTCCAGACTTCAGGCAGTCATTGCCTGCAAAGGATTCTCAACAAAATATTGAAAAGTAACATTTTACTTAGGGTTATGTTTATTTGTCCAATTACTTTTGAGCCCCTGAAATGAGGAGCGTTTGTATAAAAATAGCTACAATTCCTACATATTTAATCATATATTTTTGTTCAGCCCCTTGAATTAAACCTTAAAGTCTGCACTTCAATTCCGTTGTAGTTGTTTCATTTCAAATCCAATGTGGTGGCATGCAGAGCCCAAATCATGAAGATTGTGTCACTGTCCAAATATTTCTGGGCCTAACTGTATAACGTTTCAGGGGGACTTACAGGACAGCAGAGTCAGTTCAGTGTTTGTAGATAAAGGACACGTTCCATCCCGAAAAGGGTGGAGGCTGTCAGGTCTAAAAGCTTATTGAGAAAGTTAGCAAAATTGTCCACGAAGGGAATGCCTTTATCGCTGCAGTAGCCTTTCAGCCAGATGTGAATCTGTCGCAGGCGGCTGAACTTCATGTCATCAAAACAAGGCAGAGGGAATGGCCCAGAAATGACCACCTGCTTTCCCGTGTCCAGCAGGTGGTCAACGAGGTGGACGAACTCCTGTTTCAGGGTGCATTCAGATGGCTACTGTTTGGTTCGGACCAAAGGACTATCCATGGATAGTTCGGTTCGTTTGGTGCTGTCTGAATGCACGTTGAAACTCTAGTATGCACCAAACAAGCAAAGTCTGGAACCTTCACAAATGGGGGTGTTGGTTTGCTTGCAAATGTAGTCTGGTGCGGTTCACTTGCCATGTGAATGCAAACTGAGTATCCAGCAGACCAATGGGCGGAAGTGCCCCTCGGCGTTTGTGTAACCATAGCAACACGTAGTGAGAAGAGGAAGTGACGTTTACCGTAGTGCATTCTGGGTAGAAAATGACAATAAAGACAACTGTGCGGATCCAAGAAATCCTTTTGCTGGAGAAAGCAGAGGAGAAAAGTTAAAAAATGTCTCGTGGACAGACTTGGAGTAGTGAGAAGATGCAGGCCGTGATAGATATTTGGTCTGAGGACCAGATTTCTCAGCTGCTTGTGGCTACACACAAGAATACAGAGGTTTTTAAAACGTTTAGCGACATGATGGCAGCACGGGGGTTTGTACGGACAGCAGAGTTTTTTTTTTTTTTTTTATTTAAGTTTTTGTAAAGGGTATACAGGTCGTTACAGCAATGCAGTGTTTACATTTTCATCACATGTTCCCTTATTTTCTGATATCTGACAACATTGGAAGATTAATTCTTACAACACCCCTTATTTTTTTTTTTTTTTAAAGTGAAAGAAAAAGTGAAATTAAAGAGAAAAAAAAAAAACAAAACAAAAAACAAAAAAAAACCAAACAAACCAGTAAAAAACAAACAAAAAGAAAAAGTAAGTAAATAAAGATAAAAGAGCATCTGAGTAGCATTGGAACAAAGAGCGGAACCATTATTGAAATGGTATTTGTCAAAGATTAGATCTAACGGAAGACACATATGCGGTCCAGGGTTGCCAAAAGTTCATGAACCCATCCATGTCCTGTCTCAGTGCGAATGTCAACTTTTCCATCGAGTAAATGTCTTGGATCACGTTAGTCCAATCTTCAGGTGTAGGACAGTCCTTCAACATCCATTTTTTAGTTAGAGCTTTTTTGCTTGCCAATATTAAAACATTGAATAAGTATTTTTCTCCTCGTCTTTCCAGTGAGTCCGGTAGTAAACCCAAATACAAAGTTACAAAAGAAAAGGGAACTGTAATTTTGAATATTTTCCCCAATATTGTCTGTACATTGGTCCAATATTGGTGGATAACTGGGCATGACCAAAACACATGAAAATGATTTGCAGTCTTTTCACCACACAAGCGCCAACAGTTCAATCCCTTATGGGTAAATTTGATTTGTGCAGGTGTTCTGAAAAATCTTGCCAAGTTTTTCCATCCAAATTCTCTCCACTGCAGGGATGAGGTACTTTTCCATTGCTGTTTATTTAGCTTTTCCCATATTTCCAGATGTAAAGTGAAATTCCCCTCTTTTTCCCATCTCTCTTTTATATAAGATGTGTTGTCTCCTTTTAAGTCTTGAAGACCTTGGTATATTTTAGAAATGTATCTGATCCCTGGGATCCCTTTATATGCCATTAAGAAGACCTTCAGAACACCTGACTGGGCCCTTTCCAAAACCTCCTTTTTAAGTATATTGTTTATGTGGTGTCTAAGCTGGAAGAACCTGTAAAGGTCTTGATTTATTAGGCCTTGTTTTTTCAAATCTTCAAAACTTCTTAAGATTTGCCCTTTAAAAAAATCGTAATATTTTATCAGCCCCTTCTCCTTCCACTTTTTAAATCTGGTGTCTGTTTTATTAGGAGTAAAGTCCTGATCATAGGCGATCCATTGCAGAAGTCGATAGGGCTCTTTAGTTTGATTCTCTCTGACTATCTTAAACCAAATTTTTAGCGGGGTCTCTATCCACGGGTTAGTGTTATTCAAAAGCTTAGGTAAGACATTGGTCCCTATTATCGCCTGTAGGGGGATGTCACTTGTTATTTGGCATTCGATCTCCTTCCATTGTGCAGAGTAGACTGGGTTACATATCTCTACTAAAGTTTTAATTTGTGCGGCTTTAAAGTAGTCCCTGATATTTGGCAGCGCGAGCCCACCTTTGTCTTTGTTTAGCTGTAGGGTTCTATATCTGATTCTAGGTCTCTTGCCCTGCCATATGAATCTTGAGATCCTTCTGTCCAGCTCCTGCCATGTTTTTTTGGGAGGTTCTACCGGTATTGTTTGGAAAAGGTATAGAAGACGTGGAAGTATATTCATTTTGACTGCTTCAATTCTTTGTGCAATACCCAAGAATGGTATCATATTCCATCTTGCTAGGTCAGATTTTATTTTTGTCACCAGTGGATCATAGTTTAGTGATATAATTTTGTTGAGTTGTTTCGGGATATTGACCCCCAGATATTTCATAGATTCCGACTCCCAGTTAGTTTTGAGTTTGCTTAGTGAATAATGATTTGGGTCATAGTTGAATGTTAAAACTTGGGTTTTATGCATATTTAATTTGTACCCCGATAAATCTCCATACTCTGAAAAAACTGAGGTTAGTTCTGGTAAAGAAGTGTCCGGCTGCCCTAGGTATATTAAAATGTCATCAGCAAAGAGTGCTATTTTATGTTCCTTCTGACCAAGTGTAATACCTTGAATTTTTTGGTTTTGTCTTATCCATTGGCTCAGAGGTTCTATGAAGATTGCAAAGAGCAGTGGAGACAGGGGGCAGCCCTGACGACATCCTCTTTCCAGTTCAAAAGATGATGATAAATTACCGTTAATCCTTATTTTAGCTGTTGGTTTTTTATATAATGCCTGTATAGTTCTAATGAAGTTGTTATGAAAATTGAAACTGGATAAGATTCTGTATAGAAAAGACCAGTCAACCGAATCGAATGCTTTTTCAGCATCTAATCCTAATATGACTGCATTTAAGTTATATTTTTTTATATGATGAATTATGTGTAAAGTGCGTCGAATGTTGTCTTGTGTCTGTCTTTGTCTTATAAAACCTGTTTGGTCTAAATGAATTAGGTCTGTCAGTATATTCTCTAACCTTTTGGCAAGGATAATGGTAAAAAGCTTATAGTCCTGATTTAGTACACTGATTGGTCTGTAGTTGGAGCACTCTAGTTTATCCTTTTCAGGTTTAGGTATAACTGCAATGACCCCTTCTCTCCAGGAGGGGGGGATTTCCCCTGTGTGGAGGACATAATTAAATGTTTTCAGGAGGAGAGGAGATAGTTGCTGTTTAAAGGTTTTGTACCACTCTGCTGTATAGCCATCAGCTCCTGGGGATTTGTTAGCTTTAAGTTTCATAATTGCTTTTTCCAATTCTTTAGAATGTATTTCTGACAGTAGTGTTTTATTTTGTGACTCCGTAAGTTGGGGAAGGTTTAATGTGTTTAGGAATGCCTCGGATGCGTTTTTATGTTTTTTTTGGGAGTATAAGTTCTTATAGTAATTCTCGAAGTTTTTAAGAATATCCTGAATTCTGAATTTTATTTCCTTTGATACTGGGTCTCTGATTTTGTAGATTGCTCTTTCTGTTTGATGTTTCCTCAATTTATAGGCTAGCAATTTTGCCGATTTACTGCCTGCTTCATAGTATTTTTGTTTCAGAAATGTAAGTTTCTTCTGGATTTCTATTGTGTAGATCTCATTTATTTGGTTTTTAATTTCCTTAATCTTGAGCGAGTCAGTAGAATGAGTGTTGCCTTTGTGTTCTTTTTCTAGGTTCCTAAGTTCTGACTCTAATGTGGATAGTTTTTCTTGTCTTAGTTTCTTTTGGGTTGCCAGTTTTGCAATAATCTTTCCTCTTATTACAGCTTTACATGCATCCCACAGTATTAAAGGGGATACTTCTCCATTATCGTTATCTTCCAAATATCTGAGAATATCTGACTCCAATTCATCTTTCAATGGTCCTTTCAGGACATTTGAATTTAACCTCCAAGAAAATGTATTATTTGTGTATTTTTGGATATTTAAGTCCATGTAGATCGGACTGTGGTCGGAGAGATCCATCAGTCCTATTTTACATGTTTTTACTCTACCAATGTCTCTATTAAACATAAAAAAATAGTCAATCCTTGAGTAAGATGAATGTGGAGTTGAGTAAAATGTATAGTCTTTTACACTGGGGTTGAGTTCCCTCCACACATCACAGATTCCCATTTCTTTTAGTAGCATCCGAGTCTTCCTGTTTTGGGTGTTATTTTGATGTGGGGAATTACCAGAAGCATCCCAGTATGGATTCAGTCTAAGATTAAAGTCCCCACCACATATCACTAAACCTTGAGCTTTAGTTATCATTAGGTCGAATACATTTTTATAAAATTTCCAGTTAGCCCCTGGGGGAGCATACACATTCAGCAGGGTGATATCTTCTCCCTCTAGCCGCCCAGTTACCAAACTGTATCTCCCTTCTTTATCTTTGTGTTCTGATTTTTTTTCAAATGTAATTTTGGTTGATATCAATGTCGCTACTCCCCTCCTCCTCCCTGATTTATATGAAGATGAAGAGATCATTTTAAACCCTTGTCTACTGAGTTTATTGTGTTCCACGTCTGTTAGGTGGGTTTCTTGTAAAAGTATTATTCCTGCTTTGTCTTTTTTCATTTTGCCTAGAATCTTGGATCTTTTAACTGGATTCAGGATCCCTTTTACATTATATGAAATTATTTTGGTTACACCCTGTTTCTCCATTGTGTTGTTTTGTTTAGTATAACTGTGTGGTGGCCCTCTTTTGTGCTACTCAGAAACTGAAAGAACATTAAAAACAAGAAAAACATTAAGAACATAGTGTAAAAAACTTTAAAACAAAAAACTGTCAAAAGAACTTCCTGAGCTGAGGTCTTTTTAAAGACCCTGTAAGAGCCTTGATGGAGTGAAGGCTCTGAGGGAAATTCCTCAAACTCTGTTACGTGTTGAGGGCCCTCTCTTACCACTGAAAGTAGTCCCATGCTTTTAACGTGAGTTTCAGAACCCAATCCAAACTTGTAATGATTTTTTTTTTTTTTTTTCCTTTTATGCCTAAACCCTGTGAAATTGTGTGCACCCTCCCACCCCCATCACATCAAACATTCACGCAAAAACAGTATTTGTTAGTATGAGCAGAACATGTGGATTATTGTCACATTTCTATTTTAACAAGTTTTTTTTTTTTTTTTTTTTATTACAAAGACTTATTTGTTTCAAATAATATGATTGTTCCATGAAATGTTTTACCACATGCTGAATATGCATCTCTTTTAATGTTTGTTACCTTGTATGAGGGGGGTTGGATGTGCGGATTGATTCAAGAGAAAGGAAAAAAAAAAAAAAAAAAAAGGTCGCTATTCCAACCTGAAAACGGATAGTTTATCCGCGACGCTCTGGTGCTGGGTTTCCCGCTGCTGGTCCGTGGATTTTGAGGGTCTTTGTGTTGTCCATGTTTGCGCTTTGATCTTCTCACTCGGGTCTGCTGCGGGTTTAAACACCGTTACCGGGAGCCCTCTTCTCGCCATGTCAGCTGTTGCTTCTTCCGCCGAATTATAGAGACACGTTTCATCGCCGTAGAAGACCCTTAACTTCGCAGGAAATGGTGTCTGAAAGCGCAATTTCTTCTCTCTTAACACCTTTTTCGCGTCATTGTATTCCCTGCGCTTTTTAAGGACCTCCGGGGCGTAATCGTGTTCCACGTAGACTTTTCTCTCCTGGTGCATAAATCCTTTTTTCTGCCAGGCCAGTCTTACAACCTCTTGTTTTATTTTGAAATTGGAAAATCTTACCAACACCGAACGTGGGGGCGCTTCCGCCGCCGGCCTAGCGGCTAATGAACGATGTGCCTTTTCTATCTTCAAGTCGGTGGTTTGTGGAATATCCAATTTCTCTCTTAGTAAGGATTCCACGCATTCTGCCATTGAGTTAAAACCATTTTCGGTTCCTTCTATCAGACCATGAATTCTTATGTTGTCTCTTCTTTGTTTTCCTTCTTGGTCGGTTAGCTTAGCCTCTATAGCTGCTTGTCTTTTGCGTAGGTCCAGCACAGAATCTTCGAGCACTTTTATTCGATCCTCTGTTTCCAAGATTCGGTTCTCGGCCTGGTCCACTCTGCTGTTTGTCCTTTTCAATTCTTCTCTGAATTCCCGAAATTCGGCCGTAACATCTCGGCGAAATCGTCGTAGTTCCTCAAATAGTGATTTCAGGCTAACCCTTTTGTTAGCTATCACCAGCTCCTCGTCCTCTGAACGGGGATCTTCCAGTTCAGATTCTCCGGCCGATACGTGTCCTAGCCTGGAGAATTTCAGTTTCTTCTGTTTTCCTTTAGACATGATGATTTTGTCTTTTGATTTTCACTCCTCCAAAAATCCGTTAAGTTTGATTTTCAAGGTGTTATCCTGGATTGAGTCTGAGAGCTTCAGTGTTAAGCTGCAGTCGCCATGGCGTCCAGACCGGAAGTCCACAGCAGAGTTTTTTATTGTTATTTCTTTGTTGTTCTTTGTGGCGGACAAACAACCCAGCTGAAGGGAACGGATTTCCGTTTTCAGTCCTGGCCAGTCAGTGAGCTGGATTTCTCTTCTTCGCAGAAATTTTTTTCTTCCCGGTCAGCGGCGGCTTCAGCTACAGCGCCACAAACGGGCAGCTGTTGTAACTGCATCACGTTGTCAAGGCAGTTTGGTCTGCTTGAGTAAAGTGCTGTGTGAATGTAAACCAAACGAAGGTGTGAAAATTCTCGCCATTCCCCACCCAATCGAACCGAGACCGCTGGACTGTCCTAGTCTGAATGCAGCCTTAGTCTTACACTGCTGCATCTTGAGGTCATTTGTGCCCACATACACAATGATTGCAGCAGCAGATGGATGAGTCTGAACCAGGTGCAGAGCTGCAGGTGCAGTGTCCGCTACACAGGCACCTGGGTGGCACAAGGTTTGTCCGCCATGGACCACCACATGCCAGACCATGGAGGTGCCCACTACGAGCACTGCTGGAGAGTGCCATGCCTCATCCACAACTACCACAAAAGACTTGAAGCTGTCATTGTTGTTAAAGGTGGCAATACATAGTATTAAGAACTAGGGTATGTAAACTTGACCAGGGTCATTTGGGTAGTTTATGTTGTCATTATGATTTAAAAGAGCAAACATAATTGTTTGATAATAAATGGCTTCACCCAACCACTAACTATGAGTGAAAGAAAAGTTTTTGTTTTATCATTCATCCATCCATCTTCTTCCACTTAATCCTTTTCGGGTCACGGGGGGGCTGGAGCCTATCCCAGCATCTTTGGGCGAGAGGCAGGGTACACTCTGGACAGATTGCCAGTCTATCGCAGGGCCAACACAGAGACAGACAACCATTCACTCTCACAGTCATACCTAAGGACAATTTAGAATCCCCAGTTGATGCCAGTTAACTTAACTTGCATGTTTTTGGCATGTGGGAGGAAACCGGAAATATCCCGGAGTAAACCCATGCAGACACGGGGAGAACATGCAAACTCCATACAGATCACTGTTGGTCAGGGGCTGGGATCAAACCCAGGATCCCCTGGCCAAGGGTGAGTTGCTGTGCTGCCACAGTGCTAACCACTCCACCATCGCACTACCCATTAACATTCATTCATATTCTCTAAAAAATGGCCAAAAAAATTACAGATTCCGCCAGGGTATGTAAGCTTATTAGGACAACTGAGAGTAATCTTATTTGACAATAACGATATGTCGCTATATAGATTTTCTGTGAATTCTATAGTTTATATATGATAACCAATAAAAATTACCGTCCCGTTTTCTAGATTTTCAACTACATACTGAAAACTAGAGATGGGAAAAAAGATTGATTCAGTGATGAATCACAATCCTTGGCACTGGCGACAATCCATCAATCCAGAAACGCATGGATGGATCTTTTATTTTTTTTTTTAAAAATGTGCACACATATACTTAGATGGATGGATAAATAGATGTACTTTATTGATCCCAAACTGGGAAATTACAGTGTAACAGCATCATGACAGTAGACGACCAAAACGACAGAAACACACACAGCATAATAGACAAAGGCATTTCCTATGGAAAGTAAAACTGCCTAAGTAACTTAAATACATCATAGATGAATAGATGATGACTTGTATAGATATATGAATCATACCCACTTTACAATGCAGGACCATCAGGTGCAGGGTGAAATGTGAGATATCAATTAGACTGCAAGGTGCAGTATAGCAGCATAGTTATGACCAGAATTCAACATTAGTGTGAGTTATTGTACAGTGAAATGGCATGTGGCAGGAAAAATTTCCTGTACCTAACAGTTCGGCAGTGAAGCTGTAGCAGTCTGCTGGAGAAAGTGCTCCGCTGTCTGCCCAGTGTGTGGTGGAGGGGATGATCAGGATTGTCCATGATGGATCGCAGTTTAAGTGTTTTCCTCTCCACCACAATCTCAAAGGTCTCCGGCCTGAAAACAATCACTGAGCCAGCCCTCTTGATAATCTTGTCAAGTTTGTTGGTGGCACTGGCTCTGATACTGCTACCCCAACAGACAACGCTGGCGACAACAGCATGGTAGAAAAGCTCCAGCATCCTGTTGCACATGTTGAAGGATCTCAGCTTCCTCAGGAAGTAGAGTCTACTCATCCCCTTCTTGTACACAGCATCAGTGTTAGATTTCCAGTCCAGTCTGTTCCTGAACATGACACCCAGGTATTTGTAGTCCTCCTCTATCTCCACATCCTCCCCCCTAATCTGCAATGGCTGTGAAGATGTCCTCTTCTTCCTGAAGTCAGTCACCATCTCTCTGGTCATGCTGATGTTCAGCCTCAGGTGATTCTGCTCGGTCCACTCCACAAATCTTTCTACCAGTGCCCTGTACTCTCCCTCTTATACACCCAACAACAGCAGAGTCATCAGAGAATCACACACACACACTACTCACAAAAAGTTATGGATATTTGGCTTTCAGGTAGAATTTATGGAAAATGTAAAAAGTTCATGCTACAGTGATATATCATCATGAAAGTAGGGCATTTAAGTAGACGTATGCAATGGTGAATTCTTCATCTCAAACAATTTATTGAAACAAAAGCCGACAACAGTGTTGGGTATACCACAACAAAAAATGTCAATGTCTCAATAACTTGTCATGTGCCATTGAGCATCAATTACAGCTTGACAATGATGACTCATGCTGTTCGCAAGTCGACTTATTGTCTGCTGAGGCATGGCATTCCACTTTTCTTGAAGGGCGGTCCTCAGGTCATTGAGGTTGTGGGGTGCGGGGTTACAAGTCTCTACATGGTGACTCAGCTGATCTCATAGGTTTTCTGTGGGATTCATGTCTGGAGAAAGTGCAGGCCACTCCATTTGAGGTACCCCAGCCTCCAGCAGCCATTCCCAAATGGTGCAGCCTTGATGAGCTGGAGCATTGTCGACCATAAAGATGAAATTAGGCCTGTATTGTTCATGCAGGGGCACAATGACTGGAGTAATGATGTTATTCAGGTAGTATTGGTTGTCAATGTACTATTCACAAGGTGTGGGGCAGTTGTGTATTGTCTAGACACACCTGCCCAGACTGTAACATGGTGACAACAGTGGCTGATGCATAGCGTGCTCCTTGACGTCTCTCAACATCGTTGGCAGCCATCATTTCTGCTCAGTGTGAATCAACTTTCATCAGAGAACAGCACTGAAACCCACTGCTCCCTCATCCAGCATAAATGCTCCCTGGCCCATGCAAATGATGACTGCCTGTGCCTGGTGGTGTGGTCTGGTACCCTTGCAGGTCATCTAGCATGCAGACCAAGCTGAAGTAAATGTTTCAAATGGTCTGACGTGACACTTGGGTGTCTCTCACCTCCCTTAAATGTGCCTGGAGTTGAGTAGCATTCGTCATCTGGTTCCGCAGGGCACTGTTCACAATGAAGCAGTCATCAGCGTGGGATATGGCCAAAGGACGTCCACTTCTATGCCTTTCTGTAACTCTTCCAGTTTCTCTGTATCTCTGTTGCACCCTGGTGATGACTCTCTTGACACTCTAAGCTCAGTAATCACTTTTCTCTGAGAACATCCTGTTTGAAGCCTCACAATGGCGAGGAACTGTTGATCAATTGTTAGGTGTTGTCTTGGTCTCATGATGTCAAAATATATAAGCCATTTATTATCAAACAATTGTGTTTGCTCTTTTAAATCATAATGACAACATAAACTACCCAAATGACTCTGATCAAACGTTTACATACACATACTCACTAGAACTTAACAAGCAGAAGCAGCAGTAAATGTTGCGGCTCCAGGGTGTATCTGTTTCAGATGCTCATGCATCTCTGTAATGCTGCCATGGTAAGTCTGCGTTGCAGAGTCTGCATTTTACTTGTTTTGTTTCCTTATTTTCAGTAAAACTAGTGCATGCCCATAGAAAGCAATGATTATACCTGTTTTCAGACAATATTCTTGTCTGAAAACAGGTGGCCCAATTACGTAAGCTTTACAGGCTCAAATGTAGGCTGTGTTTGAAAGTGGAATACAAAGAGGTATAGCCTATATGTAGGCAATCACACGTTAGACTTCAAGAAATATAAAAGGGACTGAACACGAAGATTTATTTGTGTGAATATTAATTACAGAATTATTGAAAATGAATAGGACATCCAATATTAGCAACTGTTTAAGAACCCTTGTTTGTCAGACTTAGTTGTGTGATCTTTTAAGATAAGATAAGCCTTTATTAGTCCCGCAATAGGGAAATTCCAGGATTACAGCGGCAAAGGGATAGCAGATTTAGGGCCAGAGATACCAACAGACTTGACAAGATTATCAAGAGGGCTGGCTCTGTAATTGGTCTCAGACCGGAGACCTTTGAGACAGTGGTGGAGAGGAGAACACTAAATAAACTGCGATCCATCATGGACAATCCTAATCACCCCCTCCACCACACACTAGCTAGACAGCGAAGCACTTTCTCCAGTAGACTACTACAGCTTTGCTGTCGAACAGCCAGGTACAGGAAATCTTTCCTGCCACATGCAATTTCACTGTACAATAACTCACTATGATGTTGTATTCTGGTCATAGCTATGCTGCCACACTGCACCTTACAGACTAACTGGTACCTCACATTTTCACTCTGCTCCTGATAGTCCTTCTTGTGCAATGGGATGATTCATGTGTTTATACGGGTCATCATATATTAAGCTATGATGTATATAGGTTTTTTTTATAGTCGTGTTAGTTTTACTTTCCGTGGGTAATCCCTTTGTCTGTCATGTGTGTGTTTCTGTTGTTTGGTTGTCTACTGTCATGCTACTGTTACACTGTAATTTCCCAGTTTGGGATCAATAAAGTACATCTGTCTATCTATCTATCTATCTATAGCAGCACTCAGAGCAATAGTAAATAAGATAAAAAGAACTAGTTAGCCAAAGCAGTAAATAGATGAATATACATATGTACAGTGGGGCAAAAAAGTATTTAGTCAGCCACCAACTGTGCAAGTTCTCCCACTTAAAAGATGAGAGAGGTCTCCAATTTTCATCATAGGTATACCTCAACTATGAGAGACAAATTGAGAAAAAAAAAAATCCAGAAAATCACATTGAAGGATTTTTAATGAATTAATTGGTAAATTCCTCGGTAAAATAAGTATTTGGTCAGTAACAAAAGTTCATCTCAATACTTTGTTATATACCCTTTGTTGGCAGTGACAGAGGTCAAACATTTTCTGTAAGTCTTCACAAGGTTTTCACACACTGTTGCTGGTATTTGGGCCCATTCCTCCATGCAGATCTCCTCTAGAGCAGTGATGTTTTGGGGCTGTTGCTGGGCAACACAGACTTTCAACTCCCTCCAAAGATTTTCTATGGGGTTGAGATCTGGAGACTGGCTAGGCCACTTCAGGACCTTGAAATGCTTCTTACGAAGCCACTCCTTCGTTGCCCGGGCAGTGTGTTCAGGATCATTGTCATGCTGAAAGACCCAGCCACGTTTCATCTTCAGTGCCCTTGCTGATGGAAGGAGGTTTTCACTCAAAATCTCACAATACATGGCCCCATTCATTCTTTCCTTTACACGGATCAGTCGTCCTGGTCCCTTTGCAGAAAAACAGCCCCAAAGCATGATGTTTCCACCCCCATGCTTCACAGTAGGTATGGTGTTCTTTCTCCTCCAAACACGACAAGTTGAGTTTTTACCAAAAAGTTGTATTTTGGTTTCATCTGACCATATGACATTCTCCCAGTCCTCTTCTGGATCATCCAAATGCTCTCTAGCAAACTTCAGATGGGCCTTGACATGTACTGGCTTAAACAGGGGGACACGTCTGGCACTGCAGGATTTGAGTCCCTGGCGGCGTAGTGTGTTACTGATGGTAGCCTTTGTTACTTTGGTCCCAGTTCTCTGCAGGTCATTTACTAGGTCCCCCCATGTGGTTCTGGGATTTTTGCTCACCGTTCTCGTGATAATTTTGACCCCACGGGGTGAGATCTTGTGTGGAGCCCCAGATGGAGGGAGATTATCAATGGTCTTGTATGACGTCCATTTTCTAATAATTGCTCCCACAGTTGATTTCTTCACACCAAGCTGCTTACCTATTGCAGATTCAGTCTTCCCAGCCTGGTGCAGGTCTACAATTTTGTTTCTGGTGTCCTTTGACAGCTCTTTGGTCTTGGCCATAGTGGAGTTTGGAGTCTGACTGTTTGAGGTTGTGGACAGGTGTCTTTTATACTGATAAGTTCAAACAGGTGCCATTAATACAGGTAAGGAGTGGAGGACAGAGGAGCCTCTTAAAGAAGAAGTTACAGGTCTGTGAGAGCCAGAAATCTTGCTTGTTTGTAGGTGACCAAATACTTATTTTACCAAGGAATTTACCAATTAATTCATTAAAAATCCTTCAATGTGATTTTCTGGATTTTTTTTTCTCATTTTGTCTCTCATAGGTGAGGTATACCTATGATGAAAATTGGAGATCTCTCTCATCTTTTAAGTGGGAGAACTTGCACAATTGGTGGCTGACTAAATACTTTTTTGCCACACTGTACATAGATATATACACATTGCAGGAGCATTGCAGCTAGATGGAATAAACAGCATTACAGTGTGTTAAATTACCCTGCAGAATATGAATATGTATGCAGAGAGTATATTTCGAGACTACGATAACCCTCGTGTTCTCCACATATCGATGGCCAAAACGTAAAACGTCCTATCTGAAAATGCACTTTTTTGAGAAAACTAAAAAAAACAACAACTTTATTTTCTTGCAGAATGTTAGGCTATTTTTTTTTATCAGAATAATTTTCTGTCACAATAAAGGGCGGGACTGTCATGGAGACAGATATGAGCAGCCTTCCCTGTTCTCACCATCCAAAGTGAAATCCGTAAATCAGAAAATCCTGCAGATAGGAGGTTTTGCATTTCAGCCATCGATATGCTGAATTATCCTTTAGAGCTATGTAATCACGGCAACATCGGCATACTCGAGGATGCACACCCTCATAACCTTAGCAAAGCACTTATAAAACCTGAGGTCAGTCTGACTAACAGTTTGAGAGATATCTGAGGAGCACAGATACTTACACGCATACACACAGAGAGATACAGCATCTTGCATTTATAGGTAGATGTTCCCATACTTTCGAAAGTTTAGGTCTCACTTTTTTTGCTCCTCTTCTCGTTGTTAGCTTTCCGCTTTGCCATGCTGCACTCCTCTTCTTTGCTGGAAATTGTTCATGCATGCCGGACAACAGAAGTGCCCATAGCAGTTCTGATAGTGCTGTGCAATTACAACTGAATATTTTCATGGCATGTCCATTAACTTTAAAATTAAACGCATCCACAATAAAAATTTTGAATTGCAGCCCTATGTAAAATGACAGTGCCCCCATTCTTTATTATGCTCATTTACTACTGAATCACTGCAGTGAAAGATTCTTTTTTTTCCCCCTTGTCCTGTCAAGCAGCTAGGTAAGCAGAACAGAGATCTTTTGCCCTTGTTGTGGCAAAACAGATTTACTTTGCCAAAAGGAGCTTTAATACATTACCTAACTATGTACTGTATATTGTTGTAAACTCCTCCTGTAATAACTTTTAATACTTTGTTTAAATTATTTTACCCATGGAGGACCCGACAGGATGGGGAATAGGCAAAGGAAGTGTGTGAAGGGGGAAAGAAAAGGGAGGGGAACAGACAAAAGACAGACAAACCAACAACTAAAACAAACAAACTGCTTCTTCCACCGAAGATGTCTCAACTTGAGTCTGGTATCCACACCTGTTAAAGGAGAGACATTTGTGCGTGTGTGTCCATGTGCGTATATATGAGAGCGTGCACAAAATAAGTGTGCATGTGAGTGGCTTGTTAGGAAACATACGGGGGGGGGGTCGCAGCAACACCCCCCCCTTCCCCTCCGGGAACCCCAAGCAGGCATGACAGCACCACCAACCCCCACATGGCACAAATGCCTGAGGTCAGCAAGCCCCAGGAAAGCCAGGCATCTGCCCCTGGAGGGATGATTGAGGGAGGCCACAGGACCCCCCCCCCCCCCCCAGTGGAGCCAATGCCAGTCCCCAGGTGCCAGGAGGCCAGCCCCCACCCCCCGGTGTGCACCCCCACAGCGGGGTCCCCCCCCGCGCCACTGCCATACACCCCGGGGACCCCCATGCCCAAAGAAGTCACACGCGAGCCGCACAGAATGGACTGAAAACAAGATCATAACTGATACAGCTCCATCCTTTACACTTTTACACAGACTCTGAGGCAGACTCGGAGACAAAGCAATTCACAAATATAAGACAAATACAACATTTTTCTATCAATGAACCAAACCCAAGCTTATTTAACACCATAAAAAGAAATTTCCGGGGCGCTGCTGAGCGGTTAATGGAGTAGGACGCAGATTCGGTGGCTCCTGCCAACTTTGTATAAAATTGTTATTCAGTTGTGCAGTTTTCCAAAAACCTAGTGTTTTTTCTTGGTTCTTTTTCGCAGTGTACCTCAAGAGATACTTTTGAATTGTTTTGCAATGTCGGGGAGAGGAAAAACCCGCACTGTTCAGACGCACCTGAGGCCTTGCCCACAGGCCCCGACTTCCGGACAGCTAGCTCAAGATGCTGAACCAGCCCCTGTTTTGGACGCTGAAGCCTTGAAATTTGAGTTGCTTTCCTCTCTAAAAGAAGACATTGCTGCTATTATTAAGAAGGAGCTACAAGAGATTATCGGAGATGCTTTGGCACCTCTTAAGCTTGAGCTGCAGTCTGTGAAATCACGGTTAGCGAGCGACAATGCTGCTATCGATGCTAAGTTGGCTAAGCTAACGGGTACCATGGGGGACATGGAAGAAGCGCTCACAGGATGTACGGATGGCATGGCTGACATGAAAACAAGCGTTGAGCGCCTCACTGCCAAGGTTGCTATGCTGGAAGACAAATGTGAAGACCTAGAATCAAGATCGCGACGTAATAACATAAGGATCATTGGTGTTGAAGAGGGCCCTGGCTCTTTCTCTCCTACAGCTGTGGCTGTGTTGCTGAAAGATGCTTTTTCTTTGGATAAGGAACCGCTAGTGGATCGGTCTCATCGTACTCTTCAGCCTAAACCTAAACTGGGTGACCAACCACGAGCCATTGTGTGCAGGCTTCACTACCACAGTGACTGTGTTGATATATTACGGCGTGCACGAGAGCGCCAGCGGATTAAAGTCGGAGGTATGACTTTGTCGGTCTTTCTGGACTACACCGCCAAGATAGCACGGGCTCGGGCCTCATTCAACGAGGTCAAGTGGCTACTCCGTGGCATCGAGGGAGTCAAATACGGACTTTTCCATCCGGCGCAGCTATGCATTACTTACCAAGGGACTGAAAAGAAGTTCACTTCGCCGGAAGACGCGAAGGAATACATCAAGACTTTGATCTCTGGGTGAGCTGTGAACCGTTCATTACAATCCATATATCTGTACGGACTCTAGACTTGTTGCTATTACCTGGACATTTGTGCTTATTTGCTTTATTTTGAGAGTGATCATTAGAATCTCGTAGAGAATTGTTGAGTTTTACATTATCATTACCTTTTCCTACTTTATTGTTCAGATTATAATACTGGAACAAAATAGTATGTAACTTAATCATTGCACATACTATAATTCAATTTTCGGAAGTCGGCAGGAGTCATGTTTTCCACTGGCACTTCTTCCTCTGTTTGCTCGGCTTTGTCTCCTGAGTTGTTCCTGTTTTACTGAGAACAACCTTTTTTGTCGTGTGTGTGACACTGCTGTCTCCATTGGTTTTTGGGTGGGGTTTTTTTTGTTTTGTTTTTTTTTGTTAGATGGAGACTTTGGGTGTTCTTGTGTTGGAGTTTTCTTGGGTGGGTGGTGTTTTACCTCAGCTCACGGCAATAATTCTGTTGTTTTTTTTATTTTTCTACGTGTAAATGGCTAGTACCACCATAGGCCCTGGTACAGCTTTGCTAGGCGCATCTCTGTGATTCATTAGCTGGAATATTAAGGGCATGGGTCATCCTGTCAAAAGATAAAAAGTTTTTAATCACTTAAAACAATTAAAATCCTCAATAGTGTTCCTGCAGGAGACCCATCTTTGGATTATTTATTTATTTAGTGAATGCAAAGTCCTTAAGCCAAGCAGCTGCCTCCTGGTTTGCTGTATGGAGGGTATGTAATCCTCTTTCCAGTCTTTGGAGCGGGCAAGCCTCTATGATGTGTTCCATTGTTTGCTCCTCTCCACATGCGCACAGTGGGCTAGGGCTACTGCCCCATCTGTGAAGGCTGGCCAAGCAGGGGCCATGTCCAGTCCTGAAGCGATTGAGTGTAGACCAATGTCTCCTTGGGAGGTTGGTGCCCGGGACCTGTTGGTTGGGGTTTGTCACCAGGTGTTTGTTTGGGACCTCCTTGGTCTCCCATTCCTCTTGCCAAGCTGTCTGGATGGTAAAGTCAGCTGGGGGAGGGTTTTTCCAAATCGGCCGTCTGGATGAGAGTCGGGCAGTGGGTGGGGTGTAGATATCTGCATGGATTGGTAAGTGAGGAGAATCTTTAACTTTTTGGAGCATCCTTTGAGTTAATGCTGCTCGCCGGATGTGTGGAGGGGCTATGTTTGACAGTACAGGGAGCCAGGGGAGTGGTGTTGAGCGGATTGTTCCTGTTATAGTTCTCATGGTTGTGTTGAGCTGGGTGTCTACATGGTGTGTGTAAGATGACCTGGACCAGACAGGGGCACAATATTCTGCTACAGAGTATGAAAGGGCCAGTGCTGAGGTGCGCAGGGTGGAGACTGCCGCCCCCCATTTTGCACCAGCGAGCTTGCAGAGCAAGTTGTTTCGTACCTTCACCTTAGCAGCCGTCCCCTTTAGATGTTCCTTGAAGGATAAGGTCCTATCAAGGGTCACTCCAAGATAGGTTGGATTTGGGGCATGCTTAAGCTTGAGTCCGCTCAGGTGGATGTTTAGTTCTCTGGCAGCTTTTACATTGTGGAGATGGAATACACTGGAGACGGTTTTTGCTGGGCTTGGTTTTAGGCGCCAGATTTTGCAGAACTGGTCCAGTTTGGCAAGATCTTCCGTGAGCACCCGTTCCAGTGGTTCAAAATCTGGTGCTTGGAGTGCCAAACAGATGTCGTCTGCATAGATGAATTTGCGGGATTTTGTAGTAGGCAGGTCGTTTATGTAGAGGTTGAACAGAGTTGGAGCTAGAACTGAGCCTTGTGGGAGTCCGTTTTTCTGCATTCTCCATGCACTTGTGTTCTGACCGAGGTGGACTCTGAGCCTTCGGTTAGTCAGCAGGGTTTTTGTAATTGCTGTTGCCCAAGCAGGGATTGCCTTTATAAGTTTCAGGAGGAGGCCTTTGTGCCAGACCGTATCATAGGCGGCTGTAAGATCGAGAAACACAGCCCCTGTCTTCAGTCTACTCTCGAAGCCATTTTCGATGAAGGTGGTTAGGGCCAGTACTTGTTCTCCTGTGCTGCGGTCCTTGCGGAAACCTGCTTGATCCACACTTAGACTATCCTCTATTTCTGGGGAAATACGTTGCAGTATTAGGCGCTCCATGATTTTGTAAGGAACGCTGAGTAGGGAGATTGGGCGGTAGCTTGCTGGTAGTTTGTGGTCTTTGGCAGGTTTTGGGATGGCATTGACCTTTGCTGTCTGCCATTTCTTTGGGATCGAGTTTGTTTGTGTGATCCTTGTGTAGAATTGTGTCAACCAGGTTAGGGCTCGGGGGCCAAGATTTTTCATGAATTCTGGGAAGATGTTATCGTATCCTGCTGCCTTTCCACATTTCAGACCCTGTAGGACTTTCTCCAGTTCAGCAGCCTCGAAGGGTTCAGGGTTCGTTTCCTCTACGGGCATTTTTTGGTGTTTTTTTTTAGCTCAGTTGTAACTGCTCTTCTGGTGTCTTTGTCTTGGGGTGCTTTGGCGATAGTCAGTAGGTGGGATGCAACTTGGTTGGGTGTGACAGATGCTCGGCTTTGGCTAGGGGGCTTCTGTGCAGCTCCTAGGCGACGAATGAGGCTCCAACATTTCCTGCTAGAGTGGGTAAAGTTCCGATCAGCAACTGTCTCCTCCCATTTCTTTCGCCGGGCTGTATTTAGCGATTCAATGAGATGGTCTGCTATCTCTGGGTCCCCTGATGTTTGATAGGATTGTAGGAGGGCAGCGCTTTCTCCGTCCAAACATGGGACATAGAGGGGTCGGTAGTCTCGTGGGATTGCAGTATGGGCAGCCTTGAAGATTACGCTGCAGAAGCGGTTGTATGCTTCATCTACAGTGATGGTGTGGAGTGGGATGGTAACAACGCTCCGGTCCAGAGTTTCACTGAATTTCTTCCAGTTGGCTTTGCGGAAGTTCCAGCGCATCTTCCTTGGGCTGTTTATGACTGGAAGTTGTAGGGCAATGTGTACAAGCTGGGGCCGGTGTTGGCTGTGTGGAAAATCATCAAGAATGAGGATCTGTGTAGGATATGGCGCCCCATTCAAAGAGCTGACCCAGCACAGGTCAGGAGAATAGTCCTTCTTCCACCTAGCAGAGTGGAGGATTCCTCTTTGTTTGGGGTCGTATATCAAAGCGAGGTCATTTCTGGATGCCCAGTCTGAAAGTGCCTCCCCATCACTGTCCACTGCTGGGTACCCCCAGTCAGGGTGATGGCTGTTAAAGTCCCCCACATAGATGGCAGGGTGGGGTAGGGTGGGTAAGACCTGCAGATCCCAGTTGGCACTAGGGGGCTTGTACACATTGACAATATGGAAGCCACCAATGGTTATGGTGTCTGAGAAATGTGTTGTTATCAGGTGATTTGCTTCAACTATGTCAGAACGCACATAGGTGGGACGTCCATGTTTAGCATGTAGAACATAGCACAGGAGGTCAAAGCCTTTGATGGTGTAGCGGCCAGCTTCCTCTGTGCCAATATGAGTGTCTTGGAGGCAGATTACATCAATCGAATGTTGGAAGGCGAGGACTTCGATAAGGCTTTGCTTGGCTGCAGATAGGCCTTCAACGTTTAGTTGTAATGTGCGAAGGGCAGATCCTACCACAAAGTGCTCTTGGGGCTGTTTGCTTTCGGCTTTAGGACTGTGACTAGGATTCTTCTTTGACTTGGCACAGAGGCGTCGTCTCTTCGAATTTAGTCTGCTGGTAGGATCATTAGCTTCCCCGGGCAAGCCCAGGTACTGGCAGAGGGCGCGACGAGAACGCTGATCCATTGCCCTCCCATCTTCGGATAAAAGATCACCATCGGTTGCACACATGAGCAGTACAACCTTCGGATAAAAGATCACCATCGGTTGTACTGCTCATGGGTGAGCCAAGTTTTTCATTCAGAGTTTAACTCTAAATCAAGGGGGGTTGCTATTCTCATAAATAAAAATGTACAATTCTCAGTTACTAACATTATAGCTGATAAAAACGGCAGATACGTGATAGTTGCCGGTACTTTGATACAGAAAAAGGTTTTGTTAGTTAATGTATATGCCCCAAACATTGACGATGTTGAATTTGCGAATAAATTATTAAGTAGACTACCATTTTTGAATTCACATTTGTTAATCTTAGGGGGCGACTTAAATTGTGTCTTTGATCCATCACTAGATCGATCTAATCCCCGTAATCTAAATAAGTCTTTAATGTCGCAAACATTTTCTGATTTCATGACACAGAATGGCTTTGTCAATCCTTGGAGATCCCGCAATCCAACCAGTAAAAAATTCTCCTTCTTTTCTCAGGTGCATCATTCTTATTCTAGGATTACTTTTTTATTGACTGTACTCTAAATTCCTGTGTAGTTTCCTCTGATTATTTAAGTATTATAATATCTGATCATGCACCATTACTATTAGATATTCAGTTGGGTGCCTATAAACGTAGTCTTCCCTCATGGAGGTTTAATTCTCTTCTTTTGGCAGACAAAGAGTTTTGTGATTTTATTTCCAATTCAATTGATGAGTTTTTGTTGTTTAATAAAAATGATTCTACTTCATATTCACTACTATGGGAGACACTTAAATCCTGCCTTAGAGGACAAATCATTTACTATTCTGCACTTTAGTAAGAGACGTCACGCTAAGCTTACTGAACTCACTTTAGCTATCAGTAATATTGATCAAAGATATGCCTTAAATCCTACACCAGAATTATTTAAACAGCGTATGGAGGTACAATCAGAACTTAATCTAATTTCAACCCAAGAAGCTGAACAGCTATTATTACAGTCGTGGAACTCATTATGAACATGGCGACAAAGCAAGCCGTCTAGTGGCACATCAGCTACGGCGTCAAGCGAACTCTAGGATTATAAGTAGTATTCAGAATATCCAACGTATAATCACGACGGATCCTAATGAAATCAATGCCACATTTAAAACATTTTATTCTTCTCTATATACGTCGGAGTTCCCAACAGATTCATATAACATGAACACATTTCTTCATGACCTCTCAAATCCTGTAATTGACTCGGATACAGCAAAAAGGCTGGATTCCCCACTCTGCCTTGTCGAAATAATTAATTCAATTAAAGCAATGCAATCAAGCAAAGCACTTGGCCCTGATGGGTTTCCCATCGAATTTTATAAAAAGTTTATAGAAGAATTAGCACCATTACTTTTAGCTACATTTAATGAATCATTAGAACAAAGTACCTTTCCTCCAACTCTAACACAAGCTTCTATTGTTTTACTTCATAAAAAGGACAAAGACCCAACTCTATGAAGCTCTTATAGACCACTATCATTGCTTAATGCTGACGTGAAAGTGTTAGCCAAAGCAGTTTCCTCCCGTTTGGAGAAGGTTCTCCCTTTAATTATATCTGAAGAACAGAACGGTTTTGTTCAGGGACGACAATTATTTTTTAATATACGTACTCTCTTTAATATAATTTATGCAAAGCAGTCATCTGATTCACCAGAAATAGTCATATCGCTAGACGCTGAAAAAGCGTTCGACAGGGTAGAGTGGGAATATTTGTTTGCGGTTTTGAGGAAATTTGGATTCAATGAGAAATTTGTTTCTTGGATTCGTCTCCTTTATCCATCCCCGAAAGCAAGGGTTCAAACTAATGATGTTTTCCGATTATTTTCCTCTTGGACGTGGCACACGGCAAGGCTGTCCATTATCGCCCTTGCTTTTCACTATTGCCATTGAGCCTCTGTCCATTGCGTTGCGGTCTTCCAATTCATTTAGAGGGATTTTCCGAAATGGAACTGAACACAAGTTGTCGTTATATGCGGATGATTTGTTGTCATATGTGTCAAATCCAGTTAGTTCTATCCCCAATGTCTTGAGTGTCTTAAATAATTTCAGTTCCTTTTCCGGTTATAAATTGAATTTGGAAAAAAGCGAATGCTTTCCCATCAATACGACTGCCTGTGATCTTCAGCAGTCTGACATACCCTTCAAACTTAGTCACACAGGATTCAAGTATCTCGGTATAAATGTGCCACGCTCTTTCTCTAGCCTAGCTTCAGCCAATTTTTCTCCCCTTATTGCCAAAATAACCTCTGATGTCCAGTACTGGCGAAATCTCCCTCTTTCACACTTGGGTAGGATTAACGTTGTCAAGATGAATATCTTACCAAAATTTCTTTTTATATTTCAATCAATTCCTCTTTTTCTGCCTAAAAACTTTTTTGATTCTCTGGATAAGATAATTTGTGGCTTTATCTGGAATGGTAAACCGCCTAGAGTTCGTAAAAAATTATTGCAAAGATGTAAACTTAGCGGGGGACTTGCATTACCTGATTTTCAATCATATTATTGGGTGGCACATATGCATAAAATCTGTTATTGGTTAAAGTATTTTTGCTCCCCATGGTGTAGAATGGAATTATCATCTAGGCCGTGAGCAGCTGCCACTTTTCGTTCAGTTTCGTGGCACCCAACGGGGAACTAAAATTTTAGTGTTTCTAAATTAAGATTACATTATTGTAAGACAAAATATCGATGTTCCCACTTCCAAAGGTGTGGATAGCTGTATGAAAAATGCAATTGAAGTCAGTCGGTAATAATTGTCTGGCTACCTTAAACATGGCCCAGTCCGGGACGTTTTAACCAATCAGCGTCGTCCCTTTGGTCATGTGACAACAAAATGGCAGCGCCCACAGGGGTAGCGTGCGCTGAAAGCCTCTCCTGTGTTATTCACATTTCCGATAAGTTTTCGGGCAGTATCACTCGTTTTACTGAAGCATCGTGGGCAAAAGTACGTGAGTGTGCCCAAAAATGGCTTGTACTTGACGGACCCTAACAGAAAGTAGCAGAACAACGTCGCGACTTGTTCGAGAAAGGTGAGTGGCAGCCATTGTTTATGGTTGTACTGCGTGTGCCCTGGAGTCGTTTGGCTCCGATCATTTGTAACTCTAAATATGAACTAAAATGGAACCCTAGATGTCTAAAACCTTTGTCAACCGCTCACAGGGTGACCTAGTCCTGGTCTAAGACTCCGAGTAGGCCGATCTGGGGGTGTGGAGGCTAATAACCAAGGGACTCTGGGTGCCAGGTAACATAGTCCTAGTATAGATCTAGATGATGCAGATCGACTCACTCTGATGATGCATCTATCCCCAGAACCCACCCTGGGCCTGAATTATAGTCAAAATATACCACTACCACAAAGTAGCTCAAATGGGAAAAGGGTAGCAATCCCAATGAGCTTAACTCTGAGTCTGATTGTTGGATGTACTTCTCAGCCCAAGCCCAAGGGGTGCAGTGTACTAGTAGGTGAGGGAGGAACAAGTTTGGGCATACATTTATATAGTTTGCACATAGTCACACCCATACTATCAAGCCTTAGGCGGATGGAAAATGGCCTGTTAAGGAAAGCCCATATGTTTGTGATGTGTCACCCAAGAAAGGCAAAAATGCTTTAGTGTAGCCGTGTCGACTTCATTGGTGACAGATCTCCTCCCTTGATGCTGACGGGGATAACATGCAAGAAGGGCAGCAGCGGGAAGCCAGTTGCGCAGAATTTTGTCTGAGGAACAGGAACTCCCAATTCAGTGGAACAGTTTCCTCAATCATGGAAAGAATAAGGAGGAGATGATCGAGTTCTCCTTCCGTGCTTGGTCTACTATGTCAGTAGATCTGGAAGGCATTGACCTCTACATGGCACATGGCGAATCCTATCACCTGATCTCTGCTACATCAGTGATGTCAGTACCAGAGCTGACCTGCGACCATGAGGAAGCTGATACCAGGATTGTGCTCCACTGCTGTCATGCCAGTAACACCTATGCGAACATTGCAGTCAAAAGTTCGGATTCTGATGTGGCCATCATCCTTCTGTCTCTGATGGCAGACATTGGATCAGACATTTACTTTCTGATTGGTACCAAAAAAAGAAGAAGGATTTTTGCTCTACAAAATGTGCGGGAGTCACTTGGTGACACTGTCTGTCAGTCATTGATAGGGATACATGTCTTTACAGGATGCGACGCCACAAGTGCCTTTCATGGAAAAGGGAAACGCCGTCCACTGGACCTTGTCCTGAAAAACACTGAATACCAGGAGGTATTCACACAGCTTGGGAGAGACTTTGATGTGGCTTCTTCTCTTCAGTCTTCACTTGAAAAGTTTGTATGTTATCTGTATGGTCAAAATACAAATGATGTGAATGAGGCTCGCTACCGTCTGTTCTGCATCACTGCCTCCTGCGATGATACATTACCACCCAACCAGGATGCTCTTCGAAAACATGTGGAGAGGTCAAATTATCAAGCAGCCATTCATCGCCGTGCCGTACAGCAAACGATATCTGCCCCCAGTCCAGTGGGCCATGGCTGGATTTTGTTGCAGGAAGAACTGGCTGTAGACTGGATGGCAACTGGTCCGGCGCCTGAAGAGATCTTGAACTGTGTGCACTGTTCATGCAAGCGGAGTAGGTGCGAGGCCAGCAGATGTACATGCAAGGCATCGGATCTCAGCTGCACTGATCTATGCGCCTGCATCGATTGCGTGAATCGTGTTCTTACAGAATCTGAAAGATCTGTGGAAGCAGAGGAGGAAGAAAATGAGGGAGATGATTCTGGTGATGAATAAGGTGGAGGTTGAATACAGGTTGTATCAGGATATGACAGCTATACATGTTGGATTTATGTAAATTAGCAGAGTTCTTTGACACTCAATCACATAACTGACCAGGAATCGATTTCTCGGGTCAATGTTATTGGGAAAAGATGTATCAAACTTGATTCTAGGTAGAGTGGTTAAGAAGTTAGGCTATCCATGCCTATGACGGCCATCTTGGATTTATTTAAATGAGTGGAGTTCTTTGACCCTCAATCACACAAGTGACCTCAGAAATCGATTCCTGGGCATAACATTATCCGAAAATGATGTCTCAAACGTGATTCTAGGTGGACTGATTATAAAAGTTCATCCATCCATGACGGCCATTTTTGATTTACGCAAATAAGCGGAGTTCTTTGACCCTCAATCACATATTTGACCTCAGAAATCGATTCCTCGGGTCAACATTATGCAGAAAAGACGTCTCAAACGTGATTCTAGGTAGAATGGTTAAGAAGTTGGACTATCCATGCCTGTGGTGGCCATCTTGGATTTATGCAAATGAGTGGAGTTCTTTGAGCCTCAATCACAAAAGTGACCTCAGAAATCGATTCCTGGGCATAACATTATCGGAAAATGATGTCTCAAACGTGATTCTAGTTGTACTGATAAAAAAGTTAGGCCATTCATGGCAGCCATCTTGGATTTATGAAAATTAGTGGAGCCCTCAATCACATATCTGACCTCAAAAATCGATTCCTCGGGTCAACATTATCCGAAAAAGACGTCTCAAACGTGATTATAGGTAGAGTGGTTCAAAATATAGTCCATCCACACCCATGGTGGCCATCTTGGATTTATGCAAATTAGCGGGATTCTTTGACCCTCAGTCACACTAATGACCTCGGAAATTGATTCCTTGGGTTAACATTAGCCGAAAAGGACGTCTCCAACGTGATTTTAGGTAGAATGGCTAAAAAGTTAGTCCATCCATGGCAGCCATCTTGGATTTATGCAAATTAGCGTGGTTCTTTGACCCTCAATCACACAGTCGACCTCAGATATCGATTCCTTGGCTCAACATTATCCGAAAAAGAGGCCTCAAATGTGTTTCTAAGTAGACTGGTTGAAATGTTAGGCCATTCATTCCCTTGGTTAGTCGTGGCAGCCATCTTGGATTTATGCAAATTTAACATCGCTATCCACACCGTTGACAGTGGGAACATCGATTTTCGGATTCAGCAGGGTTTTTTTTTTTTTTTACATAGAAATCATCAAAGATCCCGTAGTTCCCAGTTGGGTGCCACGAAAATCATTTTCTAGCCACATTTTGAGGGAGCTGCTTACGGCCTAATCCTGTCGTGGGTCATCAATACCTGCATTAATTTTTTGCTCTTTTTGCCTACAAAACCCTCTTTGTATACAGACAGTCAAGTGGTTCTCAACACATTAAAAATCTGGTTTCAGTTTAGGCGGCGCTTTGGTTTTGTAGCTGCCTCCTCTTTGTGTCCTTTAACTAAAAATCATTTGTTTCCCCCATCTCTCTGATTCGTCTTTCTCCGATTGGCATGACAGGGGTATTGAACATATAAGGAATTTATATACATCCGGGCTTTTTGATAGCTTTACCAATTTATCTTCCAACTATAACTTACCCGGCACCCATTTGTTTTGTTATTTTCAAATTCGTAACTTTGTTTCTAAGTGTTTCTCCAACTTTCCTTCTATACCCCCTGATCAGCCCTGGGAAAGTATAGTTTCACATGGTCCACAACATAAAGGGCTGATATCTAAGCTTTATAATTCCATTTTAACATTAAACGATGAATCAAGTGTCAAAATAAAAAATTTGTGGGAGAAAGAATTGGGTATACAGATGACTGAAGAGCTTTGGGAGGATGCCATTAACAGAATTAGAACGTCTTCTTCATGCGCTCGTCTTAGCTTGATTCAGTTTAAAGTACTATATAGAGTCCATTTTTCAAAATCAAGACTCTCTGAGATTTACCCAGAAGTTGATGGTAGCCGTGATAAATGTAAGGGATCTCCCTGTCACCTTGGCCACATGTTTTTTCTTTGTCCGGAATTATAGTTTTTGGTCTAGTTACTTTACAATTATCTCCACATTTCTTCAAGTGACTCTGCTGCCTTCTCCATTTATTGCCATATTTGGGATCCCCGACTCATCGGTAGTTTTGAATTCGGCACAAAGGGATATTGTGGCCTTTACATCCTTAATAGCAAGGCGTACTTTATTGTTGCATTGGAAATCTGTCAGATATCCCTCAATTTCCCTATGGCTCAAGGATATGATGTTTTTTCTAAAACTTGAGAAAATAAAATATACAATAAGAGGATGCACAGAAAGGTTTTACCAGAAATGGCAATGTTTTAGATCTCACTTTTCTAATCTAAAAGTCTATATTAAGCACATATACATATATGTATATGTGCTTAATAAGTGCATCTCTATTTCTTGTTTTAAGAAGTATTATGCAAACTTATCTGTAATTTCTGAAATGGATTTTAATAAAAATATATTTAAAAAAACCAGAAATTTCCAATTAACATGGTCAAACGCTTTCTCTGCATCCAGAGATAAAAATTGTAGTTTCTAAGTTATTGCTCTTAACCCTCAAGCGACCAAGCTATTTTACGGACTGAAATGACCAAGTGGGGTCATTTATGACCCCATTGTGCTCTGTACAGGGATCCTTATTATAAATGGCTGGTTGGCGGTTTATCATACCAAAACTACTCCCTGTATTTAAGACAGGTATTTTATAATGATCTAATGTAAAATGTGTTTGCTAATAATACTTTTATTGCAAGAAATAATCAAATTTTTTTTTTTCTCTCTCTCGGCGCCACACCAGTCGGCTGCCTTTTGCAACAGCGGCTCGATTCCGAGTCTTTTTCCCTTCCTCTCTCTTTTGATCCGTCTTTTTTTTTCACCCCACTTATATCACGGACACACAGATCGTCCTAAATGTCTCCTGAGCCGGTGGACGGAGCCACTGTTTATAGCAGGATACGATACAGCAGAGAACAGCTGCTAGCATTCAACCGCCACCCGGTCCCATTGGAAAAACTCGACATACCGAGAGAACTGAGGCGAAAACGCCGCGGCTGCCGGGCTGGAGTAAGGCGGAGGACAAAAAATATAAGGTACAGACCCTCCCTTCCATCTGTTGTCATGGGAAATGTACGGTCGATACTGGGAAAGTTAGATGAGCTAGCGGCTATCTCCCGTTATGATAGCACATACCGGGAGTGCTCTCTCCTTTTGTTTACTGAGACGTGGCTAACTGAACTAGCAGCAGATGCTAACATTGAGCTGGAGGGTTTTCACATGATACGAGCTGACCGAACACCAGACAGTGGCAAGGCTAGGGGCGGTGGAGTGATAATGTATGTTAACAACAACTGGTGCAGACCGGGACATATCACTGTTAAACAACGACACTGCAGCAAAGACATTGAGTTGCTAGCTGTTAGCATGAGGCCTACATATCTCCTGAGAGAACACTCACACGTGATCTGCATTGTTGTTTATGCAAATCCGACGGCGAACGCTGGGACAGCACGTGACGTCATCCATTCAGTAACCAGCAGGCTGCAGACAGAACACCCAGATGCTCTTCTCCTCATCTCAGGCGATTTCAACCATGTTTCACTGTCTCCCATTCTACCCACGTTCACCCAGTATGTCACATGCCACACTAGAGACAATAAAACACTGGATTTATTCTAAGCAAACACCAAGGAGGCGTACACCTCATCACAACTCCCCCCACTCGGGAGATCGGATCACAACTTGGTTCATCTCCGGCCGGTGTACAAACCCCTAGTGCACAGACAACCTCCGGCCATGCACACTGTGGAGTTATGGTCTGAGGAGACAATGGACACCCTAAAGGGCTGTTTTGAAGCCACCGCCTGGAAGCAGCTCTGCGATCCACATGGTGAGGACATCGATGGCCTCATTCACACCTTCACGGGCTACCTCAGCTTCTGTGTGGACAAATCCGTTCCCACCAAGACCATACGGCGTCACTCAAACAACAAACCCTGGATCAACCCTGAGATAAAAACACTTCTGAGAGAGAAGAAGAGGATCTTCAGGGCAGGGAACAGGGAGATGCTGAAGTCCGTACAGAGGGAGCTGAGGAGAAAGATCAGAGAAGGCAAGGACAGCTTCAGGAAGAAGATGGAGGACAAGCTGCAACAGAGCGACATCAGCGGGGTCTGGAGAAACCTCAAAACCATCTCGGGGCTCCAGAATACCTCCCCCCAGGCCACAGGGGGCAGGGAGTGGGCGAACAACCTGAATCTGTTTTTCAATAGATTTGACCAACCGCCCTCCCCCCTGACTGCACAACAACCACTGCTGCCTCTAAAGAAATCAAGTCCTGCTGCCCACTCCCCACTCCACCAACACCCCCCCACTCCCAACACACAGCCCCCCATCCTGACCCTGACCAGGACCCAGGTGAGGACGGAGCTGAGGAAGATCAAGGCGAGGAAGGCGCCGGGACCGGACGGCATCAGCGCAAAGCTCCTCAAGTCCTGTGCAGACCAGCTGTGTGGGATTGTGACGTATATCTTCAACATGAGCCTGAAACTGGGGAGGGTACCACAGCTGTGGAAAACATCTTGTGTGGTACCTGTACCAAAAACTTCCCACCCCAAAGACCTGAACAGCTACAGACCGGTGGCCTTGACGTCCCACTTGATGAAGACCCTGGAGAGACTGCTCCTTGCTCACCTCCGCCCCCTGGCGGAACCAGCGATGGATCCACTCCAGTTCGCCTACCAGCATGGCATTGGGGTGGAGGATGCGGTGATCTTCCTCCTTCACCGTTCTCTGTCCCACCTGGAGAAGCCCGGGAATATGGTGAGGATCATGTTCTTTGACTTCTCCAGTGCTTTCAACACCATCCAACCGATGATCCTGAAGGACAAGCTGCTGCGCGCAGGGGTGGACCAGCACCTGTCATCATGGATCCTGGACTACCTCACGAACCGGCCTCAGTTTGTGAGAACCCGGGACTGTGTGTCCGACACGATCATCAGTAGCACGGGGGCCCCCCAGGGAACGGTGCTGGCTCCCTTCCTGTTCACTCTTTATACTGCGGACTTCTCACACAACACAACACACTGCCATCTACAGAAGTTCTCTGATGACTCTGCGATCGTTGGCCTCATCTCCAATGGAGATGAAGCTGAGTACAGAGGGCTTATCCAGGACTTCGTGGACTGGTGCCATCGGAACTGCCTCCAGATCAACGCGAGGAAAACTAAGGAGCTGGTGGTGGACTGCCGCAGGCATGGGCAGCCCCTCACAGTACCAGTAAATATACAGGGAACAGACATCGAGATGGTGACATCCTATAAGTACCTGGGTATTCATCTGAACAATAAACTAGACTGGTCACACAATACTGATGCACTCTACAAGAAGGGACAGCGCAGGCTGTTCCTGCTGAGGAGACTCAGGTCTTTTGGTGTACAAGGGGCGCTGCTGAAGTCATTCTATGACACGGTGGTGGCATCAGCCATCACTTTTGGAGTGGTCTGCTGGGGCAGTGGCATTACTGCAGCCGATAGGAAGAGACTGAACAAACTGATTAAGAAAGCTAGCTCTGTCCTGGGGCAGCGCCTTGATCCGATGGAGGAGATAGGAGAGAGAAGGACGGTGGCTAAACTGTCATCTCTGCTGGAGTCCGAGTTCCACCCTATGCAGGACATACTGAATGCACTGAGGAGCTCATTTAGCAGCAGACTACATCATCCCAGGTGCACAACCGAGAGGTTTCGTAGGTCCTTCCTACCAACGGCTGTCAGACTGTACAACCTAAGCAGGGCTGCTCGCAGAGATAGCAAAAAGACGTAACAAACTAATAGTTTTTTGAATGCAAAAGATGCAATAGACTTACACAATGGTCCCCTCCGGCATACAACTAGGAACTTACCGGTCGCTATGGAGGGTGAGAATATGTATGGGCACATAATCATACCATGTAGGATAACTAAGTAGACGGTTATGCTGTTTCATTCCATCTAGCAACAATGCTCTGCACTGTGTGTTTATATATTTACATATTTATTCCATCTAGCTACAATGCTCAGCACTGGGTGTGTTTATATATTTATATATCTACATATTATTCCATCTAGCTACATTGCTCCGCACTGTGTGTGTTTATATACTTGCATATTTATTCCACCTAGCTGCAATGCTCCGTACTGTGGGTGTTTATATATTTACATATTTATTCCATCTAGCTACAATGCTCTGCACTGTGTGTTCATATATTCATATATTTATTCCATCCAGCTACAATGCTCTGCACTGTGTGTCTGTGTGTGTGTGTATATATATATATTTTATAGTAATATGTACATATGTATATTAGCTGCTCTTGCTTGCTTGTTTTTTTTTTTTTTTGTTTTTTTTTTTGTTTTTTTTTTCTTGCCTTCTGATTGTTGCTCTGAGTGTTGCTATCCCTGTGCTGTTGCAATCCTGGAATTTCCCCGTTGTGGGACTAATAAAGGCTTATCTTATCTTATCTTATCTTAAATGCAGACTGTAAGAACAGCATTACATTTATTTAGACAGTCCTTGTCAGTTCATTCTTGGAACATCATCATCATCATCATAGTTATTATCATCATAGTTACAATAATAGGTATCATCATCATCATCACAACAATAATAGGTATCATCATCATCATCATCATAGTTACAACAATAATAGGTATCATCATCATCATAGTTACAACAATAATAGGTATCATCATCATCATAGTCAGCATAGTCATCATATCATCATCACGATGATGATGATACCTATTATTGTAGTTACGATGATGATCATGATACCTATTATGGCATTTTGCGTAATGGCGGTTTTCTTGTGGACGGTGATCCGGATCACCACCAAAATCTAATCATCTGTAGGATACCCCATTTCTGACAATCTGTGAAAATTTCATGAAAATCCGTCCATAACTTTTTGAGTTATCTTGCTAACAAACAGACAAACAGACAGACAAATCCAGACAAACAGACAAATGTAAATCTTGCTATCCTAGGTCTGTTAGCCATGGTTCACTGCAATACAATATAAAGTACTGATTAGAAGTGGAAACCGGAGTGGTGGCTCAGTTGGTAGAGCATCCGCCCCACACCCGGGAGGCAGGGGTTCAAATCCCGGCCGGGTCATACCAAAGACCATATAAAAATGGTGCTTTCTGCCTTCTAGCGTGGTGTTCCGCATAATGGAATGGGGAAAGTAAAGTTACACACAGAGCTACCAGAGGACTGACCCCCGCTGTAGCTTTCACTACTTACAGTAGCTGTGTGGCCTAGGGTCAGAGAAACGGAGATAGGTGCCGCCCATATACACCTTCAGGTGTGAAGGGATTAACTAACTAACTATTAGAAGTGGAACATTTGAATAAAATTTATAAAACCAATGTTTAAACCAGTGCTTCTCTTCGGGGTCATAAATGACCCCACAAGAGTTGCAATGTCTACGCCACACCAATTGGTTGATCCCTGCAAAAAACTATGAAAGTGTGTAGGATTAGTAGACTGACAAATTCATGCTAGGAAAGAAAATTTGGATAAAAAATAAAGAGACGGCACATTAAATTATATGACTGGGGTCGTAAATGACCCCACTCGGTCGCTTGAGGGTTAAAGTAGTCTATTAAATTAAATAGCCTATGTGTGTTGTTAGCCGATTGCCTACCCTTGATGAAACCTGTTTGATCTGGATGTATAATTATCCTTTCCAGCTTTTTGGCGAGAGCTTTGCAAATTATTTTAAGATCGACATTCATAAGTGAGATCGGACGGTAGCTGGATGGAAGCGTAGGTTCTTTTCCAGGTTTAAGGAGCAGGATAATACTAGCCAAATTCATATTTGGAGGGATTACATTATCTTCCTTAATTTGGTTCACCATTTTAAAGAAAGTAGGTGCCATCACAGGCCAGAATTCTTTATAAAATTCTACTGGGAAACCATCTGGTCCTGGAGCCTTGTTGTTTGGGATGTGCTTAAGTGCCTCCTGGAGTTTGGACACCAGAAGAGGTGCATCCAGAGCTGCAGTCTGTTCATCATTTAATCGTGGTAAATTAATATCATCCAAAAATTTATTTATCTTTGAGTCAGCTGGGTTAATCTGAGATGAGTAGAGGTTTTCATAAAACTTTCTAAAGGAGTTAGTGAAATATTTATTGATACCCCATTCTTGTGTAATATTGCTTAATTACGAGCCTTATCAGTGGACTATAAGGAAGAAGAAAAAAGGAGGAAAAAAAAACCTGAAACCGACGTGAAAGATTCAGTTAACCGCAATGCTGATTTAAGGTCAAATCACCCAGCCCTAGTCATCTCCATTTTCCTTGCCTCATTAAGAATCTTATTTCCCCATTCTCGTATGACTTCTCATCCAATTTTTCATGATCCTGCAGTTTTAATTCATTAATTCTGCTTCTGTATTAATGTCCTTTAGTTTTTTATTTGTATCTCTATTTTGCCATATTTCCCATGTTCCCATATTTACATCATTAATCTATCGATAACATTGAAAAATGCTTCCTGAAAGTGATTATACTCAGCATGGAATGGCATGGTTTTTTCCTGTTTTCCTCTTTTTCAAAGATGTTCTGCCTCACTAGAGAATGTAGAGATGAGCTCTGTTGAAAGGGGGATGGGCAGCAGCAGAATGAGACAGAGGGAGGGAAGAGGGGGAGGGCGGGCGGGCGGAGTATCAGAGGTCGAGTATCAGAGGTCAGCTGAATGAGCAATGAAATCTGTGTTCACACTGTCCCTAGTGACAGTGTTTGAAAATATCTCAATTTTTCTGGTCTTTTGTGCCTAAATCCTCCTGTCTGCAATTTTGGTACCAGAATACCTGGGCAAGGATCAGACTGTCTTTACAGTCCTAGCATAGATAAAAATGGTTGACTTAAAATTCAGGCTTAAACCAGCTGCACCAACACATTGCTGAAATCAAGATTCCTGTGTTTTAAAGGTCCCATAATGTGCATTTTCAGGTAATTAATTTTCAGTCTTGATATCCTCAAGGACATCAGGGTTTCCGCTGGTAACATTTCTGCATGGCAATACACCACCCCAAAGACCTGAGCCGCCATGCTAAGAAATAAATGAAGGAATGAGCTCCGCAAGAAAGCACACAAACAACGCACATGACAGTCACCCGCGCATTGGAGGTCTGGAGCACGTGACCGTTCCAATCGGCAGGCAGACCTATCTAGCATCACTGTCCGTGAGGTAAACCTGATTCCGCGTCAGCGTAAAGCACAAGCTTATTTAAGTACTTTAATGAAAAAAAAAAAAAAGGCAGAAGAAGTATGTAAACGGTGGAAGCATTTATTGTTGTTTTAACCCGCTGGCAGCGGGAACAATAATGAGTCGCAGGGTTTCCTCTGGTATCATTTCTGGGTGGGGCCCCGCCACGTCAGAAAAATTTCCGCCACACTTGTGAGGATATATAAAATTAAGAAAAATATATGAAGCAATGACTTTCTGCAAGCGCGCACACGAACAGCGCGTGTGACCGTGATCCACGTGTAGTTGAGAAGTGCCCCGCCCACGCATGCTTTCCAGTCAGTCACCAGGCAGAGTGTCTCACTAGTGTGACTGTCCGAAAGAAACATGAGTTTATTAAAGTTCTTTAAACATGGAAAAAAAAATCAGAAGAGGTATGTAAGCACTGGTGTTTATCATGGTTTTAACCTGCTGGAAACGGGAGTAATAATGGAAGAGCTGCTTGGCTAAAAGATGTGGTTAGAATTCATATGCAGCCGGCTTCATATGAAGGGAAAGGCAAGGGGGACTGATGAATTGCTGAGGACATATTTTACCAGCCACTATTAACTAATTTATGTTCATTATTATGTACCTGGCAAGTTAAGATGACTGAAATTCACAAAGTCAATGGTTTTAATCCATGAGCAGCCTTCAGACAAACTAAACGTGCCAACATTTGGATTTCAAAATGAGGGAGGTTTTTCCTGCTGTCTGGGTGGTGAGGAGATTTCTAAAAAACAAAAACAAAAAACAACTATAAATATAAAGCAATATTATAACAGAAATGACGGCATCCTTGGTCATTTAGAGGTCTGATGGCACAATTCTGACTTCATCTAATTTTGCAAAACAATTTCAATATGACAAAATAGGTTGGTCTATGCAGTTCTAAGTCAAACATCCTTTTTTTCATGCAAATATCCAACGTTTTCATGAGCGCCACGTCACCAATTGCATCAGTGGCTGGAAAACCCCACGGCCATGTTGTAACGTCAGCGACAGAACACAGCGCTTGGCTGCCCATTGTACACACAGGATGGAAGCGGTAGAAAACATCGATGATGGTTCCAGCACATGTAGTCTGGAATTTGTTTGTGTTGTCCACTCTTCAGATGATTATAGTTCAGAAGATTGGGATGATGATGAAGAATGTGGGGGCATCAGACCTTACAGGTTTGAGCCGTGCCAAGCAGGCATCGTGCCTAGCGAGTCAGACTCAGAGTGTGACAGTGGAGAAGCACACATGGCCGGCGCAGCAGCAGCGATAAACACATGGCAGGGGAACACCAAGTGTTATACTTTTGTTATAGATATTGCAACAAATTATTTGTTCATAAATATAATTTATTTAAACCCGATTTTTTCAATAAAATCATAGCAATGTATTCTCTGTGGCTCAGGCATTGGGTTTATTATGTGTTATGTGCGTTTTGAGCCACTTTCAGGTGGGCACTGTCCCAAGATTTGCCGGTCCGACCACGCGCCCTCTGTCTCTGACAGTCAGCTGTTCATGTTTTGTGTGCATTATCTGCCGTGTTGTCAGCCAGCCAATATTGCCAACACTATCACGACGTGTTAGCCACTCCACACAGCCGTGGTTCTGTTGCGCCCTTGTAGTGATGTCAGCTCTGGGGCACGACCGTGGTTGACACGTTTCCTCTCCATACGTGCGCTGGGCGATGTCAGCCCCAAATGCCTACTGTTTGTGTTTCTGTGTGTTTTTGTAAGTCTTCACCTTTTGGGATCTGTCTTTATGTTCAATACATGTGCTGTGGTGAATCCTGCGTGTAAATCCATTCATCATGACCCTCCATGCGCTCTTACACAGGGCACGGAGAGGGAGGATGAAATAACAAGGATTTACGTGCAGGGTTCACCACAACACATTTAATACAGAAAGACAGACAATTCCCAAAAAGGTGAAGATGTACAAAAAACACAAACACACTTACTGATGGCGTTCGGGGGCCGGCATCGCCCAGAGAAAGAATGAGAGGAGACGTGTTAGCCACAGGTACGCCACAGAGCCGACATCGCTTCAAGGACGCACGAGAACCACGGCGAACATGGCCTGACTAACACATTGTGAGAGAGTGCTGAAAATACTTGCAGACTAACAGCACAGATGACAATACTATGGACCAGCAGTGCGTGACTGGCAAACAGCCGCTAAGTACACACACTGCTGGTGATGGTGTGATGAGAAGCACCTAGGCAAGGACCGGGAAACATGATCAGCAGGAGTTTGAATCAGCTGGTGATAATGATAGAGGGGACGTGGCCGGACCGGCGAGCGTCAGCATGAGATCACAGAAAGTAGGTCAAATCTGCGCGTAAATCCATTAATCCTTCCCCTCCTCATGCTCTCCTCCTGCGTAAAAGAGGAGCACACCAGGAGGCTTATGACAGTTGTAGCTGAAGCGTGTGATGTGGTCTTTCACGGCCTGCTGTTTATCTAAGCCTGCGACACAACGTGAAGGCATAGCCGTAAAATTAAAACAAGAAACCAGAGAAACTGTGAGCTACAAAGCTGCTGTCATTCCAGTCAACAACACCAGCATCCGTTCTGTCGCTTACATCATGGTGGTGCCGCTCTTCATTCGGTGGGCGGCACCACGGTCCAGTCAGCGGCTGCGGTTTTTTGATGATAACTAGTTTATGCAGGCGCGGTTGTAAATGTTATATTGATCATCGACAATGACTTTTGGGTTTACACAGCATGCTAAAAAATGTCAAAATCGTGTCATCAGACCTTTAAGTTAATTTATTTCATTAAATACAATTTTATTAATATTTTTTTTTCTTCGTAATCAGAGTTAAATTATTGTTCTGTTCTGACTGCAAAGTTATAAAAATGTTAGTAAAAATGTAAATCACTTTAAGGAAAAAGTAAAAAAAAATTGCCACAGTTTGTTTCAAATTTATTAAAAAAAATAGTTTTATTTTTAAAAAACAGACAAAAATAAGCCATAAAATAATCCACAAATTTATAATAAAGTTTCAAATGTACAAGAAAAGTCAATTTTACAAGAGGAAATTACAAATTTCAGGAAGATGGTTTTAAATTTAGATAAATTTACACAGAAAAGTAGAAAACTATAAGAAAATTGTTATAAATTTTTGAGAAAAACTTCAAACCTTCAAGACTGAAGTCATTACTCAAGTTTTTAAATGGGTGCTCTTTGTGACCCTTAACTCAACTAGAAATTTTTGGTTGTCTACTTGTAATTATTAATTTCAAAGCATTGCTTTTACATGAGTAGAATTTCTGGTTACTATACCCACCTCTGATCATATAATTTAAGTATGCATGAGTACATTTCTATTACGAATGGCTTTTTTTTTTTCCCTTCCCTACCCTCTCAATGGAAAAACAAACACTAGAATAAAAATACAAAAAAATACACATATTTTTGTCATTTATGTAAACCATGACAAAAAAATCCTGCAGGACAAAACATGACACTTGATATCTTCTAACCTGTTTGTATACCACGATAGACAGAGAACCTGAATTTGACGGAGCTCAGAGAGGGCAAGATGAGACAGAAGAGAGGAGCCAAGGAGAGGAAAGTGTTCAGGCAGAGGGTCCAGGAGAGGTGAGAGCAGAGGAAGGAGAGAAGGATAACACCACTAAAAAGTCTATAAACACAGGACGTCTGGGTGGGACCCCAACTGGCCCAATTTTCCAATATTCAAGCCTCAGTTGTACAATACTTCAAATGGTAAGTTCCATATGCAAAGTTACTGTGGAAAATTTAAAAAAGAAATAAATAGTAAAAAATTAACATATTCCGGTAACAATCGTGTCATATGTTTACCACCCCCCACCCCCCCCCACCCCCAAAAAATATGTTGCCACCGCGCCAAGGTCTTTAAGCCAGAGGAAACACTTGAGTCGCTTAGCAAACAGGTGTGGTTTGGCTTCATATGCAGGCTAATTGAGGGAAAGGCAACGGTGACTGAATCGCTGAGGGTTTACTTCACTGACTCTACAATATTAATTAATTTATGTTCATTATCATGTACCTGGCAAGTTAAAATTACCTTAATTCATGAAGTCGGTGACAAATCCATCAACATCCTCCAGACTTTTAGCAAACAGAACCTGCCAACATTTGAATTTCAAAATAAGGGAGGTTTTTATCCCCCGCCGGTCGACATCCAAAAGGGGATTATGTTGTTGTTCTGTCCATCTCACTTTTGTGAAATCAACTCCTCCTGCAGTTTTGGTCCAATTGTTCTGAAACCTGGTACCATAGTTTGATAAACACTGAGGATGCGCATATTCCAGTTTGGTTCTGATCGGATTATTTTTGCGGGAATTGTAGCCCCTGACCTATGACCTCATGTTTCACCTCACTTCATAGACAGTAACTATCATTTGAAATCAACTCCTCCTCCACTTTTGTTCCAATTGTTTTGAAACTTGATACCATGGTTTGATATACTCTGATGATGCGCATATTGCAATTTCACTCTCATCGGATGACCTTGAGGTCAAAGGTCAGGTCACATTTTTCCTTAAATCTTCTAAACACAGTAACTACTGAAAGAAATGATGTAGGCTTTTCAAATTGATACAGTAGTTGTATCTAAAGGTGCCTTCACACCAAACGTGAACGGGCGAATTTTTCGCGCAGCACAATTGAGGGTAAGGACCTGTACTTATGTAGCGCTTTTCTAGTCACAAAGACCACTCAAAGCACTTAACTAGTAGGTGCACTAACCCTCTATTCTAAGGGCCTATAGCAGGCAGATACCTAGGGATAATTTAGAGTCACCAATTAACCTAACATGCATGTCTTTGGATTGTGGGAGGAAACCGGAGCCCCCGGAGTAAACCCACACAGCACAGAGAGAACATGCAAATTCCACACAGAAAGGTTCCCACCCCTGCCAGCCTGCGGATTTGAACCTGGAACCTTTGAGCTGTGAGGCAACAGTGCTAACCACTGAACCACCGTGCTGCCCATTATACACAATACATTATAATGCACTGTAACAGGGATGGCAATTTTCCGCCGATCCGCGGATTTCCGCTGATTTATTTTCAAATTGATCATTTCTGTGAATCGTCTAAATCCGTTGAGAAAATTTTAGGGGGGTAAGGTCCCTTATTGTTACCGATTTTAGCGAAAATCAACACGATTACATAAGCGCTCGGCACTTCCCGGGGTCAAGTCTCCTGCAATAACCCGGATGTTATGTACTCAAGCTGCTGCTGTATTGTAAACAGCCCTGCGATTGGATAGTTGCAAACGATTGGCGCAATCAAATGGCTCGTTGTATGCTCTGTCAAAAATTCATGGCGGTGTGTTCTCAGGGATGTGATTTTTCCGCTAATTCGCCGAATTCCGCTTTATTTTATCTTCCAGGAAGATAAAGTACGTTAAGTACATTAGCGGCTTGTGGTCCACGAACGCAGTGAAGGTGCGCCCTTTCAGGCAGAACTGGAAGTGGCGTATGGCCAGGTGGAGAGCCTCTGTTGAACACGCTGTATTTACGCTCACTGTCGTGCAAAGACCTGCTAAAAAAAAGGTGAGCGGCTGCCAAGAACCGGCAACGCATTGCTCCACGACGGCCGCTATGCCCATGTCCGAGGCGTCGGTAGTGAGCGCTATCCGAGCCGCTGGGTCTGGGTGCGCCAGTAGTGCAGCGTTTGCCAGAGCTGTTTTAACCTCAGAACGCCTGCTCCCGTTCAGGAGTCCAGTCGACTCTGTCCGCCGGTTTCCGTTTCTTGAGTGCGGCGTACAACGGCTGTATGAGCTGGGCTGTGCGGGGGAGGAAACGGTTATAAAAGTTAACCATCCCCAAAAACTCCCGCAGAGCCCTGACATTGATGTTGAGGAGAAAAAAATAGCAAAACAATTTAGTTACATTACTTTTATGATTCCAAACAGTTTGAAATTGACAGTGCACAGTGGACGTTGACTCATAACTTTTGAATATTTCTAAGACTTAGCTACATCAGTGATTGTGCAAAATGAACTGCTCAAGACTCAATGGAGATTGAAACTGGTGATCTGAAATGAATGCTGAAATTATAAAAAGTAATGGTATGTTGGAATTTTATTTCTATTATGGAATAGATAAAATTAACTGATTTTGATTTGGTCAAGTGTTAAAGCATGTGATGGATAATGCTTGTTGGAATATTTTAGGAATGCTATCTTCTTGGAACATAAGTCAATATTACAAGATAAGATAAGCCTTTATTAGTCCCACAATGGGGAAATTCCAGGATTGCAACAGCACAGGGACAGCAACACTCAGAGCAACAATCAGAAGGCAAGAAAAAACAAGAGCAGCTAGTATACATATGTACATATTACTATATACTGTATATATATATATATATATATATATATATATATATATATATATATATATATACTGTATATATACTGTATATATATATATAGACACACAGTGTGGAGCATTGTGGTTGGTGGATGTGCAGCAGAAAGTCTAAGCTCTATCTCCGCGGATGCAGCGGGCCAGCTGGATGTCTTTGGGCATGATGGTGACCCTCTTGGCGTGGACGGCGCACAGGTTGGTGTCCTCGAAGAGACCCACCAGGTATGCCTCACTGGCCTCCTGCAGAGCCATGACGGCGGAGCTGTGGAAGCGCAGGTCGGTCTTGAAGTCCTGAGCGATCTCCCTCACCAGGCGCTGGAAGGGCAGCTTACGGATGAGCAGCTCCGTGGATTTCTGGTAGCGACGGATCTCTCTCAGAGCCACGGTACCGGGCCTGTAACGGTGAGGCTTCTTCACTCCGCCGGTGGCCGGAGCGCTTTTCCGAGCAACCTCGGTGGCTAGCTGCTTCCTGGGGGCTTTTCCTCCAGTAGATTTACGGGTGGTCTGCTTGGTTCTTGCCATCGCTCTTTATTATTCTGTCTTATATTTCTTGCATGCCGCCTAAACTCCAGCCCGGCACCCGTGTCGTTTTCGCTTCAGTTTTCCGGTATGTCGAGTTTCTCCGTTAGCACCGGGTGGCAGTTGAGTGCTAGCTAGCTCTTCCCTGCTGTATCGTCTCCTGCTGTAAACAGTGGCTCCGTCCGCCGACTCGGGAGACCTTTGGGGCGATCTATGTGTCCGTGATATATATAGAGTGAAAGGTGTAGAAAGAAGAAGGAAGATTAAAAAAAAAAAAAAAAAAAAAAAGGCAGTTGCAAAAGGCAGCCAACTCGTGTGGCGCCGCAACCGGAAGGAGTAAGTGGCATTCAGCTGTTTGTTTTATGTCATTTAAGCACAGTTCTGGTACTTAAAAATCATAAAAACCCAGGAGCTTCGGGGGGCGAAGCCCTCCTTGCCCCCCCACCGGGGCTCTGCACCGGAACCCGCTGGGGGACTGCGTCCCCCAGACCCCCTGCTGAATTTTCAGATAATTTCCACAACCCCAAATCACATCCCTGGTTCGTGTTGGAATTCTGAGCTTTCGGTATTGTTTTCAGTGGAATTATGAGATTTTTATCGAAGGATCAGGAGTCATCAGTGCTAGAAATAGACAAAAGTGTCAAAAATAAGTTCCGATGGAATTGGCTTGAGAGAAAAGTGACGGTAAAGGTGAAAATTGGCTCAAAGTTCGACGAGGTAACAGAAACACTCGGACAGTTTCTGAAGAAACCAGAAAAGGAGATGAAGTTCAAAGTTCAGAGACTGACACAGCTTGCTGCCAAAAGGAAGAAAGTTTCACATTAGAAGTGACTTGGTGACCAGTGTAAATAGTGTAATAAACTCTTATAGAACTGTTAAATATGTTGGACTAAAGACAGTGAGACAACATTGAAGAAAAAGTAAGTAAACTTTTCATTAAATTTAATGATGTATCTAAGTCTAGTATTTCAATTTTTTTTTATCATTTTTTTCAGTCTAAATTACTTCTGTTTTACTGAAAACCTCCCTGCTCCCCCCATAAGTCAATAGACCAAATTAGATTTCAGCTGAAATCAGAATTTCCTGTTGCCATGACTGAATGTAAACACACGAATAGACATGAATTCACCATCTGAATGAGATGCAGACAGGCAAAGTTGCCTTTCTAACTTCCGTAGCTGTGTTCATCCTGCTGTGGAAATCCCCAAAATAACATCATGCTTTTTTTTTTTTTTTTATCCGACTGGGGGCTCACCTGAAAAAGTTGTCCCTGCCTCCGGAAGTTGTCCCTGCCTGCGGAATAGTTGGCAGCCAGCCAACTATTCCACATCTCCTCGGTCTCAGCTTCTCTGTGTATCGCCTGGCATGCAGCGTTAGCGGCCAGCCGACTATTCTGCTTCTCCTCAGTCTCAGCTTCTCTATGCCTTGCATGGAATTCACTGTCCCTGGCCAGCCGACTATTTCGCATCTCTTCGGTCTCAGCTTGTCTGTGCCTTGCCTGGCGTGCAGCATTGCTCACTTTGTGGGCATTTCGGGCTTCAAGTGGCTCAGCACATGCATGGCACACTGCCATATGTTTCCTGTCTGTCTGTGCATCCCTTGTCTGTCGTACCCTATGCTGGTGAAGGGTCTCCTTCTGTCTCAGATGGGTGCGATGTACTGCTGGAACCTCAGGTGTTTCATCTTCATTGCATCTTTTCTGACGTGCAGCAGTTCTCCTCATTCTATTACTGCCCATCTGGTGGGTCTTCTTGTTCATTCAGACCACTGGTTGAGGGATAGGTGCATCGTAATTTTAGTTCATAGACAGGATCATGAAAATAGATCTGAGCAAAAAGAGGCTTCGAGCCTGGACTCACTGTATATGACATCATAGAGACATGAGAGTCCAATATGACCTCATAAAGACACGTTTGTCTATGTGCCGTCATATATGCATCGCATGAGAGTCCTATATGACATCATGAAGACACATTTGTCTATGTGCCGTCATATAGGCATCGCAAGTCCTATGATGTCTTGAGTTCATAGGCCATCCTGTGATGTTCAGACAGAGATCATAGGCCGTCCTATGATGTCCTGCAAATTCAACAAATGACCGTTTTCATTTCTTTACAACCAATGAAATGTTTTGAAACTCTGTTGTGCATAATAATTTGGAACAGTGCATTTTGAGTTTTTATTTTTGCAAAAAAGTAGCTATCATTGGGAGGTTTGTTCAGTAAAATTTGAATTATTCTCTTAATGGTTGATGACTTGAAAATTATACTGTCATTTGCATCAACTATTTTGGAAAATCGGAGACAAATATCATTTGCATAATTATTTGGAACATGGTGTAATGCGCGTGTGAGAAATGCATCTGCTAAGCTGACAGCTGCAGTACCTCAAAACTACATTGAACAGTGCTGTATACGCAAACGTGTATACAAGAAAGCTTCTCAATGATTTGTTTATGATCACCCTAAAGGATTAAAACCCACAAATAGACTTTTGCTCACTATAGGACCTGTAACAGTGTAGAGTTGGCTCATTTACCCAGCACAGTGTGCTACATTAAGAGAAAAATGTCCGTAGCTGACAAACTGTAGATGAAATAAAACAAAGCCTTGATAAGTCACTCTACTGACTGTGGATTAGCTATACTATGTAATGTGTTTTTTTGGTGCACAGGTTTTAAGTCCTACATTGTGAAGACCGACTTCATTGGAAACGTAGGGCTTCGGATTGTTTACCTCTCACTACCCTCTACACGGTTCTATTCTTTCCATGTATGATTGCCTCCCCTGTAACTCCCAAACTCCCAGCCTTAGCTGCCCATAGCATCAGCCCCTGCAGTTTATTTTACCACAGTGCACACAACCTCAGCTCTCCTCCGATCCCCGGGGGCTTTTTTTTTCACATCACTTTGGCTTGGCACAACCTCACCCTTTGCCAAGTCACCCATTCCCATAGTGTTCATATTTACAATTTACTGTTTTCCTCTTTGCTGCTGCTCCTACTCTCAGGGGGTGTCGGTGGTAAACAGATATTTACAAAATAATCCCAAGGCTATATAATTAGCAACTCATCCCAAGTGACAGCTCATGCTCCGTGGGATCAACCTGAGTTGAGAAGGCTGGCCAATTATACCCAAACACAATCACCGTGTGTGTGCCCTCCCCTCTGCATATGACTCTTACTATGTGCTCCACTTTGTTTTAGAGATCTGTGTGAAGTTTAATAAGCTTCCTGCGATGTTTTTTTTTTTTTCATTGTGCTGCATATCTCAGAGGAAACTGAACTAGATGAGAAAAGCATGAGATAATGGGAATTCCCCTATCACAACAACAGTGGAAAATGTTGTTACGCAGATTCCCAGGATATGTTGAAAGGCACCTCTGGATGGATAGATAGGAACTCTGTAACAGTGATTTACTTGAATCATTTACAATGTTTTAAACCAAAGGAATTGGGGAATAATTGTTATTGCTTGTGATTAGTCTCTCAACTCACCTCTCCCTCTCCGTCAACTTTTCTGGAAGAATTGATTCTCAAATTTTTGCGCCTCCCTGTAATTTTGAGTGTTCATTTTTCTTGGTCATTTGTTTATTTCATGAATTTGTAAATTATACTGACAAATAGAATTCACATTTGGGTAAATGTTCTCATAAGCCAAATAGATTGTAAGTGAACACAAACATCCATAATAGGATGGTGGAGAAAACGCTTAAAGCATGAGATTTTTTTTTTTTTTTTTTTAAATCAGTGACTTTTAATTTTGTTTGTGTTATTTCTGATACAGTCTGTAACCTTATTGGACCCATTAAGTAGTTTTGGTTATCAAGGCTGACCTGTTGGTGTTCAAATGTATTTTCTCTCTCTCTCTCTCTCTCTCTCTCTCTCTCTCTCTCTCTCTCTCTCTCTCTCTCTCTCTCTCTCTCTCTCTCTCTCTCTCTCTCTCTCTCTCTCTCTCTCTCTCTCTCTCGGCTTCATGGTATCAGCTTTATGGCTGTCCCATGCTGTCTCTTGACTCTCTTCCCTTGGGTTTATTTCCTCCTCCCTCTGATTGCCTGGTTTTATGGTACCGTGGGGCTAAATGTGGGTATTCCCTGGCTTCTCACTCCAGTCTCAGCGGCCGAGGGGTGGAACAACATGAGCCTTAGAGAGTGAAAATTAAAAGGAAGAAATGAAGAAAAAAAACAGCAACACAGGCGTAAGAGATGTACAGGACATCCTAAGGCAATATAAGAAAAGATAAATGGGTTCTTAAAGAAGGATCAGATTAAGATGGCACAATGGCAATCCAGTTGAAAAAAAAAACGCACAAATTGTTCCTTTAAAACAGACAAAATAGATATTAATTTAAACACTTAATAAATTTGTTTTCACTCGATGTATTAGACATTTCTATAGTTTACCAGGATGTTTAAATGTTCACAAATCTAATGTTTTAAGTTCATCTGCAAGCCAGTGTCTGCATATCTCTACCATACATTGTTTGTTTAGTGAGCTGTGAGAATATCTATGGTTCTGTGATAACTACTAATTTGTTTGGTCAAATGTCTGTGTGCAGGTCACGCTCAGTTGGGGGTCTTGGACGGATTTGGACCAACAGTTGCTCCCAGAATCGTCTCCCAGAGCCACGTGGACGTCATAGACTCTCCACCGTCATCCAACCACTGCGTCAAAATGCTGGGGAGGTGGTTGACCTCACTGTTGATGAAGATGGTACTAGCTCCTCCATCAGATCACATTTTACCAATCTCTAGTTAAAATCAATAACTTTGTTTTAAATTGCACCTCCAAATTGACTTATACTCATATGAATGAGTTCTTTGTTAAGACTGCACAATATTTTTCTTTACCACGTCACCATGTCAGGGGTGGACAAATTTGTTGGTACCCCCCCCCCCCAAAAAAAAGAACACAACTGTCTCTGAAATAACTTCAGCCTGATAAAAGTTTAATGGCATATGTTATTGTTTATATTACATTTAACACAAATCAGACTTTGCTTTTGGTTATTGATTCATTTTGAATATTTGTATAATTATTAAACAAATTGGCAAGGACAAAAAAAGATGGTTATCTTAAATTTAATGTTTTGTGGCACCACCTTTTGCAGCAATCACTGTGAACAAGCGATTGTAATTGACATCGCATGTTCCTTCAAGCTCTTCATCAGTCATTCAGCCTATTTAAAGGGGGAAAAAACATGCTACTGTCATTAGATATCGTTATGTGCACCACACTGAACATGGACCAGAGAGCAAAGGAGAGAGCTGTCTGAGGAGCTCGGAAAGAAGATAATACAGCAAGGAAAATAAGTATTAAATATTCTTCTCATCTATATATATATACAGTATATATATATATATAAAAGAGATTATGCAGTGTGGCTATGTACTGTATATACAGTGGATATAAAAAGTCTACACGCCCCTGTTCAAATGCCACGTTTTTGTGATGTAAAAAAAATGAGACCCAAGATAAATCATTTCAAAAAATTTTCCACCATTAATGTGACCTATAGCCAGTATAACCCAATTGAAAAACAAACTGAAATCTTTTAAGGGGAAAGATAAAAAAAACCAACTTACAATAACCTGTATGCATAAATATACATACCCTGTTATAACTGGGGATGTGGTTGTGTTCAGAATTAACCAATCACATTCAAACTCATGTTAAATGGGAGTCGGCACACACCTGCCACCATTTAAAGTGTCTCTGATTAACCCCAAATAAAGTTCAGCTGTTCTAGTAGGCTTTTCCTGACATTTTTATAGTCACATCTTACAGCACAAGCCATGGTCCGCAGAGAACTTCCAAAGTATCAGAGGGATCTCATTATTCAAAGGTATCAGTCAGGAGAAGGGTACAAAAGAATCCCCAAGGCATTAAATATACCATAGAACACAGTGAAGACAGTCATCACCAAGTGGAGAAAATATAGCACAACAGTGACATTACCATGAACTGGACGTCCCTCCAAAATTGATGAAAAGACGAGAAGAAAACTGGTCAGGGAGGCTGCCAAGAGACCAACAGTAACACTGAAGGAGCTGCAGGAATTTCTGGCAAGTACTGGCTGTTTAGTACATGTGACAATCTCCCGTCTAGGGTGGCAAGACGGAAGCCTTATCTTACAAAGATAATAATAATAATAATGCATCAGATTTATATAACGCTTTATCATAGACACTCAAAGACGCTTTACAAGTAGATACATTATTCATTCACTCCAGACAGACAATGGTAGTGGCAAGCTACTACTGTAGCCACAGCTGCCCTGGGGCAGGCTGACGGAAACGTGGCTGCCAATCCGCGCCAACGGCCTCTCCGGCCACCACCGAACATTTATACACATTCATACCCAGTGTTATGGACACTGGAGGCAAGGTGGGTAAAGTGTCTTGCCCAGGGACACAACGGCAGGATATCTGGGGAGAGCGAGATTCAAATCGCCAACCATCTGGTTATTGGACGACCCGCTCTACCTCCTGAGCCACTGCCGTCCCATGCCGTCCCATGTAGCTTTGTAAGATAAATCTTACAAAGCTACATTTTGCAAAAACATATTTGAAATCTCCCAAACACATGTGGGAAAATGTGTTGTGGTTCAGTGAAACCAAGGTTGAACTTTTTGGCCATAATTCCAAAAGGTATATTTGGCACAAACTCAACACTGTTCATCACCAAAAGAACACCATACCTACAGTGAAGCATGGTGGTGGCAGCATCATGCTTTGGGACTGTTTTTCTTCAGCTGGAACTGGGGCCTTAGTCAAGGTGGAGGTATTTATGAACAGTTCCAAATACCAGTCAGTGTTGGCACAAAACCTTCAGGCTTCTGCTTGAAAGCTGAAGATGAAGAAGGTCTTCATCTTTCAGCTCGACAATGACATCCAAATCAACAAAAGAATAGCTTCACCAGAAGAAGATTAAGGTTTTGGAATGGCCCAGCCAGAGTCCAGACCTGAATCCGATGTAACATCTGTGAGGTGATCTGAAGAGGGCTGTGCACAGGAGATCCCTTGCAATCTGACAGATTTGGAGCATTTTTGCAAAGAAGAGTGGGCAAATATTGCCACATTAAAATGTGTCCCGCTGATAGACTCCTACCCAAAAAGGCTGAGTGCTGTAATAAAAGCCAAAGGTGCTGCTACAAAGTATCAGTTTAAGGGTGTGTATATTTATGCAAGCAGGTTATTGTAAGTTTTTTTATTTTTCACCTTAAAAGATTTGTTTGTTTTTCAATTGGGTTGTACAGGTTATAGGTCACATTAATGGTGGAAAAAGTTGTGAAATGGTTCATCTTGGTCTCATTTTTTTACATTAAAAAAAAACAAACTGGCATTTGAACAGGGGTGTGTAAACTTTTTATGTCCACTGTATGTATGTGGCAAACTTTGTCCCCCTACTAACTCAGAAGCCACTTGACCGTGGGCTCCCATCTCTTGCATGGCAGTGCTACAATACCTGAAGAGTGCACCTGACAAGGTTTCACTGACCGCTTCACCAAAAATTAACAATTTTCCATTCAAAAACAGTCATCTGGGACTTCATGTATTAAGGATTGTGCAGCTTTCATACTAAAAGATGGTGTACTCAGAATTTGAAAAGTATGTGCACACAAAAAAATTTCAGATTTAGAAAACTGCACACACCCAATTCTGAGCACCTTTTCTTTATACATCCCACTTCACGTGAAAAGTCAGCGTACGTGCACGATCTCTTTACCTTCCTCGGTTCCTCCCACTAATGACTAAATGAAGAAAAATGACTCTTCTGTCAGTCTTCTGTCAAACTATGATTGTCAATCCTGCGGGAAAGCGCAACATAAAAAAAAAAAACTTCACGGAGTGTGACGCTGAGCTGCTGATGTACAGAGGTGGAGGTCAGAAAAAAATATTTTATTTTGTTCTGACCCTCCGGAATCAACAATAAACCTAAGTTTACCAAGTGGACTGTTACAGTGGCAGTTAATGCAGCTGGCTCTGACTGAAATAAAATGGTCTGCCATTAAAGTTAAAGTCAATAGAAAAAAAAAATAGACAGATCACTACTCAATGACACTGTTGCTGGGGTGATGCACGGGGGGGAGCTGACACCCGGGAAAAAAATTGCTGTGAAAGAAAGCCCTCAATAATCGCACAGAAAGATGTGATGTTACTGAGTAAAATAAATAAATCAAGACCACTGTATACCACTCCAATCTTAGAGCTGAATTTATACAAGTTACAAACCAAATCTGTCAGAATCCAAATTATGCACGACAGCCAGGAGGAATACATGGAGCTGTGAAATATAAAAGCCTTTTATTTTCAAATTATAACCCCCAAGGTACAGCACGTATTGCGCTAAAGACAAATGACTTGAAGACAACAGGTGTTATAACGGTTTCCTTCGACCCACTTCCCGAGGTCTGAGGAGGCCGAAATGCCAGAGGGGGAATCCGTTAAGGGTCTCTGAAAATCTGGGTAAATTGCAGCCTGGAACTCCCCATGGTCCTCCTTTTATTCAACGTTAACCCAGAGGATCTCTCCTTTTTTCTTCAGGTCAAAATGGCACATTTATAGAAACAGGATCCAGTTAACAGCGGCGCTGGCTGGTCCATGAGTGAGGCAGGTCAATTCATCGCCGTTTCATTGTGCTCAATGAGCAGAGTTACAGAGTTAAATCATGTAATAATAGTCATGTTTTTCACAGATTAATTCATAGAAAAAGCATTTAACTGAAGTGGAAACGTTACTTTAACACGTTCTGTGAGTTTCAGCTGTTTTGTAGTTTAACAGACCCATCTGATGGAGCCAAACAGAATTTTGCAGACAGCTCGAACTTCTCATGGCAAGTGAAAACTTTGTGGCTCTGTGGCATTTGTTTTTATACATCCTACTGTGTGCGTGAAAATCTCCCATTTTCTCCCGGTATTTTACCGGCTTGCCCAAATGTTGTGCAGCAAACTTTAAATGAGTTTCAACATGCTTTTTCTTCAGCATTGGAGTCTTGCGAGGTGAGCGGGCATAGAGCCCATGTCAGTTGAGTGCATTGCTTATTGTTTCCTTTGAAACAGCAGTAGCAGCTGACTCCAGGTCTTTCTGGATCTCTTCATTACTGGTGCTTGGCTCTTGGATAACTCTTCTGATAATTCCTTTGACTCCTCTATCAGAAATCTTGTGAGGGGCTCCTGGTCATGGCCAGTTTATGTTAAAATGATGTTCTTTCCACTTCTGAATGATGGCTCCCAGTGCTCACTGGAACATTCAGCAGTTTAGAAATGTGCCTGGAACCAATGCCATCATTATGTTTTCCAACAATAAGTTTGCGGAGGTCTAGAGAGAGCTCTTTGCTTCTGCCCATCATGAGTTCTTTTTCTAACTTTGCTCGGTGCTTCAGTATGGGAATCGCCTCGGGCGTGACCAGCTACGGAAGCTCCAGTAACGCCATGTCTCTCAGTGGCAGACAGGTTGTGCCGTGTTCAGGGCCCCGCCCACCCAATCATACCATGGCCAACCCAGCCTGCCCAAGTCATTCTCGCTTTCTTCCCGTGTGGAACTACAAGCTCCCTCAGCATATCCAGGCTGATTTGTTTAGCTGTTTAACTGTTCACAGGCATACTCTAACGGAGCATGTCACCAAACGCAGTTTTCCGTTGTTGATCTGGTCGTGCTGAGAACTTCACACAAAGGGCAGTGTCCACGTCAAGGTGAGCTGCTCTCACAGCTAGCTGGTGTTTCCTGACTCGTTAACGTGTGCGCTTGTGTGACTCAAGCTACCGAGTTGTGGCGAGCTTGTTTACGGTTTGGCTAGCATTTGCTTGTTGGCTGACGTGTAGCTTAATTGGTGTTCGGTTAGCATTAGCTTGCTCACTGAAACCGATAACAGAGTACAGCTGACTCCCAGGGCTTTCACCACTGAGCTTGACTTAAAACTTGCAGCTTCTGCTAGTGATGGCCAGGCTAACGTGTCACGACGAGTCTTTTTTTACAAGAAAAATCCCCCTTTTCCTTGACTATGGCTGCTAACCCTGCCAAAGTGTTAGACCCAAAGGCCAAAGAGGCTGTATCCCGCCTGTGCCCCGCATCATGCAGCACTTCCATTTCGGGTAGGGACCCTCATCCTGTGTACATAGTCTACATGGGCGCTAAACACGCTCAGACGTTGCTAGCGGACCTTCAGTGGTGTCCCCATTGCAATTCTATGCCAGAAAAAAGTTTTGGAAAGGAGTAGAGTAGCAGTAGCTAGCAGTCAAGACCCCTGCCTAACTAGCACTTTGAGTGACATGCATCAGACGTGAGCCTCTACAAGCTGGGCGGACATGATGGAGGCCGAATCCCCGATCGACCCTCCACTCCCAGAGGACATTCTGGAGGGCGGTCTGGGCGAACCAGGCGGCGAGGACGACAACGCACAGTGCGACCCCCTCAAAGTAACTGATATGGAGGAAGATGACTCCTTTTTCCCTCCTCAGCAGTCTAGACTGCCCAGCGGAGCCGGTGCTTTAACCCCAGTGGACAGCAACCTGTATGAGATCTGCAGGCAAGCCCCGGCGAAACTCATCATCCCATGGCTGGCAGCTCAGGATGCAAAGGGGACAGAACGCAACCTATACGACAGAAAAAAAAGCTGCCACTTGCTTCACCACAAGCAAAGCAAGTCTTACCAGCGGTCCCTGCCTGCATGAAACAAATGAGTCTCTACTGGTCAAGCCCATTCAAGAGCAAGCTTCCCACCAAGGGCTGCTCTAAGCTGGAGAGCCACGGTATGGGTGAGCTGGGATTAAACGAACCCCCAGCGGTGGAGTCTTCAGTCGCTTATCACTTTCATCCTATCTGCAGATCTGTCTGAGCTTCCACAACCATCTCTCTGCCTAGTAAGTCAGATTGTCTCACAGCATCGATTTACCAACGAATGTACAAATATGCAGCACAGTCAGTCTGCTCCCTAAATGCAGTCACTCTACTGTCACCATATCAAGAAGAATTATTGGAGGAAATGGGTAGTCAGTTGGACTTGGGGTCCCCAAACCCTGTCCTATGGGATGAAATCTGTGTGGTCAATGATCTGGTCCTGCGCTTCTCCATCGGGGCAGTCCAGGGGTCCAGGCGTGTCATGGGTCTCACCATCGCTGGTGAAAGAGCCTTGTGGCTGAATCTGTCAGGACTGAGTGACACACAGAGGGCTGGGGTCATGGATGCACCATATGACCCCACCAAGGGTCTCTTTGGTCCTGCCTTGGAGAAAATGAGAGAGACTAGCACACAGAAGAAGCAGGAGGGTGAAGCCTTTAATCTCTGTCTACCCCGCAAGGTGAACACCCAACCTCCCCAGGTGCCTTGGGCTAGCTTTGCAGCAGCCACTGCGGCAGCGAGAAGAAAACATGGTGGTGCTAGACTTCACAGGAAGGGAACAACTCTACAGGCTCCCCAGACCAGAGCTGAAAACCCGAGACCATAGGGTAAGTATTCCTTTGCAGCTTCATCCCACCCTGGGGATGGGAAGAAGAAATGTGCGACCTAACACTATCCCCCCCCCCCCCCAAAAAAAAGAAGAGTGACAGGTGTGGATACAAACCACTTTACTGTTCAGAGTTCAGTAGCTCCTGTGGTTCCCAGTTCAGCAGGAGTCCTCTCTGTTTCCCTCTTTTCCTGTTCAAAATCAGCTGACAAAGTGTCACCAAGCGCTTCCTCAGTATTAGCGAGTGGATTTAAAAATCCTTTCAGTGTCACCAAGCACTGCTCAAGTTCACAAACAAGTTACTTGTTCCCCTGTGAAAAAAGAATTAAAATGTGCATCTCTGCAGCCAGACAGTTTGCCAAGGGCAGAATGCAAAAACAAAATAAAACAAAATGGCAGTCGTGTACCTCTGTCGCCTGTGGGGGGGAGCTTACACTCTTCCTGAGTGGAGCCACTCCCTTCTCACGGAGGGAGTAACGTCACTCAGGCACGCAGCCTTCAGCCCACTCGCTTCCCAGGTGGTTCACTGGCGTGCATGCGCAGTTTACCCATGGGTCCTGTCCACCATTTGTCACGGTTACAGACTGCAATTTGCCACAAAGCCCCCAAAATTCAAAGGTATGTTGATTTTAGAGGCCAGTGGAGTTTGTGCTCAGGTTTTAGAGGAAGAAGTTCTCTCTTTTAAACAAAGGAGCGATCAGGGAGGTGCCAAGCAGTGAGGTGCAGCAGGGCTTTTACTCCTGTTATTTTCTCATTCCAAAGAAAGGCAGCTCAACCCTCTGCCCTATTTTGGATCTGCGGGCACTGAACAAACACTTAAGAAAGTACAGGTTCAGAATGCTCATGCACAAAGCAGTATGACGCTCAATCCAGCCAGGCAATTTGTTTGTGACAATCGATCTGTCCGACGCATATTTTCATATTGCCATTTATCCTCCTCTCAGGAAATTTCTCAGGTTCACTTATCAGAGCATAGCGTATGAGTTTCAAACTATGCCTTTCGAACTATCACTACCTCCGAGAGTGTTAAGTAAATGTGTGAAGGCAGCACTGTCTCCGTTAAGGAATTGCGGCATCAGAATATTCTCGTACATAGACAACTATTTAATCTGCTCCCCATCCCAGGAGCAAGCGATTCGGGATTCAAATGTGGTGGTAAATCACCTCACAAAGTTTGGATTCAAAATCAACTGGGAAAAGAGCAGTCTAATACCTGCGCAGTGCACAGAGTATTTGGGGCTAAAGTTAACTCCCTCACTTATCGTGTAACACCGTCAGAGCAGAGAATTGTCTTATTCACACAGTGTCTCGCCCAGTTTCAGTGAGGGAAAGTCGTGTCACTCCGTCTTTGCCCCCACCTTCTAGGCCTCATGGCTTCGGTCATATTGGTGGTTCAGCTGGGACTTCTCATGATGAGGGATTTTCAGCGATGGGTAGCGAACCTGTGTTTATGCCCCCGCCGTCATCTCCGCCGCAGGGTGAAGATAACACAGCGGTGCATTGTAGCACTCTAGCCTTGGAGAAGTCCAGCAACCCTCACTGCAGGGATGCCGCTGGGAACAGTGTTATCCAGAGTCACTCTGACCACAGATGCGTCGTCCTTGGTAGGATGGGGTGCAATTATGACGGGCAGAGCAATGAATGGCCTGTGGCCTCAAAGCCAAGCCCATGTTCACATAAATGTTTGAATTGCAGGCAGTGTTTTTAGCCTTAAAACACTTCCTCCCCTACCTTCAGTAACAACATGTTTTGGTCAAAACAGACAATTCAACAGTGGTGACTAACCGTCAAGGTGGCATCCGGTCGCTTCAGCGTCACAGTTTGGCCAGGAGGATAATTGTGTGGAGCAACACAAGGTTCCTCTCTCTTCGGGCTACTCATGTGCCAAGGATCCTGAACAGTGGGGCAGATTTGTTATCCAGAGGGACCCCATTGTTCAGGGAGTGGAAACTCTACCCTCAGGTGGTGAAGCAGATCTGGCAAAGGTTCGGCCAAGCTACTGTAGATCTGTTCGCCTCGCGGGAAAATGCACATTGCCCACTGTTTTACTCCCTGTCAGATGCAGAGGTTCTTCTGGGCATGGACGCTCTGGCACACCCATGGCCGGATGTCCTGCTGCATGCATTTCCACTGATCTCTCCAACATTATCCAGAGTGAGGGAACAGGGACTATCATTGATTCTGATAGCCCCTTGGTGGCCATCCAAGCCTTGGATAGCAGAAATAATTCAGCTATTAGCAGGCGAACTTTGGCCTCTCCCCATACGCAGGGACGTCCTGTCTCAGGCTCACAGGAAGATTTATCATCCTCATCCAGATCACGTGGCCCTTTGGGCCTGGCCCCTGAAAGGTGGACTTTAACCACAGCTGGATTGCCTCCAGGGGTTATTGATACTATTCAGAATGCTAGAGCCACCTCCGCCTGCTCCCTTTACGGTGGTAAATGGAGGGTTTTTGAGAAGTGGTGTGATGAGAGGCAGGCTATCCCTTACCAGTGTTCTGTAGCGGTTGTGCTCTGTTTCTCACAGCATCTACTCAAAAGTGGAAAGGCTTTTTCAACAATGAAAGTCTACCTAGTGGCAATTTCAGTGTGCCATGTAGGGTTTGGAGACAAACCAGTGGGTCAGCACCCTCTGGTTTGTCAGTTCATGAAGGGAGGTTGCCACAAGCTCTCAGTTTCCCAGCCCCTGGTTCCATTATGGGATTTATCGTTAGTCCTAGATGGCCTTTCTCACCACCCTTTTTAGCCAGTTGAGGTGGTGAGATTGAAGTTTATCTCTATTAAAACAGCTCTGCTGTTGGCTCTAACCACAGCCAGGTGGGTGAGATTTTTGCAGGCTTTGTCTTTGTCTCCATGTTTGCAGTTGGCCCCTGGGCACACAAAGGTGTGCTTGCAGCCTAATCCTGCCTTTGTGCCTAAAGTTTTGGAGTCAGCATACAGATGTCCCGTTGTGTTAACCACAGAGTTACCAGAGGACTGACCCCCCCGCACACACACTTTAGCTTTCACTTCTTAGACTGCATTCACACCAGGATAGACCGGGGGTCTCGGTTCGACTTTGCAGGGAACAGCGAGAATTTTCACACCTTCATTTGGTTTGGTTTGCTTCACTCAAGTGGACCAAACTGCTTGGTCAACGTCACGCAGTTACAACAGCTGCTCGTTTGTGGTGCTGTATCCGAAACCACTACTGACCAGGAAGAAAAAATCTTGGAGAAGAGGAGAAATCCGGCTCATCTATTGGCCAGGACCGGAAAGGGAAATCTGGTGTTATGCCGAGAATTGCTCGCTTGCCAAGAATTGCATCCCATCCACCAAAACTATAAAATATAATACTACAGCCAGGCTTGTAACCATATGTGCATTTTTAGAAGTACCCATTACACATTTTTAAAAGTAAAAATTGTTATTACCTCTTGTAAATTATTTTTAAATTATGTTTATTCGCCAGACGTTGTAGTGTTTCAAAGAGGGTTAGAAATCATAGTGATCCAGTTCCACGTTTTACAATCTTCAAAGTTGAGATTTTGCATTTATGCATTACTGGTAAAAAGGGTAATCACTTTTTCAAAGCTGTATTGACTTTGACGAACACTAAACACCTGTTTGCGACAATGGTATGCAATTCTCGGCAAGCAAGCAATTCTTGGCATAACACCGTTCCCTTCAGCCGGGTTGTTTGCCGCCACAAACAAATAAAAATAAAAAGCTCTGCAGTCTGTATAAACCCCTGTGCCGCCATCATGTCGCTAAACATTTTAAAAACATCAGTATTCTTGTGTGTAGCCACAAGCAGCTGAGAAATCTGGACCTCAGACCAAATATCTATCAGAGCCTGCATCTCCTCACTACTCCAAGTCTGTCCGTGAGACATTTTTTTAACTTTTCTCCTCGGCTTTCGCCGGTAAAAGTATTTCTTGGATCCACGCAGTTGTCTTTATTGTTATTTTCTACCCAAAATGGAGGCAGAAGGACCGGGAGCTCTTCAGCTGAATCGGGATGTTGAAATTATTTACCCACAGATTCCCGCCACGGATGTGCTAATAATGCTAGCAAGCTAGCAATGGAAACACACACCAAGTTTTCAAGGCAGGGACAACTTTTTCAAGTGAGTGGCAACTTCGCCTGTCTGCATCTCACTCAGACGGTGAATTCATGTCTTTTCATGTATTTACATTGAGTTATAATGTAATCGTGCTGTGCGAAAAATTTGCCCATTCGTATTTGATGTGAAGGCACCTTTACAGTAAACGCCACTTTCTCTTCTCACTACGTGTTGCTGTGGTTACACAAACGCCGAGGGGCACGTCCGCCCTTTGGTCTGCTGGATACTCCATTTGCATTCACACGGCAAGCGAAGCGCACCAGACTTCATTTACAAGCAAACCAAGACCCCCATTTTCAGGAGGACCAGACTTCGCTTGTTTGGTGCGCGCCGGAGTTCCAATGCGCATTCAGATGGCATGAAACGAAACGAACTATCTGCGGAATACACTCTTTGGTCCTTTAGTCCGGACCAAACAGTGGCCATGTGAATGCGCCCTTACAGTAGCTGTGTGGCCTAGGGTCAGAGAAACGGAGATGGGTGCCGCCCCATGCATCACATTGTGTCTCACATGCTGTGGAGGGGTGGGGGATACAGGTGTCCCACTGTAGAACTCCTGGCTTTTCACCACCCTCCTTTCTCCTCAGAAGAGGAACAAAGGCTTAACACATTATGTCCTGTGCGGCCCTGGGGGTATACTTGAAGAGAACGACAAATTTTAGAAAATCTGAGCAGCTGTTTGTCTCCTGGGCCATCCCTCACAGGGGCAAGCCCCTGTCTCATCAGAGACTATCCCACTGGATTGTGGAGGTTATATCTCTGGCTTAAAGGTCTGATGACACGATTCTGACATTTTTTAGCATGTTGTGTAAACCCAAAAGTCACTGTTGATGAGCAATTTAATATTTATAACCACTCCTGCATAACATAGTTATCATCAAAAAACCGCAGCCGCTGACTGGACTGTGGTGCTGCCCACTGAATGAAGAAGGAGTTGGAAATGACGTAAGCGACAGAACGGACACCGGTGTTGTTGACTGGAATGCCAGCAGCTTTGTAGCTCACAGTTTCTCAGGTTTCTTGTTTTAATTTTACGTCTATGCCTTCACGTTGTGTCGCAGGCTTAGATAAACAGCAGTCCGTAAAAGATCACATCACACACTTCAGACCCAACTGTCATAAGCCTCCTCGTGCGCTTTTACGCATCGCACGGAGGGGAAGGATGAATGGATTTACACGCAGGATTCACCACAGCACATGTATTGAACATAAGACTGATGACAACAGTTCCCAAAAAAGTTGAAGACTTACAAAAATAAACAAACAGTTACAGTTGGCGTTTGGGGCCGACATCGCCCAGCGAACATGGAGAGGAGACGTGTTAACCACAGTTGCACCCCAGGGCTGATATCACTTCAAGGGGTGCAACAGAACCACGGCTGTGTGGAGTGGCTAACACGTTGTGGTAGTGTTGGCAATATTGGCTGGCTGACAACACGGCAGAGGATGCACACAAAACATGAACAGCTGACTGTCAAAGAGAGAGGGGGTGTGGTCAGACCGGCGAATGTTGGACAGCGCCCACCTGAAAGTGGGTCAAAACGGCTGCCCAACAACCTCCGGCCAGAGCGGCGGCTACAGGCATGGAAAAGAAAAGGAACACAGACATAAAAACAACAAGAACTCAAAAGATAATACATAACCTTCTACAGAGGTGTGGTGGAGAGTGTTTTGACGTACTGCATTGCTACATGGTACTCCAGCTGCAGTATGTCAGACAAAAAAGCCCTGCAGAGGATAGTTAAGGGAGCTGAGAGGGTAATTGGAGTCTCCCTCCCCTCTGTCCAAGAACTTTTTCAGAACCGTTGTAGAAGCAGGGCACTGAACATTGTCAAGGACCGTTCTCACCCTCTGCATAAACACTTTGAACTTCTGCCATCTGGCAAACGATTCCGGAGCATCAGAGGCAGAACCACCAGACTGATTAACAGCTTCCTTCCACAAGCTGTTAGGATGCTGAACAGTTGATCCGGAATCTCTCGTATACACTACTGCACCTACGGACATTATGTACATTATTTGTATATTATAGTTAGTTAGTTTTTTTTTCCTCTCAAGTATGTCGCAGGGATGCGTAAATGGATGTGGTGGGGTGGGGGGTGAAGATATGTGTGAGTGTGTCTTAAATCATGTTCTTTAACTTATATGGATGCCGAGAGAAACGCAAGCAGCCGGTGGCTTGTCACCAGACTGCAAACCAAGTCTACCTATGGGTACAAATAAGTAACAAAAAAAAATTAAAAAAAAAATTCATCTTGCCTGCACTACTGTTGTATGTACAGCAATATGACAGTAAAGGTTGATTTGATTTGATAAACCCGATGCCTGAGCCTACAGGATAACACGGGCTCAGTTCGTGACACCAACTGACTATATTGTATTCATTGCCACTAATTTGGACTTTTTCCTGTTATAATAATTTAATATTTTTGATATTTGCAGTACATGTGTGCTATACCAGTTATGAGTATTGTTTTTCTTGTGACCAAACTCTTGAAAAAATGGGGACTATCAGTTGCTTCTATTTTCTTATTGTTGAAAATCACATGCCAGTTGATACAAGATAAAAGCAGTTAATAAACAAGGATAACAAACAAAATTGCATTTTTAACGAGACATAAATAATAGGGAATACATTATTTTTAAGGATATTGCCATCAGTAACACAAGAGAATAATTTTAATTTCTAAAGGGGTTTTGCAGATAATTGAACTTTAAAATGATAAGTTATAGCCACGAGTATGCTCTAATTTACTAAAAAAAAAAAATTATATTTGCAGCGGGCATGTGTGCCTCACCACCGTCACTCTCTGAGTCTGACTCGCTAGGCACGATGTCCACTTGGAACGGCTCAAACCTATAAGGTCTGATGCCCCCAGAATCTTCATTGTCATCCCATTCTTTGGAGCTATAATTGTCTGAAGATTGGACAACACAAACTAATTCCAGACTACATGTGCTGGAACCATCGTCGATGTTTTCTACTGCTAACATCCTGTGTGTACAATGGGCAGCCAAGCGCTGTGTTCTGTTGCTGATGTCACAACACGGCCGGGGTGGGGGTTCCAGCCACTGACGATTGTGATGTGGTACTCATGAAAATGTTGGATATTTGCGTGAAAAAAGCCTGTTTGACTTAGAACTGCACAGACCAACCTATTTCGTCATATTGAAATTATGTGTTGCAAAATTAGATGAAGTCAAAATCATGTCATCAGACCTTTAAAGATGTAAGGGCTTTCAGGCCCCACTAGGCGTGCGAGCCCACTCCACCAGCGGCATGTCTACATTCTGGGCCTTGTTCAGGGGAGTGTCTGTTAAGGACATTTGCACGGCAGCCAGCTGGTCCACACCACACACATTTGAGGTTCTATAGGCTGGATGTTGCGCGACAGTCATTGGCCCAGGCTGTGCTGGAAGCAGGGTCTGCTTCTACAGCATGAGGTCATTACCTGTGGTTGTGTGGGACACAACTTTGGGATCATTGCTGCAATACGGGAGTGGGCATTATCTCCTATAGTGAAACACCGAGCAAAGTTAGAAAAAGAACGTTGGATTACTTAACGTAATTCCTGGTTCTTTGATAGCAGAGTGAGGTGTTTCACTAACACTTCCCTCTTTGCAGGGTCACGGAAAGAAACCCTTCTAGAATGATTTGGGCGGGTTGGGGCGATCATGGTATTATCGGGGGAGCGAGGCCCTGAACATGGCACAACCTGTCCCTGACATACGTGGTGTCATTGGAGCTTCTGTAGTTGGTCACGTCCGAGGTAATTCCCATAGTGAAACACCTCACTCTGTTATCAAAAGAACCAGGAATTACATTAAGTAACCCAACGTTCTGTGTGGTGTGACAATCTTGTATTCACAGACCGATTTAAAGGCTATCAGTCAGGACTTAACCAGCTGAAATGAATTTGCACTGATAGGAGATCCTGAATTCTGATGAATTTCAGCTGATTTTTTGGCTTTCTGTGCCTTCTTGCACCTTTTTTTCTTCATGTGTTCAATACGTATTCCCTGTGTCATTCCACTTTATTAAATATAACTTGTTTTGTGAACACGGTTGCCTTGATTTCTTTATGTATGGATTACTTGAGTTGTTACTGATATCTGCTGAAAATCTTAGGTCAGTGGCTTCATCAGAAATATGCTTAATGAGAAAAATGTTGATGTGTTCAATGCTTATTTTCCCTGCTGTGTCTGTCTTTAGACAGGACATGTTAACGATGTGATCTGTCCATCTGTATGAGTTTGTCCGGCTAACTCCTACAGTTTTCATGCTAGGACTTTTTCATTTCACACAGTGTTTGTACATGTATTGAAGATGTGCATATTGTAGGGGGTTAAATGATGTTCTGATATTTGTGACCGTGCTGGCAAAATGAGTCGGAATGCACACCGCGTCATTACAAGCTACAGGCATGAGAAGTCATAAATCATGACTCTTTCTTTGTTTGCTAGCGGCAAGTCCCGGGAAAACCCCCATTAGTGCCTGGTATCATTGGAAAGGTTAGAACTCGTACTTCCTAAAATATATATGTTTTTGCGGAAGACATAAGTCCCAACCGATCAAACGTTGAGTTTTCAACCTAGCCAAAATATAAACAAACCGTCTTTTTCCGGGTCCGTTTTTGCACACTTACAAATTAAATATCATTTTGAAGGTCTTTAAATACAGAATAGGGAAATAACGTTACATCAGTTTTGAAAATGTCCTCAAAGTGACTCATTTTGCCAGCATGGGTCGCATTTTCTCTAAATTTGTTCCACTTTGAATTGTAGCTTGCTTGCTTTTCTTAAACTCCTTGCAGTTACGTGGTTATCAGTTTTATTACACATCTACACTGTATTGATTCATGAATTTGTAAATGATTTTTTGGGGTTGAAGGTGTGCTATTTATGCACTAAAGATAATGGCTGTGGACAGCCATATAGTGTACTATGTGCAGTGCTCTTGTTACATTATATTATACTGTAATTTCAGGGATTTGTTTCTCCAGTTTATTGCCATTCTCTTTATCAGCCCATACCCACGATGGATAGCAAAATGGTAGAGCACTGAGTAATACAGTTTGCAGTTCTTAGGGAAATTTAATTTGTGAATGTGAAAAGCAGATGGAGTTTACACAGTAGAATGCTAATAAGGTCTTCTTCTTCACTCATCATCTAAGCCTGTAAAGAAATGCACCCACATGCTACATTGCTTGCTAGGTTTGTTATTGTCAAGTTTGATATGAACTGTGGAAAATCATGCTTTGAGACATCAAATTTTATCTTAATCAAATCAAATCTTTATTTATATAGCACTTTTCATAAAAAAAAATTGTAGCACAATGTGCTTTACAAATTTAAAAAAACAAGTAGTGGCATAATGTTGCATTAAGTCTCAAGTTGTATATGCTTGTATTTTTTTCCTGCATTCTAATAGTTAACATAATTTGAGAAGGATTGCATTTAAAAGAAAACATTTGGTAACAGATGTGGACAGTCACAATGACCAAAGATGACTTCTTTTTTCCTCCAGTTGTTTCTAATACACAGATCCAGGAGAAGTGGTTCCTATAGAGGGGATGCATTGGAACAGAATTCTTGGTAGTAATAGGACAGTTACCATAGCAACACGGCACTGAGTGGCAATCACATGTCACAGCTTTATTTTTTATGCAGCAAAACATAAAAATCCCACAAAATATTTAGTCAGAGCAGTGTATAGAGTAAATACCACACCATTCACGTGACTAGTGATGTGTGGGCAAAAGACCAAGGAGCATATGTTAAGTGAAGAATTGATTCAGAGCCTTTAATATTTTTTTTTTTTTTTGCCAATTAATCACGATGGAATAGTAAGATTAGCTCTCCACAATACAAGCAGGTACTCTGTGTACTACTGTGACTGAATATTGTGTGGGTTTTTTTGTGTTTTACTGCATATACACTAATGCTGCCACTCATTTTTGCCACTCACTGTTTTTAACTGGCATGAGTTCCATTCGGTGACATCATATGCATACCCTCAAAACCTTGACCACTGGCCCTTATATTCATGAATCTTTTGTAATTATCACTTTTTTTTTTTTTTTTTTTTTACCCTGCAGATGTCTCAGTTGTGCCAACAACCTCTGGCAGCAGTGACCCTCAAACAGTGGGGTCGTCTTCATCGTCATCCTCCCATCATGCCTCTACCTCAGAGCTTAATGATGCCCCAGGCCCTTCCACTAGCTGCTTAGGTTCAGTACCTGAAAGTATGCACACACAGAGGCCAAGTGGCTCCACTCGCACAGCCCCAGAGGGTAAGACAGGAAATGGCGTGCTCAAACCAGATCTTTTCAACTTTTATTAATACCTGTTATGATGTGCCTTTTCTGTCAAGAGAATTTAAACCATCTGAAGATATTGTGCCACACTTGAGTCGACCACATTTCATAGCAACAACACAGTAATCCAACATCCTTTACTGATGTTTTCAAGCAAGTTTACCTGACATACGAGGCGGGCGCTGAAAAGTCCATAGTGGTCAAATTTGACCAAATGTGGTTTATTTTTCAGCTGCAGGGATGCAAGCACTGCAATACCGATGGAAGAAGTGTGTGGACTGAAGGGGAGACTATGTTGAAAAATATTGAAAAATTGACCACTGTGAACTTTTCAGCCCTCCTACCCCATACATTATCATTTGGATGATCTAAAACAGTGCAAAAAAGTAATTTTATCATCTTTTAAATGTGCACTTCAAAGTAGTTACCTTTTCTATGGTTTCATTGTATAAGGTATGGAGAATTGGTCTGCTCTAGCCAGTTAACCATAAGCTATTGCTACCAATGCCCACTGAAAACAATGCAGTATGTGGTAATTTGCCCATAAAAACACTGCAGTAATGTATTCAGAGATAGAGGTTTGGCCATACTATGTGTACGATAAACTAGAAGAGGCGTATAAAACTGGAGTGGTGATCTAGAAGTAGAGCATCCTCCCCACAACCAGGAGGTAGGGGTTCAAGTCCCAGCCGGGTTATGCCAAAGACCATATAAAAATGGAACTTCCTGCCATCCATCTTGGGGCTCAGCAGAAATGGAACGGAGGAGGGAAATGTGGGCGGCAGTGGCTCAGGAGGTAGAGCGGGTCATCCAATAACCTGAGGGTTGGCGGTTCGAATCCCGCTCTCCCAACCGATCCTGCTGTTGTGTCCCTGGGCATCACATTTTACCCACCTTGCCTCTACTGTCCATGACTCTGGGTATGAATGTGTATAAATGTTTGATAATGGTCGGAGAGGCCGTTGGTGTGGATTGACAGCCACGTTTCTGTCAGTCTGCCCCAGGGCAGCTGTGGCTACAGTAATAGCTTACCACTATCAATGTATGTCTGGAGTGAATGAATAATGGAATCACTGTAAATGCTTTGAGATGTCACTTGACATGTAAAGCGCCATACAAATCTAATAATCCATTATTACCTCTGCCAAGGGAGGAGGTAATGTTTTTAGTGGCGTTGGCAAACATAAGCGCAAATAAATATATATGTGTAAATGAATTCTATTTTGATGTTGATGCAGGGTGCCTGGCACAGCTGTCTTCCTTTTTAATGCAGTCATGTAAAGGTTCACCCAACTTCTTTAGCTGAAAACTGGCTTCACCACTGGAAGTGCTAGAGTGCCATGCCTCTAAATCTGACTTGTTCTGAGAAAAGAAATGCACTATTTATTAGTAGGACTATCTTAATTTGTAGCTTTGTCATTTTGCTGCTAAGCTGTTGTCTATCATTTATTATTATATTAATTATTTATCTTCTTCTCATCAGGTGACAACAGACCAAGTTTGTCAGGTACAGCAGGAGAAAACGCTGGAGCAGCCATGCCCAGACTCCCATCCTGCTGTCAGCAGCACTCTCCCTGTGGAGGCCCCTCAACCGGTCACCTGTCCCTGAGTCATTCTCATTCAAGCTGCTTACAAGCATCATCCTCCCAGCAGAACAGTGGCTCACAGCACAGTCACAACAACGCCCACCACTTTCTTCATCATGCCCATCACCCAACACCGCAGTCGTCGGATACTGTGCTCTTCCAAGAGCCAAGCTGCCCTGTGGTGCGACCCAGTGCAATGCCCGCACCCTGCACTGGTGTCGGCAGCAGTAGCAGCAGCAACACAAACCATTTCCATGACCAGGTATCACTATGCAATGTAAATAAAAATGTGCTGTAGTTTCAGACTACCCTTATAATTAACTGTTCTCGTGTTCGTCCAGGATTCTTGCATATAGTACATCTCAATAAATAACAATATCATCAAAAAATTTAATTTATTTCAGTAATTCAAAAGGTGAAACTCGTATATTGTATAGATTCATTACACACAGTGTGATATACAGTATTTCAAGCCTTTATTTCTTTTTGATGATTATGGCATATAGCTAATGAAAAGCCAAAATTCAGTTTTTCAGAAAATTAGGATATTACATAAGATCAGTTAGAAAAAATTGGAGTACACAGACATACTTTTCAGTCGGCCAACATTTCAATTAGTCATGTGAAAAAATTAGGACACCCTATTAAATATTCAGTTCTTTATTAAGAAATGTTCACATATCTATGTCAAACCTTGTTTTTGTTTGTATTTACATTTTTTTAATATTTATTTTAGCCATTTTAAGTGGAATGAATGTGGGGCTGTCCAAAAAAAGATGGGAGTGAGGTGTCCTAATTTATTCCTCACTATTTGTTAAGAGTTACATTTTACAGAAAATTTGATAAGTCTTTAATTCATTTTAATTGTTTAGTTATATTACATGAATCTCCCAGTATTTTTAACATTGATATTAAATATCCATATGTCCAAATATGTTAAAAAAAAACACAGGCTTATACAGGGTGTCCTAATTTTTTCACGACTATATATATCACACTGTGTGTAATAATGTATCACACTGTATGTAATGAATCTATATACGAGTTTCACTTTTTGAATTAAATTATTGAAATAAATTAACTTTTTGATGATATTCTGATTTTTTTTTTTTGTTACTTATTTGTACCCGTAGGTAGATTTGGTTTGCAGTCTGGTGACAAGCCACCGGCTGCTGGTCGCTGCGTGCGCGAGCGCCCTAAACCTACATGTTTTTGGTATGCGGGAGGAAACCGGAGAAATCCCGGAGTAAACCCACGCAACACGGGGAGAACATGCAAACTCCACACAGCTCACTGTTGGTCGGGGGCTGGGATCGAACCCACGATTTCATGATCCCCGCGATCCCCCGGCCGAGGGTAAAACTGTGCTGCCACAGTGCTAAACCACTGCGCCACCGTGCAGCCTACATGATTTACAGTGATCCCTCACTTATCGCGTTTAATGGGGACCAGAACCGACCGCGAAAAGTGAAAAAACCGCGAAGTAGCGTCACCCCCCCCCCCCCCAAGGGCGTCACAAGCACTATTTTGCACAAAAAGGCACAAGAGAACAGCGAAAAGTGCCACTAAGCAACACGAGCGATAAAGAACAATGAATGCGGTCTTCCTTCGCTGGGTATGGGCGCTCTGCAGGGAGAGAAGCTGGGTAAAACGTCTCGGCCAGTCAGCTTGCGAGATTCCCGAGCGGTGAAGAGGTGGGCGGAGAGGAGTGGAGCGGTGGTCAGAGAGGTGGATTTTGAGTTGTGCGGGCTCTCCGTGTTGATACCTGATTAATGTAGTCTCCCTGCCTTCTGCTAGCGCCCGGGCAACTTTCGTGCCATTTTTTCTCAATTTTGAATTTTTGATGAATATTTTTGAAAAATCCGCGATGCACTGAGGGCGCGAAAGGTGAAACGTGAAGTAGCGAGGGATCACTGTATTGAGATGCACATGTGGATTAATTTTTGACATTTGTATAAAGTGAAACCCTGAAGGCCTATTGTGAGCCATAAAAAAGCTCTCACCAACTAAAGTTCTATATAAATTCATTCATAAAGATTAGCAGCCTCGGTTTACATTATTATGGTGATAGTCATTAGGATGTAACAGATATGTTTGAGTTTATGTTGAAATGCGGCTTAGAGATTTTCATTTTTGCGTAGACCCGATTGGTGTTATCCTGTTGAAGTCACCTTGTATTTAGATGCACACAGCATATTTATCTCACCTTTTAGGTGTAGCCAGGAAAATCCTGTACAACCATATTAACCATAAAGCCTGATTTTTCACATCAACGCTATTACCAACATCCCGACGCAGTGACCAGCAATTTCTTCTTGTGTGTTGGGTGAAATATGTTGTTCTGTTGCCAAAACGGGTTTCAGCTGATGCGTAGAGGAACACACGTCGCTGCTGTGTAGATGCCGTTGCAACTGCTTCACGTCGACACAGGTGCATAAATCCAGCTTTAGTATACTTTGTGAGGTAAAGCGATCAGATTTTTGAGCATCATCCCATAAATTCAGTCTGTTGACTTCTTTAGCCAATTTGTTTTAAAGCTTCATTCTGCAGCTATAATTATTATTATTAATGAATATTATTGTTAAGGTTGTCTTGAAGCTTTATTTAGCTTTAGTTTTCTTTCTTCACTCAGAGACACACTTTTCATTCCACAGGAGTAATTTGTTCCTATTCTTTCTATAACATACGTATCTGCCTTCTTCCCACAGCAAACTCTGCCAGTAGACCTGAGCAACAGCAGTGTTCGGAGCAGCGGGACCAACGGGGGTAGTTTCCATGGAAGCACTTCTGCCTTTGACCCCTGCTGCCCAGGCTCCACCTCAAGGCCTCCTGCTTACGTTTCCCAAGCCACCCCTGGGCCCAGCCAGCCAACTGTGGTGGACTCATTCACCTCCTCCATGGTGGCTCAGCCTCAGCCACAATCTCAGACCCAGCCCTGCAGACATTACATGCACCCATCTTGTGAGTACACCACCATGTCATGCTGTACAAAATGAGATATTTCACCCTTTCTTTAATCAAATACTTACATACTAAGGATAATACGAGATTAACGGAGTTTGCTTTTTATTGGGCTGAGGTTACTGTAGCAGGCAAAAGGTCACTTCACTATTGAAGGCATTACAAATCACATAGTTTGTGGCTTATGGATCAAGAAGAGGTTAAACAAAAAATAAGATAAAGGACATTTATTAAACCTACACTCTTTAAAATTGGCAAAGAATTTGCAACAGTGATCCCTTTGGCTAAAGAGAATAATAGTGAAATTCTAGTCTATTGGACATTTTTGAGTTCTATAAACGAATTACCATAGCATCATTCATGTTACATGTCCTTCAGCTGAATAAATGTCAGTAGTCCAAAAACTTGAGTTTAGTAATTTAAGCTGGTACTTTAACAAAATTTACAGTATCACTACAGTAGAACCCAGTGTTAGAAGTTAGGTTAGTTAAGTTATTCCCATGCCAATGGCGTAGGGTGGCACCTATCTCCATTTCATGACCCTAGGCCACACAGTTACTGTAAGTAGTGAAAGCTACAGTGGGGGGAGTCAGTCCTCTGGTAGCTCTGTGTGTTAATTTTTGTTTCCCTGTTCTGTTATGCTGAGCACCAAGCTAGAAGGTGGAAAGTATCATTTTTACCTGGTCTTTGGTATGACCCAACCGGGATTTGAACCCCGGCCTCCTGGTTGTGGGTTGGATGCTCTACCAACTAGGCCACCACTCCGGTAGAAGTTATGTTGGGGGTTGAATAAAGCAGATGGTTTTTATCCCCCGCTGGTTGAAGACCGAAGGGGGATTATGTTATGGGTCAGTCCGTCCGTCTGTCTGTCCCATATTGTGAAATCAACTCCTCCTACAATTTTGGTCAGATTGTTTTGAAACTTGGTACTGTGGTTTGATATACACTGAGAATGTGCATATTACAATTTGATTCTGATGGGATGATTTTTGTAGGAATTGTAGCCCCTGACCTATGACCTCCTGTTTCACCTCACTTCATAGACAGTAACTGTCTTGCGAAGTCAACTCCTCCTATAGTTTTGATCCAATTGTTTTGAAACTTGGTACCCTGGTTTGATTTACACTGAGGATGCACATATTGCAGTTTGGTTCTGATCGGATGATTTTTGTGGGAATTGTAGCCCCTCACCTATGACCCCTTGTTTCACCTCACTTCATAGACAGTAACTCTCTTGTGAAATTAACTCCTCCTACAGTTTTTTTTTTTCTTCCACAATATCTTTATTGAACCTTTTTTTTTTAACAAACATGATACAAACAATCAAACACTAACACTAAAGTACTACAAAAAAAAAAAAATGCCCTAAAAACACCAACAACCACCAACAAAATCAAGTCTTCAACAATGCTCCTCTGTTTAGTCTAGACAATCCAATACATAAGTATACATATTATGTTCACCAGTTTGGAATTTACAAGGTCCACACACATCATTCACCTTCTTCTTCAAGAGTTATGTTTAAATTTCTTAAATAATCAATAAAAGGTCTCCATATATTCTCAAACACAATTTCCTTTGATTTCAGTATATATGTTATTCTTTCTAATGGAAGGTTTGTTAACATCTGTCTTAACCACTGAGTCACATCTGGTCTATGAGTCTTTTTCCATAATAGTGCAATACATTTTTTGGCATTAAGCAAACTGAGGTCTATGAATGTTCTTTCACTTTTATTAAAATTATGCTTTTCTGGGTACAGACCCAACAAAAACAGTTTAGGATTCAATATGATTTGTTTTGAGATTATTTTTTCAATTGTTACCCTCACCTCTTCCCAAAACATTCTTATTAATCTACATTCCCATAAACAATGAAATAGGGTTCCTTTACTTTCCATGCATTTTGTGCATGTATCTGGTATATTTTTGTTATATCTATTTAACTCCTCCGGTGTAACATACATCCGCATTAACCATTTGAAATGTATCAATTTAAGGCGTGCATTTATTGATTTGGTTTGAGCTTCTGTACAAGCCAATTCCCATTGTTCCTCTGAAATTTCAATTTGCAGATCTTCTTTCCAGTAGTTTAATCTTTTCAGTGAATTTTCACTTGAAGATAGTGTCAATGAGTTATAAAACTCTGAAATAATACCCTTTCTTTTACTATCTTTCATCATCATTTTTTCCAAGGATGAATAAATAGGTCGAGTGAGAGCTTTATTTTGATTTGATCGAATAAAGTTTCTAAGTTGAAGATATTTAAAAAAATGTGTTCTATTGAGATTAAATTTGATCCTCAGCTCTTCAAAAGACATTATGTTGTCTGCACATGGCAAATATAAATCCTGAATCTTTTGTATCCCTTTTAAATTCCATACTTTAAATACAGCGTCCGCTCTCCCTGGTTTAAAATATTGATTACCCCATATTGGACTAAATTGTGACAATAACTGTGGTTCTTTTAAATAGTTTTTAGCTTCACACCATATTTTGATCATATGCTTTACAAATGGATTTTTAACTTGTTTTTGTAATTTTTTTGCCGAATCTGAGTATATGAATATGGGAAGAGGTAAAGGTAAATTGTATGATTCCATTTCAGTCCAGTGAGGGAGATCATTTGATGAAAAATAATATGTCATAGACCTCAGTTGTGCCGACCAATAATACAACATAAAATTTGGACATTTCAGACCTCCACGATCAAATGGTAAATATAATAAAGACAAACGTAATCTAGCCCTCCTGTTGTTCCATATAAATTCCACTAACTTTTTTTTTATTCTTGAGAATAGATCTAAAGGTGGTGATAAGGGAATGTATTGAAATAAATAAAGTATTTTAGGTAAAATATTACTTTTAAGTATATTGATTCTCCCGATCATCGACATTGGTAGTGACATCCATCTCTTGAGTTAACTCATTGATATCTGACATTAAGGCTTCATAGTTGACACTGGCGACTGATTCTAGCTTAGGCATAATTTGGATTCCTAAATATTTAAACTGATTTACAACATTGAATTGATTTACCTCAGGGGCTGGGTAATTTCTCTGGGTCTCATTTAGCATTAATATTGAAGATTTAGTTTTATTTATTTTATATCCTGATATTTCCCCAAAATTCTTTATTAAATTCAACAAGGTTGGAATTGATTTTTTTAGATTCGACATAAACAAAATTATATCATCGGCGTACAGGGAGATTTTATGTTCTGTTGGTCCAACTTTAATTCCATATATTTGTGAATGTAAACGTATCGCTATCGCTAAAGGTTCAATTGCCATAGTAAACAGTAAAGGTGAAAGTGGACAGCCTTGTCGACATCCTCTATTGATTTTTATTGGTTTTGAAATATTGTTATTTGTTAGGATTTCTGCTGTAGCATTATTGTATATTATTTGAACCCATTTTATGAAATTATTTCCAAGTCCAAACCTTTGTAGGACTTCAAAAAGAAAGGGCCATTCAACTCTATCAAAGGCCTTTTCGGCGTCCAATGATAGGAGAGCTGTATCCGGTGCTTCTTTATTAAAATAAATAATATTAAATAGTCTTCTTACATTATGGAAGCCTTGTCTACCCTTTATAAAGCCATTCTGATCTCGATTAATAATATTTGGTAAAATTTCTTGTATTCGTCTTGCTAAAATTTTACAGATTATCTTAAGGTCGGCGTTTAATAGGCTTATTGGTCTCATATTTTCACATTTATTAGAGGGCTTACCTGGTTTTGGCAGCAGTATAATTAAGGCATTATTTATGTATGATGGTAAATTATTATTTTGAAATGCTTCTAAAACCATTTCCAAAAAAGGTTTTATTAATTTATTCTTAAATTTTTTATAAAGGTCAACTGGAAGACCATCTGGTCCTGCACTTTTTCCTGATTTCATATTATCAATGGCTAGCCCAACTTCTTCTTGACTAATTTTAGACTCCAATATCTCCCTATTTTCATTTGGAATACACGGTATAGATAGTTCGTTCAAAAACCCATTTAGTTTTGTTAAATCAGGTTCATTTTTGGTATCATATAATTTTTCATAGTAATCTCTAAAGGCTCTATTAATTTCTAAAGGATCTATAACTACCTGTCCGTTACTTATAATACTGGTAATTGGTGTTTTAATTTCCAATTGTTTAATCTGCCATGCTAATAATTTTCCTGATTTTTCACCTTGTTCATAAAAAGATTGTTTCAATCTTAGAAGACTCGAGGCAGCTCTATTCGCTGATTTTTTGTCGTATTCAGCTCTCAAAATCAGTAATTCATTCTCCAACCTTGGGTCACTTCCTGCATACACTTTTTCCTGAAGACTTTTTATTTTATGTTCCAATTTAGCTCTCTCCTCTCGAGTCTTCTTAGATTTTGATCCTGTATAACTAATAATACGTCCCCTAATAAAAGCTTTGAAAGCCTCCCACTTTACACATGCTGATGTTTGTGTAGTATTGATGTCAAAGAACTCGTCTATCTGTTTTTCTATATACTTGACAAATTCCTCATCCTGAAGCCATTTATGCTGAAATTGCCATCTACCTGATTCCTTTGTCAATTTTTTATCTACATATATTAGACAACAGGGTGCATGATCAGAGATCACGATGTTATCATAAAAGCAGTTTTGAATCTTGGACCTTAATTCTGTGGAAATCAAAAAATAATCAATATGTGAGAATGTCTTGTAGGTACTGGAATAACAAGAATAGGCTTTACTTGTGGTTTCATTTCTCTCCATATATCTAACAATCTCAATTCTTTCATAAAATGATTAATAGTCATCCTACATCCAATGTGCGTACAATCCAGTCCTGTTGATCTATCCACACCTGGATTCAATGTACAATTAAAATCCCCTGCTATTATATGTTGCCCTGTAAGTGATGATAAGATGAGAAATAAATTAGCAAAGAACTTCTGATCATCTATATTGGGACCATATAAGTTCACAAGATTTATATTTTCTAATAGCAAAGAACCTTGAATGATTACATATCTTCCAAATTTGTCTCCAATTACATTTTTCACTTGAAAAGGAACTGATTTATGTATGAGAGTCATAACTCCCCTGGCTCGGGATGAAAATGAAGAGGTGAATACACTTCCCTGCCATCTACTCCTAATTCTTTTAACATCCTCCTCTATCAGATGAGTTTCTTGTAAAAACACAATTCTTGAACCCATGTCCTTTATTTTATTCATAACTTGTTTAAGTTTTTTTAAATTTTGTAGACCTCTGCAATTCCATGAAGTTAAATTAAGATTAACACTTTGGTCCATGATCAATAGAGAGTTTGGGATTACCTTGCAGTGTAAACATGCTCATACAGAGAAGCAAAAACATGAGTGGTTGAACATTCATCCTACAAACTACACACAAACAAATTTCCCCTTCCCACACTTGTGGCAAACCCCCCAAAATCAAAAGAAAAATTCTGTCTCCCGATATAGCCATCGACCGTTCCACACCCACGGGGAACAGCCTAAGCCACTCCTTCTTCATCCTCCCAATCACCCTAACTCTACTGCTTTTAATGACGTAACATTAACTCTCCTCTGTAGTTTTCCAACTTAACTCCAAAATTTTTAACAACTTTGTACATCATAGTTTTTTTTTTGTTTGTTTGTTTTGTTTTTTTGTTTTTTTAATATATAATACAATCTATATTTTGTAAACTTACTATTTACTTCAAGTCAGTCAGATGCCTGTGCAAATGCTTAATTATTCTACCTTATATTTTGTTCATGCTTAGCTCCCACCAGTCTCTTCTTCTTCTTTGATCTTCTTGATGAACTCCTGCGCCTCCTCTGGGGTCTTGAAGATGTGGGTTCTGCCCTCATACGTGGTCAGCAGTCTCGCAGGATAGATTACACCATGACGAATCCCAAGGTTGCGCAGCTCCTTACGTACGGGATCAAACTGCTTCCTCAATTGCTGGATTCCTGTGGCCAAATCTGGGTAGAACCGCACCTGCTGGTCCTGGTGTTTAATCTCTCCTTTTTTAGCTCGTGCAGCGTTGAAGATCTTCATCCTGTCTCTGTTGCTAAGAAACTTCATAATTAAGGTCCTCGGCGGTCCCTTATCTCTCCGTGGGCCAATACGATGTGCTTTTTCCAGAACCACTGCTGATTGCAACTCCTCGCTGCCCAGCACCTCCGGAATCCACTTTTCCAGAAAGGAACATACGTCCCGACCTTCTGATTCCTCTGGAAGACCCACCAGCCTCAAATTATTCTGTCTCGACCGAGATTCCAAATCCAAAATATTATCTTCCAGAGATTTATTTTTTTTTTCCAAAGTGCGCACCTTTAATTGAAGACGGGTGACGTCATCTTCAGCACTAGCGAGACGGAGCTCCATCTGCGCCGTTCGTTCTACACAGTCACCCAATTCCTTTCTTATTCCTTCCAACGCTGTCATAATCCCATCAAATCTAGAGGAAAAGTCCGCTCTCATTGAACTCATGGCAGCCATCAGCGCATCTGCGCCATTCCCCGCAGATATCGCACCGTTGCCAGCCTCCTCCGCCATATATGGAGTTTTGTTTGCTGCGTCACAGACCTGAAAGTCCGTTAATTTGGACTGTTTCGGCGGCTCGCTTTTTCCTTTTCCTGGTTTTCCAGCCTTAGGCTTCGCCGACATATCCTCGCCCAAATGCTGGGATACGTTCTGTCCCAAATGAGAGAGTTATTTGCCGATTTTTTTTCTCCAGGAGCAGAGCAGAGCGAGACACGTCCGTCCTACGTGGCAGCCATAACCGGAAGTCATCTCCTCCTACAGTTTTGGTCCAATTGTTTTTAAACTTGTTTCCATGGTTTGATATACTCTGATGAGGTGCATATTGCAATTTCACTGTCATCGGATGACCTTGAGGTCAAAGGTCAGGTCAGATTTTTCCCTAAATCTTCTAAGCACAGTAACTACTGAAAGAAATGATGTAGGCTTTTCAAGTCAATACAGTAGTTGTATCTAATAGACATCTTGGACGACTTACACCCTTACCCAACTATGGGTTTGGGGTCAAGGGGTCAAAGGTTCAAAGTTAACAGTGCAGTTGCACAATGGTAAATGCTACATTTACTATTACTATAAAATGAGCTAGGGCCACCAAACCTGGTATACAGGTTCACCTTGGTATCCTGACCTCTGACTATGGGTTTGGGGTCCAAAGGTCAAGGTTAACATTTATTATGCCTTATTACTGTACAACGCATAAAGCTAGGGCCACCAAACCTGGTACACAGGTTCACCTTGGAATCCTGACCTCTGACTATGGGTTTTGGGTCAAAAGGTCAAGGTTAACATTCCTTATGCCTTATTACCGTACAAGGAGTAAAGCTGGGGTCACCAAACTTGTTACACAGGTTCACCCTGTGACCCTGAAGTGTGACTATGGTTTTGGGATCACAAGGTCAAAGGTCAACATCAAAATGGCTTATAAATTAGATCTCAACAACAAAGAAAGCTAGGGTCACCAAACTTGCTACACAGGTTCACCTTGGGATCCTGACCTCTGACTATGGGTTTGGGGTCAAAAGATCAAAGGTCAAGGTTAATATTCCCTATGCGTTATTACTGTACAACGAGTAAAGTTAGGGTCACCAAACTTGGTACACAGGTTCACTCTGAGACCATAACCCTCTTTTTGGGGTCAAAAGGTCAAAGGTCAGTGTCGGCACTCCCTATGATCTCTTACTATAGAATGTGTAAAGCTCTCTAGGGTCACCATACTTGCTACACAGGTTCACCTTGGGATCCTGACCTATAACTATGAGTTGTACAAAAAATAAAAAATAAAAAAACAGAAAAAGGGTCACCATACTTGCTACACAAGTTCACCTTGGGATCCTGACCTACAGCTATGGGTTGTACACTTTGTTGTATATTCGTGGGTGATGGGCTTATCATAATTTGGTTCTGCTACAGTAATTATATATGGAAGAGTTGAAAACTGCTCTTCGTCAGTAGGTATTGGGATCTTCAAAGAAAATGGAGGCAGGAGATATAGCACTCAACTTAGAGTGCTCTTGTTATCTTTTTATTAAATTTTTAATTCGGAATGTCTTAACTATAGGATAACAAAAAGGAGCTTACAGTATGAGTCCCATGCATCCTCTACTGCTTATCTGGGGGTCCAGGTCACGGGGGCAGCAGTCCAAGCAAAGTAGACCAGACTGCCGCCCGGTTCACATAATACCATGATCCCTCTGGCATGTGGTGAGCCCAATGGAGGGTGGACCCATGTGGCTCCTGCTACTCTGGGTCCTCTTGGTAACTTATTTCATTGTGATCCACTGGACCCCTCTTGGTATGGGCCTTCACCCAGGACCAGTTGGCCTTGGGGGACCCTACCAGAGACAAGTCCCCTCAATCAATCACCATCTTATCATGGTGAAGGGGTTTGTGTGTCCCAGTAATCCCAGATGAACTCTGTTGTCAGGGAATTACCGTATTTTCTGGACTATAGAGCTCACCTAAATATAAGCTGCACCCACTAAAATTTAAAAGAAATCCCTATTTTGTCACATATAAGCCGCACCGGACTATAAGCCGCCGATATCCAGGCTGAGAAATAAGATATTTACATAGAAAGATTTTGTACCATAAGTGTTTATTCATATACCTGAACTGATTGTTTCCGAACAGTGCCTGTAACACGGCAGTAAAAGTGCTGATCAAACAAAACAGAAAAGTCATTGATGGTTTTATTCATCTTCCTCCTGTGCACTAAAACAAAGTTGCTTTATTTTTCTTCATCCTGCGTACTGAAACCACTGTCAGTTTTTCTTCCTGCGCACTGTTAAAGCAACTACGGTATTAAAGTCGCTTTATTCTCCCGTGCACTGAAACCACAAGTCACTATTCATCTTCCTCCTGAGCATTGAAACTACTGAACATCAAACCACTGTCACTTCATTTCTCCTGTGCACTGAAGCCACAAGTCACTTATTCATCTTCCTCCTACGCACTGAAGCCACTTAAGTCGTCCTCTTCAGTGTCGGAGTTGAACAGCCTCAGATAATCTTAGTCACATACCTTTTCAGTCTCTGTTTTGGTGTTGCTCCAGTCACTCTCATCTCGAGGGAAAGTTACCTCTGAAGTTGTGCTGCTCTCCCCAGTCTCTCTGTCGGTGTGTTTTCCATTATGAGGGGGTGAGGGTGTAAAAATATTACCGTATTTTGCTGTTGTGCGTCTTGGGTTGCATGTGCTAAGAATAAAAACTGGCGCTTTCTTGTTTGCACTGACTCCCGCTGCCTGTCTCGTTTTTGCACTTCCTGCTAGAGCGCCCCCTGAGGGCTGAAGAAAAATTCATAGAAAAGCCGCATCTCTGTATAAGCCGCATGGTTCAAAGCGTGGGGGAAAAGTAGCGGCTTATAGTCGGGAAAATACGGTATGTGTTTACAAAATTAAAAAAGGGCTACAAGTGAGTTTTAAACTTTGCTGACCTAACATCTAGAAAGTTTAACAACATATTAAAAAACTTCTTTTATAGATTACTTTTCCACATTTATATCAAGCTTTACACAAGCAATCAAGTAAAAAGTAACTGCATATCATAGCCAGAACAATACATACATTACACATAAATAGAAAATTAAGAAAAAATGACAAAAATATAGCCAAGGTTTAAAGTAGCTGTAGATTCCATGCTACATTTTAGCTTTTAAAATGCACAGGAGATGCATATTGCACTTAAGTTGTTGTTTAGAAGAATAAAACTTAACTGGGATTCAAACCCAGGACCTACAGCATACCATACTGAGGTCTTAACCCACTACACCATATTACTCTTTCAATCTTTATCTCCTCAACACATATTGTGCCATTGACAGTACAAAAAGACTGATACACATTTCATAAAGATAATTTGTGGCACACTGTGATCAGAATTGCATTAAATTTGGTGCGTTTCTAAAGATTGTAGCTGTGATTGTGAAGTTTAGTTAAGTTTTGGTCACAAGATCAGAAAAAAACATGAGAAGTTGCATGCCAGTGAGAAACTATGAATTCATTAAGAATGGGCGCGTGACATCACCTGAATGGGAAAAACCGCAATGAATTGTGGGAAAAGTGTTCTGCCTGTCTGTGTTTAGTAGTGAGCAACAAATGCGGTTAAGCTGAAGTTTTTGAGGGGGTTGCTTCAGTCTGTTGTTTATTTATTTTGTATTTATTCTGTATATATATTATATATAAAAATGACACTGAATATGGTACACAAACCAAATATCCCTAACTCACAAAAAAGTTAGGGATATTTGACTTTCGGATGAAATTTATGGATAATGTAAAAAGTTCACGCTACAGTGATATATCATCATTGAAGTAGGGCATTTAAGTAGAAGCATTCAATGGTGATTTCCTCATCTCAAACAACTTATTGAAACAAAAGTCAACAACAGTAGTGGGTATGCCACAACAAAAAATGTCAATGCCTCAATAACTTGTCATGTACCCTTGAGCATCAATTACAGCTCGACAACGATGTCTCATGCTGTTCACAAGTTGAGTTATTGTCTGCTGAGGCATGGGATTCCACTCTTCTTGAAGGGCGGCTCTCAAGTCATTGAGTTTGTGGGGTGCAGAGCTACAAGCCTTTACACAGCGACTCAGCTGATCCCATAGGTTTTCTATGGGATTCAGGTCTGGAGAAAGTGCAAGCCACTCCATTTGAGGTACCCCAGCCTCCAGCAGCCATTCCCAAATGGTGCAACCTTGATGAGCTGGAGCATTGTCGGCCATGAAGATGAAATTAGGCCTGTATTGTTCATGCAGGGGCACAATGACTGGATTAATGATGTTATTCAGGTAGTATTGGCTTGTCACTGTACTATTCACAAGGTGTGGGGCAGTTGTGTATTGATTAGACACACCTGCCCAGACTGTAACATGGTGATGACAGTGGCTGATGCATAGCGCTCTCCTTGACGTCTCCATCATTGTTGGTGGCCATCATTTCTGCTCAACGTGAATCAACTTTCATCAGAGAACAGCACTGAAGCCCACTGGTCCCTTTTGCAGCGTAAATGCTCCCTGGCCCATGCAAACGATGACACCTGTGCCTGGTGGTGTGGTCAGGTACCCTTGCAGGTCATTTAACACGCAGACCATGCTGATGTAAATGGTTTGAATGGTCTGACGTGACACTTGGGTGTCTCTCACCTCCTTTAAATGTGCCTGGAGTTGAGTAAGATTCATCATCCGGTTCTGCAGGGCACTGTTCACAATGAAGCAGTCATCAGCGTGGGATATGGCCAAAGGACGTCAACTTCTGTACCTTTCTGTGACTCTTCCAGTCTCTCTTTATCTCGCTTGCAACCTGCGGATGATGCTCAGTGGCCACTTTCCTCTGAGAACATCCTGTTTGAAGCCTCACAATGGTGAGGTACTGTTGATCAGTTGTGAGGTGTCGTCTTGGTCTCATGATGTCAGAATGTGAACAGCATGATGAAGACGACTGTTTAAATACCGATTCTAATTGAACTGAAAAATGTATTGGTCAATTCATGGATCAAACACCTGTTGTGAGTTTTGTCGTTAAGCACCTTGTTAGAGAACAGCAAGTTACGCAGAAATTTCTGAAATATTGAACAGTTGGACATGTACATTCAAAAGGTTGGAGAAGGCCAAATTAAGTTCACCTGTAAAGGTTATAGTGCGTTTTAGGTGCATCCTGAAATTTCACCCAAAAGCCGAATATCCCTAACTTTTTGTGGTGTGCGTGCGTGCGTGCGTGTGTGTGTGTGTGTGTGTGTGTGTGTGTTACAATTTAGAACTCTCCTCACCACCCAGACAATGGAAAAAGCCTCCCTTATTTTGAAATCCAAATGTTGGCAGGTTTAGTTTGCCTGAAGGCTGGAGGATGTTGACGAATTAGTCACTGACTTTATAAATTTCAGTAATTTTAAATTGCCAGGTGCATAATGGTGAACATAAATTAGTTAATAAGATAAGCCTTTATTAGTCCCACAATGGGGAAATTCCAGGATTGCAACAGCACAGGGATAGCAGCACTCAGAGCAATAATCTAGAAGATAATAAAATAAGAGAAGTGAATATACATATGTACACATAAATATATATACACAGTGCGGAGCATTGTAGCTAGATGCAATAAACAGCATAACCATCTATTTAGTTACCCCACATGGTATGAATATGTACCCATACATATTGTCACCCTCCGTAGCGACTGATATTGTCCTAGTTGTATACTGGAGGGGACCATTTTATGTAAGTCTGTTGTGTCTTTTGTATTCAATACTATTAGGTCGTCACGTTTTTTTGCTATCTCTGTGAGCAGCCCTGCTCAGGTTATAAAGTCTGACAGCCATAGGTAGGAAGGACCTGCGAAACCTCTCGGTCACGCACCTAGGATGATGTAGCCTACTGCTAAATGAGCTCCTCAGTGTGTTCAGTATGTCCTGCATATGATGAGACTCGGACTCCAGCAGAGATGACAGCTTAGCCACCATCCTTCTCTCTCCTATCTCCTCCACCGGGTCAAGGCGCTGCCCCAGGACAGAGCTAGCTTTCTTGATCAGTTTGTTCAGTCTCTTCCTATCGGCTGCTGTAATGCCACTGCCCCAGCAGACCACTCCAAAAGTGATGGCTGATGCCACCACCGAATCGTAGAAGGTCTTCAGGAGCACCCCTTGTACACCAAAAGACCTGAGCCTCCTCAGTAGGAACAGCCTGCGCTGCCCCTTCTTGTAGATGTGTGACCAGTCTAGTTTATTGTTCAAATGAACACCTGGGTACTTGTAGGATGTCACCATCTCAGTGTCTGTTCCCTGGATGTTTACTGGTGCTGTGAGGGGTTGTCCTTGCCTGCGGCAGTCCACCACCAGCTCCTTAGTTTTTCTCGCGTTGATCTAGAGGCAGTTCCGATGGCACCAGTCCACAAAGTCCTCGATAAGTCCTCTGTACTCAGCTTCATCTCCGTTGGAGATGAGGCCGACGATCGCAGAGTCGTCAGAGAACTTCTGTAGATGGCAGTGTGTTGTGTTGTGTGAGAAGTCCGCATTATACTATATAATATTATAGTGTTTAGTGAAGTAAAAAAATCCTCAGCAATTCAGCCACCCTTGCCTTTCCCTCAATTAGTCTGCATTAAAGCCATTTTTCAATAGCTTTTGCCTGCATATGAAGCCTAACCACACTTGTTTGCTAAGCAACTCATTATTACGTCCGCCAAGGAGTTTGTTGGGGTGGTCTGTCTGTTAGCAGGATTACGCAAAAACTACTGGATGTATTTTGATGAAATTTTCACCAGAGATAGTCCTCGGGCCAAGGATGAATCTTTAAATTTTGGTGATGAGAGTGCATACCTCCACCAAGGACCTTGTTTGTATTTGTGCAGCAGGATTACACAAAAACTACTGCATGGGTTTGGATGAAATTTTCACCAGAGGTGGTCCTTGACCCAGCGAGGAACCCATAACATTTTGATGATGATCGACAACGCATACCTCTGCCAAGGCTGTTATCTTCTCACAGTGTGTTAGCAAGAATACTACTGGATGGCTTTGGCTGACATTTTTACCAGAGGTGGTCCTTGGCCTCAAGAGGAACCCATAACCTTTTATAGATAGATAGATGTACTTTATTGATCCCAAACTGAGAAATTACAGTGTAACAGCAGCATGACAGAAGACAACCAAAACAACAGAAACACACACACCATCATAGGCAAAGGAATTGCCCAGGAAAGTAAAACTACCTAGATAAGGTTATATACTGTACATCACAGATGATGACCCATACAGATAGATATATCGTACTCGCTGTACAATACAGGGCTATCAGGCGCAGGGTGCAATGTAAAGTACCAATTAGACTGCAAGGTGCAGTATGGCAGCATTGTTATGACCAGAATTCAACATTAGAGTGAGTTATTGTACAGTGAAATGGCATGTGGCAGGAAAGATTTCCTGTACCTGACTGTTAGGCAGTGAAGCTGTAGCAGTCTGCTGGAGAAAGTGCTCCACTGTCTATCCAGTGTGTGGTGGAGGGGGTGATCAGAGTTGTCCATGATGGATAACAGTTTGTTCAGTGTCCTCCCCGCCACCACATTCTCAAAGGTCTCCATCCTGAGACCAGTTACAGAGCCAGCCTTCTTGATAATCCTGTCAAGTCTGTTGGTGTTGCTGGCTCTGATACTGCTACCCCAACAGACAGCAGCAAAGAAGATGGCACTGGCACCAGCAGCCTGGTAGAAAAGCTCCAGCATCCTGTTTCATATGTTGAAGGATCTCAGTTTCCTCAGAAAGTAGAGTCTGCCATTCCCCTTCTTGTGCGCAGCATCGGTGTTAGATTTCCAGTCCAGTCTGTTGCTGATCATGACACCCAGGTGTTTGTAGTCCTCCACGTCCTCCCCCCTAATCCACAGTGGCTGTGAAGGTGTCCTCCCCTTCCTGAAGTCGATCACCATCTATCTGGTCTTGCTGATGTTCAGCCTCAGGTGATTCTGCTCTGTCCACTCCACAAATCTGTCTACCAGTGCCCTGTACTACTACTCCTCTCCCCCTCTTATACACCCAACAACAGCCGAGTCATCGGTGAATTTCTGCAAGTGGCATGAGTCGGTGTTGTACTGGAAGTTGGTGGTGTATAAGGTGAAAAGGAGAAAGCACAGTCCCCTGTGGAGCTCCCGTATCACTAACCACCACATTATACAAGACACTGCCCAGCCGGACAAACTGTGGCCTGCCTGTCAGGTAGTTGGTAATCCAGGAGAACACAGAGCTGTCGACCCCCATCACCCGCAGCTTCTCATCCAACAGCATTGGCTGGATGGTGTTAAACTCGCTGGAGAAATCAAAGAAGGTGATTCTCACAGTGTCTCCTCTGCCAACCAGGTGCAAATGGGCTTGTTGCAGCAGGTAGATGACAGTGTTTTCAACTCCAGAATGGAGCTGATATGCAAACTGCAGAGGGTCCAGCCACCTGCGGCCTCAGATGGACTAACGCTAGTCTTTCCAGGACCTTCATCACATGAGATGTGAGGGCAACTGGTTGATAGGCATTTAGGTCCGATGGAGATGACTTCTTGGAGAGAGAAACCAGGCAGGACGTCTTCCACAGCACCGGTACTCTCTCCAGACTCAGGCTCAGGTTGTACAGGTATTTCAGTACCGGAGCTAGCTGGTTGGCATGGGTCCTCAGGATCCTGGCGGAGATGTCATCGGGGCCTGTAGCCTTCCGCTGACGGAGTTTGTCCAGCTGTTTCTTAACCTGGTCTGTAGCCACAGTGATGTGGGGGTTGGTGCTGATGTCCTCAGAGGAGGGTGAGGGGGGAGAGAGGGTGGGGGGGTTGTGGGGGTCTGGCTGTGTTGTGGGGGTGACAGATGGTGAGTTGAACCTATTAAAAAAACAGATTGAGCTCATCAGCTCTCTCAAGGCTCCCTGATGTCTGTCTGTCCCTCCCCTTACACCCATTGTTGTTTTTAATTCCCGTCCAGACATCCTTCACATTGCTTTGCTGGCGTTTCTCCTGTAACTTCCTCCTGTAATTGTTTTTACACCTCCTCAGCATCTGTCTCAGTTCACATTGCACTCTCCTCAGTTCCTCCTTGTCTCCAGACCTAAAAGCGCTCTTCTTCTTGTTAAGAAGTACTTTCAGGTCACTGGTGATCCATGGTTTGTTGTTGGGAAAACTGTGCACGGTCTGAGCTGGCATGATTGTGTTTTCACAGAATCTTATGTATTCTGTGATGCAGTCGATCATATTGTGTATGTCCACCCCATGTGGTTCACAGAGTATGTCCCAGTCCGTCGTCTCGAAGCAGTCCTGTCGTGCATCAGCAGCCTCCTATGTCCACCTCCTCACAGTCTGTGTGTAAGCAGGCTGCCTTTGCACAAGGGGAATGTACTTGGGTGATAACAGAACCAGGTTGTGATCAGATCTGCCAAGTGGGGGTAGGGCTGTGCGATATGACGATGTATATCGGATGACAATATAAAAACGTCTATCATTTCACAGAATACTCATCGTTTATATCGTATTTAACCTTTTGAGTTTGAGATTTTGCGTGCCCCTAGACATCGCCCGGGTTAACAAGGCCAGGAGTTACTGGTAGCGGAGGGCAAAGGACAGAGCTGCGTGGAGGAATCTGATGCTGATGAGTGGCAGAGCGCGGCGCTGCGCCTGTCATCTCACTCTGACATGACTGACTGCATTGGGGATTTGTATTGATTTTTACTGATCTGCCAGTGTCAGAAAGTGGCAGACATCCGTTGGAGGACTCAATGGATGATACTTAATACACTAAAGAAGAAGAACTCCTCATTTCCTTTTCCTGTTTTTAGTATTTTAGCCCAGAAAGCTATTATGGCTGCCGTCCATCATCGTGCACCATCACTTAGTCGGCTTTGTACGCGGAAAATAGCTGTGGGAGACAAGCAAAATTTATGTGGGATAATCATAAGACTTTGTAGATGTGGTAGAGAGCATAAATGACCGACAGAACGCAAAATAACGACCACAATGGACGAAAACGCAGCAACCACGGCAGCAAGTGAGTCCCCTTAGCTGCTGGTAAGTGAGGAATTTCTGTGTTTTTTTAATATTGTACTGATTTCTTGTTCATATACTTTGAAGATAAGATGATGAGGTACCTCTGTACAAAAAAACGCTGTCAAAAGACTGAACCATTCTTTGTGTAAATACGTCCAAAGTCCAGTTTTGACTGAGTTATGGAATTTAAAGAGCTGCTGCGATATTATGCAAATTAGATGCATAAATTTATGTCTATCTGAAACTTTGGATCATATTTTACATCTTTCTAATTGACAGTAAGCCATTATCTCTTACCACTTTCAAGTTACAGCCTTGAAAATCAGAACTATTTTATTGACAAAAAATATTTACCACTAGGGGTTATGTCGCAGTTCAGCGGCAGACACACTCAAAGAGTTAAAATGCACATACCTCTGTTTATTCAGTAAAGCTCCTACCTCACCACTACTTGTCACTGCCCCGTCTCTTCCCCACAGTGTGCAACTGCGCACAGTGGCGCAGGTGTGCGATGGGTGGCTAGGCTTCAGTCTGGTGGTTCCTAATGTTAACTCCAAACTACCAGTTCAGATGGCTGCTACTCCTGTTTGCCAGGGATGTGGGACTGTTTTTCATCGTGCTGTGTCAGAGAGGATAGTTCGCTACCCTCGTTTTAATAGGAGGTAACTAACGTTAAATGACGATGGGTTTACTCCGGGATTTCTCCGTTTTCCTCCCACATGCCAAAAACATGCAAGTTAGGTTAATTGGCATCAAACTGGGGATTCTAAATTGTCCTTAGGTATGGCTGTGAGAGTGAATGGTTGTCTGTCTCTCTTTGTTGGCCCTGCGATGGACTGGCAGTCTGTCCAGGGTGTACCCTGCCTCTTGTCCAAAGATGCTGGGATAGGCTCCAGCCCCCCCGCGACCCGAAAAGGATTGAGCCGAAGAAGATGGATGGATAAAATGACGATGCGAAGTTGTGCTAAATGGAAACATGTAGCAGGCCATTGTTTCTTTGGTTTAAATTACTGCTGAATTTGTTAGTTTTGTGTGAAAATTTTTTATTAAAGCTGCAAAAGTGTATGATGGTGGTACATACACGCAAAATAAATAAACTAAATAAACTCCACTATGGCCAAGACCAAAGAGCTGTCAAAGGACACCAGAAACAAAATTGTAGACCTGCACCAGGCTGGGAAGACTGAATCTGCAATAGGTAAGCAGCTTGGTGTGAAGAAATCAACTGTGGGAACAATTATTAGAAAATGGAAGACATACAAGACCACTGATAATCTCCTTCGATCTGGGGCTCCACGCAAGATCTCACCCCGTGAGGTCAAAATGATCACGAGAACGATGAGCAAAAATCCCAGAACCACACGGGGGGACCTAGTGAATGACCTGCAGAGAGCTGGGACCAAAGTAATAAAGGCTACATCAGTAACACACTACGCAGCCAGGGACTCAAATCCTGCAGTGCCAGACGTGTCCCCCTGCTTAAGCCAGTACATGTCCAGGCCCGTCTGAAGTTTGCTAGAGAGCATTTGGATGATCCAGAAGAGGATTGGGAGAATGTCATATGGTCAGATGAAACCAAAATACAACTTTTTGGTAAAAACTCAACTTGTCGTGTTTGGAGGAGAAAGAACACCATACCTACTGTGAAGCATGGGGGTGAAAACATCATACTTTGGGGCTGTTTTTCTGCAAAGGGACCAGGACGACTGATCCGTGTAAAGGAAAGATTGAATGGGGCCATGTATTGTGAGATTTTGAGTGAAAACCTCCTTCCATCAGCAAGGGCATTGAAGATGAAACGTGGCTGGGTCTTTCAGCATGACAATGATCCCAAACACACCGCCTGGGCAACGAAGGAGTGGCTTCGTAAGAAGCATTTCAAGGTCCTGGAGTGGCCTAGCCAGTCTCCAGATCTCAACCCCATAGAAAATCTTTGGAGGGAGTTGAAAGTCCGTGTTGCCCAGCGACAGCCCCAAAACATCACTGCTCTAGAGGAGATCTGCATGGAGGAATGGGCCAAAATACCAGCAACAGTGTGTGAAAACCTTGTGAAGACTTACAGAAAACGTTTGACCTCTGTCATTGCCAACAAAGGGTATATAACAGAGTACTGAGATGAACTTTTGTTATTGACCAAATACTTATTTTACCGAGGAATTTACCAATTAATTCATTAAAAATCCTTCAATGGGATTTTCTGGATTTTTTTTTCTCATTTTGTCTCTCATAGTTGAGGTATACCTATGATGAAAATTGGAGACCTCTCTCATCTTTTAAGTGGGAGAACTTGCACAATTGGTGGCTGACTAAATGCTTTTTTCCCCCACTGTATATGGTCCCACAGTTGACAGTGTATGTCAGAGCACAAACCAAGCATGAAGTCAAAGGAATTGTCTGTAGGTCTCTGAGACAGGATTGTCTCAAGGCACAAATCTGGGGAAAGGTACAGAAAAATTTCTGCTGCTTTGAAGGTCACAATGAGCACAGTGTCCTCCATCATCTATAAACGGAAAAAGTTCGGAACCACCAAGACTCTTCCTAGAGCTGGCTGCCCATCTAAACTGAGCAATTGGTGGAGAAGGTCCTTAGTCAGGGAGGTGACCCAGAACCCGATGGTCACCCTGTCAGAGCACCAACGTTCCTCTGTAGAGAGAAGAGAATCTTCCAGAAGGACAACCATCTCTGCAGCAATCCACCAATCAGGCCTGTATAGTAGAGTAGCCAGACGGAAGCTACTCCTTAGTAAAAGGCACATGGCAGCCCGCGTGGAGTTTGCCAGAAGGCACCTGAAGGACTCGCAGACCATGAAAAACAAAATTCTCTGGTCTGATGAGACAAAGATTGAACTCTATGGCATGAATGCCAGGCATCATGTTTGGAGGAAACCAGGCACCTCTGATCAATTTCCGGTTCCGGCTCTGCCGGACCGGTGGCGCCACACGAGTCGGCTGCCTGTTGCAACAGCCTTTTTTTTTTTATCTTCCTTCTTCTTTCTACACCTTTCACTCTGTATATATATCACGGATCGCCCCGGGGGTCTCCCGGGTCGGCGGACGGAGCCACGGTTTGCAGCGGGAGACGTTACAGCGGGGAGGAGCTAGTGCTAGCTAGCACTTGGCCGCCGCCCGGTGCTAATGGGAAACTCGACATACCGGGAGCTGTAGCGAAAACGAAGCGGGTGCCGGGCTGGAGTTTAGGCGGCGTGAAAGAAATATAAGACAGAATAATAAAGAGCGATGGCAAGAACCAAGCAGACCGCCCGTAAAATCTACTGGAGGAAGAAGCCCCCCAGGAGACAGCTAGCCACAGGGCTGCTCGGAGAGGCGCTCTGGCCACCGGCAGAGTGAAGAGGCCTCGCCGTCACAGGTCCGTGGCTCTGAGAGAGATCCGTCGCTACCAGAAATCCACGGAGCTGCTCATCCGTAAGCTGCCCGTCCAGCGCCTGGTGAGGGAGATCGCTCAGGACTTCAAGACCGTCCTGCGTTTCCTGAGTTTCGCCGTCATGGCTCTGCAGGAGACCAGCGAGACCCACCTGGTGGTCTCTTCTTCGCTAAGGGGGTCACCATCATGCCCAAAGACTTCCAGCTGGCCCGCTGCATCCGCGGAGAGAGAGCTTAGACTTTCTGCTGCACATCCACCAGCCATAATGCTCTGCACTGTGTGTCTATATATATACATTTATAGTAATATGGACATATGTTTGCTAGATGTTGTTTTTTCTTGCCTTCTGATTGTTGCTCTGAGTGTTGCTGTCCCTGTGCTGTTGCAATCCTGGAATTTCCCCATTGTGGGACTAATAAAGGCTTATCTTATCTTATCTTATCTTATCTTATCTTATCACCAGGCCAATACCAAGCTTGGTGGTGGCAGCATCATGCTGTGGGGATGTTTTTCAGTGGCAGGAACTGTGAGACTAGTCAATATAGAGGGAAAGATGAATGCAGCAATGTACAGAGACATCCTGGATGAAAACCTGCTCCAGAGCGCTCTTGACCTCAGACTGGGGCGACGGTTCATCTTTCAGCAGGGCAGCGACCCTAAGCACACAGCCAAGATATCAAAGGAGTGGCTTCAGGACAGCTCTGAATGTCCTTGAGTGGCCCAGCCAGAGCCCAGACTTGAATCCATTGAACATCTCTGGAGAGATCAGAAAATGGCTGTGCACCGATGCTTCCCATCCAACCTGATGAAGCTTGAGAGGTGCTGCAAAGAGGAATGGGCGAAAATGCCCAAAGATAGGTGTGCCAAACTTGTGGCCTCATATTCAAAAAGACTTGAGGCTGTAATTGCTGCCAAAGGTGCATCAACAAAGTATTGAACAAAGGCTGTGGATACTTATGTACATGTAATTTCTTAGTTTTTTATTTTTAATAAATTTGCAAAAATCTCAAAAAACATTTTTCACATTGTCATTATGGGGTATTGTGTGTACAATTTTGAGGAAAAAAATGAATTTAATCCATTTTGGAATAAGGCTGTAACATAACAAAATGTTGAAAAAGTGAAGTGCCGTGAACGCTTTCCGGATGGACTATATTTTAACTAAGAAGCAAACAGGTCAAATCAGGCCAGAGTGCTAGTCTTTAGGCTGCAGGTCTACACTTAAATTTTCATTGATTTAAACTAACAGCTAATTTGTATCTGTAGATGGCAGCCATGGGTAATTCTCATTTTCAGACTTTTTGTTGTTGTTGTTGTTGTTTTTTGTTTTTTTGTTTTTGCTATTCTCCTCTGGCTCAGAAAATATTTTTATTGGTTTTTACTTTTTTCCATATATGATTTAGAAGAAAAACCTGAAATTTATGAGAATCAAGTCTCAAATGCATATTACAAAAGTATTTTATAACAACATTGCAAAATTATGAGGGGAAAATGGTCCATGTAAAAAAAGTTTTAAAAAAAGATGATCCTTTTTATGTGATTATCTAAACTGTAAAATTTACAGAAAATGTATATCGTTATAAGATGACTTGTATCGTGATATCATTTTTTTGCCATATTGCACAGCCCTAAGTGGGGGTAGAGCTGTGGCACTGTATGCATCTCTGACATTGGCATACAGTAGATCCAGTGTTTTTATTTTCTCTGGTGGGACGGTCAACAAACTGGTGGAAGTTTGGTAATGTTTTGCCCAGTGAGACATGGTTAAAATCACCAGTGATGGCCATAAATGCGTCGGGGTGCTGCTCCAGTAAAGTGGCAGTAGTGGAGCTGATGATGTCACAGGCCCGCTAGAGGGACACAAACAGTCATCACAATGGCACATGTGAACTCTTGTGGCATGTAATAAGGTTGCATACTCACAGCCAGCAGTTCAGTGTCTAGGCTGCAGCACCATTCCTTTACATAAATGTGTCCGGGATTACACCACCTCTCATTCACAAAAAGTGCCAGTCCTCCTCCCCTCCTTTTCCCGTTACTTATAACGTCCCTATCTGACCGGATAGTCTTAAAGCCAGGTATTGCTACGTTGTTGTCCAGGATCTGAGTGCAAGCACGTCTCAGTAAAACACGTGATACTACACTCACGATATTCCCTTTGTGTCCTGACCAGCGCTGTGAGCTCATCCGCCTTGTTTCCCTGTAACCTCACGTTACCCATGATGAACATCAATACCGCTGGCTTGTGCTTCCTCCTCCTCACCTTGGCTCCAGCCCTTCGCCCGCGGCATCTTCTCTTTAGCTCATCTGAGATAAGGAGCTTTGCTCCGGGCAGCAGCGCTGGCGTCCTCAGCGCAGTCAGCTGGTCGCGTGTGTGAACAATGTGTTCGGCCCCACTTGTGTTCTCCATTGCCCTGAGGAAGAAAAGTAAAAGAAAGATCAGGAGAAAAATTTAAAAAACTTGATCCCATCGTTAATCCGAGTCTGACTACCAAGCCCTGATGAAAAGAAACACGCTATATACAAGAATAAGCTAATAAAGACACAAAGACATGAGAGCTGCTGCAGTTATGGCCGCCTCTCCTTACCCCGGGGGGGGGGGGGGGGTGATCCGAGAATGCATACCTCCACCAAGGCTCTTATCTTCTCACACTGTTTTAGCAAGAATACTCCAAAACTTCTGGATGGATTTGGATTAAGTTTTTACTTGAGGTGGTCCTTGCCCTCGAGAGGAACTCCTGACATTTTGGTGATGATCCGAGAATGCACACCTCCACCAAGGCTCTTATCGTCTCACAGTGTGTTTGCAAGAATCCTCCAAACCTAGTGGATAGCCTTTGATGCATTTTTCACCAGAACTGGCTCGTGGCCTACACATGAACCCATTACATTTTGGGGGTGATCCATGAGGGATGGAAGGAGCCTTGGCGGAGGTATGTGCTCTCTGAGTGCTTTTCTAGTTGTTCCAGTTACCAGCAGGTTAAAACCACGATAAATGCCTCCACTGCTTTACACACCTCTTCTGCTTTTTTGCCCTTGTTTAAAATATTTAAATAAGCTCGTGCTTTGGCGCGGAATCAGGTTTGTCTCTCGGACAGCAAAGCTTGATATGTCTGCCTGCCGACTGGAACGGTCACATGGACGGGCAAGCTTGAGAACTCCGATACATGAGTGACTGTCACGTACGCACTTGCGGACTGTCATTCCTTCATTTATTTTCTTAGTGTGACGGCTGAGTTTTAGGCATGGCAGGCTGCCACGCAGAAATGTTACCAGCAAAAACCCTGATCTGGTTCCAGATAAACAGAATCTAATTATTTTTTCTTATGCTACCCACCCCCTTAGAAAATGTCAGAAATTCACTCATTATTTTTCAGGCAGTTTTGCTAAGAAACAAACAAAAAAATAAGCCAGCAAATAGAAAAATGATAACCTCCTGATGAGAGGTAAAAATCATTTAAGATATGAAAAGATTTTAATAAGGTCACTGATTCTGCTGACTTGATCATAAACAAATCATTGAGTAGTTTTCTTGTTTATATTTTGACAATGTTTTGAAGTTTCCTAAAACATGTTTTGAAGTTTGCTTCAATTCTTTTATGTTTTGTCAAACAGATTTAACACGTTACCATCAGCCCTCATCTGCTTGCCCTCATTCCCATGGAAACCCTCAACTTACACCTCAGACCCCTCAACAAGGCGAATTCTTAATTCCTCACACCTTCCATGCACCGCTGGGATCCCACCCACCTGGCCATGCTGTTCCTCCCGCCCCTCCCCCTACTCTGTCTTCCCACCATCTCTCAACTTCAAATGCCCCGCTCGCCCAGCATCTTCCCACGGACCACCAGACCCTGCCTCACCATGTGCCAACCCTTGGGGCTTCTGTACAAAGGCTTCAGCAGCATGAGATGCTGCAGAGGATGGAGGTTCAGAGGCGGAGGATGATGCAGCACCCCACGTGAGTACCACAATTGCTGAAAGGAGATCAGTGTATAAGATGAAAATATTGTGTAATCTGTACTTTCCTTTTCTTTCCAGACGAGCACATGAACGTCCGCCTCCACACCCCCACAGAATGCACCCTAACTACGGCCATGGACACCACATCCATGTGCCCCAAACTATGTCTTCCCATCCCCGACAGCCTGAGCAGAGAACAGCTTGGTCAGTGTTGGCAGATGTTCGGCCAGTTCCATATTAGCTAACCAGTATTGTTAATGTTCCTTCAGATATGTTGTTCACTATTTTTATGAAGGTCTAGGAGAGGTAGTCTCAATATAATAGCGACTCGTTCCTATTTGTCGACAGGGAACTTGGCATCGAGGCCGTGGCACCGTTTCCTCCAGGGCACCTGCACTCCCACCTGCCCCACTACCACCCTCCACCAAGACTACACCACTTCCCCACCATCCCCTTCGTGGTGAGACACAGTCTCAGCACTTAGGCACCGATTAGTGTACATGAGAACTAATCGCTTTTGTATGCAGTCTTGCTGAAATTAATGGTGTTTGCCTCTTATTTATAACATCAGTTATTTCAAGGAGGCTTTAGTGAACCCTATGAATAATGCAGTAGCAATTAATAGAGGCTCATCATGCATTTCAAGTCTGCGCCCTACGCATCTGGAATCTGAGAGTCACATCCAGCAGTTAGTAGTCTGAATTTTTGTGATTGTGTTACTATGGTTCTACTAATTTTGCAAATATCACATTTTTATAATTACAAATCTACCATACAGACACTTTCAGAGTTTTAATCAAGGAATTTTTCGATAGTAGCGTCAACCTTTGTTTCTTACAAAAAAAACAAACCTGTAGACTAGAGATGGGGGATACCAGCATTTTTCCTTTCGATACAATACCATTAATTTATGGGACTTTTTCTTCAATACCTATACTTTTTGCCCAAAATCACTTGATTGCAGTTTCATTAACAACTTTATTGCAAGGGCAATATGAAATATGACTAAAACTAATGAACATAAACATTTGAAAGAAATGCTTATAAAATGATGATAAAATAGAACAATGAGCAAAGTAAATAAAAATAAAATGATTTTTTTCAGCTATAATAAAAATAATTAAGACTTAAAATGAATGCAAAATTAATTCAGTTTCTTAATTTGGTGAAGATTCTCAACTGGATTCAAGTATTTTTTACTTCTGAAATGTTTCACCGTTCATCCAAATTCTATGGTAATACCAAGCAGCATATATGTGTAATTTTTTTTCACAGTGCAATGTTTTTTTAATTTTATTAATTTATTCATTTTATTTTTACCCCATTATTTTCCACACATAAATAGTGCTTATTTTTTTCAAAATTTATGCTGCTTGGTATCACCATAGAATTTGGATGAATGGTGAAACATTTCAGAAGTTTCTTCTGCCACACCCGACGCTGCTGAGCTCACTCTGCATGGGAACGAGTGCTTGGCTGCACAGTGAGTCTTCGGCTCCGATAGGCTGCCATAATCATGTGACACGGTCGACTGTTTCTAAAATATGTTTGGGCTGGTTTTTCACCAGTTGTCACACATAAATTTAATCCCTAAAACTCTCAGAAGTGAAAACAAATTGAACATTTTGTATTAACATAGTGGTATCGCAATATTTAAAAAAGTATTGATTCCAGAGTATCGACCAGCTGGTATCGAAGTATTGATATGCCCATCCCTACTGTAGCGCATGTTGATCAGAAATTTCTGAACAGTAGACATTTACTGGTTGGTTTACATTGAATGTATAGATGAACTTGAATCCATCGCTTTCTTTCCTCTGAAGGTAATAGATATTAATCCATTTTGTATGCATGTTCTGCTTTCTTCCACATAGCACACTGGCTTACCTGAAGTGACCTACCCGCACATTAGGTACATCTCGTCTAGAATGACTGGCTTTGGAAGAACCTATGAGGTGAGAACTGTCTTCAAAATTATGAGCCTAATGACAAATAAGGCAAGTTAAAAGTTACTCCTTCATTCGCCCCTACTGTTACCATCTATTTTATTACCAACAAATGACTGTATTTTTGATTTTGTTTTGCTAATGTTTGGTTTACGGTCAAAATACACACTTGACTCAGATAAATACTGCTGAGAAGAGGAAGAGAAAACAGAAAATGTTTTGATGCAATTTTTGTTTTGATAGAAACTTTAACGTTATTGGATGTTCTCAGCATAACTTTTAGAAAACTGGTTAAACTACTTAATGGGCCTATGTATAGTTTCCATCAGAATACTGTAGCCACACTTGTGTGCTCTGTGAATGCTTGCATCACCCAAAGCAGAATTAATTCACTTTTTGTATAGTACAAATGCAGATTTGTGTGTTCTGAATGTCATTTATGCTGTATGCCCCTTGAGAGACCGGCAGTATGTACAGTATTATATACCTAAATATCATTGCAGTGACTTCAAAGTTGATGAAACTGCATGTCACCATCCTAAATGGTGTGGAGAAAAAAGAATGTCAAAAGTAGGAAAACTGTTGGTGAGAATTTTTTTAAACTAGCTCACAGTGGGACAGTCTGACATTACAGACCTGAAGATATCTCACTCATATGTTAGCAGTAGGGTCTGGAAGAGGAGGAGGAAGAACAGCTCCTGAGCGTCCAGAACACAATCCAAGGACAGATAATTTTTTCATACGCAAGGAGTTGTTCAGAACTCCTTATGCAAAGATACAGAATGATGATAACGAAGTCAGTGGCGGTCATGCACCTGTAATCTGGTTGCCAACCGCCAATCAAATCTAGAAGAAGAAGAAAAGCATGGCACCCATTGGAATGGAAAATTCTGTATTCTTCAAGTCACCTCCAAATTTCTTGTAACTGTGTGTAAAAGTTAAGGATTGAAAGTTGCTTTGGACAGAAGGGGTTGCAAGAGTGATTAATTTCACTCCACCTATGCGTTCTTAATTTCCTCAGCAGTCTGAGAGCCTACAGACATGTTGGCTTGCTGGTCAACTGCAAACAAACACTGCATTTGAGCTAACTGATCAGTCAGTAATTCAGTGTTTCCAACAGAATAAGATTATATTTTACACTGTGATTAATTTACTCATATTTGTGGGTGTGGATGTGGTCTAGGATGTGCTCAGATGCCTTCTTAGATGGTACTACATATCAGTAATATTACAATTGCTTCATGACAGTAACCAGAATGATCGGTACTTCTTTATTGAGTCCCTCATAGGCTGTATATAAGGAAGGACTCCACTGTCTTGAGCTGAGTCTTGCAGAGATGGTAAACCTAGATGTAGTTGAAAAATAACAGACGATACAAACATCACACAGTCCACCTGGTCGGGGGCTGGATCCCACAAAAGCATATCGCATAAATCAGATGATCCGCACACCGAGAAGCTCCCATTCATCCATCCATCTTCTACCGCTTTTCCGGAGGTCCGGGTCGCAGAGGCAGCAGTTCAAGCAGAGAAGCCCAGACTTCGCTCTCCCCAGCCACCTGCTCCAGCTCTTCAGAGAGGATACCAAGGCTTTCCCAGACCAGCTGGGAGACATAGTCTCTCCAGCGAGTCTTGGGTCTGCCCCAGGGTCTCCTCCCAGAGGGACGTGCCCGAAACACCTCAAGTGGGAGGCGTCCAGGAGGCATCCTAATCAGATGCCCATACCACCTCAACTGACTCCTTTCAATGTGGAGGAGCAGCGGTTCTACTCTGAGCCTCTCCCGGATGACTGAGCTCCTCACCCTATCTCTGAGGGTGAGTCCAGCAATCCTACGGAGAAAGCTCATTTCAGCCGCTTGTATTCACGATCTTGTTCTTTCGGTCATTACCCAAAGCTCGTGACCATAGGTGAGAGTAGAAACGTAGATTGACTGATAAATCGACAGCTTTGCCTTAGAACTCAGCTCCCTCTTCACCACAACAGACCGGTACAACGTCCGCATCACTGCAGATGCTGCTCCAATCCATCTGTCAATCTCTCGCTCCATTTTCCCCTCACTCGTGAATAAGACCCCAAGATACTTAAACTCCTCCACTTGGGGTAGGAGCCTGTCCCCAACCCAGAGAGGACAATCCACCTTTTTCCGGCTGAGGACCATGGACTCGGACTCGGACTTGGAGGTGCTGATTCTCATCCCAGCCTATTCACACTCAGCGGCAAACCATCCCAGCAAGAGCTGTAGGTCATTGCTGGATGAAGCCAACAGGACAACATCATCTGCAAACAACAGAGATGAGATCCTGTGGTCACCAAGCATGACACCCTCCATTCCCTGGCTGCGCCTAGAAATCCTGTCCATAAAAATTATGAACAGGATCGGTGACAAAGGGCAGCCCTGGCGGAGTCCAACTCTCACTGGGAATGAGTCCGACCGAGTGTTGGCAATATGAACCAAACTCTCACAACGGTCGTACAGAGACCGAATAGCTCGTAACAACAAGCCCGATACCCCATACTCCCGAGGCACCCCCCACAAAAAACACGAGGGATGCGGTCAAATGCCTTCTCCAAGTCAACAAAACACATGTAAACTGGTGGGGCAAACTCCCACGAACCCTCGAGAATTCTCGAGGGGGTAAAGAGCTGGTCCGATGTGCCACGGCCAGGACGAAAACCACATTGCTCCTCCTGAATCCGAGGTTCGACCGACGGCCGGACTCTCCTCTCCAGTACCTTGGCATAGACCTTCCCAGGGAGGCTGAGGAGTGTGATCCCTCTAAAGTTGGAGCACACCCCCTGGTCCCCTTTTTTGAAAAGAGGAACCACCACCCTGGTTTGCCATGCCAAAGGCATTGCCCCCGACCTCCATGCAGTGTTGCAGAGGCGTGTCAACCATGACAGCCCAACAACATCCAGTGCCTTGAGGTACTCAGGACGAATCTCGTCCACCCCCGGGGCCCGGCCACCAAGGAGATTTTTAACCACCTTGGCGACCTCAGCCCCTGTGATAGGCGAATCATCCCCCTCGTCCACAAACCCTGCTTCCTCTGTGGAAGGCGTATCAGTGGGATTGAGGAGATCCTCGAAGTATTCCTTCCACCGCCCGACAATATCCCCAGTCAAAGTCAACAGTACCCCATCCGCACCATACACAGTGTGGACAAGGAGCTGCTTCCCCCTCCTGAGCCGCCGGTCAGTTTGCCAGAATCTCTTTGAGGCCGACCGAAAGTCTTGTTCCATGGTCTCACCGAACTCCTCCCATACCCGGGTTTTTGCTTCAGCAACCACCCGAGCTGCACTCCGCTTGGCCTGCTGGTACACCTCAGCTGCTTCGGCAGTCCACCAAGCCAACCAAGCTTGATAGGACTCCTTCTTCAGCTTAATGGCCCCCCTCACCACTGGTGTCCACCACTTGGTTCGGGGGTTGCCACCACAAGATGCACCGACCACCTTGCGGCCGCAGCTCTGGGCCACCGCTTCAACAACAGAGGTGGAGAACATGGCCCATTCAGACTCCATGTCTACAGACTCCCTCGGAATGTGGTTGAAGTTCTTCCGGAGGTGGAAGTTGAAGACCTCTCGGACAGGGGCCTCAGCCAGACGTTCCCAGCATACCCTCACTATACGTTTGGGTCTACCAGGTCTGAATGGCTTCCTCCCCTGCCATCGGATCCAACTCACCATCAGGTGGTGATCAGTTGACAGGTCTGCACCTCTCTTTACCCGAGTGTCCAAGACATACAGTCGCAGGTCTGATGACACAATAACAAAATCGATCATCGACCTGCGACCTAGGGTGTCCTGGTGCCAGGTGCACATATGGACACCCTTATGCTTGAACATGGTGTTCGTTATGGACAAACTGTGGTTAGCACAGAAGTCCAATAACTGAACACCACTCGGGTTCAGATCGGGCAGGCCGTTCCTCCCAATCACCCCCCTCTAGGTTTCACTGTCATTGCCCATGTGCGCATTGAAGTCCCCCAGTAGGACAATGGAGTCTCCAAGAGGAGCACCCTCCAGCACCCCAGTCACAGACTCCAAAAAGGGTGGGTACTCTGAAACATCATTTGGTGCATAGGCACAAATGATGGTCAGGACCCGTTTCCCAACTCGAAGGTACAGGGAAGCAACCCTTTCATCCATCGGGGAAAACTCCAATATAGAGGCAGCAACAAGGTGGGGGGATACAAGAATACCTACCCCTGCTCATTGCCTCTCGCCCGGGGCAACTCCAGAAAAGGCCAAGCTCCAGCCCCTCTCCAGGAGACTGGTTCCGGAACCGGAGCTGTGTGTTGAGGTGAGGCCGACTATATCTAGCCGGTATCTCTCAACCTCGTACACCAGCTCAGGTTCCTTCCCCACCAGAGAGGTGACATTCCACATACCAAAAGCCAGTTTAGAAAGCATGGGATCAGTCCGCCAAGGTCTCCGCCTTTGACCGCCACCTACTCTACATCGCACCGGACCCCCATGATCCCTCCTGCAGGTGGTGAGCCCACTGGAGGGCGGACCCATGTAACTCCTTCGGGCTGAGGCCGACCGGGTCCCATGGGTGGAAACCTGGCCACCAGACGCTAGCCATCGAGCCCCTCCCCCAGGCCTGGCTCCAGGGTGGGGCCCCGGTAACCCCATACTGGGCGGGGTACACTGAATCCTTGATATAGAATTTATCATGAGAGTCTGTTGGATTGTTCTTAGTCTGGCCCTTCACCCAGGACCAGTTTGTCTTGGGTGACCCTATCAGAGGCAAATTGCCCTGAACAACATAGCTCCTGGGATCACTGGGGCACACAAACCCGCAGTTACAGTAACAGTAACGTTTTGGGGCACCTGCCCATCCTCAGACCTCTGTCATCGTGATAGAAGTCTGAGGAAGGGCAGGTGGCCCGAAATGCTACTGTCAAATAAATTTCTTTAATGGGAGCTTCTCATCTTTGATTTTTCTTATAAACCAAGATGTAGCAACACATACTTGTATTCTACTACTTGCATTCCTCTTGTGGTACTTACAAGAGAAAAAGAAGCTAGAAAGAGAGTGCAGACCTCCACCAAGGGATCACAGTTCCCTTGGTGGAATCCTTCCCTTCCCAATTCCCTCATAAACCCCTTTGAGAGTACCTCAGCAATCCTGGCTCCCTCTGTTGTCTGAATAGGGTTACTCACGCTACTTGACGTGGGCTAAATGACTCTGCAAGTAACATGGGTCATTGCTCACCTCAGCTTACCTCACTGGACATTTCAATAGGACAACGTGCAATAAAGTAGGTGTCACCATGTCACAGCACAACAGCATGGAACTCAATCAGAAGGCTGTCATTATTCTGACAGATTATATTCATTTCGAAGCTGCAGCAGACAGCTGTATGTGCCACAATTATACAAATATTACAGCGGCTGAGAGTGAGATGTTTCTTTTAAGAGCATTTTTTCACAAAATCCCACAGAGTCTGCAGCGGCTCTCTGACTGTCTCCGGCTGCTGTGGGAGACGGTTCAGCGTGGGGCAGTCTCCCTGTTCAGCTTCACTTTGTGCTTATTTGTGCCTCCCAGTTTCCGGTTCTCCCTGCATTAATGTGCACCTCTGTTCCTCTTTTGTCTGTGACAGCCCCTCCAGAAAAAACATCCTGCTCTGTGTGTTGCTGGACACACAGACACCGCACCTCTTTTTGTAAATGTGAAAGTATTCAGTCCCGATATGTTAGAAAAAAAAAATTACGGTAATTATGTGAAATGTCACATGCATTATGCAACCGGAGGACAGAGAGCAGCATCCATTAAACTATATCGGTGTATTCCAGTCAACCACTGAGTTTGACACGGGGTGACAAAATTAAAAGACTTGTAAAAATGCCGGTGACTCTCAACTAATCAGTAGCGGCCAGCTTCAAGGTTCACGTCATGTTCATGTGACATCACCAGAGAAATGCACTGTTATATGCAGGAGACAGACCATGGAGGACTGTTGAAGTGTTGTCTTAGGTTAGGTTAAGGCTTAGATCTATGCTAATGGAACCTGTGACTGCAGCTCACCAGTTGTAGTTTGAAAGTGCCTATAATGTGATTACAACATTGTATAATCTTGCAAACAAAAACAATAAACTGTGCAAACCAATTTGTGGAATAATTCACTAAAATTGGGATGTTTTATTACTATAATAAACATAATTTCTAAACTCTGGAAAAATAACTACATGTGGAAAAAGTATACTAACACATTGATATGGACAAGTGTTTTACACATGAATTCTTATTCACTACACAGCTGTTTACCAAACAGGAAGCAGGAAGTGGTTGTACTGCTAGCAGATACACATTAGTTTTGTGTCTTCATTATTGCATTATTGTCTCTGAATAGCAGATGAAACAATTTTTTGACAGCATTTTTAATCAGTACACAGATGGCACAAGGCATTTTGTGCTCTGATTCAGAGCAAACGTCACCCTCTGCTGGTGACCATTAAAACATCTGACAAGGATTGATCCACAGGAAAGAATAAAAATAAAATCAGAATTTGTAAAAACTTTTTGGGTTATGTTGTTAACACAGGCACATGCAAACAAGCACAACTGAAAACATTACTTCTTTGGTGAAGGTAAAAGGTACAATTATAAGCTATAGTGAGACCTAATGCCCTGTTTTCAGGGTCATCAATGGACTTATGCACCAGACTTCCCGCCATACGCCAGTATTTTTGTGAGTTTCTCTCAGCACATTGTCTGGGGGTTTTTTTGTTTTTGTTTTTTACTGAATACTTCCATCTGCATTTTAGTTTTCATCACAGACTTATTAGGAATTAATGTATTTATTTATTTTTAGGGGAATGAAGGAATGAATGAACAGGGTTTTACTTTTCACTGTAACTCCGCAGAGATACAGGAGATGCGTCTTCAAGTGCATCTCGATAAATTATAATGTCATTGAAAAGTTGATTTACAGTGGGGCAAAAAAGTATTTAGTCAGCCACCAATTGTGCAAGTTCTCCCACTTAAAAGATGAGAGAGGTCTCCAATTTTCATCATAGGTATACCTCAACTATGAGAGACAAAATGAGAAAAAAAAAAAATCCAGAAAATCACATTGAAGGATTTTTAATGAATTAATTGGTAAATTCCTTGGTAAAATAAGTATTTGGTCACCTACAAACAAGCAAGATTTCTGGCTCTCACAGACCTGTAACTTCTTCTTTAAGAGGCTCCTCTGTTCTCCACTCGTTACCTGTATTAATGGCACCTGTTTGAACTCGTTATCAGTATAAAAGACACCTGTCCACAATTTCAAACAGTCAGACTCCAAACTCCACTATGGCCAAGACCAAAGAGCTGTCAAAGGACACCAGAAACAAAATTGTAGACCTGCACCAGGCTGGGAAGACTGAATCTGCAATAGGTAAGCAGCTTGGTGTGAAGAAATCAACTGTGGGAACAATTATTAGAAAATGGAAGACATACAAGACCACTGATAATCTCCCTCGATCTGGGGCTCCACGCAAGATCTCACCCCGTGAGGTCAAAATGATCACGAGAACGATGAGCAAAAATCCCAGAACCACACGGGGGGACCTAGTGAATGACCTGCAGAGAGCTGGGACCAAAGTAATAAAGGCTACATCAGTAACACACTACGCCGCCAGGGACTCAAATCCTGCAGTGCCAGACGTGTCCCCCTGCTTAAGCCAGTACATGTCCAGGCCTGTCTGAAGTTTGCTAGAGAGCATTTGGATGATCCAGAAGAGGATTGGGAGAATGTCATATGGTCAGATGAAACCAAAATACAACTTTTTGGTAAAAACTCAACTTGTTATGTTTGGAGGAGAAAGAACACCATACCTACTGTGAAGCATGGGGGTGAAAACATCATACTTTGGGGCTGTTTTTCTGCAAAGGGACCAGGACGACTGATCCGTGTAAAGGAAAGAATGAATGGGGCCATGTATCATGAGATTTTGAGTGAAAACCTCCTTCCATCAGCAAGGGCATTGAAGATGAAACGTGGCTGGGTCTTTCAGCATGACAATGATCCCAAACACACTGCCCGGGCAATGAAGGAGTAGCTTCGTAAGAAGCATTTCAAGGTCCTGGAGTGGCCTAGCCAGTCTCCAGATCTCAACCCCATAGAAAATCTTTGGAAGGAGTTGAAAGTCCGTGTTGCCCAGCGACAGCCCCAAAACATCACTGCTCTAGAGGAGATCTGCATGGAGGAATGGGCCAAAATACCAGCAACAGTGTGTGAAAACCTTGTGAAGACTTACAGAAAACGTTTGACCTCTGTCATTGCCAACAAAGGGTATATAACAAAGTATTGAGATGAACTTTTGTTATTGACCAAATACTTATTTTACCGAGGAATTTACCAATTAATTCATTAAAAATCCTTCAATGTGATTTTCTGGATTTTTTTCCCTCATTTTGTCTCCCATAGTTGAGGTATATCTATGATGAAAATTGGAGACCTCTCTCATCTTTTAAGTGGGAGAACTTGCACAATTGGTGGCTGACTAAATACTTTTTTTCCCCACTGTATTTCTGTAATTCAGTTTAAAAAAAAAATGAAAGCCCTGTATTATATAGGTTCATTTCACACAGTGTGATATGTTTCAAATGTTAATTTCTTTTAGTTTTGATGGTTATGGCTTACAGCTAATGAAAACCCCAAATTCAGTTTTTCAAAAAATTTGAATATTACATAAAATGAATGATTTTTTTTTTTTTTTAATAGAAATGTTGGCCAACTGAAAAGTATGTCCATGTACACACTCAATACTTGGTCAAGGCTCCTTTTGCATGAATTACTGTATCAATGAGGCGTAGCATGGAGGCGATCAGCCTGTTTTTTGTTTTGTTTTTTTTTGTTTTGTTTTTTTAAATTTAATCTTTATTTATATAGGGTAGTTCCATTAAGAGGCCGCCTCTCTTTTTCAAGGATGCCCTGTTCACACTCACACAGTTACACATTCACACCAGGAAGCTGCCCAGTACAACCACAGACTGACCTGTGGCCACTGAGCAGCTCCATTGGAACAGTTGGGATTAAGAGCCTTGCTCAAGGGCACTACAGTGTGGTTAAGGAGGGTGGGGAAAACACTGCTATGTTATCTGTCCCACCCAGATGTAATCCTGCCGGTCCAGGGATCAAACCCGCAACCCTCCGCTCACCAGTCCACGTCCCTAACAATTAGGCCACCACTGCTCACCACTCCTGTGTTCTGCTGAGGCCCAGGTTGCTTTAATAGCGGCCTTCAGCTCATCAGCATTGTTGGGTCTGGTGTCTCCCATCTTCCTCTTTGAGAATATCACATAGATTCTCTATGGGGTTTAGGTCAGGCAAGTTAGCTGGCCAATCCAGCTCTGTAATACCATGGTCATGAAACCAGATATTGGTACTTTTGACAGTGTGGGCAGGTGCCATATCCTGCTGGAAAATGAAATCAACAGTTCCATAAAGCTTATCAACAGAGGGAAGAATGAAGTGCTCTAAAATTTCCTGATAAGCAGCTGCACTGACATTGGACTTGATAAAACTCAGTTAAATCAGGTGCCAAGTAATTCCATTTGGAAATCAAGGTCCCAGAGCCTGGAGGAAGAGTAGAGAGGAACAGGATCCAAGTTGCTTGAGATCCAATATGAAGTTTCTACAGTCAGTGATGATTTGGGGAGCCATGTCATCTGCTGTTGTTGGTCCACTGTGTTTTATCAAGTCCAAGGTCAGCGCATCCATCTACCACGAAATTTAAGAGCACTTCATGCTTCCCTCAGCTGACAAGCTTTATGGAGATGCTGATTTCATTTTTCAGCAGAACTTGGCACCTGCCCACACTGCCAAAAGTACCAATACCTGGTTTCATGGCCATGGTGGTACTGAGCTGGATTGGGCAACAAACTCTCCTGACATAAAGCCCATAGAGAATCTATGTGGTATTGTCAAGACAAGCTGAAGGCCGCTATCAAAGCAACCTGGGGTTCCATGACACCTCAGCAGTGCCACAGGCTGATCATCTCTATGCTACACCGCATTGATGCAGTCGTTCATGCAAAAGGCAACTTGGTGGTCCCTTTGGGCAGCTCGGTGGTACATTGTTTAGCACTGTGGCAGCACAGTAAGAAGATCATGGGTTCAATCCCACCCCCCTGACCATCAGTGACCCTTTTGTGTGGAGTTTGCATGTTCTCCCTGTGTCTGCGTGGGTTTACGCCAGGTTACTCTGATTTCCTTCCACAGGCCAAAAACATGTAAGTTAGGTTAATTGGAGACTCTAAAGTGGCCCTCGGTGTGAATGTGTGTGTGAATGGTGGAAAGATTGGTGCCGCACCGTGGCCTCCTCATCCATCCACGTGGATGCCCTGAATTTCCCTCTGGGATTAATAAAGTATACAAAATTTTTTTTAAAAAAAGGAGTCCTGACCAAGTATTGAGTGTGTACATGGCCATACTTTTAAGTCGGCCAACAGTTCTATTAAAAATCAACTTTTTAAAATTAATTTGAAGTAGTGTTCTAATTGTTTGAGAAAATGAATTTTGGGATTTTCATGAGCTGTAAGCCATAACCATCAAAATTAAAAGAAATAAGCACTTGAAATAGATCACTCTGTGTGTAATGAATCAATATAATATAGGACTTTCATTTTTTGAATTGAATTACTGAAATAAACTTTTTTGATGACATTCTAATTTATTGACATGCATCTGTACATCCGCCTGTGGCCGCGCGCCCCTGGCATTTCAACTGGGCCGAGGCAGCCCACATGACACTTACGGTCAGGGTTCTCAAGTGGCAGCTCACCCCGGACTGCCGTCCCCCAATGAGCAACCCGAGTGCCACCTGTCAGCCCCTGGGAGGGTCTGCCAAGAGTGGGCTCGCTTCTTGGCGGGGGACAGTGGCAGACTGGACATTGCACCAGATCTCCTCCTTCCCTCCCACCTGGGAGGGACTGGGACAGAGAGCCACAAACCTCAGCAGACCCCCGCACAAGACGGGGGAGACCCTCGGTTAGTGAAAGCAACAGGAGAGGGAACTGTCCATCTCCCCATGGGCCAGGAGCGACTCCCGCACCACCATTAACAATCCTTCCATTTTATGAACGTTTGCATATACATCATCCTCTTTTCCTGAAATTTCAAACCCATTCGTGTCTGTGTGTCGTGTCTGTGTGTTGCATCCGTGCGCACTACATTAAACCATTCAGCTGATTTTTCCAGCCCAGCATTATTTCTTCCCCTTTGCTCTCTCTAAAATAACTAACGGCATCAACTGTGATTGATGTCTTCCTTATTACCAAACAGTGTTACTATCGCGTGCATTTTCATGCACGTGCATGCCCTTTGGCCAGCACAAAACCCATCTTAATCAGAGTGTAATTTGGATAATGCACCTCTGTGTATTAAAGGGATGGGCAGGAGTGCTTTGGATTGGATTATCCAAAACACACCTGTGAATAATTAGACCAGCCTCTTTTACACCTTGTGCCCAGCAGAAAATTCCTTTTTACATTGCTGTGATAAGGAAATAAACTTTGAAATGCCCATAAATCCATCTACATGGATGCCCTGAATTTCCCTCTGGGATTAATAAAGTATACCAAAAAAAAAAAAGTTATGCATCAGTGACAACTGATTATGGACTGCGTTGTTGTAATACAGCCCTTGTAATAATAATAATAATAATAATACAGCCCTTGTAATACAGCCCCAACTCTACCAAGTTGGTATGAGAGACACTGGTGAGGAATCCAAATGTGAACAGACACAGCACTGGCCAGGGTAGTATGGTTGTAGGGGATGGGAAAAATTGGAAATGGTCAATTTCCAAATTGAGCCTTTAAAATAAGAGGGAGAGCCGTAAACTGTGTTGTTCTCCCAGGCGAATGGGGAATCAAACCTCAAATTATACTTGGGCAGCCATTATACTTGTATCGTCTATGTGGAAAACACTAACATGTTTTGCTTGAATATTATTGATGACTTTTAGTGACGAGGCCAAGTGGAAAATCTGTTTAGCTGAACTACAAATTTGGTGAACTTAATTGAATGGACAGCTAAGGGGATCGTAAGAGAATGTTAACTCTGTGCAGACAAATGTGCATGTGTCTGTTAGTCTCATGTCATTTGTTTTCTGGTCTCCATCAGGATCTTCTGCATTTAGAGGAAAGACTGGGGACTGTGAACCGAGGAGCCTCTCAGGGAACCATAGAGAGGTGCACTTACCCACATAAGTACAAAAAGGTGAGGACCTGCCACTGTGTGCTTTGCTGTTTGTGTACTATAGAGCATATAAACATTTAGAAGATGTCTGTAGTTGTGCATGTCTGTTGCAGTTTATTCTGGGACAGAGTGCACAGTGGTCTTTTGTGCTCATTTAAAACGTCTGATGTCTTGCCAGATATGTAGAAAACACTGTAGTGTTTTTGACCAGAGATTGCAGCTGTGAAGATATTGTTGGGGAAAAGTTTCCTTAGACAAATGTATCTAAATAAGCAATCTAACACCCTGCCACCCAATACAGAAGGTGTTGGAGAGAGACATTGACCAACAGTTAACCCCTGAAGATTGGGCATCTATTGGGAAAAATATGCACGCAACCACAGAATCGGTGAGAAATAATGAACCAATCAGTCTGGAAACATGTCTCTGCTCACATGTACAGTAGATGTTAGCATTAGTCTTGGGGGGGCCAGGGAATTCGGCTAATAGCTTTGATTTTTTTTAATTTATTTTTAGTTTAGAGAGAACAGATATAAAGTTTTATTTTTTTTCTGTTTCAGGACAAAATGACCATTCTCTCTGTCCCCTGATGGTTTTTGTTGAAATGATTGTTCTTATCATAGTTACCAGTGTACCTTATACAGATGTAATATTTATTGATAATGTTTTCCCAGTGTGTTAGCTGAGCAGCTTGTGTTTGTGTTTATAGGATTATTAACCATCTGTAATAAATCTGCTGAGGCAGCTTTACTCAGTCCTCACTGCTCATTAAAAATGACATTTCCAAATCTTTCTCACAAACAGAGGAAGCTGCATGGTAAGCAAGATGAAGACGAGGGGGCAGATGAAGACACAGAAGAGAAATGCACCATCTGCCTGTCGATACTGGAGGAGGGGGAAGATGTCAGGTAAATGTCTCCCCCGCTTGATGTGTGTCCCGCTTGTTGCTCACAATTACTAGTGGTTAATTATGCATTCAGAGGTGTGACATAGACTGGTGGGATGGCAGGTCTATTCCCACAATTTTGACACAGCATAATGGGAGAGTTTGTTTTTTTTTAACCTGAAGGTATTAAAGTAATTGGCAGAAATCCCAGAGAGCCTTAAAATTAGAAGCCTCATGAGGTCAGTTTTTGGCATTCATTCAGTGTATTTTAGAGGGATTTCTGCCCTCTGTTGGTTTAAAAGGTTGTTTGTCCTTTTGTTTCATTTTATACCAGATTTTAAATATTTGGTACATTTTTAGCTATCAGTAATTAACAATTTGCGTATGTTTCTTTATGTTTTACTGTAATTTACTTGCTCTGTCTGTAGTTCTCAGTGGTTCAACAGGCTCATTTCAAAGTGTTAAAGGACTTTTAGCGTTACTGGTCATCTGTGTGTAAACGGTGTTATTTGAAGAATATTTTCAGCCATGGGTTATTTCACCTGGAGTTAGATGATGTGTGTGGAATCTTCTCCCAACAAAAGCTTTATTTCAGCTCTATTTGGTCCACAGCAGAAGCACAAACTCAGTTCTTCATTGAACCAATTTACTGCTGATTTGTTTTTGTTTTTTTAATTGGGTTCACTGAAAATGCCAGAAATTAATTTGGCAGTAAATCATTATGACAGAAAAAAAAGAATAATTGGTAATACATTTATCATAGTGAGGAGCCAGATACTGCAGACTACTATTCTGTTGCTGTAGTAACAGAGGTGTTTCCAAGGTCCACCTGTGGCAGCAAAATTGGACTTGATTGTGTTCAAAACTCCTACCAGCACACACACTCGAAAAGATGAAAGGGATTCACAACAAATAAGGATAAGGGATAAGGACCTGTACTTGTATAGCATTTTTTCTAGTCTCAAAGACCACTCAAAGCGCTTCACTAGTACTAACCTTGTATTCTAAGGGCCTATCAGAGATGGATACCTAGGGACGATTTAGAATTACCATTTAACATAACCCGCATGTCTTTGGATTGTGGGAGGAAACCGGAGCTCTAGGAGTAAACCCACGTAGCACAGGGAGAACATGCAAACTCCACACAGAAAGGTTCCCACCCCTGCCTGCCTGGGGTTTCGAACCTGGAACCTTCTAGTTGTTAGGCAACAGTGCTAACCACTGTACCACCATCATTTTGTGGACCAAAAAGATGTTTCAGTAATTTTTGAGTAGTCCAAGAGTGACTTTTAATTTGATTCTTAAAAAAAAAAACAACACACAATTTTGTTGTACTGTACAACTGTGCAATGACAGTAAAGCCTATTCTTTTCTAATTGGGTATGCTGTTATATTTTATTTAATGCACAAATACAACTTGGCACAGCCTTGGTGCAAAGAAAGGCTTTACTTTAAAATTTACTCCCCGAAAGCGCTTTGAGTGGTATTTATGACTAGAAAAGCGCTATATAAGTGCAGGTTAGTTAGTTAGTTAGTTAGTGGTACCAGAAAGGACAGCGGTGGCACACGGATGAAGCAGAAGCCGAGACTCCTGTTAACCGGGCAGGCTGGGCTTGGCTCCCTGCAAAGGACTGCGATCCACCAGTTCGGCTGCTGCTTCTCCAACACCGGTGTCCGACCGGGCAGACCACGATCCTTTGCGGGGAGGGATGCCCAGACCTGCCCGGTCAGTGGTAGACAAGAGTCCTGACTGCTGCTTCACCCGTGTGATACCACTGTCCTTTGAAGGACCGCGAGCCCCCCCCCCCCCCGCGAGTATTTAAAAATTAAAAGCTTAATAATACCACCATGATTGTGGAGCGGAATGGCCAGATCAACTGCATATCATATGCGGACACATATGCACACTTTGACTAAGCGACGACTTGTGACCAAACAAGACACAAAAATACCCAAATTAAATAAATCATTTTTATTTAAATATTTACAGACAAATGGACAACACCGATGAAACAGTTGCAGCCAAACAGGTCATTCTGCTGTGTATAATAATGTTTGGTGTTTTGTACTTATAATATTGCTAAAATATAAAAGGATGCACAACAATGGGCCTCAAATATTTGTAAACATGTCCTATTATAGTACTGCATGAGTTTCTTGACGATAGACTATAAACTACACATATAAACTAAAACAGTTATAATGATGAACAACTGCCATTCCCCAGAGTACAAGATACAACACTTATGAATATAAGTCATAAAAGATCATACAAATAAGTCTGACAAACAAACACGGGTTTTAAACAGTCGCTAATGTCCCATTCATTTTCAGTAATTCTGTATTTAATATTCACACAACGTTAAGTAAATAAATTTTATTTATATAGCACCTTTAACAGATATAAAATCACAAAGTGCTTCACAAAACAGTAAAAATAAAGCACATAAAATACAGACAGGGTAAATTAAAGAACACAGTAAAATACAGTAAATAAATACAACCCTTATCTAGCTAAAAGCCTGTTTAAAAAGAAAAGTCTTTAGCTGCTTTTTAAATACATCCACACTATCTAGGCAACGAAGAGAAAAGAGAAGAGCATTCCACAGCATAGGTGCAACTACTTTAAAGGAGTGAGCGCCTCATGTTTTGAAATGAGTTTTTGGGACCATACAGTGGTGTGTAGAAGTGTTTGCCCCTTCCTGATTTCTCTCTCTCTTTTTTTTTTTGTATGTTTGTCACACTTAAATGTTTCAGATAATCAAACAAATTTAAATATTAGACAAAGATAACACAAGTAAACACAAAATACAGTTTTTAAATGAAGGTGTTTATTATTAAGGGTAAAAAAGAAATCGAAGTCTACATGGCCCTGTGTGGAAAAAGTGGAATCCCCCCCCTCCCCGTTAAAACATAAATTAACTGTGGTTTATCACATCTTTGAAAAGCTGAGTTCAATTTCTCTAGCCACACCCAGGCCTGATTACTGCCACACCTGTTCTCAATCAAGAAATCACTTAAATAGGATCTGCCTGACAAAGTGAAGTAGACCAAAAGATCCTCAAAGGCTAGACATCATGCTGTGACAAAGAAATTCAGGAACAAATGAGAAACAAAGTAAGATCTATCAGTCTGGAAAAGGCTATAAAGCTATTTCTAAAGCTTTAGGACTCTGGCAAACCACAGTGAGAGCCATCTATCTATAAATTCAAGATCTGTCTGTCTGTCTCTGTCTCTGTGTGTGTGTGTGTGTGTGTGTGTGTGTGTGTGTGTGTTCCTCAGATATGTCTCAAACCATTCATCACACTGACCTAAGATTTTAAATGTGCTTTGCTGAAGCTATGAGGGTGTGCATCCCCGAATATGGAGTCACTCAGTCAAAATATGTAATTTTTATCAAAAGTTTAGCCACCGCGACCACTTCCGGTTATGGCTGCCACGTAGGACGGACGTGTCTCGCTCTGCTCTGCTCCTGGAGAAAAAAAATCGGCAAATAACTCTCTCATTTGGGACAGAACGTATCCCAGCATTTGGGCGAGGATATGTCGGCGAAGCCTAAGGCTGGAAAACCAGGAAAAGGAAAAAGCGAGCCGCCGAAACAGTCCAAATTAACGGACTTTCAGGTCTGTGACGCAGCAAACAAAACTCCATATATGGCGGAGGAGGCTGGCGGCGGTGCGATGTCTGCGGGGAATGGCGCAGATGCGCTGATGGCTGCCATGAGTTCAATGAGAGCGGACTTTTCCACTAGATTTGATGGGATTATGACAGCGTTGGAAGGAATAAGAAAGGAATTGGGTGACTGTGTAGAACGAACGGCGCAGATGGAGCTCCGTCTCGCTAGTGCTGAAGATGATGTCACCCGTCTTCAATTAAAGGTGCGCACTTTGGAAAAAAAAAATAAATCTCTGGAAGATAATATTTTGGATTTGGAATCTCGGTCGAGACAGAATAATTTGAGGCTGGTGAGTCTTCCAGAGGAATCAGAAGGTCGGGACGTATATTCCTTTCTGGAAAAGTGGATTCCGGAGGTGCTGGGCAGCGAGGAGTTGCAATCAGCAGTGGTTCTGGAAAAAGCACATCGTATTGGCCCACGGAGAGATAAGGGACCGCTGAGGACCTTAATTATGAAGTTTCTTAGTAACAGAGACAGGATGAAGATCTTCAACGCTGCACGTGCTAAAGGAGAGATTAAACACCAGGACCAGCAGGTGCGGTTCTACCCAGATTTGGCCACAGGAATCCAGCAATTGAGGAAGCAGTTTGATCCCATACGTAAGGAGCTGCGCAACCTTGGGATTCGTCATGGTGTAATCTATCCTGCGAGACTGCTGACCACGTATGAGGGCAGAACCCACATCTTCAAGACCCCAGAGGAGGCGCAGGAGTTCATCAAGAAGATCAAAGAAGAAGAAGAGACTGGTGGGAGCTAAGCATGAACAAAATATAAGGTAGAATAATTAAGCATTTGCACAGGCATCTGACTGACTTGAAGTAAATAGTAAGTTTACAAAATATAGATTGTATTATATATTAAAAAAACAAAACAAAAACAAAACAAACAAACAAAAAAAAACTATGATGTACAAAGTTGTTAAAAATTTTGGAGTTAAGTTGGAAAACTACAGAGGAGAGTTAATGTTACGTCATTAAAAGCAGCAGAGTTAGGGTGATTGGGAGGATGAAGAAGGAGTGGCTTAGGCTGTTCCCCGTGGGTGTGGAACGGTCGATGGCTATATCGGGAGACAGAATTTTTCTTTTGATTTTGGGGGGTTTGCCACAAGTGTGGGAAGGGGGAATTTGTTTGTGTGTAGTTTGTAGGATGAATGTTCAACCACTCATGTTTTTGCTTCTCTGTATGAGCATGTTTACACTGCAAGGTAATCCTAAACTCTCTATTGATCATGGACCAAAGTGTTAATCTTAATTTAACTTCATGGAATTGCAGAGGTCTACAAAATTTAAAAAAACTTAAACAAGTTATGAATAAAATAAAGGACATGGGTTCAAGAATTGTGTTTTTACAAGAAACTCATCTGATAGAGGAGGATGTTAAAAGAATTAGGAGTAGATGGCAGGGAAGTGTATTCACCTCTTCATTTTCATCCCGAGCCAGGGGAGTTATGACTCTCATACATAAATCAGTTCCTTTTCAGGTGAAAAATGTAATTGGAGACAAATTTGGAAGATATGTAATCATTCAAGGTTCTTTGCTATTAGAAAATATAAATCTTGTGAACTTATATGGTCCCAATATAGATGATCAGAAGTTCTTTGCTAATTTATTTCTCATCTTATCATCACTTACAGGGCAACATATAATAGCAGGGGATTTTAATTGTACATTGAATCCAGGTGTGGATAGATCAACAGGACTGGATTGTACGCACATTGGATGTAGGATGACTATTAATCATTTTATGAAAGAATTGAGATTGTTAGATATATGGAGAGAAATGAAACCACAAGTTAAAGCCTATTCTTGTTATTCCAGTACCTACAAGACATTCTCACGTATTGATTATTTTTTGATTTCCACAGAATTAAGGTCCAAGATTCAAAACTGCTTTTATGATAACATCGTGATTTCTGATCATGCACCCTGTTGTCTAATATATGTAGATAAAAAATTGACAAAGGAGTCAGGTAGATGGCAATTTCAGCATAAATGGCTTCAGGATGAGGAATTTGTCAAGTATATAGAAAAACAGATAGACGAGTTCTTTGACATCAATACTACACAAACATCAGCATGTGTAAAGTGGGAGGCTTTCAAAGCTTTTATTAGGGGACATATTATTAGTTATACAGGATCAAAATCTAAGAAGACTCGAGAGGAGAGAGCTAAATTGGAACATAAAATAAAAAGTCTTCAGGAAAAAGTGTATGCAGGAAGTGACCCAAGGTTGGAGAATGAATTACTGATTTTGAGAGCTGAATACGACAAAAAATCAGCGAATAGAGCTGCCTCGAGTCTTCTAAGATTGAAACAATCTTTTTATGAACAAGGTGAAAAATCAGGAAAATTATTAGCATGGCAGATTAAACAATTGGAAATTAAAACACCAATTACCAGTATTATAAGTAACGGACAGGTAGTTATAGATCCTTTAGAAATTAATAGAGCCTTTAGAGATTACTATGAAAAATTATATGATACCAAAAATGAACCTGATTTAACAAAACTAAATGGGTTTTTGAACGAACTATCTATACCGTGTATTCCAAATGAAAACAGGGAGATATTGGAGTCTAAAATTAGTCAAGAAGAAGTTGGGCTAGCCATTGATAATATGAAATCAGGAAAAAGTGCAGGACCAGATGGTCTTCCAGTTGACCTTTATAAAAAATTTAAGAATAAATTAATAAAACCTTTTTTGGAAATGGTTTTAGAAGCATTTCAAAATAATAATTTACCATCATACATAAATAATGCCTTAATTATACTGCTGCCAAAACCAGGTAAGCCCTCTAATAAATGTGAAAATATGAGACCAATAAGCCTATTAAACGCCGACCTTAAGATAATCTGTAAAATTTTAGCAAGACGAATACAAGAAATTTTACCAAATATTATTAATCGAGATCAGAATGGCTTTATAAAGGGTAGACAAGGCTTCCATAATGTAAGAAGACTATTTAATATTATTTATTTTAATAAAGAAGCACCGGATACAGCTCTCCTATCATTGGACGCCGAAAAGGCCTTTGATAGAGTTGAATGGCCCTTTCTTTTTGAAGTCCTACAAAGGTTTGGACTTGGAAATAATTTCATAAAATGGGTTCAAATAATATACAATAATGCTACAGCAGAAATCCTAACAAATAACAATATTTCAAAACCAATAAAAATCAATAGAGGATGTCGACAAGGCTGTCCACTTTCACCTTTACTGTTTACTATGGCAATTGAACCTTTAGCGATAGCGATACGTTTACATTCACAAATATATGGAATTAAAGTTGGACCAACAGAACATAAAATCTCCCTGTACGCCGATGACATAATTTTGTTTATGTCGAATCTAAAAAAATCAATTCCAACCTTGTTGAATTTAATAAAGAATTTTGGGGAAATATCAGGATATAAAATAAATAAAACTAAATCTTCAATATTAATGCTAAATGAGACCCAGAGAAATTACCCAGCCCCTGAGGTAAATCAATTCAGTGTTGTAAATCAGTTTAAATATTTAGGAATCCAAATTATGCCTAAGCTAGAATCAGTCGCCAGTGTCAACTATGAAGCCTTAATGTCAGATATCAATGAGTTAACTCAGAGATGGATGTCACTACCAATGTCGATGATCGGGAGAATCAATATACTTAAAAGTAATATTTTACCTAAAATACTTTATTTATTTCAATACATTCCCTTATCACCACCATTAGATCTATTCTCAAGAATAAAAAAAAAGTTAGTGGAATTTATATGGAACAACAGGAGGGCTAGATTACGTTTGTCTTTATTATATTTACCATTTGATCGTGGAGGTCTGAAATGTCCAAATTTTATGTTGTATTATTGGTCGGCACAACTGAGGTCTATGACATATTATTTTTCATCAAATGATCTCCCTCACTGGACTGAAATGGAATCATACAATTTACCTTTACCTCTTCCCATATTCATATACTCAGATTCGGCAAAAAAATTACAAAAACAAGTTAAAAATCCATTTGTAAAGCATATGATCAAAATATGGTGTGAAGCTAAAAACTATTTAAAAGAACCACAGTTATTGTCACAATTTAGTCCAATATGGGGTAATCAATATTTTAAACCAGGGAGAGCGGACGCTGTATTTAAAGTATGGAATTTAAAAGGGATACAAAAGATTCAGGATTTATATTTGCCATGTGCAGACAACATAATGTCTTTTGAAGAGCTGAGGATCAAATTTAATCTCAATAGAACACATTTTTTTAAATATCTTCAACTTAGAAACTTTATTCGATCAAATCAAAATAAAGCTCTCACTCGACCTATTTATTCATCCTTGGAAAAAATGATGATGAAAGATAGTAAAAGAAAGGGTATTATTTCAGAGTTTTATAACTCCTTGACACTATCTTCAAGTGAAAATTCACTGAAAAGATTAAACTACTGGAAAGAAGATCTGCAAATTGAAATTTTAGAGGAACAATGGGAATTGGCTTGTACAGAAGCTCAAACCAAATCAATAAATGCACGCCTTAAATTGATACATTTCAAATGGTTAATGCGGATGTATGTTACACCGGAGGAGTTAAATAGATATAACAAAAATATACCAGATACATGCACAAAATGCATGGAAAGTAAAGGAACCCTATTTCATTGTTTATGGGAATGTAGATTAATAAGAATGTTTTGGGAGGAGGTGAGGGTAACAATTGAAAAAATAATCTCAAAACAAATCATATTGAATCCTAAACTGTTTTTGTTGGGTCTGTACCCAGAAAAGCATAATTTCAATAAAAGTGAAAGAACATTCATAGACCTCAGTTTGCTTAATGCCAAAAAATGTATTGCACTATTATGGAAAAAGACTCATAGACCAGATGTGACTCAGTGGTTAAGACAGATGTTAACAAACCTTCCATTAGAAAGAATAACATATATACTGAAATCAAAGGAAATTGTGTTTGAGAATATATGGAGACCTTTTATTGATTATGTAAAAAATTTAAACATAACTCTTGAAGAAGAAGGTGAATGATGTGTGTGGACCTTGTAAATTCCAAACTGGTGAACATATGTATACTTATGTATTGGATTGTCTAGACTAAACAGAGGAGCATTGTTGAAGACTTGATTTTGTTGGTGGTTGTTGGTGTTTTTAGGGCATTTTTTTTTTTTTTGTAGTACTTTAGTGTTAGTGTTTGATTGTTTGTATCATGTTTGTTAAAAAAAAAAAAAAGGTTCAATAAAGATATTGTGGAAAAAAAAAAAAAGTTTAGCCACCGCTGTGTGACCGCTCTGTCTTCATCCCCTGGCTTCAAGAAGTGTGGGTGGAGTTTCGGATTGACTCCATGCTCATTGGAGAATACGCCGCGTCACGGCCATGCTGACTGGACAATATGTGACAACTCGAACATGCTGATTAGATAACACAGCATCATGACCTGTCAGTCACCACAACGCTTTGCAAACAAAGATTTTAGAAGTGCTGCTTTGCTGCTGAGGTTACAAGGGTGTGCATCCATGAGTATGGAGCCGCTCAGTCAAAATATATTCCATAAAGTTGCATATTTGCCATAGAGAACGGGGGGGGGGGGGTTGCTGGGGACCCACGCATCCACGAGTATGGAGCCACTATATACCAGTACTAAGTTGCGTAGGTCTTATGGATATATTCGCCATACAGAACATGAGGTGCAGGGGGGGCGCTGCCAGGAACCCACTGCCGGGAATCCGTGGTGCCACAGTGACTTCACTGGCACATGAGTAAGGCAGCAGCCAAGACTCCCGTTAACCAGCCAACACCAATGCCCCACCGTGTGCTCCACGAACGTTCAGAGGGAGGCACGCTCAGCCTGCCCGCCCTGTCAGTGGTACACAAAAGTCCCGACTGCTGCTTCATTGTAGAGTGGAATGACCAGATCAACTGCATATTATATGCTTACACATGCTTTGACTAAACAACAGCAAGACACAAAAATGTCCAAATAATGAAATAAATCATTTTTATTTAAATATTTGTAGACCAATGGACAACACTGATGCAAAACTTGAAGCCAAATGGGTCATTCTGCTGTGTGTGTGTATAAGACACTGGTGAAGGGATCGGCGCTGTGCTGTGGATACCCTGAACTTCCCTCTGGTGATCAATAAAGTATACAAGCTACAAATACACAAAAAATAATAATGATGATGATGTTCAGTGTTGCAGCTAAACAGGTCATTCTGCTGTGTATAATAATGTTCGGTGTTTTGTACTTATAATATTGCTAAAATATAAAAGGATGCACTACAGTGGGTCTCAAACATTTGTAAACGTGTCCTGCTATAGTACCGCATGACTGTACTGACAATAGACTATAAACTACACATATGAATTACACAGGGTTACAAAAATAATTTTTTGTCTGTTTTTTTCAACTGATTTAAGACAATTTTGCACCACTGAATCCGAAAATGACATCCGTTTCTCTCGATCAGGTGCTAAGCAAAAACCTGTACATAGTACTTTGCATGTACTTACCTTTATATAAAGGTAAGTACATGTAAACTGAATGTTACGTCATCATTGTTCAAAATTGAGAATTTCAAGACATAAAGAATTTTGCATCATATAAAGCGAAAATACCCCTACATGTAAACAAAAACGTATAAACCCACATGTGGCCATAATACAAAAAGTTGACCTGATTGAGCAAAACCAATGTGATTTTTGGATTCAGCACATCAAAATTGTCCTAAATCAGCCAAAAAAAACTAGACAATAAATTTGGTGTTGACCAGTGTTATAATGGTGACTGAACAACTCCCATTCCCCAAAGTGCAACATACAACATTTATGAATATAACTCATAAAAGATCACACAAATAAGTGATCTGACAAAAAAATAAACAAGCTGTTCTTAAACAGTGGCTAATATTGGATGCCCCATTCATTTTCAGTTATTCTGTAATTAATGTTCACACAGTCAAACTAGAAAAGCACTCGGAGAGCGCAGACCTCCGCCAAGTGCCACAGTTCCCCCCCATACAGTGTTTAACATCATAAATATTAATCCTACATTTATTTTGTCTAACTTTATAGATTCTTTGACCATGAAAAAAATGCCATTCGCAAGTGGCATATATTAGCTATACTGTGATGCTTGGTTTTGTTTTTTGTTTTTTTTTTTCCCCCAGACGGTGATCCGGATCACCACCAAAATCTTATCATCTGTAGGATACCCCATTTCTGACAATCTGTGAAAATTTCATGAAAATCCGTCCATAACTTTTTGAGTTATCTTGCTAACAAACAAACAAACAAACAAACAGACAAACCAACGCTGATGAAAACATAACCTCCTTGGCGGAGGTAATAAATCTCAGTTCAGTCCCTTTCATATTTGTCAAACTCTAACGTGTGATTGCCTACATATAGGCTACACCTCTGTATTCCACTTTCAAACACAGCCTACGTTTTTGGCCTGTAAAGCTTGATTGGGCTACCTGTTTCAGACAGGAATACTTGCTTTCTACGGGCATGCACTAATTATCCACAAATGGCAAAAACATGGAACAATGGTGAACCTTCCCAGGAGTGGCCAGCTGACCAAAATTACTCCCAAGAGCACAGCGACAACTCATCCAAGAGGCCACGAAAGACCTGACAACAACATCCAAAGAACTACAGGCCTCACTTGCCTTAGTTAAGGTCAGTGTTCATGACTCCACCATAACAAAGAGACTGAGCAAAAATGGCCAGCATGGCACAGTTCCAAGATAAAAACTACTGCTGACCAAAAAGAACAAAGGCTTATCTCAGTTTTGCCAGAAAACATCTTGATGATCCCCAAGACTTTTGGGAAAATACTCTGTGGACTGACAAGACAAAAGTTGAACTTTTTGGAAGGTGTGTGTGTGTCCCATTACATCCAGTGTAAAAGTAACACAGCATTTCAGAAAAGGAACATCATACCAACAGTAAAATATGGTGGTGGTAGTGTGATGGTCTGGGGCTGTTTTGCTGCTTCAGGACCTGGAAGATTTGCTGTGGTAAATGGAACCATGAATTCTGCTGTCAACCAAAAAATCCTGAAGATGACTGCCCGACCATCTGTTTGTGACCTCAAGCTGAAGTGCACTTGGGTTCTGCAGCAGGACGATCATCCAAAACACACCAGCAAGTCCACCTCTGAATGGCTTAAGAAAAACAAAATGAAGACTTTGGAGTGGTCTAGTCAAAGCCCTGACCTGAATCCGATTGAGATGCTGTAGCATGACCTTAAAATGGCGGTTCGTGCTTGAAAACCCTCCAGTGTGGCTGAATTACAATAATTCTGCAAAGATGAGTGGGCCAAAATTCCTCCACAGTGCTGTAAAAGACTCATTGCCAGTTATTGCAAACGCTTTGTTGCAGTTGTTGCTGCTAAGGGTGGCCCAACCAGTTATCAGGTTTAGGGGGCAATCACTTTTTCACACAGGGCCATGTAGGTTTGGATTTTTTTTCCCCTTAATAATAAACACTTTCATTTAAAAACTGCATTTTGTGTTTACTTGTGTTATTTTTGTCTAATATTTAAATTTGATGATCTGAAACATTTATGTGTGACCAACATACAAAAAAAATGAGAAATCAGGAAGGGACAAACATTTTTTTACACCACTGTATGAACATCTGGCCCGCTGACCTCAGACTATGAGTAGGGATATATGGCTGTAGCGGGTCTGAGATATAAGGAGGAGCTTGTCCATGCAAGGCTTTGAAAGTTAAGGTCAAAATTTTAAAATGTATTCTAAAATTCACTGGTAACCAATGCAGAGAGGCTAAAACAGACATAATGAGCCTGTTTGCATGTTCCAGTTAAAAGCCTTGCAGCAGAGTTCTGAACAATCTGAATGTGGTCAAGTTCCTTCTTATTGATACAGGTAAAAAGACTATTACAAAAGTCCAGACACAAGGATACAAAAGCGTGGATAATCATCTCCAATTCAACCTTGGACACAAGAGATTTCAATTTAGAAATATTACGGTCATGGAAAAAAAACAGTTACCGTTTAGAATGATGCTTCAAAGACACTGCTGAATCAAAAATAATCCTTAGGTTACGAACATATGGCTGGACAGAAGATGCTAAAGGACCTATGTGCTGTTTTATTAAAGGAATGACACTGTCAGGGGCACCAATTAGAGTTTCTGTTTTCTCAGAGTTCAGTTGTAAGTAGTTATCACTTAACCACTGGTTGATATTGGACAAGCAGTTAGCTAAGGAAGTTAGTTTGTGGAACCCGGTGGGCTTTAAACTACAGTACAGCTGGATATCATCAGCATAAAGATGGTATGACACATCACTGTACTTGGTAATTATCTGTTTCAAAGGAAGCACATACAAAAGAAAAAGTATTGGACCCAAGACAGAACCCTGAGGTACCTCACAGGTAAGGTGGGGTACCTTAGTGGCGTTCAGTCCCTTTCATATTTGTCAAAGTCTAAGATGTGTGATTGCCTACATATAGGCTACACCTCATTTGGGCCTGTGAAGCCTAACTGGCCTACCTGTTTCAGACAAGAATACTTGCTTTCTGTGGGCATGCGCTAGTTAAATAAATAAATGAAGGCTCTGAATCAATTCTTCACTCAACATGTGCTCCTTGGTCTTTACCCACACATCACTACAGTCAACATCTAAAGAAAAAAAAAAGGTACTCTGTGTGCTGCTGTGACTAAATATTTTGTGATTTATTTTTTTTTTATGTTGTGCTGCATACAAAATAAAGCTGTCACATGTGATTGCCATTCAGTGCTGTGCTGCGATGGTAACTATCCTGTAACTGCCAAGAATTCTGGTCCAATGCATCCCCTCTATTCCAGCTGCTTTTTCCATGGAGAGACTCATTTAGGGTGCATTCACACGGTCACTGTTTGGTCCAGACCAAAGGACTATCCACGGATAGTTGGGTTCATTTGGTGCCATCTGAATGTGTGTTCGAACTCTGGTGTGCACCAAACAAGCAAGTCTGGTCCGCCTGAAAACCGGGGTCTCGGTTTACTTGCAAACAAAATCTGGTGCGCTTCACTTGCAGTGTGAATGCAAATGGACTATCCAGCGGACCAAAGGGCAGAAGTGCCCCTCAGCATTTGTGTAACCATAGCAATATGTAGCCTGAGAAGAGGAAGTGGCGTTTACTGTAGCGCATTTTGGGTAGAAAAATAACAATAAAGACAACTGCGTGGATCCAAGAAATCCTTTTACCAGAGAAAGCCGAGGAGAAAAGTTAAAAAATATTTCGTTTGTGGCGGACAAACAACCCAGCTGAAGGGAACGGATTTCCGTTTTCAGTCCTGGCCAATCGATGAGCCGGTAAATTGTGAAAGTATACATAATTTGCAAGAATTTCAAGTCTGATGCCACACAAACGATCAATGCCAATCTCAAACTTATATCATGCTGGACTGATGTTGGTCATGTAATTGTGTGTACGACTTCATGAAATGGTCTTAAAATTCACCTCTGTCTTCATGTCTTTGGTCTCCGTTTCCCCTGCAGACGTCTGCCATGTATGCACCTCTTCCATCAGCTGTGTGTGGATCAGTGGCTCCTCACCAATAAGAAGTGTCCCATCTGCAGAGTAGACATTGAGGCGCAGTTGTCTGCCGAAAGTTGATGCTGTTTTTTTCCTTCTTCTGCTCCTTGTTCTTTTTTTCCTAACAGCCCTTTTGTTGAAGATTTTATTTTAAGATCATGTTAATTTCCTCTTCAGCACTGCAGTCAACCAAAGATGGCATGAATTACCTGCGCAGCTCTACTACAACAAAAGAAAATTAAAAAATCTGACAAAAAAGCATCGAGCCTAGAGTGCCAGCTATTACATGTTACTACAAACAGCTAGAATTCTCCATTAAGGGTTAAAGATTTTATTGTATTTATGAAGCTTTTATGTAGCTTTTGATTGTTTCCTCAAGTGTCATTTTTGTTTGGATTCTCTGCATGTTTCCTTGCAATGCATTTCTTTGCACATATGAGGTGGGCTTTAAACGGCCCAACAAGATGCAGGTGAGGAGAGCTGCTCTAGTAAAGATGCATTTCTGTAAACCTAATGCCTTGCTTTACTAGAATAGAATGTCAGCCTCATGTTTAAAAAAAGACATTGCAGGATTCATTTTTACCAATCATTGTATTGATTAGTTTATGTTTAGAAGATGTGGATTGTTAGTGAAATGTTTTTTAAGTAAATCAAGACATTCCTAACTAACTAGGGAAATATGTTAACAGATCAGCTGCTGTATTAGTGCACACCCAGTATTTCTAGAGTGGAAATAAACTCACCTCACTCCCAGAATATGCACATGCTTTGCTACGATTACACCACCCGTCATCGGCACCCTTCATTTGACTTTTAACACTGTTTTCACCACACCGTCATGATGTAAATTAAGAGCGGGAAAAAGAATGTTGCATCCCTCTCTTGACTGTTCTTTCTATACTGAACGATTGTCGGGATCTGCTGTGAAACTTCTGCTTCGTTTCATCGGGGGTTCCTCCCTGCCTGCGATGCTTGTCTGGGTTTATGTAAGATGGTCTCAGGTCTGCGTGTGTTGCAGATATTTCACATAGGTCTGCAACCTGGGATCATCACGTCAGTTTGATTCTGGCAGTGGTGTTGACTTAATTTCCTGTGTGGGTGTGTGTGTGTGTTTGTGTTCAGAGGGAAATGCACAGCTCAGTTTAAGATATTTACTGTTCAAACCATTTTTGCTCACCCTCCCTTTTGTCTCTGTAGTTGAGCCGCATAGGCGTCCTGTCGTGGCCTATGTAGAGGGAAAAAAACAGACAAAAAAAACACTAAAGCTGTTGACTAACTCACTCGCATAGACTTGCACAAGAGAGAAAAGGGCAGGAGAACTGAAGTGATCATGACAAGTGTGCTGTGCCCATGTATTTCCACTCTGAATATTGAATAAAAGATAAGAATTTTGAATTGAGTGTTGAAATGCAGTACTTAAAGCAGGTATCCATGCATTCATTGACCTAAAGGCACCAGGATCATATTCTGTGGGATTTATATTAGTTTTAAAAAAAATATTAATAAACTTGGGTAACCCTCGTCTCCTTTCCTTGATGTTCTCTTGAGTCAACTGTTTGTTTTTGTACTCTAGCATTAATTCTCTCACATACAGTGCATCCTCAAAGTATTCACAGCACTTTACTTTTCCCACATTTTATGTTACAGCCTTATTCCAAAATGAATTAATTCATTTTTTCCTCAAAATTGTACACACAATACCCCATAATGACAGGGTGAATAAAGTTTGAGATTTTTGCTAATTTATTAAAAATAAAAATCTTAAATCACATGTGCATAAGTATTCACAGCCTTTGCCCTGAAGCTCAAAATTGAGCTCAGGTGCCTCCTGTTTCCACTGATCATCCTTGATTTTTCTACAGTTTAATTGAAGTCCACCTGTGGTGAATTCAGTTGATCGGACATGATTTGGAAAGGCACACACCTGTCTATAGAAGGTCCCACAGTTGACGGTGCATATCAGAGCACAAACTAAGCATGACGTCAAAGGAATTATCTCGAGGCTCAAATCTGGGGAAGGGTACAAAAAAATTGCTGCTTTGAAGGTCCTAATGAGCACAGTGGCCTCCATCATCCATAAATGGAAGAAGTTTGAAAACACCAGGACTCTTCTTAGAGCTGGCCAGCTGTCTAAACTGAGCAGTTGGGGGAGAAGGGCCTTAGGAAGGTGACCAAGAACCCGATGGTCACTCTGTCAGAGCTCCAGTGTTCCTCTGTGGAGAGTGAAGAACCTTCCAGAAGGACAACCATCTCTACAGCAATCCACCAATCAGGTCTGTATGGTAGAGTGGCCAGACGGAAGCTACTCCTTGGTAAAAGCCACAGGGCAGCCCACCTGGAGTTTGCCAAAAGGTACCCGAAGGACTCTTGGACCATGAGGAACAAAATTCTCTGGTCTGATGAGACAAAGATTGAACTCTTTGATGTGAATGCCAGGCGTCATGTTTGGAGGAAACCAGGCACCGCTCATCACCAGGACAAGACCATCCCTACAGTGAAGCATGGTGGTGGCAGCAGCATGCTGTGGGGATGTTTGTCAGTGGCAGGAACTGGGAGACTAGTCAGGATAGAGGGAAAGATGAATGCAGCAATGTGCAGAGGCATCCTGGATGAAAACATGCTCCAGAGCGCTCTTGACCTCAGACTGGGGCGACTGTTTGTCTTTCAGCAGGACAACGAATTCGCAAAAACCTCAAAACATTTTCATGTTGTTATGAGGTATTGTGTGTAGAATTTTGAGGGAAAAAATGAATTCCATTTTGGAATAAGGCTGTTGTTGGAGTGTGTAATTGACGAGGCAGGTTTGTCTCAAGGCAGTTTATTACACGTCTCCAACATGAGCATTGTAGAAAGAGGACATCTCAAAAAAAACTCGTCCCTTATATACCCAGGTCTCCCCACAGCTCACAAGTCACATTGCATTCACATCAAAGGTAACTTTGCATTTCCTCTCAAATCCCTTAGCATCCCCCTCACAGTCTTTGGCCCACAAAGGATCCTCCAAACAGTCTCTTGGCACACAAAGGATCCTCCAAGCAGTCTCTTGCATATAAAAGATTACACTTTCACAGCTTCCTGTTATCTCCAAGGAAACTCTGCACTTTGTTCTTATCTAAGATGTGAGGCATTATGCAAGGCACTAAGTCACATGTGTGGCTACACCCCCCCCCCCCAAACATTTTAGATCGAACAAAAGAATAACAGTCTGCATGCTGTGATAGAATCATTACACATCAATCTCCATGCTGCTTGGGTTTCAGTCTTCTCCCGTATCTGCTGTAACCAGGATTCGCCGCTTCAGCGGCGCTGTCATGCTGGGAAGCTGCTGTCTGGGGGTGAAAACCTTTTGTCAGTCCCTGCGGGTGTTCTGGGGAAATTTTACTCTGGGAAGCTCCTCGTGGGGGTCTTCCGCGCCGAGGGGCCCTCGCCGACAACACTTGCTCGTCCGCCACCACAAAAGCGGGTTTGAGTCTGTTTAAGCCAACCTTTTCCTTCCTACCCCCCAAATCTAGCAAAAAATGCTTGTCCCCTGTTTCCAGCACTCTGAACGGTCCATCATAAGGCGGTCGCAATGGGGGGCGATGTGCATCGTGTCTGACAAAAACAAACTCCGCGTTTTTCAAAGTTTTAGGTACAAAAATGCGTGGAAAACTGTGGTGGGCAGGGCCCGGCAGCGTGCCTGTGTCGATACTACGCTGCAAAAGCCGAGATGGGGAGCTGCCCGGCGCAGGATTATCTGGGAGAAACTCCCCGGGCAACCGAAGTGGCTACGCAAAAACAAGTTCGGCTGGGGAAGCCTCTTTAGGTGCAGAACGTAACCCCAATAAAACCCACGGTAGCTTGTCTACCCAATTTGCATCCATTAGTGACGCTCTGAGAGCTGCTTTCAATGACCTGTGAAAACGTTCGCATAACCCGTTAGCCTGTGGATTGTACGTGGTTGTACGGTGAATTGTGACGCCTAGGCTGTGGGCCATTGTTGACCAAAGTTCGGAAACAAATTGAGGGCCTCTGTCGGACGTAATGTCCGACGGAACTCCAAAACGCGCCACCCATGCTGTTACAAACGCGCGCGCCACCTCCTCGGCTGTGGTTGACGCTAAAGGAACCACCTCCGGCCAGTGCGTGGTGCGGTCCACAATTGTCAGAAGGTGCATGCACCCCTGTGATGGCGGGAGGGGACCCACAAGGTCCACGTGAACGTGGTCAAACCTCTTAGCCAGAATGTGAAATTGTTCCAAGGGAGCTCTCGTGTGTCTGTGTACCTTGGCTCGTTGGCATGCCATGCAGGCTGCCACCCACTCTTTAACTTGTTTGCGGAGGCCCGGCCTCACAAATTTTTCTGCTACCATTTTGACCGACGCGCGCACCCCCGGGTGCGCCAAAGAATGAATCGAGTCAAAAACGCGGCGGCGCCACACTGCCGGTACCACGGGACGCGGTCTCCCCGTGGAGACATCACAGATTAGAGGGGGCATACCGTCCTGCAGCACCCTGCTCTCCAGCCTTAACCCTGTTGGTCCAGACTGGAGCGCGCGCACGTCCGCGTCACTAACCTGCTCCGCGGCCATGGCTGTGTAATCTATCCCCACACGGACGGGGGCAGCCACGGCACGCGAGAGGCAGTCTGCCACTACATTCAGTTTACCCGACACGTGCTGAATATCGGTAGTAAACTCTGAGATCGCGGCTAGCTGCCTCTGCTGCTGGCCCGACCACGGTTCTGAAACTTTGGCCATCGCGAATGTTAGTGGCTTGTGGTCAACGAACGCGGTGAAACAGCGCCCTTCTAGCCAGAACTGGAAGTGGCGAATGGCCAAATAGAGAGCCAGCAACTCCCTGTCAAACGCGCTGTATTTACGTTCACTATCGCGCAAGGTCCTGCTGAAAAAGGCGAGTGGCTGCCAAGCCCCGGCCGGCTACATGTTGCTCCACAACTGCCCCTATGGCCACATCTGACGCGTCAGTGGTGAGCGCTATGCGGGCCGTTGGGTCTGGGTGTGCCAACAATGCAACGTTTGCCAGGGCTGCTTTGACTTCCGCGAACGCTCGCTCCCGCTCCGGGGACCACTCGATCTTATTCGCGGGTTTCTGTTTTTTGAGCGCAGCATACAGCGGTTGCATGAGTTGCGCTGCACGGGGGAGGAAACTGTTATAAAAATTCACCATTCCCCAAAACTCCTGTAACGCCCTGACCATCTGCGGCCGGGGGAAGTCTGCTACCGCGCGCACTTTATCAGGTAGCGGAACCGCTCCTTCGGGGGAGACGCAGTGTCCTAAAAAATCGATCTGCGTCACCCCGAACTGGCACTTCGCTGGGTTGATTATTAACCCGTGCTCTCCCAACTTCCGGAAAACTGCCGCGAGGTGGCTTTCGTGTTCGTCTTCGGTCGCACTGGCTATCAAGATATCGTCTAAGTAGACGAACACGAAAGGGAGATCGCGCAGCACCGCGTCCATCATGCGTTGAAACGTCTGTGCAGCCCCTTTAAGCCCGAATGGCATGCGCAAAAACTCAAATAGACCAAATGGAGTTATCACCGCTGTTTTGGGTATGTCCTCAGCGCGCACTGGGACTTGGTGGTAACCGCAGACCAAGTCTATTTTAGAAAAAACCCGCGCCCCTGCCAAATGAACGGAAAAATCTTGGATATGAGGGATTGGGTAACGGTCATGCGCTGTGTCGTTGTTCAACCTGCGGAAATCCCCGCAAGGTCACCACGAACAGTCAGCTTTCGGGACCATGTGTAGCGGGGAAGCCCATGGGCTGTTCGAACGCCTGATGATGCCCAACCTCTCCAGGTTGGCGAACTCCTCGCGCGCTATGGCCAGTTTAGCTGCGTCCAAGCACCGAGGTTTTGCAAAAACGGGCGGCCCGGTGGTGGTAATAAAATTTTCCACCCCGTGCTTAGCGACGGCTGCCGAAAATGTGGGGACCGTGAGTGCTGGGAACTGAGTGAGCAGTGTGTGGAACTTAACGCTTGCAGCTGTGACGCTGGCTTGTGCTGTTGGCCAGGCCGCTCGAGCTGTACAGGGAATAGAATCAAAAGAAAGTGCATTAACCAGGCGCCTGTTAGCGACATCAACCAACAAACCATGTGAGCACAAAAAATCAGCCCCCAATATATTGAAATTAAATGCTGCTATGACAAAAGTCCACTCAAATGTACGGCCGTGTAGCGACAGAAGCAGAGTCCTCTCACCAAAAGTCTTAATCTCTGAGCCGTTCGCTGCTGCCATCTCGGGGCCGCTGGAACCTGCCAGCCGGTCAGCGTAGGAAGGCGTGATGAAACTCAACTGGGCGCCTGTGTCCACGAGGAAATGCCTCCCCGAGCGTACATCCGTCAAGTAGAGCAGCTTGTTCTCCTCCCCGAGGGCCGCAGCTGCTACCGACCCCCGGTCTTGGCGTTTCCCGAGCGCTTGAACTGGCACGGTGGTACACATTTGCGTGCCTTCTCTGCAAAGCAGCGGTGGTAGAAACAAAGGGTGTCTCCTCCGCGTTCCTTAGCCCCCGCCGCTGCCGTCGTCGGTGGCTCTGATACCGCTGTCAATGGCTCCCCGCCATCTCCGGCCGTCGCGCTGAGCTCAGTTGTTGCCACCGTGGCCGTGTGCTCTCTGCTGGCCATGACAATCCGATTCGCCTCCCGGGCCAGCGCACGGTAGTCCCGCTTGGCCATCAACGGCGAACTGGCCAGGGCCGCTCTCGTCGCTGACGGCAGGTTCCTGAGGAAGAGGTGGGTAAAGATGAAGTGGTCATCGTCCGAGCCTTTCAACCTCAGCATCTTCTCCATCAGGTCAATGGGCGTGCAATCTCCCAACCCGGTCGGCGCCAGGAGTCTCTCTGCTCTCTCCTCCACCTAGAGCGTGTAGTGCTGGATGAGTGCAGCCTTCAACGCGCCGTATTTGTCGCTGGCTGGTGGCTGCTCCAGAAGGCTCTCCACATGCTGAGCCGTGTGGTTGTCGAGCTTTGCGCTCACATGGTAGAATTTCGTGTCGTCTACCAATATTCCCCGGAGGGCGAACTGTGCCTCAACCAGGTGGAACCAGGAGCGCGGGTTGTGCTGCCAAAAGTCCGGTAGCTGGACCGTAACGGCATACGCTTGGCTGGGAGCTCCCAACGCGGCTGGCCCCGGGGAATTCTCTTCTTGCTGCATGCTACGTCTTGGGTCACCAGTGTGGAGTGTGTAATTGACGAGGCAGGTTTGTCTCAAGGCAGTTTATTACACGTCTCCAACATGAGCATTGTAGAAAGAGGACATCTCAGAAAAAACTCGTCCCTTATATACCCAGGTCTCCCCACAGCTCACAAGTCACATTGCATTCACATCAAAGGTAACTTTGCATTTCCTCTTAAATCCCTTAGCATCCCCCTCACAGTCTTTGGCCCACAAAGGATCCTCCAAACAGTCTCTTGGCACACAAAGGATCCTCCAAGCAGTCTCTTGCATATAAAAGATTACACTTTCACAGCTTCCTGTTATCTCCAAGGAAACTCTGCACTTTGTTCTTATCTAAGATGTGAGGCATTATGCAAGGCATTAAGTAAGTCACGTGTGGCTACACTAACATAAAATGTGGAAAAAGTGAAGCACTGAATACTTTCGGGATACACTGTATGACAAAAGATGGTAATGTTGTGGATTTTGACCACAAAATAAGATGTCATTAAAAGTGGCTTTCAAAAGTATTCAATCATGTTGCAGCCTTTTAAATTCATTTTTCCCCTCAATCTACACTCAGTACCCCATGACAAAGTGAAAAGAAAATGTTGGGAGTTTTTGTGAATGTATTAAAACGTAAAAAAAAAAAACTTCAAATTTAGCTCAGGTGTCTCCCATTTCTCTTGCACATTACTGAGATGTTTCTATACATTGGTTGGAGTCTTCCTGTGGTAAACGAAACTGATTAGACATGATTTGGAAAGACACACACCTTTCTATAGAAGGCCTCACAGCAGACAGTGCCTATCTCGGCAAAAACCAGACCATGAGGTCAAGGGAACTGCCTACAGAACAGACAGGGCTGTTGCAATGCACAGATCTGGGCAAAGGTACAAAAAAAAATTGCTTCAGTGATGGTTCCCAAGAGCCCGGTGGCCTCCAAAATACTCGAAGACGTATGGCAAAACCAGGACTCTTCCAAGAGCTGGTTGCCTGGCCAAAATGAGCATGCGAGAGTGAAGAGCCTTATTGAGGAGGAGGTAACCAAGAACCCAATGGTCACTCTGAGCTCCAGAGAGCATGTGTGGAGATGGGCCAAGAGCCAGGACAGCCCTCACTGCAGTGCTCCACAGATCTGGGCTTTATACCAGAGTAGCTACACCCTTGGTTCTTTTGCCCATATTCAGTGGCTCCCTGTGGTTTTGAAAAACACACAAATTTACAGAAGAAGGGTCATGAATTTATGACATTAAAGTCACTAATGTACAAGAAAAAGCTGCAAATTTAAGAACAAAAACTCAAATATAAGAAAACTGACAAATTTATGAAAATGTTGCTTATTTATAAGAAAATGAATTTACACGAGGTTCCAAATTAAAGAAAAAAATGCAAATTTACATGAGTTGTAAATTTAAAAATAAAAGCCCCAGATTTATCAAAAAAGTTGCAATTTTTAAAGTCAAAAATTTATGTGAAAAAAATTGCAGATTTACAGTTAAAAAATTTACGAGGACAAGGTCACCAATTTGTGAGAAAAATTATGCATATTTACAAGAAAAAGTTGCAATTTTTTTTTTAAACTGCAAATTTCTGTGAAATAAGTTGTATAGCCATTCATTCAGGTTGGGGACAGGCTCCTGCCCCAAGTGGAGGAGTTTAAGTATCTTGGGGTCTTGTTCACGAGTGAGGGGAAGATGGAGCGAGAGATCGGCAGACGGATTGGAGCAGCATCTGCAGTGATGCGGACGTTGTACCGGTCTGTTGTGGTGAAGAGGGAGCTGAGTTCTAAGGCAAAGCTGTCGATTTACCAGTCAATCTACGTTCCTACTCTCACCTATGGTCACGAGCTTTGGGTAATGACCGAAAGAACGAGATCGCGGATACAAGCGGCTGAAATGAGCTTTCTCCGTAGGATTGCTGGACTCACCCTCAGAGATAGGGTGAGGAGCTCAGCCATCCGGGAGAGGCTCAGAGTAGAACCGCTGCTCCTCCACATTGAAAGGAGTCAGTTGAGGTGGTATGGGCATCTGATTAGAATGCCTCCTGGACGCCTCCCACTTGAGGTGTTTCAGGCACATCCCACTGGGAGGAGACCCCGGGGCAGACCCAGGACTCGGTGGAGAGACTATGTCTCCCAGCTGGTCTGGGAACGCCTTGGTATCCCCTCTGAAGAGCTGGAGCAGGTGGCTGGGGAGAGGGAAGTCTGGGCTTCTCTGCTTGAACTGCTGCCTCCGTGACCCGGACCTCCGGAAAAGCGTTAGAAGATGGGTGGATGGATAAGTTGTATAGTTTTAAGAAAATGGTTGCAAATTTGAGGAAAAAAGCCATAAATTTCAAAGAAAAAGTTCCAGATTTAAGAGAAAAATGTTGCAAATTTACATCATTTACAAAAATCCAAAGTGCAGGGGAAAAAGCCTCAAATTTATTATACAAGTTATAAATTTGTGAAAAATAAATTTCTTTTAAAAGTTATTTAAAAAGTGCAAATTTACCAAAAAAAAAAAAAAAAACGCTGTTTATGAGAGAGCAATGTTGCAGTTTTATTTGGCTCTTTACCTTTTTTTTTTTTTAAATTGAGACTTGGGTCCATGCTAATTTTTTGGATAAAAATGGCTTAAAATTGCTCTTTTCATGATAGAGGTTGCTGACCCCTGGGCTAGACAGAAGCCTCTCTTCAGTGCAAAACACATGAAAGCCTGCTTGGAGTTTGCAAAAAAAAACAAAACACAAAAAGTAGCCTTTCACACCCTGAACTCCGACACAATGATCCTTAGATCCTTAGCTATGAATAAAAGCCAAAAAAAAAAAAAAAAACATTTAAAAACTTATTTAAATGTATGTTTAATTTTTTTTAAAGAAATCAGGGAAGTAATCCAGAAGCAGTAGCATTAGCAGCTTAATACACAACAGTGGATTTCCAGTTTGTTACACTTAATATGATATGAAACAAAAAGACTGAATCTAAATTACCTCAGTGATTAGTCACTTAACTAATTTGGCTTTTTTGTTGCTGTGGGAATCAGCCTTTGTAGCTTTATGTCAGTGAGTTAAGACATAATCATGTAACAATGTCTAGTCTATTCATTTTCATCTTCTTGTCTTGGGCAGCCATCAGGATGTTCCTGACATATCTGTGAGTCACTAACACACATGTTATGTAGAAAACAGGCAGCCTTTGTAATCAGAACTGCAGTGTCAATCTGAGTGTTCTGCAGATCACACAAACGTCTCCATTTGCACTTCAACCTTCCAAAGGCTTGGTCCACAACCGCCCTGCCACGGCTGATATTGGAGTTTTGCAGCTTATCTGCTTCAGGAAGAAAACCATAGTCAGGTTTAGGAGTCAAGACAAAAGAGAAGGTCTGTCCAAAGTATGCACTGTCTCCTAGCAACCTGTAGTTTTCCATCTTTTCCTTCCATTCTGTAAAGAAGTTGGAGGTCATCAACATCTGGGCATCATGAACACTGCCTGGTGGTCCAGCAAAAATGTTAATGAATCGACCCTTCTCATCTACAATCCCCTGAAGGAGGAAGGAGTAATACAACCTTCTGTTCTTGTAGTCTTCATCTCTGTGTGGCTTTAACACCCGGATATGACATCCATCGATTACACCAATGACATCACTGAGGCCACAGAGATGGTGGAAAGCAGCGGCTGATTCGGCTTTCTCAGAAGCATTTGGCCAAGAGATGAAAATTGGTTCCATTGCAGTAATAATGTTGAGCACTTCTGTGATGACCCTGTGCGCCGATGACTGAGACACATTAAATTTGTTAGATATGTCCCTGAAACTGTTTTGGGTGGCCATGTACCACAGGAACATCAGGACCTTCTTCGTCGTAGGGAGAGGTGATCGGCCTTGATTAAATTCCTTTTCTAAGCCGTTCTTTCGCAACTTCAACTGGAAGAATTCAAATTGTTCCTTGGTGACTCGGAAATGGTCTTCAAACATGTCATCATCCATGTTTATCATGGCCTCCCACTCTGTGGCACACTTATAGACTGGCTCATGTGTTGACTGCAGCAGAATGGACATCAACATTCTGAGTGAAAACAGAGGAAAACTGTATCAAATCAAGTGTCCTGACATTTTAATGTTAAAGAGTCCTGCCCACTACCACTATAAGGTTTATATTTAATTCACACAGATGTAGCCAAATTCATCATGAGTGAAATTTACCAATTAGATTCTTTATTGTAATTGTCATGAGAATGATAAAACAGTTCAGCAACTCCCTTGGCAACATCAATAACAATAGATTAAAAAAAATTAAACCGTTAAAATGAATAAAGTGTGGGTTCTATAATTGCTGTCATTCAGCAGATAATCTTAAGCACATTTATCACAGCATATCGTGTGTATATTTATATACATTTTATCATAATTACAACACGAAATCAGAAACAAGGGCACTCTGAGGCAAGTGCAATATCCCCCGTCACTGTTTTCTTTGAAGATCCCAATGTTACTGAAGGAGAGCAGTTTTGCACTTTTTCCATACAGTTATTGAGGCAGAACCAAATTATGATTAACCTATCATCCATGAATATATAACAAAAGTACTGGATGTACCCCACCTCTTACCCAATGATGCAGCTGAGAATAAATTAATGGTTTCTGTCCTCTTGAGTAGTTCTTATCAAGCTTCTTTGCATTCAAATGGTTTTTCGGATCAGTTCGGTTTTAGTTTATTTGATGCTATGGATCCATAGAGAGGGCCTATAAATCTATTCCCCTTCCTCCTTTAGGATCCTCAGATCACAACTGTGTACATTTGCTGCCCACATATAAAACTGCTCTCAGAAGAGACAAGGCGAAGACCAGAGACATAAACGTGTGGACAGAGGATTCAGTGCACTGCCTCCAGGAATGCTTTAACTGTACGGACTGGGAGGTGTTCACACGGTCCTGCAGAGACGATTTGGACTCTTTAGTGGACGTGACATGCTCATACATGGCTTTCTGCAGAGACACCATCATTCCATGTAAACGTGTCAAAATATATCCCAACAACAAACCATGGGTTACAAAATCAGTTAAATCCTGCTTACAGAGGAAAGCACTTGCCTTTAAACAGGGGTCTGTTTCTGAGCTACAGGTTGCCACAAAAGAGCTGAAGGCCGAAATTTTAAGAGCAAAACAGAATTATAAATCAGAGTTGGAAAGCAAGATGGCAACAAAGAACCTTGGTTCAGCCTGGGCCAGTATGAAAACTATTGCAGGCCTTCAGAGCACAGAGCGCAGTAATCGTGTGTTTTTAGATGGTTTTAATTCAGACACAGAGCTGGCTAATGCTCTTAATTGTTTTTATGGTCGTTTTGATTCCTTTGATTTTAGCACAGAAACCCAAGATTTGAAACAGAAACTCAAAGACAATCAGCAGGATGTTAAAAGGGCGTTCTGTACTGTAAAAGTGAACAAAAGTCAGGGCCCTGATAATATATGTGGGCACTTGGTAAAGTCCTGTGCACATGAACTCAGTCCTGTATTTCACTACATTTTCAATAAGTCCTTACAGACACAACATGTGCCTAAGATCTGGAAAGATGCTGTGGTTGTCCCCGTTCCAAAATCCAGCTGTCCTAAAACGGTAAATGATTTTAGACCAGTTGCTTTGACTTCAATTTTAATGAAAATTTTTGAAAAACTGGTCAGATTTGAGGTCCTAAAGCAGACTGAGCATGCATTGGATCCTCTGCAGTTTGCCTATAGGCCTCACAGAGGAGTGGAGGATGCCACTGTCACTCTGTTTAACATGCTTTTTGAACATCTGGATTTTAATGGGACACACGCTAGGCTTTTATTTGTGGACTTTTCTTCCGCCTTTAATACAATCCAACCTCATATTTTAGTTGAAAGGCTCCTGCAACAATTTGATTTGAGTAATAATCTGGTGAGTTGGATTCTGGATTTCTTAACCAACAGGACACAGAGAGTAAGGGTCAATGGTACATTGTCTGACCAAAAGTGTTCTTCTACTGGCTCTCCGCAGGGGTGTGTGTTGTCACCACTACTCTTCATCCTGTACACAAACATGTGTCGGAGCAGACATGACAACAGACACATAAAGTATGCTGATGATTCAGTTGTTGTCAGTCTCCTCCAGGATGGTGAGAGCGGCCACGGCCCAGTAGTTGATGATTTTGTTCACTGGTGTGAGGATTCCTACCTGCAGCTGAATACAACAAAAACTAAAGATATTATTATTGACTTTAGGAGGAAAACTCCCAGGCACGAAGTCCCTGTACTAAAAGGCCAGACCACTGAATGTGTACAATCCTACAAATATCTTGGGACGATTACTGATAGTAATTTAAACTTTGAAAAGAACTGTGAAAGGGTGTGCAAAAAGGGTCAGCAACATTTGCATTGTTTAAGGAAACTTGCACGCTTCCAAACTGACCGAACCATAATGACAATGTTTTATCGGGCTTTTATTGAATCTGTTTTATCCTTTTCTTTAGTGTCATGGTTTGGTCAGATAAAACTGAAACAGAGGAAATCCTTGGATCAGGTAGTTACATGGTCCAGTCGTTTGCTTGGTGAGTCACAGCTGAGCCTGACATCCCTGTACACCAGACAGGTACAGAGGATGGCTACCTCCATTTTAAATGATGACTCCCACCCTTTGCACTGCCACTTTCAGCTTCTTCCCTCCAGACGGAGGTTTGCTGTCCCAAAAAGTAAAACCCAGCGCTACAAAAACAGCTTTGTTCCTGCTGCTGTCAAAGAGTTGAACAAGATGTAACAATATATTGCACATAATTTAGTTACCTATTTATTAACTTTATTTTATGTTTACTTATTTTTGTAGGTATTTTTTATTTGGGTTCGAAATCTTTTATTGGGTTTTAGACTTCTGAGTTTTTAACCTCTTTGACTAGTCTTTAACTTTTTAATATGACCCTTCTCTCTTATCTCCTTGTTTTGTTTTTTTTTCTCTTATCTCTTTGTTTTATGTCCTGATTGGTGGAGCCTTGAGTATTTTTATCATGTCTATAGTCAGCTTCATGTGTGCCTGTGTTTGTGTTCATGTTGAATGTAATTGTGGTTTGTAAATATGGATGTCACCTGACTGCAAAACAAATCTACTTATGAGTACAAATAAAGTAACCTGATGCTATAACAAGGTCATTGTGGTTATGTTTGACAGCAGGTGAACACCGCCCACATCACATCTGAGACAGCTGTGCTGCTCTGTTGTTTGTGTTCACACCACCAGCGTTTCAGCTGCTGCACTGCCGCGTGAGTAACCATGGGAAACAAAGAAGTACTGCAGCTATCTCAGACTTCCCAGTAATAATTAGATGGGAACGCCCCAAAGTCTGAGTTGAGGTGGAGAATTTTTAAAGGAAAAATCCAACCACCTTATACTGCTTTACACCAGAAGACATACTTCCAGGAAAAATGTTACAAAACCCCTGAAACACTTAAATATTTGGTACATCCTCTGTACAAAACGTCTTTTAAACATTTTGAGAAGGAAGCAACATTGTAATGTAGTTAAAAGCTTTACTTTCTCAACTTTTTGTCCTAGAGGCCTGAAATTTAGGATATATATTAGCAAATTAAATGGCTAAATAAATGAAAACATTATACATATCTCAGGTTCATAAGGGGCTAGGGATAAGTTCATTTTCCATACTGTTCCAACATTTCAGATTTATTAGGGAATGGGCGACTAACACAGTCACATTTTATACATCACTAAATAAGGCCGGAAAGAAATATACCTTCGGCGCCTGCTGTCCTCCTCCTCTATGTTTTTCAGGTGTTCCATATATTTGCTCTGTAGTCGTTTATACTCAGAAAACGCAAGCACAATTGCAGTTTTCCTGGCAGCGTCCATCTTGATTTTTCTGACTTGTAGAATCCGGAAGTGACGTCATTTTTCTCGTCAGCGGCGGCTGGCAAACCGTTATCTTAAAAAACCCAAATAGCTTTAATGAGCTGTCTAGTCACCTTATAAAAGCTATAGAGGGTATGCGTATAATGCCACCAAACAGAACTCATGGCAGTTGCTGATGTACAGCACTTTGTATCAGCTCTAGTTGTTTTTAAAGTGCTTTAGAAATAAAGTTTGATTGATTGATTAAAAAACACTGAGTGGCAAAAATGAGTGGTGTGGAAAATGTGAAAATGACGAGGCAGAGTTTATCTCACGAGTCCGGTTTATTCACATCTTCCATCATCAGCAAAAACAGAAAAAGAGAAAGAAACCCAGACATCCGTCCTTTAAATACCTCAGAAACTTCAAAGCACACAGTCACATTGTATTTAATCCCAAGTAACAATGCATCTTCTTTCAGATCTTAACACCTCCTCCCAAAGCCTCTGGCGGCCAGGAAAATCCCCCCAGGCCGTCTCTTTTCATACCAAAGACAAAACTTTCACATCCTCCTGTTATCTCCAAAGAGACCCAGTTCTTTGTTCAATCTAAGATGTGAAGCCTAAAGTGGTATACATATGTGCATATGTGTGCCACATGACCCCCCCCCCCCCAAACGTCTAAGATGGAACAACAGAATAACAGTCTGCATGTCATGATAAACCATTACACATCAGTCCACATGCTGCTTGGGCCTCAGCCTCCTCCCGTATCTGCTGTAAGCAGGCTTTACCACTTCCGCGGCACCGTCCTGCTGGGGAGCTGCTGTCTGAGGGAGAGAACTGTTAGTCAATCCCTGTGGGTGTTCTGGGGAATGTCCCCTAGGGGGTCTGCCACGCTGAGAAGCCCTGGCCAACAGCACATCCTCGTCCGCCAACACAAAGGCGGGTTTGAGCCTGTTTATGCCAATCTTTCTTTCCTGCCCCCCAAATCTAGCAAAAAATGCTTATCCCCTGTTTCCAGCACTCTAAATGGTCCATCATAAGGTGGTCGCAATGGTGGGCGATGAGCATCGTGTCTGACAAAAACAAACTCCGCGTTTTTTAAGGCCTTAGGCACAAAAACGTGCGGAAAACTGTGGTGAACAGGGCCAGGCAGCGTGCCCGATTCCGTGCCACTCTGCAACCGCTGAGCCGGGGAGCATTCTGGCGCAGGATTATCTGGGAGAATTTCCCCGGGCAGCCGAAGTGGCTGCGCAAAAACTAGCTCAGCCGGGGAGGCTTCTAAATCCTCTTTAGGTGCAGAACGCAACCCCAATAAAACCCACGGAAGCCTGTCTACCCAATTTGCATCCGTAAGCGACGCTCTGAGCGCCACTTTCAATGACTTATGAAAACGTTCGCATAACCCATTAGCCTGCGGATTGTACGCGGTTGTGCGGTGGATCATTATCCCCAGGCTGCGGGCCATTGCTGACCAAAGTTCTGAAACAAATTGAGGACCTCTATCAGACGTAATGTCCGACAGGACTCCAAAGCGCGCTACCCATGCTGTTAAAAACGCGCGCGCCATCTCCTCGGCTGTGGTTGACGACAGTGGGAACACTTCCGGCCAGTGCGTGGTGCAGTCTACCATTGTCAGAAGGTGTGTGCACCCCTGTGACGGCGGGAGGGGGCCTACGAGGTCCACGTGAACATGATCGAACCTCTTAGCCGGGATGTGAAACGGCTCCAAGGGAGCTCTCGTGTGTCTGTGTACCTTGGCTCGTTGACAAGCCATGCAGGCTGCTGCCCACTCTCTAACTTGTTTGCGCAGGCTCGGCCAAACAAATTTCTCTCCCACCATTTTGACCGATGCGCGCACTCCCGGGTGCGCCAGAGAATGAATCGAGTCAAAAACGCGGCGGCGCCACGCGGCCGGTACCACAGGACGCGGTCGCCCAGTGGAGACATCACAGATTAGGGGGGGCATACCGTCTTGCAGCACCCTATTCTCCAGCCTTAACCCTGTTGGTCCAGACTGGAGCGCGCGCACATCCGCGTCGCTACCCTGATCCGCGGCCATGGCTGCATAATCTATCCCTACGCAGACTGGGGCCGCCACGGCGCGCGAGAGACAGTCTGCCACTACATTTAGTTTATCCGCCACATGCTGAATATCGGTAGTAAACTCTGAGATTGCGGCCAGCTGCCTCTGCTGCCGGCCTGACCACGGTTCTGAAACCTTGGCCATCGCGAATGTCAGCGGCTTGTGGTCAACGAACGCAGTGAAACGGCGTCCCTCCAGCCAGAACTGGAAGTGGCAAATGGCCAAGTGGAGAGCTAACAACTCCCTGTCGAATGCGCTGTATTTTCGTTCACTATCGCGCAAAGTCCTGCTGAAAAAGACAAGCGGCTGCCAAGCCCCGGCTACATGCTGCTCCACGACCGCCCCTATGGCCACATCTGACGCGTCAGTAGTGAGCGCTATGCGGGCCGTTGGGTCTGGATGTGCTAACAACGCAGCATTTGCCAGGGCTGTTTTGACCTCAGAGAATGCTCGCTCTCGCTCCGGAGACCATTCGATCTTATTTTTGGGTTTTTGTTTTTTGAGTGCGGCATACAATGGTTGCATGAGCTGCGCTGCGCAGGGGAGGAAACGGTTATAAAAATTCACCATTCCCCAAAACTCCTGTAACGCCTTGACTGTTTGCGGCTGGGGAAAAATTTGTTACCGCGCGCACTTTGTCAGGCAGCGGAACCGCTCCTTCTGGGGAGACACGATGCCCCAAAAAATCAATCTGCGTCACCCCGAACTGACACTTCGCTGGGTTGATTATTAACCCGTGCTCTCCCAACCTCCGGAAAACTACCGTGAGGTGGTTTTCGTGTTTGTCTTAGGACGCGCTGGCTACTAAGATGTCGTCCAGGTAGACGAATACGAAGGGGAGATCGCGCAACACCGCGTCCATCATGCGTTGGAACGTCTGCGCAGCGCCTTTAAGCCCAAACGGCATGCGCAAAAACTCGAATAAGCCAAACGGAGTTATTACCGCTGTTTTGGGTATGTCCTCAGCGCGCACTGGGACTTGATGGTAACCGCGGACCAAGTCTATCTTAGAAAAAACGCGTGCCCCCGCCAAACGAACGGAAAAATCTTGGATATGCGGGATTGGGTAGCGGTCGTGCGCTGTAGCGTTGTTCAACCTGCCGAAATCTCCGCAAGGTTGCCACGAGCCATCAGCTTTCGGGACCATGTGAAGCGGGGAAGCCCATGGGCTGTTCGAACGCCTGATGATGCCCAACTTTTTCAGGTTGGCGAACTCCTCGCGCGCTATGGTCAGTTTAGCTGAATCCAAGCGCCGAGCTTTTGCAAAAACGGGCGGTCCAGTGGTAGTAATAAAATGTTCCACTCCGTGTTTAGCGACGGCTGCTGAAAATGTGGGAACCGTGAGTACTGGGAACTGAGTGAGCAGTGTGTGGAACTTACCGCTTGCTGTTGCGACGTTGGCTTGTGCTGTGGGTGGGGTCACTCGGGCTGCACAGGGAATAGAATAAAAAGAAAGTGCATTAACCAGGCGCCTGTTAGCAAGATCAACCAACAAACCATGTGAGCACAGAAAATCAGCCCCCAACATATTGAAACTCACTGCAGCTATAACAAAAGTCCACTCAAATGTACGGCCGTGTAGGGACAGAAGCAGGTTCCTCTCACCAAAGGTCTTAATCTCCGAGCCGTTAGCTGCTGACGCCCCATGACCTCCGGGACCCGCCAGCCGGTCAGCGGAGGTAGGCATGATGAAACTCACTTGGGAGCCTGTGTCCACGAGGAATTGCCTCCCTGAACGCGCATCCGTCAAGTAGAGCAGCTTGTTCTCTTCACTGAGAGCCGCAGCTGCTACCGACCCCCGGTCTTGGCGTTTCCCGAGCGCTTGAACTGGCACGGTGGTATACATTTGCGTGCCTTCTCTGCAAAGCGGCGATGGTAGAAACAGAGGGTGTCTCCTCCGCGATCCTTGGCCCCCGCCCCCGCCGTCGTTGGTGGGTCTGCTACCGCCGTCTCTGGCCCCTTGCCATCTCCGGCCATCGCGCCGAACTCCGTTGCTGCCGTGGTGGCCGCGCGCTGTTTGCTGGCGTTGAGAATCCGGTGCGCCTCCTGGGCCAGCGCGCGGAAGTCCCGCTGGGCCAACAACGGTGAACTGGCCAGGGCCGCTCTCGTGGCCGACAGTAGGGTTCTCAGGAAAATGTGGGTGAAGATGAAGTCGTCGCCATCTGAGCCCCTCAAGCTCAGCATGTTCTCCATCAGGTCAACGGGCATGCCATCTCCCAAGTCGTTCAGAGCCAGGAGCCTCTCCGCTCTCTCCTGGACTGAGAGAGTGAAGCGCTGTATGAGCGCAGCCTTCAACCCGTCGTATTTGTCGTCGGCCGGTGGCTGCTCCACACGGCTCTGCACATGCCAAGCCGTGCGGTTGTCGAGCTTGGCAATCACATGGTAGAACTTCGTGTCATCTACCGTTATCCCCCGGAGGGCGAACTGTGCTTCGACCAAGTGGAACCAGGAGCGTGGGTTGTCTCGCCAAAAGTCCGGTAGCTGGACGGTAGCGGCATACGCTTGGCTGGGAGCTCCTGACCCGGCTGGCTCGGGGGAATTTCTTTCACTCATGATACGTCTTAGGGTCACCAGTGTGGAAAATGTGAAAATGATGAGGCAGAGTTTATCTCACGAGTCCGGTTTATTCACATCTTCCATCATCAGCAAAAACAGAAAAAGAGGAAGAAACCCAGACATTCGTCCTTTAAATACCTCAGGAACTTCAAAGCACACAGTCACATTGTATTTAATCCCAAGTAACAATGCATCATCTTTCAGATCTTAACACCTCCTCCCAAAGCCTCTGGCGGCCAGGAAAATCCCCCCAGGCCGTCTCTTTGCATACCAAAGACAAAACTTTCACATCCTCCTGTTATCTCCAAAGAGACCCAGTTCTTTGTTCAATCTAAGATGTGAAGCCTAAAGTGGTATACATATGAAGCATGAAGTGATATACATATGTGCATATGTGTGCCACAGTGGCAGCATTAGGGTGTATGCAGTAAAACGCAAAAATACACGCAGTATTCAGTCACAGCAGTACACAGAGTACCTTCTTGCATTGTGGAGAGCTAATCTTATCATTCCATCTTGTATTAATTTACAAAAAACTAAATAAATAAATAATCAAAGGCTCAAAATCAGTTCCTTCACTTACCATGTGCTCCTTGGTCTTCACCCACGTCACTGCACTCTGGTAAATGGTGTGGTATTGACATGTAGAGTAACTCTGAGCACTGCAGTGACTAAATATTCTGTGTGATTTTTATGTTTTGCTGTTTAAAAAAAGCTCACATGTGATTGCCACTCAGTGCTGTGTTGCCATGGTAACTGTCCTGTTGTCAAGGAAAAAGGATGCGAAGGCGAGGCACGAGCTGGGACAACATAGAATCCTTATTCTTCCCCAAAAACATATCAGCATACAGCATAAAGCCTTCCGGGCCACAGCACAGTGGCTGGAAGGCCCTCATTCTCTGTACATTCCTCTTTTTATACCTTTATTACTATACATAAAGACCAAGGGTTTTGCCCATAACACCTTGCTGTAAAAAATCCAAGATGGCGCCGCGGATGGCAGCCACTGGCTTCTGCTCTCTGATGTTTTTGATAATTTTGTGTGTTTTTTTGGACTTCTGCTCTTCTGTCCGAGTCACCTATTCAAGGGAGGAACTACTTTCACTCAGACTACCTCCCAATGCAACTTCTCCGCCAGTTTCTGCTGCTGATCTGAAGTTTTTTCAGTCGATCTTAGCTGTGGGAGCAGCGGCTATTGGCGCTGGCCGGAAACGAAGGCGGCGTGGTAAACGTGCCGGTGCGCTAGTCAGGTTGAAGAAACGAGGATTTCGCATGCCGCTCCCATCGATCCATCTGGCAAATATCCGCTCTTTGGCGAACAAAATGGATGAACTGCTGCTCCTGACTCACACGGGATTTTAGCAGATCTGGCGCCCTTTGTTTCACGGAGTCCTGGCTGAGTGAACACATCCCGGACAGCGCGGTGCGCCTGGACGGATTCCAGCTGTTTCGCGCTGATCGCAGCCGAGAATTCTCTGGAAAGACTAAGGGTGGTGGAATCTGCTTCTACATAAACGAAGGTTGGTGTACTGATGTCACAGTGTTGAAGAAGTTTTGTAGCCCTAACCTAGAGTCACTGTTCATAAACTGTAAACCCTTTTATTCACCGCGAGAGTTCTCCTCGTTTGTTCTGGTCGGAATTTATATCCCGCCTGCTGCTTGTACAACGGAGGCACTGCAGCACCTCGCTGACCAGATAGTAGACGTGGAGGAAAAACATCCAGACTCTCTGCTTATCATTCTGGGTGATTTCAATAGAGCTAATCTCACAAATGAGCTTCCTAAATACAGACAGCATATTAAATGTCCCACCAGGGGCACAAATACACTTGACCACTGTTACACAGTTTTAAGAAACGCCTATCATGCCGTCCCCCGTGCAGTTCTGGGTTTTTCTGACCACTGTCTGCTCCATCTTATTCCAACATACAGACAGAAACTAAAAACTTCCAAGTCTGTTGTAAGGACTGTGAAGAAATGGACTGAGGAATCAAAGCTGGAGTTACAAGCCTGCTTTGACTGTACAGATTGGAGTGTTTTTGAAGCTGCAGCCATTAACCTAAATGAACTCACTGACACTGTGACGTCATACATCTGTTTCTGCGAGGGCATGTGTGTGCAGACCAAGACCTTCTGCACATACAACAACAATAAACCCTGGTTCATTCCTAAACTGAAGCAGCTACGTCAGACCAAGGAGGAGGCCTACAGGACTGGTGACTGGACTCTGTACAAGCGGGCCAGAAACATGCTGACGAAGGAGATCAGGCTTGCTAAGAGGAGCTACAGTGTGAAGTTACAAAAAAACTTCTCAGCCAACAACTCTGCTTCTGTCTGGAGAGGCCTACGGAATATCACCAACTACAGGAGACCATCCCCCCACCCTGTGGAAAACCTCCAGCTGGCTAACGACCTAAACAGCTTTTACTGCAGGTTTGAAAAGAACCTACAGTTCTCACCTCCCACCCACACAAAAGGATTATCTGCAGCCCCAGGAACTCCATCCCTCCTCCACTCTGACCTCCCACCAGCACTAACGATCTGTGAAGAGGAGGTGCGCCGGGTCTTTCAGAGACAAAAGATCAAGAAGGCTGCAGGACCTGATGGTGTGTCTCCGTCCTGCCTGAGAGTCTGCTCCAACGAGTTGGCCCCCATCTTCACCCGGATCTTTAACAGATCACTGGAGCTGCATGAAGTGCCTTCCTGCTTCAAACGCTCCATCATCATTCCAGTTCCCAAGAAACCCTCTGTTACAGGATTAAACGACTACAGACCTGTTGCCCTGACCTCTGTGGTCATGAAATCCTTGAAGAGATTGGTGCTGAACCACCCGAAGGTCATCACAGGCCCCCTGATGGACCCACTGCAGTTTGCCTACCGGTCAAACAGGTCAGTGGATGATGCAGTGAATATGGGACTACACTACATCCTGCAACACCTCGACTCCCCAGGGACGTACGCCAGGATCCTGTTTGTCGACTTCAGCTCAGCGTTCAACACCATCATCCCAGGCATTCTTCATCAGAAACTCCTCCAGCTCAAGGTGCCCCCCTCCACCTGCCAGTGGATCTCCAGCTTTCTGACTGACAGGTGGCAACAGGTGAAGCTAGGGAGATTTACATCCAGCTCCCAAAAAATTAGTACTGGCGCCCCCCAAGGATGTGTCCTTTTCCCACTGCTCTTCTCCCTCTACTCCAACGACTGCACCTCAGAGGACCCTTCGGTGAAGCTCCTGAAGTTTGCGGACGACACCACAGTCATCGGTTTGATCCGGGATGATGATGAGTCTGCATACAGGCGGGAGGTGGAGCAGCTGATCCTCTGGTGCAGCTAGAACCATCTTGAACTTAACCCAGCCAAAACGGTGGAGATGACTGTGGATTTCAGGCGACACCCCCCTTCATTCCCCCCACTCACCATCCTCAACAGCACAGTGTCCACTGTGGACTCCTTCAAGTTTCTGGGTACCACAATCTCCCGGAACCTGAAGTGGTCCTCCCATATAGACACTGTCCGGAAAAAGGCCCAGCAGAGGTTGTTTTTTCTGCGTCAGCTCAAGAAGTTTGATTTGCCTCAGGAGCTGCTGGTTGTCTTCTACACCGCCATCATCCAATCTGTCCTCTGCTTTTCCATCACTGTCTGGTTTGGATCTGCCACTAAACAGGACAAGACCAGACTGCAGCGGATCATTAAGTCTGCGGAGAGGATCATTGGTACCGACCTACCCTCCATTGAGAACTTACGTATATCGGTCCATAACCAGGAAACGGGCGGGAAACATCTGTGCTGACCCATCACACCCCGGCCACAAACTGTTTGAACTTCTATCTTCTGGTCGTCGTTACAGATCACTGAAGGTCAAAACCACCCGTCACAGGAACAGTTTCTTTCCTCAAGCCATCACTCTGATGAACTCCTAACATTCACCTAGTCCTACCTGTTGCTGTACTCATGACTTTTCATCCATTATTACATTGCACATAACTCTCACACTGCTTTTTACTTCATTCACATTATATCACTGAATCTGAGTTCACATTGAAATACTGTGTGACTGTATATTTTTTCATATATTTCTGCAAAGTGTGGTTAGTCTGAGTAAATAACTGCATATATTCCTGTATATATTTGCATCCTTTTATAGAAACGTGGACAGACTGTAATTTACTGTACATACTCTGTTGTCATTGAATCCTTATTTAAATCCTCCACCTGAACAACGAGAGCAAGTTTTTAGCCAAAGTCAAATTCCTTGTATGTGTTGTGCATACTTGGCCAATAAAGCTGATTCTGATTCTGATGAACAAAGAGAATGTGTGGCACATTATCATGACATAACCTGAAACACACATCATAGAGCATGCCTTGTTACAATACATTCACACCCCTGCATCTTCCGGTGCCAGCTTGGCACGACAGGGGGTGAAAGGCACATCTTTGTCTGGTTGGCTCCAGGTTAATCTTCCTCTCCCGGGGGGTGTATAGAACTAACTGTCCCATTTGATACCTCCCAGAGACCCTTCCTCCTTCAGTCTATTATTCTCCTCTCCACCCTGCTTTCTGGGTGTGAGGAAAACCCCAAACACTGTGTCCACACACAGCCCCCCCCCCCCAAACACCCAGAATGGGCCTTAACCCCCCCGTCCTTTGGGCTTGAGCCGGCATCCATAGCGGCTGTAACGGGGGGTCGCCGATCCAGTCGAACTGCCTTGCTGGTGGGGTGTACCGGAGGGCTTGTCAGTCTGTGGAGGGAAAGGGGGGGTGGGGGGGGAAAACACCTTCTTTTTCGCCCCAGGTTCCAACATGTTGAATGGTCCGTGGTCGTGGGCGCACGGAGTCCGGTGCACATCGTGTTTGACGGAAACAAAACCAGCAATCGGGAGGCTTTTCGGGACGAAGGTGTGGGGAAATCAATGGTGGGTCGGCCCGGTGTGTTCAAAGCCTCTGGGCCGTGCAAAAATTGTGTGGGCGGATCCGTCTCAGGTGCGAGATTTTCGGGAAAAAACTCTCCAGGAATCACAGCGGCTGAGAGAAACACATTCTGTCAAATCTTTAGGTGCGGGTTGCGGCCCTAAAGGATCCAGGAAAGGCGATCAGCCCAATTCCCCGAAGATGCACAGTGGTTGAGAAAAAATATAAGTTCTGTTGGGGAGGCTGTCAGATCTTTAGGTGCGGAGCGCAGCCCTAAAGGAACTCTGGACAGGCGGTAGACCCAATTGTGTCCGTGGGCGACATATCCTGAAGGTGGAACCATTGGCGGCCTTAAGCTCGGGACTGCTGCCCACTGCCACCTTGCTGCGTTGACCGGCAGGATGCTCTTCTGGGTGTAGAAGTCCACCGGGAAACCTCTCCCTGAATGTGTGTGCGTGGCGTGCACGTCCGGTGCAGTGACCACATCCCCATATCTTGTGTTGTCCTCGTAATCTCATGGAGTGCACACGGGGCATCTATGGGCTAAAACCCCACTGTTGGGTCATGGAGCCAGTGTCCAGGAGGGTGACTGAAACAGTGCAGGGGGCGCTAATGCTCTCCCAGGTAGCCTCCGGAGCGGTGCTCGTCTAGCCCTCCATGGCGCGTCTTGGTGTAGGGAACGGAATAGGCACTCCCCGGCACATCAGGTCACCAGTGTGGAGGAAAGGATGGCAGGCGATCCACGGCAATTTCGAGTCCACAGTGTGGTGAAAGGGATAGACGCTCCATCTCACATCAAGGGTCACCAATGTAGAGGAAAAAGGATGTGAAGGCGAGGCATGAGCTGGGACAACACAGAATCTTTATTCTTCCTCAACAACATATCAGCATACAGCATAAAGCCTTCCGCACCACAGCGTGGAGGCTGGAAGCCCCTCCGTCTCTGTACATTCCGAAGCCCCTCCGTCTCTGTACATTCCTCTTTTTTATACCTTTATTACTATGCATAAAGACTGAGGGTTCTGCCCATAACACCTTGTTGTATGAACAAAGGGAATGTGTGTGGCACATTATCATGACATAACCTGAAACACATGTCACAGAGCATGCCTTGTTACAATACATTCACACCCCTGCATCTTCCGGTGCCAGCTTGGCACGGCAGGGGGCAAAAGGCACATCTTTGTCTGGTTGGCTCCAGGTTAATCTTCCTCTCCCGAGGGGTGTATAGAACTTACTGTCCCGTTTGATACCTCCCAGAGACCCTTCCTCCTTCAGTCTATTATTCTCCTCTCTACCCTGATTTCTGGGTGTGAGGAAAACCCCCAAACACTGTCCCCACACAGTAACTGCCAAGAATTCTGTTCCAATGCATCCCCTAAAGGTAAAGGTTTAAAAGGATTGAATTTAGTTTTGTGAAGATATTTCCCAAGAATAATTAGCATATTAATTAAATATAATTCTGTTTGTTATTATTATTGTTGTGGAAACCAAAGGAGCATGTTGTACAAATTGTTTTCCATTATCACGCCAAACAACATGCTTTTTGTTTAAATGGGATGGAAAAGACAATTTATGTAAACTTAAAAAATGAAAAATTTCACAAAAAAACATTTATAAATACAGGGTGTGAAAAAGTAGTTGCCCCCTCCCTGGTTTCTCATTTTTTTGTGTTTGTCACACCTAAATGTTTAAGATCATCAAACAACTTTAAATATTAGACAAAGATAACACAAGTAAACACAAAATGCAGTTTTTAAATGAAGGTGTTCACTATTAAGGGTACAAAAAAAATCCAAACCTTCATGGCCCTGTGTGAAAAAGTGATTGCCCCCCCCTTCCCGTTAAAACATAAATTAAATGTGGTTTGTCACATCTTTGGAAAGCTGAGTTCAGTTTCTCTAGCCACACCCAGGCCTGATTACTGCCACACCTGTTCTCAATCAAGAAATCACTTAAACAGGACCTGCCTGACAAAGTGAAGTAGACCAAAAGATCCTCAAAAGCTAGACATCATGCTACGACCTAATAAATTCAGGAACAAATGAGAAACAAAGTAATTGAGATCTGACTGGAAAAGATTATAAAGCCATTTCTAAAGCTTTGGGACTCCAGCGAACCACAGTGAGAGCCATTATCCACAAATGGCAAAAACATGGAACAGTGGTGAACCTTCCCATGAGCTACCGGCCAATCAAAATTACCCCAAGAGCGCAGCAAAGACTCATCCAAGAGAGCACAAAAGACCCTACAACAGCATCCAAAGAACTGCAGGCCTCACTTGCCTCAATTAAGGTCAATGCTCATGATTCTGTGGGACACATATGTTGGTTTCATATGCTCCACAAATAGAATACTGTGTGTTTATTGTGTGCTGCACATCTCAAGGGAACAAAGGGACTGAGCCTCCTAGAAGTAACGGGAAGGTGTGAGATTTGGCCTTTTGTTTCAAGGAGATGGCCTTGAGAGATTTCCTGACCACCCGGGACTAGGGGGTGGATGGTGTTAAGATCGGAGGAAGTTATATTGTGACTGGGATTAAGTACCATGTGACTGTATGTTTGATTAAACACCATGTGACTGTAGTTTGATGTCCTAGGTATAAAAGGACAGATGTGAGAAGATTCATTCCCTTTTCCTGCTTTGAAATTGTTGGAGTATGTGATTGTGAATAAAGCTGAATCTGAGGAATAAACTCAGTCTCATCTTTCAACACATTCTCCACAATTCCACCATAAGAAAGAGGCTGGGCAAAAATGGCCTGCATGGCAGAGTTCCAAGATGAAAACCATTGCTGAGCAAAAAGAACATAAAGGCTCGTCTCAGTTTTGCCAGAAAACATCTTGTTGATCCCCAAGACTTTTGGGAAAATACTCTGTGGACTGACGAGACAAAAGTTGAACTTTTTGAAAGGTGTGTCCCATTACATCCAGCATAAAAGTAACAGCATTTCAGAAAAGGAACATCACACCAACAGTAAAATATGGTGGTGATAGTGTGATGGTCTGGGGCTGTTTTGCTGTTTCAGGACCTGGAAGACTTGCTGTGGTAAATGGAACCATAAATTCTGCTGTCTACCAAAAAATCGTGAAGGAGAATGTCCGGCCACCTGTTCATGACCTCAAGCTGAAGCACACTTGGGTTCTGCAGCAGGACAATGACCCAAAACACACCAGCAAGTCCACCTCTGAATGGCTTAAGAAAAACAAAAGGAAGACTTTGGAGTGGCCTAGTCAAAGTCCTGACCTGAATCCAATTGAGATGCTGTGGCATGATTTTAAAAAGGCGGTTCATGCTTGAAAACCCTCCAGTGTGGCTGAATTACAATAATACTGCAAAGATGAGTGGGCCAAAATTCCTTCATAGCGCTGTAAAAGACTCATTGCCAGTTATCGCAAACACTTGACTGCAGTTGTTGCTGCTAAGGGTGGCCCAACCAGTTATTAGGTTTAGGGGGCAATCACTTTGTCACACAGGGCCGTGTAGGTTTGGATTTTTCCCCCTTAATAATAAACACCTTCATTTAAAAACTCCATTGTTGTGTTTACTTGTGTTATCTTTGTCTAATATTTAAATTTGTCTGATGATCGGAAACATTTAAGTGTGACAAACATACAAAAAATGAGAAATCAGGAAAGGGGCAAACACTTTTTCACACCACTGTACACTGTATTGCCAGAAGTACTGGGCATCCCTCTAAATGACTGGGCACCAATGCACAAAGCAAGGTCCATAAAAACATGGATAAGTGAGCTTGGTGTGGAGGAACTTGACTGGCCTGCACAGAGCCCTACTCTCAACCTGACAGAACACCTTTGGGATGAATTCGAGCACAGACTGCAAGCTAGGCCTTCTCGTCCAACATCAGTGCCTGATCTCAAATAGGCTTCTTAAAGAATGGTCAAAAATTCCCATAAACACACTCCTAAACCTTGTGGAAAGCCACTCTTTGCAGCTGTAACAGCTTCAACTCTTCAGGTAAGGCTTTCCACAAGGTTTAGGAGTGTGTTTATGGGAGTCTTTGACCATTCTTCCAGAAGCACATTTGTTACCTTTTGTGCATTGGTGGCAAGTCATTTGGAGGAATGTCCCAATACTTTTGGCAATATAATGTATTTAGTCAAATAATATGTTCAACTGATTCCATTTGACATTCACAAAAACTACAGTCACCAATGTTAAAACCAGAACAATGTTAAGGAAATTCTCTAAATTATATTGTGTACTGTATGTCACTGCTACTTTTACAAGGTACTTCTTCCACCACTGAAACAAAAGACAATGTTAAACTTATTTTTATACTACTCTATCTTTCAAAAATGTGAAAGTGAATTTCTTTGGGAGGAAAGACTGTATAGGGTGAAACAGTGGTTAGCACTGTGGCAGCACAGCAAGAAGGTTGTGAGCTCGATCCCACCCTGTGACCATTGGTAACCCTTCTGTGTGGAGTTTTCAGGTTCTCCCCTTGTCTGCTTGGGTTTACTCCGGGTACTCCGGTTTCCTCCCACAGGCCAAAGACATGCAGGTTAGGTTAATTAATTGGCATCAATAGGTATGAATGTGAGAGTGAATGGTTGTCTCTCTGTGTTGGCCCTGTGATGGACTGGCAAACTGTCCAGAGTGTACACTGCCAAAGATGTCCCCCCCACACACACACACACCCTGAAAAGGATTATGCGGTTGAACATGAATGAATGAAAGACTATATAATTCCTGGACAAAAACCAGCAAAGGACAGAGTGGTTAAGATATGAATGATTGCATATGAAGTTGGTTGCAATTCATCATCATCATCATCATAGCAGTCTGTCAGGGGCGACAATGACTGTTTCATTTAGGTCTGATCAGATTCCCCCACTCAGCTCCATTCCTCACCCTCCGCCGCCAGGAACCCCGACCTTGCTAACCCGGGTGACGTCCAAGCTGGTTATGAGTTGCTCTCTGACTGTCCATTTCATGAAACTGCTTCCAAAGTATTTGAGTACCGCTAGCTTTTGCTGGACTAGCAGCACATTCTTGGCAGATAGAGGTATTATCAGTGGCAAGGACAGGCCAAGACAAACTGATTCCAGTATCTGTTGCAGTGACTGACCAGATGATAAGTTTGTTACCTCCACCAAGGAAGTTATGTTTTCATCAGTGTTGGTTTGCCTGTCTGTCTGTCTGTTTGTTTGTTTGTTAGCAAGATAACTCAAAAAGTTATGGATGGATTTTCATGAAATTTTCAGAGATTGTCAGAAATGGGGTATCCTACAGATGATTAGATTTTGGTGGTGATCCGGATCACCGGGAGAACTGTGGCGCTTGGCGGAGGTCTGCGCTCTCCGAGTGCTTTTCTAGTTTATCTCTGCTCTTTGTGTAGTGCATGTCACGATGCACCGACTGGTAAAAGTCCACCACAGACCTTGTGACAGAAGTGCTTATCTGCCAGGATGTCCAGTCTCACCCCGTGTAACTGGGAGTGGTCCACCACAGACCTGTGACAGATACTGTTTTTAGTTCTGTCAGGATGCCCAGTTTCACGCTTCACACCCTCGGAAGGGCGGGGTTGCCGGTTGCGTCGCCGACGGCCCGACCCATGAGTGATGGTCTATATGACTTCATAAAGACACATTTGTCTATGTGTCGTCATATAGACATCATATCTTTATGACTGCATCGCATATGACATCATAAAGACACATTTGTCTATGAGCCATATGACATCATAAAGACACATTAGTCTAGGCATCATGAGTGATGGTCTCTATGACATCATAAAGATACACTTAAGTCTCAAATTGTCTGCTTATCAAAAGTGAAGGAAGATGTCAACATTATTTTGGAGAATTGCTTTAGTATCAGCACTGTATTCCTATCATTTAACATAAATTTCAAAAGAAAGAAGTTTTAGTTTCATCTAAAATAAGTATCAGAGACTAAATAACTTGATTCAGTTTGAAATTGAGATGGTTTTCAAAAACACTCATACGAGTTCCATTGTGGGGTTTTACAAAGACTGAAATAGTACTTGAAGATCATTTAACAATATATTAAGTCTTACTAAGTAAGACTTGCTGATGAAAAGCAGCTAATTTAAACAGTTATGTTTTGAAGTTCATAATCACATCTGAGTAGTTTTTGTAAATGTTCAAAAGCAGACCGTCAATGACAGAGGAGCTCATTCTGGCCTGACAAAATCACCCCAAGAGTGCTCAGATTTCCTGGCTGTTGACCTTGACTTTAAACACAGCTTAAGATACAGACCCATCGAGGATGAGCATAAAGTCAAGGTCAATGGCCTAGAAGGAGTAATGCTTTCCATCAAATCATAAATGCCCAGATCTCCTGACCTTTGACCTTGAGCTCAACTCGGATGCAGACCCACCTGAGGATCATTGTGAGTGATTATAGTGAGCATCGGAGCAAACAGGAGTAGTAGTGATTCCTGTGAAATGTGGATGGATGGACAGACAGACAACAGATGCCAAGTCATTGCATTAGCTCCTTTTGTAGAGGGTGTAAGGGAAGGATGTGGAGGTGAGGCACAAGCGTAGGTTGACACAGATTCTTTCTTGACCCTCTAACATAAATACAGCCGGTGGACCCCAGCGTTGCCCACTGGGGCCGAGTGTCTGGTAGGAGAGTATCTCAACTCTCTCTGCATTCTGCTTATATAGCTTTAATGGTATCCATAAAGAGCTGTGCTAGTGCATTATGCTTGTGTGTGTACAAAGAGAATGTGTGACACATTAACATAACACTTGCGACATTCCTGACCATACATTCACCCCCCTGCCCCCATTGTCTGTGTAGTTAGTCCTTGGAGGGCTACCCGCTTCAGTCCATTGTTCTGCCCCTCTTCCTGCTTCTGGGTGTGAGAGGAATGTCCACCCGCTGTGTCTAGTGTCACCACACTTTCAGCTTTACCAGAATGAGCTACTTTGCCTAGGATGAGCAATAACTTGTCTCACTTTGTATGATTCTCAAACAAATGTGCCTCTTCTATAACTTTTCATGTGATGTGTTGTGTCTTATTAATCACTAGTCAACTTTTTGTTAGAAATAAAACTAAAAAAATAAATCAGAATTTTGTTTGTGATGTGCATGACATGAGCATGTAACTAATTCACACCAGATTTGTGTGAAAATAGCTGATTATTGCACACCTAATGAGTTACCTGATAACACAAAACACAGCAGCAAAATATGTCCCATTACACGCTTTATTAAAAGAACTCATTGTGTATTGCAAAATGATGTTTTATTTAGTTATTGTTACAGACTTTGGGATCATTTTTATTCCAGAAAAACAAAACAACATAAACAAACAAACAAACAAACAAAAAACAGGAATGTTTAAGCAATGTGCCAGCAGTGTAGAACATATGCAGGAACAATTGAGCAAAAGTTGAAGATGGTTTTCCAGATGTTTCACCTCTTTACTGAAGTTGCAAATATACAAGAACAACAAAGACTGCAAATGGTCAATGTATGCATAAAAAGTAGCATATTTATGAGTAAAAATTTGCACATTTGTCTTTACAAGTCAAATTTATTACCAAATTGTTGCATTTAAAAGAAATGTTTAAAATAAAAATGTTGCAGATTTACAACAAAAAACTCAAATCTGCAAGTAAAGTTGTTACTACTCAACTAACTTTTTGTAGATACTTTATTACTGTTAATTAAATGTCTTGGTGACTACTCTTACTTATACTTGAGTAATTAAAATCATAAGGTGTTCGCAGCACATGCGCCATGGTAGGGTGACTGTATAATGTATATGTTCTTTCTTAATTTAAGATAAGATAAGATAAGATAAGCCTTTATTAGTCCCACAATGGGGAAATTCCAGGATTGCAACAGCACAGGGATAGCAACACTCAGACCAACAATCAGAAGGCAAGAAAAAACAAGAGCAGCTAGTATACATATGTACATATTACTATAAATATATATATATACTGTATATATACTGTACACTACCGTTCAAAAGTTTGGGGTCACTTAGAAATTTCCTTATTTTTGAAAGAAAAGCACTTTTTTTCAATGAAGATAACTTTAAACTAATCAAAAATACACTCTATACATTGCTAATGTGGTAAATGACTATTCTAGCTGCAAATGTCTGGTTTTTGGTGCAATATCTACATAGGTGTATAGAGGCCCATTTCCAGTAACTATCACTCCAGTGTTCTAATGGTACAGTGTGTTTGCTCATTGCATCAGAAGGCTAATGGATGATTAGAAAACCCTTGTGCAATCATGTTAGGTCTGCAATGCTGTAATTGCTGCAAATGGAGGATTCTTTGACGAAAGCAAAGTTTGAAGGAAAAAATTATTATTTCAAATACAAATCATTATTTCTAACCTTGTCAATGTCTTGACTATATTTTCTATTCATTTTACAACTCATGGTGGTAAATAAGTGTGACTTTTCATGGAAAACACAAAATAATTGTCTGGGTGACCCCAAACTTTTGAACGGTAGTGTATATATACAGTATATATATATATATATATATATATATATATATATATATAGACACACAGTGCGGAGCATTGTGGTTGGTGGATGTGCAGCAGAAAGTTTAAGCTCTCTCTCCGCGGATGTGGCGGGCCAGCTGGATGTCTTTGGGCATGATGATGACCCTCTTGGCGTGGATGGCGCACAGGTTGGTGTCCTCGAAGAGACCCACCAGGTAGGCCTCGCTGGCCTCCTGCAGAGCCATGACGGCGGAGCTCTGGAAGTGCAGGTCAGTCTTGAAGTCCTGAGCGATCTCCCTCACCAGGCGCTGGAAGGGCAGCTTATGGATGAGCAGCTCCGTGGATTTCTGGTAGCGACGGATCTCTCTCAGAGCCACGGTACCGGGCCTGTAACGGTGAGGCTTCTTCACTCCGCCGGTGGCCGGAGCGCTTTTCCGAGCAGCATTGGTGGCCAGCTGCTTCCTGGGGGGCTTTTCCTCCAGTAGATTTCTTGCCATCGCTCTTTATTATTCTGTCTTATATTTCTTGCACGCCGCCTAAACTCCAGCCCAGCACCCGTGTCATTTTCACTTCAGTTCTCCCGGTATGTCGAGTTTCTCCGTTAGCACCGGGTGGCGGTTGAGTGCTAGCTAGCTCTTCCCTGCTGTATCGTCTCCTGCTGTAAACAGAGGCTCCGTCCGCCAACTCGGGAGACCTTTGGGGCGATCTGTGTGTCCGTGATATATATAGAGTGAAAGGTGTGCCGGATCAGAAAGTTATCACCGGATCAGAAAGAAGAAGGAAGATAAAAAGACTCAGAATTGAGCCGCTGTTGCAAAAGGCAGCCAACTCGTGTGGCACCGGAACCGGAAGATGTTAGATGTGATAGATGTTAAAGTATTAAGAGCCATTGGGTCCTGTGTGACTGAACACATCAACCCAGTTACATGGAGGAGTGCACATGTACTTATGACTCTTACCATACATCACAGACTCAGATTCATAGTGCATGGAGTGGTCACAATTATCCATCCATCCATCCATCCATCCATCTTCTACCGCTTTTCCGGAGGTCCGGGTCGCGGAGGCAGCAGTTCAAGCAGAGAAGCCCAGGCTTCCCTCTCCCCAGCCACCTGCTCCAGCTCTTCAGAGGGGATACCAAGGCGTTCCCAGACTAGCTGGGAGACATAGTCTCTCCACCGAGTCCTGGGTCTGCCCCGGGGTCTCCTCCCAGTGGGACGTGCCTGAAACACCTCAAATGGGAGGCGTCCAGGAGGCATCCTAATCAGATGCCCATACCACCTCAACTGACTCCTTTCAATGTGGAGGAGCAGCGGTTCTACTCTGAGCCTCTCCCGGATGACTGAGCTCCTCACCCTATCTCTGAGGGTGAGTCCAGCAATCCTACGGAGAAAGCTCATTTCAGCCGCTTGTATCCGCGATCTCGTTCTTTCGGTCATTACCCAAAGCTCGTGACCATAGGTGAGAGTAGGAACGTAGATTGACTGGTAAATCGACAGCTTTGCCTTAGAACTAAGCTCCCTCTTCACCACAACAGACCGGTACAACGTCCGCATCACTGCAGATGCTGCTCCAATCCGTCTGTCGATCTCTCGCTCCATTTTCCCCTCACTCGTGAACAAGACCCCAAGATACTTAAACTCCTCCACTTGGGGCAGGAGCCTGTCCCCAACCCGGAGAGGACAATCCACCTTTTTCCGGCTGAGGACCATGGACTCGGACTTGGAGGTGCTGATTCTCATCCCAGCCGCTTCACACTCAGCGGCAAACCGTCCCAGCAAGAGCTGTAGGTCATTGCTGGATGAAGCCAACAGGACAACATCATCTGCAAACAACAGAGATGAGATCCTGTGGTCACCAAGCATGACACCCTCCATTCCCTGGCTGCGCCTAGAAATCCTGTCCATAAAAATTATGAACAGGACCGGTGACAAAGGGCAGCCCTGGCGGAGTCCAACTCTCACTGGGAATGACTCCGACCGAGTGTTGGCAATGCGAACTAAACTCTCACAACGGTCGTACAGAGACCGAATAGCTCGTAACAACAAGCCCGATACCCCATACTCCCGAAGAACCCCCCACAAAAATCCACGAGGGACGCGGTCAAATGCCTTCTCCAAGTCCACAAAACACATGTAAACTGGTTGGGCAAACTCCCACGAACCCTCAAGAATTCTCGAGAGGGTAAAGAGCTGGTCCGATGTGCCACGGCCAGGACGAAAACCACATTGCTCCTCCTGAATCCGAGGTTCGACCAACGGCCGGACTCTCCTCTCCAGTACCTTGGCATAGACCTTCCCAGGGAGGCTGAGGAGTGTGATCCCTCTAAAGTTGGAGCACACCCTCCGGTCCCCTTTTTTGAAGAGAGGAACCACCACCCCGGTTTGCCATGCCAAAGGCACTGCCCCCGACCTCCACGCAATGTTGCAGAGGCGTGTCAACCATGACAACCCAACAACATCCAGGGCCTTGAGGTACTCGGGGCGAATCTCGTCCACCCCCGGGGCCCGGCCACCAAGGAGATTTTTAACCACCTTGGCGACCTCAGCCCCTGTGATAGGCGAGTCATCCCCCTCGTCCCCAAACCCTGCTTCCTCTGTGGAAGGCGTATCAGTGGGATTGAGGAGATCCTCGAAGTATTCCTTCCACCGCCCGACGATATCCCCAGTTGAAGTCAACAGTGTCCCATCCGCACCATACACAGTGTGGACGGGGAGCTGCTTTCCCCTCCTGAGCCGCCGAACAGTTTGCCAGAATCTCTTTGAAGCCGACCGAAAGTCTTGTTCCATGGCCTCACCGAACTCCTCCCATACCCGGGTTTTTGCTTCAGCAACCACCCGAGCTGCACTCCGCTTGGCCTGCCGGTACACCTCAGCTGCTTCGGGAGTCCCACAAGCCAACCAAGCTTGATAGGACTCCTTCTTCAGCTTAATGGCCCCCCTCACCACTGGTGTCCACCACTTGGTTCGGGGGTTGCCACCACGAGATGCACCGACCACCTTGCGGCCGCAGCTCTGGGCTGCCGCTTCAACAACAGAGGTGGAGAACATGGCCCATTCAGACTCCATGTCTCCAGACTCCCTCGGAATGTGGTTGAAGTTCTTCCGGAGGTGGGAGTTGAAGACCTCCCGGACAGGGGCCTCAGCCAGACGCTCCCAGCACACCCTCACTATACGTTTGGGTCTACCAGGTCTGAATGGCTTCCTCCCCTGCCATCGGATCCAACTCACCACCAGGTGGTGATCAGTTGACAGCTCTGCACCTCTCTTTACTCGGGTGTCCAAGACATACGGTCGCAGGTCTGATGATACGATAACAAAATCGATCATCGACCTGCGGCCTAGGGTGTCCTGGTGCCAGGTGCACATATGGACACCCTTATGCTTGAACATGGTGTTCGTTATAGACAGACTGTGGTTAGCACAGAAGTCCAATAACTGAACACCACTCGGGTTCAGATCGGGCAGGCCGTTCCTCCCAATCACCCCCCTCCAGGTTTCACTGTCGTTGCCCACGTGCGCATTGAAGTCCCCCAGTAGGACAATGGAGTCTCCAGGAGGAGCACCCTCCAGCACCCCAGTCACAGACTCCAAAAAGGGTGGGTACTCTGAAACATCATTTGGTGCATAGGCACAAATGATGGTCAGGACCCGTTTCCCAACCCGAAGGCGCAGGGAAGCAACCCTTTCGTCCACCGGGGAAAACTCCAATATAGAGGCAGCAAGGTGGGGCGATACAAGAATACCTACCCCTGCTCGTCGCCTCTCGCCCGGGGCAACTCCAGAAAAGGCCAAGCTCCAGCCCCTCTCCAGGAGACTGGTTCCGGAACCGGAGCTGTGTGTTGAGGTGAGGCCGACTATATCTAGCCGGTATCGCTCAATCTCGTACACCAGCTCAGGCTCCTTCCCCACCAGAGAGGTGACATTCCACGTACCAAAAGCCAGTTTAGAAAGCTTGGGATCAGTCCGCCAAGGTCTCCGCCTTTGACTGCCACCTAATCCACATAGCACCGGACTTCCATGATCCCTCCTGCAGGTGGTGAACCTACTGGAGGGTCACAATTATATATATCACAATAGTTAAAGGCCAAATGTCACGTAATTTTTTTTTCTAAATGACAACGAATTTAGATAAAATACACATAGCTTAAACCAAATATTCATACCGGAGACCATATCACCCACCTGTATTTACATAATTGCACAAAATACACCAGGTGAAGGCCCCACCTTGCTTGCTGGCTTGTGACAGCCAGTCCAGACCACGCCCATGTTTTTGACATCACCAGTTGTACCCTGGCTGCCCTGCCTATCCACATTCACACTTATCAACATTGGACAATCATGACGGAAAGTGACAGCGATTGTGAACAAATTAGTTTAGTTTTGTCTTTTTTTTTGTCTTTTTTTTTGTCAGTGGTTCAGACAGTGACAGAGGCATAGAACCTTACAGGTTCGAGCCGTCCGAGACGGAATCAGATGCTTTGTCTGATGACAACAGTTCCAACGATGACCAGAGAGCAGAACCAGTGGAAAATGTCATTGAACTGGACATTAATCGCCTCCAGAATTGCGAAGCCGAAGGGGGTCTATCGAGGGCGCCCCATAAATATTGATTTTTCGGAAGCCATTATTATTACAGTGGAGGAGAGCCGCTGCTGTCAAGAAATTGACCAGATCAATATGAAAATGGAGGCGCATACCTGTCAAGTGAGACGTTTTCGCCGTATTTTGGTGCCAAGCGCGGCTGTGGGGGACAGCGGAGTGGTGGGGGACACTTTTCTGGGAAATGTTTTAAATGTAGTTCGTGTTGTTATTGTCAAATATTTTAAGGAAAATACGGGGAAAATGCAATTTTAGCAAAAACGGGCGTATTGCCATTTCTGTACGCCCAAAAGAAAAATATACAGGAAAAAAAATTGAGTGTGTTGAGGAGCACGTCCTGTGTGTGATCCCCCACAGCTGGTGCTGGCAGATGGCTCAGCGGGAGCTATTATCACTACAATGAGAAGTGTGGACTCAATCAGTCTGATGGCCGCGGCGGGCAGATCGCTCAGCGGGAGCCATTATCACTACTGTTCGAAGTGTGGACTCAATCATTAGTCTGATTGTCGGGGCGGGCAGATCGCTCAGCGGAAGCTATTCTCACTACAATGAGAAGTCATTAGGTTTAACACTTTCAGCTGTGCAGCGGTTGCGGAACAGAGAGAGATCGCCTTACAAATACAGAATTCTGCTTTTTTTTTTTATTTTGCGCCGGACGCTGAGTTGTGTTGTTATTCTCAAATATCCATGAATCCTTAAAATATTTGACAATAACAACACGAGTTGCATTTGGGGCATTTCCCAGAGAGGTGTCCCTTGTTGCTCCGCCGTCCCTTATAGCCGCTTTTTACGGTGTTGAAGTACGGCGAAAACGTCTCACTTGACAGGTATGAAAACATTTCCCAGAGAAGTGTCCCTTATTACCCAGCTGTCCCTGATAGTCCCGTTTTAAGGTATGGATGAAATATCCAGTTTTTTCTTTCTTGTTGCTCACTTCAACCTTCCAGTCTCCATATAAACAATCAATTGAAATACCTCAAGCATCAAACTAGGGTACAATCTATTTCGTCACTTCCGCCTTCTTCCCCAGGCGATTCCAGGGGCCGTGTCACGCCAAGCGCGGCAGTTTTAAATTAACGAATATTCCGTTGTTACTGAAGCATATGCACCAAGACCCGAACGGATCGGTTCCCTTTTATATCTAGTTTCAAGATATTTAAAGTACCCTGTTACGTGACATTTGGCCTTTAAACTAGACTGCACAAGCTTTATCTTCAGTGCATTTTATGGTGGGTGGCGTCTCTTCATCCTTAATATCGATGTTTATTGATCTGCCAGTTACTTTTAAAATAGCTACTGAGCTGCACAACAACCGTATCAGGAGGACTACGACAAGGACAAGCATGAGGAACACATATGTAAGCCATTCAAAAAACTGGAATCTACGTCAGTAATCTGAGGGGTCTTCCATCGTTAGCCATCTTGAGTGTATTCTACCTGCTGTGGACTCTTAATTTCTTCACCAAGGTTTGAGACAATCGGGTCAGCTAAAATACCTGACCCGATTGTCAGGTATTTTCAGACTTCCTCCACAACAGCATCACTCTCTATGGTTTTCCCCCTATAGCTTCTATGGTTTGTTTTGATAATAATTGACAGTATGTAAGGTGTACCCAAGTGTCTCTGCCTTGTGCTTTTACAGCCGTTGGAATTGACAATATTGTGGAGAGCGTGAAAGGATGAGGGTGAGTTTATTTCTCAAATCAGGTTTATTCACGTATCTCCAACATGCTCCAAACAGAAAAGAGAAAGCATCCCCCCACATCTGTCCTTTTTATACCCCAGGACATCAAAGCACAGAGTCACATTGTCTTTTAATCCCAAGACACAATACATCTTCCTCCAGGTCTTCTCCCCTCCACCTAAAGCCACTGGTGGTCAGGAAATCCCTCAAGGCCATCTCTTTGCATAACAAAGATCACATTTCGCGTCCTCCTGTTATCTCTAGGAGACCCAGTCCTATTGTTCATTCTGAGACGTGAAGCAACAGTAATATACATATGAAGCCTATGAAACCCACATATGTGTCCCACAATATTACCTTATATGGCCCCTGCCAGGGGGCTTCTGACCAGGTCTGCTTTTAACAGTCTTTGAAAGGACTTGATCTCCTGGTTTTATGGTGATGATTCTGCCTGTGTGTTTCTTCCTAGGAAGAATAGCATGAGCAGAATCTTTTTGAGTCAACATTTTTAACATGTAATCTGCTAAACCAAACCTCTTCATCTTCTGGGCTGAATGGCCTAAGAGGGGATACTAATTAAGGCTTTTCATATAACTTCAAATGGAGAGAAACCTTTTGTAAGCACTATTCTCATATAAAATAATATCAATGGTAAACAATAAATCCAATTCTGCCCTGTTTGTGCCATTGTTTTCTTAATCTTTCTTTAACCCCTTGCACTCTGGTCAATTTCCCTAAAAACGCCAAAAAATAATGTACCCAAAGTAAATCAAAAGCTGTTCTTCAACCCTTTGCAGCATCTTCATGGGGTTGGTCTCATTTAAAAGAAAACACTTTGAATTTTTTGGCAAAACAGTCAATCTCTCTAAGTGCTCCTTCCACTGAGTAACAGTCATCTAAACATACTGAACTTGAAGAAAATAAATTTCGCCTGGGTGTTTTTTTTTTTGATACAAATGCTTGCAAATAACACACAGCTTCAAATACTGGCTGGAAATGCAACAGAAATGTAGAACCAAGTGTTATCCAGCTGAGGTCAAAATTTTGTAGCAATACCCCAAAAAATGAATATATTACACAGCTTTTTTCTTAGGTTGTTCCCAAGCGTTTTTGAACTGTGCCAAATTGTGCCAAATGGCACAGTTTGGAAAAACGTCTGTAACTTTTGAATGATTAAATATAGAAGCTTCATCTTGGGCTCTAATGAAAGGTGAAGGGCTGTGTGTGTGGGGGGGTGGTGGTGGTTGTTTATTCATTCATGAATGAATGAATGAACAAACAAGCCCCCCCACACAAAGAAGCATGCCACGTAAAAAATGTGTGGCTTTTTTTTACAAGAAAAAATAACCTACAGTGCACTAAAAATTATACTAAAATATCTGTAATGTAGAAGATAACAACTCCCCCCCCCAACCGCTACAGAGGACGGACATTGCCCATCGCTACATGACGGAAAGCGGTGACGGTGTGCCGCTGTCTACTACGCACAGTTGTACTAAAATATCTGCAATATATCTGCAATCCGCTACAGAAAAGTAGCAGGGAAGGCGGGGGGGGGGGGGGGTTCACAACATGACGGGGGGGCCATTCGCAACATGACGGCCCGGACCGGAGTGGTCCGGGTCCGTCATGTTGCAACGCACAGTTGTAATTTACCGATCGGTCAAAAGTCATTTGGATTACAATTTTCAGGGATAAAGAATAATTTAGCTTATAACACTTACCTGTCCACAACAGCAGTGTCGCTGGCGAACTTCTCTTCCTCATTGTCAGACGAACATGACGCTGGTCCGCTTGTTACGGACTCGTGGTTCTGGTCATGCGACCCGGTCAAACCATAATTCCATTATTGCGGTTTTGCGCTTCCATGATTGCGGTTTTGAAGAATGATTTTTCAAAACAAATAAGAACAGTAGTAAGAAAAAAAGGCTGGCGAACGCGTGTGTGTCACCCAGCAGCTAAATCAAAACAGATTTTGCAAGGGAGGCACGCTTTCGCACTACTGTGCTTCGATTGGCTCGCTGTATTCGCAGCTGTTGGTAGGCGGGTCCTTCTTGCTAGGTTTTCAGTCATTGGTTCGTCAAGGTTTCAGAAACCCAATTCAAGGCTCTTATTAGTCGAATGAGAGGTCAATCACATCTAAACCAATCAAAGCACTCCTTTGGCTTTCTATTCGCGGCTGTGTCTGTAGTGGAAGAACGGAAATGCAGGGGGGGGGTTTTCTTCAGTGCGCCCTAGGACGCACAGTGTGCGTACTAGGGTGCCCTCGTGCGCTCTAGGACGCAGAGACGTGTCCGCCCGCGGTACACCGGAGTGCAAGAGGTTAATCATCCGGTTATATCATTCCACAAATCCTGCAGACTGTGGGTGATATGCTGCATGGTGTTTCAAATCAGTATTCAACACTTTCCCTAAATGTGAAATAATCTGTAACCATATCCACTATAACTAAACAATATCTCTTCCCTTCACATTTGGTTAGCTCAATGAAGTCCATGCAAATGTTCTGAAATGGGTATGTTGATGATGGAAAACTACCCTTCTCTGGTCTTGACATTGCCCTGGACATTATTTTGTGCACAAATTAGACATTAATATTTGACATAATTATCAGACCCAGGGAACACACACTCAGGCTCAAGTGAATACAATTATCCTTTATTTATTTCCAGTGAGTGTGTGAGCCCGTGTATGCGTTCTATGTGTAGTGTAAGAGGAGGTGAAGAATAATGCTGATGTTGTGACCGGGGGAGAGCAGAACGCCGTTCAGCCTGGCAACCCTATAATGACACAGAGTACAGGAGTTAGCACAGTCCACCGATAACAGAGCGTGGTAATGACTGGGGCTTACTTTGCAGATGGACGTTGGATGCACAGGTTGGCCCAGGGGCTGCGGCCAGGGAGACAGTGTTCTCGACCCATGCCGGAATTGGGCTGGTGGCCCTATCGGCGTATAGGAGGCTAGTACCGCCGCCAAGAGAGGAAGATTCCGCCGCCGGAGGAATCCACCTGTGCACAGGGGAAGACGACTAACAAGGTGAGTAACCACAGGCTTACTTGAAGTGAGGAGATGATTCTGGTCTTGGATGAAGAGGCCAGGAAACTGGCTGCTGAAGAGAGACGTATTCTGTAGGCAGAATGACAGACGGCTCCATGCCGGATCTCAGGCAGAGCAGGCTATAAAGCCCGTGGGAGATTGGGAGCAGGTGTGCGTGCAGCTGTAACAGATAATGGTCCAGAGGGAGCCATGACAGTACTCCCCCCACCCAGAGGTGCCTCCTGGCACCTGACCCAGCCTACCCGGGTGCGTCCAGTGGAAGTCCCTGATGAGGTGTTTGTCTAACACGAACGACGGACGTACCCAGGACCTCCACTCGGGGCCATACCCCTCCCAGTCCACCAGGTACTGCAGGCCGCAACCCCAGCGGCGGACGTCCAGGATGGCGTTGACTTTCCAAGCCGGGTCGCCATCAATCAACACTGGTGGAGGTGAAGTCTTGGGAGGGGGACAGAGGGGGCTGGAACAGACTGGCTTCACCTGGGAGACATGGAATGTAGGACAGATATGGAGAGAGGGGGGAGAGCCAGGCGCACAGCCACAGGGTTAACAACATGCACAATAGGGAAGGGGCCAATGAAGCGTTGAGCCAACTTCTGTTTTTCAGCTTTCAGGGCAATATGCTAAGTAGACAGCCAAACCTGCTGACCCACCTGGTACTGAGGAGCCGGTCTCCAGTGGCAATTCGCGGTCCTGGCGTTACGTTCAGCTGTGCGAAGAAGGGCCCTGCGAGTGGCTGTCCAGAGCTGGCAACAGCGCCTCAACTGGGCGTGGATGGATGGTATGGCCACTTCCCTCTCCTCCTCGGGAAAAAGCCAAGGGTTGTAGCCCAGAGAGGCCCTGAAAGGGGACATGCCAATCGCCAAGGACGCGGTTGAGTTGTGGGCATACTCAATCCAGGGGAGATGGCTGCTCCAGGACGAGGGACTGAAGGTGATGACACAACGTAGAGCAACCTCCAGCTCCTGATTAGCCCGCTCACACTGCCCGTTGCTTTGTGGATGACAACCGGAAGACAAGCTCACTGTTGCCCCTAGTGCATTGCAGAACGCCTTCCAAACCCGGGACACGAACTGGGGACCCCGATCGGAGATGATGTCGGTGGGGATCCCATGGAGGCGTACTACATGCTGCACCAGCAGGTCCGCCGTGTCCCGCGCCGTAGGGAGCCCCTGTAGCGGAACAAAGTGGACGGCCTTGGAAAAACGATCCACGATGGTGAGGACAGCGGTGTAATGGTTGGAGGAAGGAAGGCCAGTCATGAAATCCAGGGCTATGTGGGACCAAGGTCTGCTGGGAACTGATAACGGGTGAAGAAGACCGGCAGGCGGAGAAGATGTCTTCCCAGTGGCGCACTGAGGACAGGCATGGACATCGGTGGTGACGTCCCTCCGAAGCCCCGGCCACCAGAACGATCTCTGTAGGAGCTCCACCGTGCGAGTCACCCCTGGATGGCACGAAAACTTGGAGGAATGGGCCCAGTGGATCACCTCGCCCCGGATTGACGAGGGAACAAACACCCGCTCCGTGGGTCCTCCACCTGGATCGGGCTCAACCTCCTGCGCCCTCAAGACCCTCTCCTTGATGCCCCACGTGAGGGCGCCGACGACGCAAGAGGCTGAGAGAAAGGTGTGCTCATGCCCCTCTGCCTAATTCGAAGCGAACTGCCTGAAGAGGGTGTCCGGTTTGGCGTTCTTAGCCCCGGGGTGATAAGTAATGGTAAAATTGAAACGCTCGAAGAACAGTGACCAACGGGCCTGACGGGCATTCAGCCGCTTCGCAGTCCTCAGGTATTCCAAATTCTTATGGTTAGTCCATACCACAAAGAGTTGAGTGGCCCCCTCCAACCAGTGGCGCCACTCCTCCAGGGCAAACTTCACCGCCAGGAGCTCCCTGTCACCAATGTCGTAATTCCTCTCCGCCGGGGACAAACGACGTGAGAAGAATGCGCAGGGACGGATTACCCTGTCTACAGGAGAGCGTTGGGAGAGAAGTGCCCCCACCCCGGAGTCAGAAGCGTCCACCTCGACCAAGCACTGAAGAGAAGGATCCACCTGCGTCAGGACACGGGAGGATGAGAACTCCCTCTTGAGGGCGGTGAATGCCGCTGCAGCCTCCTCTGTCCACCGGAAAGCCACCTTGGGGGACGTGAGACGGGTCAAGGGGAGAGCGATCACGCTGTAATTAGGAACAAAACGGCGGTAGAAATTGGCGAACCCCAGGAACTGCTGGAGTTGCTTCCTTGACGAGGAGGGGGGCCAATCTTCCACCGCCTTAACCTTATCAGGGTCGGGGATAATCCAGTTGTGAGAGGTGATGAATCCGAGAAATGAGGTCGTGTTGGCGTGGAACTCGCACTCCTCAGCCTTTACGAACAACTTGTTGTCCAGGAGCCATTGGAGGACCCGTCTCACGTGGACCCGATGTTCATCCAATGACTGGGAGAAGATGAGGATATCGTCCAGGTACACGAAGACAAAGGACCCAAGGAAGTCCTGGAGAATGTCATTAATGAGGCGCTGGAAGACGGCCGGAGCGTTGGTTAACCCAAACGGCATCACAAGGTACTCGAAGTGGCCGCTTGGGGTCCGGAACCCTGTCTTCCACTCGTCCTCCTCCTTGATCCGCACGAGGTGGTAGGCGTTGCGGAGGTCGAGCTTGGTGAATCAGGAGGCCCCCTGGAGGGAGTTGAACGCCGTGTCCATAAGTGGGAGGGTGTACCTGTCCTTCACGGTGATGTCATTGAGGGCCCTGAAGTCGATGCATGGCCGCAGGGAGCCATCCTTCTTACCCACGAAGAAGAACCCCGCCCCCACCACCGAAGAAGAGGGCCGGATGATGCCCGAGCTGAGAGACTCCTTGATGTAGGTATCCATCGCCTCCCACTCCGGAGCCGAAAGGCTGTAGAGGCGGCTCAACGGCAGCGAGGCACCAGCCCGGAGATTGATGGCACAGTCATAAGGACGGTGGGGGGGAAGGGACAGCACCTGTGACTTGCTAAATACCGCCCCCAGGTTGTGGTATTCAGACAGCACCTTGGACAGGTCAGGAGGAGGGGGGGCGTGAGGGACCAGGGACACTGACGGAGAGCATGCTGTGGACTGCAAGCACGCACTGAGGCCGAAAGAGCTCCATGAGATGACACTCTCCGTTCGCCAATCGAAGGAGGGGTTGTGGAGCCGGAGCCAGGGGTAGCCCAGAATGACCAGAGACGTTGAAGAGGGTAACACAAACAAGTGCAGGTCCTCCCGATGGTTGCCGGAAATGATGACTGACACCGGGGCAGTTTGTTGAGAGACCGTTGCCAGAGGGGCTTTAGACAGGGCAACGAGCGTTAGGGGAGACTGAAGTGGATGGCAGGGAAGTCCCAGTCGGGTTGCCAGGTCCCCTGATATGAAGCTCTGCTCAGCCCCCGACTCAATCAGTGCATGTGTGGCAAATTCAGTCTGTTTGTAAATAAATCTGATTGGTAGGAGACACTTGGTGAGGGGATTAGATCGAGACGAGTCCAGGAGTCCCCCTACAGCAACGCACGGACCCCCTCTTTTGGCCGAACGGGGCAAGACTCTACCTCATGCTCGTCACTCCCACAGTACATACACAATCCTAATTCCCTGCGGCGCTGCTTCTCGGCTAACGAGAGCTTGGACCGCCCAACCACCATAGCTTCCTGCCCGTCTAGAGACTCAGATGAAGGCAGGGCCAATAGAGACGACTGAGGGGAGCGATGAAACTGGGCGCCCGAGTGACTGGAAGCTCTTCGCTCGGCTGCCCGCTCCCTCAGCCTATTATCCAAACTAATAGCTAAGGAAATTAGCTCAGTGAGTTTCTCTGGCTTATCTAGGCGGGCTAGCTCATCCCGTAGGCTAGGGCTCAAGCTCCGAGTGAATATGCTACACAGCGAGGCATCCTCCCATCCAACCTCCGCGGCCACCACCCGGAAATCGACAGCATAGTCCGTGACGGACCTGCCCCCCTGTCGAAGATTTAGCAGCCGAGTGGTGAGCACGCCATCTCGGTCAGAATGGTCGAATACCTCGTGGAAATCTGAGACAAACTGCCGGTAGGTTAAATTAGCATAGCTTGGTTTAGCCATCACGGCATATTCCCAAGCTAGCGCCCTGCCCTCCAATAGATTAGTCACATAGCCTATGCGACTATGCTCTGTGGGAAAATCCCCCGGAACCCGCTGGAAGACAGTTTCGCACTGGAGTATGAACCCATGGGCCTCCCCGAGCTTACCGCTGAAGCGAGCGGGCGTGAGAACCAGGACCTGACTAGCCTGGCTAGGAGGGGAGCTAATGGGAGCTGGCATACTCCCAGAGACCAAAGGAAACGCCTGTTGCCCATCCAGACGATCCAGTCGGTCGTTAATCTGCGCTAGCTGGTTGAGGATTACCTGCTGCTGGTTAGCTAATTGATCCACCCGAGCCTCTAAGTTGTTAACCTGGCGTGCTAGCACGCTGTTCGCTGGGTCGCTCTGACGGAGCCGTACTGACATAATTATCAGACCCAGGGAACACACGCTCAGGCTCAAGTGAATACAATTACCCTTTATTTATTTCCAGTGAGTGTGTGAGTGCGTGTATGCGTTGTATGTGTAGTGTAAGAAGAGGTGAAGAATAATGCTGATGTTGTGACCGGGGGAGAGCAGAACGCCGTTCAGCCTGGCAACCCTATAATGACACAGAGCACAGGAGTTAGCACAGTCCACCGATAACAGAGCGTGGTATTGACTGGGGCTTACTCTGCAGATGGACGTTGGATGCTCAGGTTGTCCCAGGGGCTGCGGCCAGGGAGACAGCATTCTCGACCCACACCGGAATTGGGCTGGTGGCCCTATTGGAGTATAGGAGGCTAGTACCGCCGCCAAGAGAGGAAGATTCCACCGCCGGAGGAATCCACCTGTGCACAGGGGAAGACGACTAACAAGGTGAGTAACCACAGGCTTACTTGAGGTGAGGGGATGATTCTGGTCTTAGATGAAGAGGCCAGGAAATTGGCTGCTGACGAGAGACGTATTCTGTAGACAGAATGACAGACAGCTCCGTGCCAGATCTCAGGCAGAGCAGGCAATAAAGCCCGTGGGAGATTGGGAGCAGGTGTGCGTGCAGCTGTAGCAGATAATGCCCCAGAGGGAGCCATGACAATATTGGCAAAATTTTATAGCAAAATTTTCAAACCCATAGGCTGTGACAACTAATAACCAATATCACCATCCCTCCCTTGAACACATGACAAAGTCTATAATTTTTGTGGGAGGATGGGTTTACCCTTTGGTCAAGTACAAATTTGGGAACCTTGATTAAAAATAGCACCTTTATTCAATCACCTATAGACTCCAGCCTACGGAAATATGTTTTGCTTGCATATTTTTTCATCAGAAGATGCCAGCAATATGTCAGAGGAACAACTGGCTCCTATTAGGAGGTATAAAATGTGCAAAACTTGTTGACATTGCCTGAGAAAAAAATTGTAGGAGACTCACAGTAACCCTGTGGTAGTCTGGTGAATGTGTACTTGTTGTTTTCAGATGTGAATGCAAACCAGAATTGATGATCTGGGTGTACTGATATGACAAAAAAATACATTGCTAATGACTACCACTGTGAAAAATTGCATTTGGAGTTCTAGTTCATTCAGCAATGTGTGTGATCCTGGTAAACAATGAGCACAAAGAATTATAGCTTTGTTAATTCCTGCAGGTCCTGCATCATCAGGATGTTTCCATCAGGAGTGGGGAGGCTGAGCATGACACTGTGACATCTGCTGCTTTTAGCTTTTTTGTAACCTGTTTAACAACTTTTTGAGCTTCTAGACGGAGAGGATATTGTCTTTTATAGTGTGATGTTATAGTGACATACTCTGCCCCCTTTTATTAGACCAACATCTGTTTTATCTTTTTACCATAATGAATTTAGAATTTGCTTCAAATGCACTCATCCTCTTCTGTTAATGTTGAGATTGGTCATGTAGGAGATTTCTGGGTGTCAACTGTGCGCAGCTTTTTGTGCTGTGGTTACCCAGTTAAGTGACAATGCATATGTTTCTAATTTAGGAGAATATTCTATCTTAAGGTCAGATGTTGGTTTCCCATGGATGGCTATATTCCTCAGCAGAGGTGACAAAATGTCCAACATTTTCCAAATCCATGTGTTTGGGTCTAACCAGTGAGATGTGTGGAACCCCCCATTGTTTAAAATGTCTCTTATCCTCATCAGATAGAACAACGGAGGCTCCCACACATCCCCTTGGTGACCAGTACAAGTTTTTTATGACCAATCTGGAGGATGGATTTGCAAAAAACTTTTGTTCATAATTTGGATCAGATCCGTTCAATTGCCTATAGTACATGATGCAATGATTTTGATTTGGAGATTGCCAATCAGTAGGAACTGTGGATGTAAAATGCTGTGATATCATTGAACATGTTCCCGCCGTGACCAGGTCGAGTGAGTATCAGTATTTTGGTTTGGAAGTCTCATGAACTATGTTTACTTTCTCAACATGTGGGTAGCCTCTGACAAAATGAACCACCCTTCAACAATGTTACTGGTAGTAGGAGCCTTTACTTTCACTGATTTGACAGATATAGTTTGCCATTTGCAAATTTAACTGTTACCTTTTCTTCTGACTTTGCCAAGCCCTGAATGTCATTACCTGAAGTTACTGATCTACATGCACTTGCGTCACACAAATTTAATCGGAGTACCTTGAACTTCCAACATTACTTCTGGTAAACACTACATTATTAACATTAGATCAAAGTTAGGTAAATGGAAGATGTCTGCAATATCAATTTTCTGCATATGTGTAGGAGTGAGTCCACTTATCTGTTTTAGTCTTAATCATGCAGTCCAGTTTTGCTGTAGTGGATGTGGCTGATGGGCTCCTCCCCCTCCCAGCGGCCAGTCTTGCCGTTGGGGACACTCTCTTTGCCAGTGACCCCATTGTCCACATTGATGCACTCATTTCCACTGTGGGGGTGCGTTCCCTCCTTGGCCATGGCCCCTTCTCCTCCACTGCTGTCCACCTCCCCCTCCTCCTTCTCCTCCTCAGCTTCCTTGATAAAAGACAGATTCATTGGGAGCCCCAGGCCCCCGTGAGTCAGCAATCACAACAATAAGTGCAGGTTTTTCTTTAAATTTTTATTTTCCTTTCCTACCTAGATTCCCAATCTTCAAACACAGTACACCAATAAGTTAATATCTTGAAATTTAATACGATGTTGAGCAAAATTTACAAGTAATCCAGACCAACTGAGAGTTTTGTGTAAATAGTTTGCCGTTATTCTAAGCTTAGTTTTCACTAAATAACTATCTTTCATTTGTCTGAATCAAGTCTAATAGTTTAACCCCTATAAACTAGATTTCATACTTTGATTCAGGTTATAATTAAAAATAATAAGGATAATTAAAACATTATCATTGGACTTCCGGTTATGGCTGCCACGTAAGACGGACGTGTCTCACTCTGCTCTGCTCCTGGAGAAAAAAATCAGCAAATAACTCTCTCATTTGGGACAGAACGTATCCCAGCGTTTGGGCGAGGATATGTCGGCGAAGCCTAAGGCTGGAAAACCAGGTAAAGGAAAAAGTGAGCCGCCGAAACAGTCCAAATTAACGGACTTTCAGGTCTGTGACGCAGCAAACAAAACTCCATATATGGCGGAGGAGGCTGGCAATGGTGCGAAATCTGCGGGGAGCGGCGCAGATGTGCTGATGGCTGCCATGAGTTCAGTGAGAGCGAACTTTTCCTCTAGATTTGATGGGATTATGACAGCGTTGGAAGGAATAAGAAAGGAATTGGGTGACTGTGTAGAACGAACGGCGCAGATGGAGCTCCGTCTCGCTAGTGCTGAAGATGACGTCACCCGTCTTCAATTAAAGGTGCGCACTTTGGAAAAAAAAAAATAAATGTCTAGAAGATAATATTTTGGAATTGGAATCTCGGTCGAGACAGAATAACTTGAGGCTGGTGGGTCTTCCAGAGGAATCAGAAGGTCGGGACGTATATTCCTTTCTGGAAAAGTGGATTCCGGAGGTGCTGGGCAGCGAGGAGTTGCAATCAGCAGTGGTTCTGGAAAAAGCACATCGTATTGGCCCACGGAGAGATAAGGGACCGCCGAGGACCTGAATTATGAAGTTTCTTAGCAACAGAGACAGGATGAAGATCTTCACGCTGCACGAGCTAAAGGAGAGATTAAACACCAGGATCAGCAGGTGTGGTTCTACCCAGATTTGGCCACAGGAATCCAACAAGTGAGGAAGCAGTTTGATCCCATACGTAAGGAGCTGCGCAACCTTGGGATTCGTCATGGTGTAATCTATCCTGCGAGACTGCTGACCACGTATGAGGGCAGAACCCACATCTTCAAGACCCCAGAGGAGGCGCAGGAGTTCATCAAGAAGATCAATGAAGAAGAAGAGACTGGTGGGAGCTAAGCATGAACAAAATATAAGGTAGAATAATTAAGCATTTGCACAGGCATCTGACTGACTTGAAGTAAATAGCAAGTTTACAAAATATAGATTGTATTATATATTAAAAAAAACAAAAACAAAACAAACAAAAAAAAACTATGATGTACAAAGTTGTTAAAAATTTTGGAGTTAAGTTGGAAAACTACAGAGGAGAGTTAATGTTACGTCATTAAAAGCAGTAGAGTTAGGGTGATTGGGAGGATGAAGAAGGAGTGGCTTAGGCTGTTCCCCGTGGGTGTGGAGCGGTCGATGGCTATATTGGGAGACGGAATTTTTCTTTTGATTTTGGGGGGTTCGCCACAAGTGTGGGAAGGGGGAATTTGTTTGTGTGTAGTTTGTAGGATGAATGTTCAACCACTCATGTTTTTGCTTCTCTGTATGAGCATGTTTACACTGCAAGGTAATCCCAAACTCTCTATTGATCATAAACCAAAGTGTTAATCTTAATTTAACTTCATGGAATTGCAGAGTTCTACAAAATTTAAAAAAACTTAAACAAGTTATGAATAAAATAAAAGACATGGGTTCAAAAATTGTGTTTTTACAAGAAACTCATCTAATAGAGGAGGATATAAAAAGAATTAGGAGTAGATGGCAAGGAAGTGTCTTCACCTCATCATTCTCATCCCGGGCCAGGGGAGTTATGACTCTCATACATAAATCAGTCCCTTTTCAAGTGAAAAATGTAATTGGAGACAAACTTGGAAGATATGTAATCATTCAAGGTTCTTTGCTATTAGAAAATATAAATCTTGTGAACTTATATGGTCCCAATATAGATGACCAAAAGTTCTTTGCTAATTTATTTCTTATTTTATCATCACTTACAGGGCAACATATAATAGCAGGGGATTTTAATTGTACATTGAATCCAGGTATAGATAGATCAACAGGACTGGATTGTACGCACAATGGATGTAGGATGACTATTAATCATTTTATGAAAGAATTGAGATTGTTAGATATATGGAGAGAAATGAAACCACAAGTTAAAGCCTATTCTTGTTATTCCAGTACCTACAAGACATTCTCACGTATTGACTATTTTTTGATTTCCACAGAATTAAGATCCAAGATTCAAAACTGCTTTTATGATAACATCGTGATCTCTGATCATGCACCCTGTTGTCTAATATTTGTAGATAAAAAATTGACAAAGGAATCAGGTAGATGGCAATTTCAGCATAAATGGCTTCAGGATGAGGAATTTGTCAAGTATCTAGAAAAAACAGATAGACGAGTACTTTGACATCAATACTACACAAACATCAGCATGTGTAAAGTGGGAGGCTTTCAAAGCTTTTATTAGGGGACATATTATTAGTTATACAGGATCAAAATTTAAGAAGACTCGAGAGGAGAGAGCTAAATTGGAACATAAAATGAAAAGTCTTCAGGAAAAAGTGTATGCAGGAAGTGATCCAAGGTTGGAGAATGAATTACTGATTTTGAGAGCTGAATACGACAAAAAATCAGCGAATAGAGCTGCCTCGAGTCTTCTAAGATTGAAACAATCTTTTTATGAACAAGGTGAAAAATCAGGAAAATTATTGGCATGGCAGATTAAACAATTAGAAATTAAAACACCAATTACTAGTATTATAAGTAACGGACAGGTAGTTATAGATCCTTTAGAAATAACAGAGCCTTTAGAGATTACTATGAAAAATTATATGATACTAAAAAATGAATTTGATTTAACAAAACTAAATGGGTTTTTGAACGAACTATCTATACCGTGTATTCCAAATGAAAACAGGGAGATATTGGAGTCTAAAATTAGTCAAGAAGAAGTTGGGCTAGCCATTGATAATATGAAATCAGGAAAAGTTCAGGACCAGATGGTCTTCCAGTTGACCTTTATAAAAAAATTTAAGAATAAATTAATAAAACCTTTTTTGGAAATTGGTTTTAGAAGCATTTCAAAATAATAATTTACCATCATAACATAAATAATGCCTTAATTATACTGCTGCCAAACCAGGTAAGCCCTCTAATAAATGTGAAAATATGTAGACCAATAAGCCTATTAAACGCGACCTTAAGATAATCTGTAAAATTTTAGCAAGACGAATACAAGAAATTTTACCAAATATTATTAATCGAGATCAGAATGGCTTTATAAAGGGAAGACAAGGCTTCCATAATGTAAGAAGACTATTTAATATTATTATTTTAATAAAGAAGCACCGGATACAGCTCTCCTATCACTGGACCGCCGAAAAGGCCTTTGATAGAGTTTGAATGGCCCTTTCTTTTGAAGTCCTACAAAGGTTTGGACTTGGAAATAATTTCATAAAATGGGTTCAAATAATATACAATAATGCTACAGCAGAAATCCTAACAAATAACATATTTCAAAACCAATAAAATCATAGAGGATGTCGACAAGGCTGTCCACTTTCAACCTTTACTGTTTACTTTGGCAATTGAACCTTTAGCAATAGCGCTACGTTTACATTCACAAATATATGGAATTAAAGTTGACCAACAGAACATATAAAACTCTCCCTGTACGCAGATGACATAATTTTGTTTATGTCGAATCTAAAAAAATCAATTCCAACCTTGTTGAATTTAATAAAGAATTTTGGGGAAATATCAGGATATAAAATAAAAAAAACTAAATCTTCAATATTAATGCTAAATGAGACCCAGATAAAATAACCCAGCCCCTGAGGTAAATCAATTCAATGTTTGTAAATCAGTTTAAATATTTAGGAATCCAAATTGTGCCTAAGCTAGAATCAGGTCACCAGTGTCAACTATGAAGCCCTTAATGTCAGATATCAATGAGTTAACTCAGAGATGGATGTCACTACAATGTCGATGATCGGGAGAATCAATATACTTAAAAATAATATTTTACCTAAAATACTTTATTTATTTCAATACATTCCCTTATCACCACCTTTAGATTTATTCTCAAGAATAAAAAAAAAGTTAGTGAATTTATATGGAACAACAGTAGGGCTAGATTACGTCTGTTCTTTATTATATTTACCATTTGATCGTGGAGGTCTGAAATGTCCAAATTTTATGTTGTATTATTGGTCGGCACAACTGAGGTCTATGACATATTATTTTTCATCAAATGATCTCCCTCACTGGACTGAAATGGAATCATACAATTTACCTTTACCTCTTCCATATTCATATACTCAGATTCGGCAAAAAAATTACAAAAACAAGTTAAAAATCCATTTGTAAAGCATATGATCAAAATATGGTGTGAAGCTAAAAACTATTTAAAAGAACCACAGTTATTGTCACAATTTAGGTCCAATATGGGGTAATTCAATATTTTAAACCAGGGAGAGCGGACGCTGTAATTTAAAGTATGGAATTTCAAAGGGATACAAAAGATTCAGGATTTTATATTTGCCATGTGCAGATAACATAATGTCTTTTGAAGAGCTGAGGATCAAATTTAATCTCAATAGAACACATTTTTTAAATATCTTCAACTTAGAAACTTTATTCGATCAAATCAAAATAAAGCTCTCACTCGACCTATTTATTCATCCTTGGAAAAAAATGATGATGAAAGATAGTATAAAAGAAAGGGTATTATTTCAGAGTTTTATAACTCATTGACACTATCTTCAAGTGAAAATTCACTGAAAAGATTAAACTACTGGAAAGAAGATCTGCAAACTGAAATTTCAGAGGAACAATGGGAATTGGCTTGTACAGAAGCTCAAACCTAATCAGATAAATGTACGCCTTAAATTGATACATTTCAAAAAGGTTTAATGCGGTGGGGATTGTATGTTACAACCGGAGGAGTTAAATAAATATAACCAAAAATATACCAGTGACCATGCACAAAAATGCATGGAAAGTAAGGACCTCTATTTCATTGGTGTATGGGACATGTAGATTAATAAGGAATGTATTTGGGAAGAGGTGAGTGGTAACAATTGAAAAAAATAATCTCAAAACAATCATATTGAATCCTAAATTGATTTTGTTGGGTCTGTCCACAGAAAAAGCATAATTTATAATAAAAGTGAAAGAAACATTCATAGGACCCTCAGTTTGCTTAATGCCAAAAAATGTATTGCACTATTATGGAAAAAGACTCATAGACCAGATGTGACTCAGTGGTTAAGACAGATGTTAACAAACCTTCCATTAGAAAGAATAACATATATACTGAAATCAAAGGAAATTGTGTTTGAGAATATATGGAGACCTTTTATTGATTATGTAAAAAATTTAAACATAACTTTTGAAGAAGAAGGTGAATGATGTGTGTGGACCTTGTAAATTCCAAACTGGTGAACATAATATGTATACTTATGTATTGGATTGTCTAGACTAAACAGAGGAGCATTGTTGAAGATTTGATTTTGCTGGTGGTTGTTGGTGTTTTTAGTGCATTTTTTTTTTGTAGTACTTTAGTGTTAGTGTTTGATTGTTTGTATCATGTTTGTTAAAAAAAAAAAAGGTTCAATAAAGATATTGTGGAAAAAAAACAAAAAAAACCATTATCATTTCATCTACTTCCATATCATATCAGATGCAAAAAGATTCTAACATTGTTTTCCAGTAAACATAAGAACACACTGCTCCATATTCTGTAGGACAGTGCAATGAGAAATGGTCATGTCCAGCATGACAATAATGGTTGGATTGATCGCTAATGGATCAACTCACATAGGATCAGATGGCTATAATCCTGATTTTTATTGCTTTGACATGAAGTGTGCACCTTGCTTCTGGTTTTAGGGTGCAGAGTTGGAAAAATAAGGGTGAGAAGTAATCTTTACTTCCACACTATACCTGTGGAATTTTAGCTATGTTTTTTTATTGGCTTTTTACACACACATTCTAAACCCAAATTGTTGAAATAGTCATAATGTTCTGCAAGGTGGGAGAGTCTCAGCTCAGAGCAATATGGATGATGTAAGGGTTTTGAAAGCAGATTCACGGCACCCCATCTGAAATCAAATTTCAGGTTTGTATTTTATGCATAGTTGTTTATGCTGTGTCTTCATGTTGGTCGCTGCAGAATAAAAACCCTCCTGCCACAACTAATCTGAATTTTTTTCCTCTCACACACAGTGAGAATTCCAGGTTTGCTGTTTTTTTTTTCCTCTTCTCTTTCTTTCTCTTAGACTTTAGTGAATGAAACTGCTGGTTAGTTACTGTGAAAAGTGACTTTAACGGTAGTTTTAGGCATCAGTTATGCAGATCTTCAATTCTCGTGATACATGTGCTGGACTACAGATGATTCACGAATACTGTTTATGCATGCTTGGAGACTTATGAGCAGTTTTGTTGAATCTGGAGTGGCTGGTTAGTACTAAGCACAGCTTCCTGGGCAAAATGTGTATGATTTTACACAGACTAATACTAAAATGTTCTTGAATAGAGATCCAATATTTGAGACGCTATCAGAAAAGTTAATGGAAAAATCAACAAATATAATGTATTTTTACTTTACGGTGTGGTTGGTTTGATCATCTTTGTCCCATCTCTCGATGTCCCTTCTTTTTTAAAAATTCTTTTACTGGAGTCATGGAGGGAGGAGGGAGTCGTTAGGTGATGGTGTGGAGGGGGTAGCCGCAGCCAATTCAAGTGGGTCTGAAGAGGAACACACACGGTCACTGGGGTAGGGAGGCAGATCCGGCCCTGAACCACAGCCACCACCATCGTCTCGGTTTAATGGAGAAACAGACAAACCATTATACAGTGTCTTTTTTCTCTTTTTTCTTTTTTCATTTTTGTTATGCTTATTATTTTTTCATCTCACCGTTGCAGTGTCAGTGTCTCATTCTAACGTTTTTTCTTCCCTTTCTCCAGTTACTTCTGCGTTTCGGTCTTTTCCCTTAAATCCTGTACAAAACTTTCACATTCATCAGCCTTCAATTTTCCTCTAAAACCAAACTTCCTTCTCCATTTCTGTCCACTCTCAGCACACAAACTTCACTTCACCATACACACATCTCCACAACATTTATTTCTTTTCTTATTTTTTCCTTTTTTCTTCTCTGCCCAGATTAAAGTTGAATCTCTTCACTCTCCAGCTGATTGGGGCAGCCTCTCTCTGTTGCCTCACTGCTTCAAACCCGCTATTGAGCAGGTGTGGGAGGTCCTTGTTCAGCCGTGCGCACGGTCTTTCAGAGCGGCGGCTCCCTTTCAGCCATTCTTGTGTTATTATTTACATCATGCTAATTACGGTTAGGTAGTCAGGATAATTGTGAAGGTTAGAAGCTCTAGAGGCCCGAATACAACAAGCATGGATAAGGATGTCTCCTAACTCTGAACGATTTTGTTTACTACCTACTTACACTGCAATACATAGGTCTCATCACCCAGCTCACTCATCATAACAAACCCACTGCTGAACACATAGGTCCCATTACCCAGCTCACTCATCACAACACAACCACTGCTTGTAGCTTGCACATAGCCGACAATCATACACTCAAAGGCTGATGGGACATAACTTAACCAGACCATCATGACGTGTACCTGCGACGTAGAAAAGGAGGTTGTACGGCTAGTGACTGTATGACTCCAGTCCCTAGAAGAAGGATGGACTGGTACCCATGCACACCCAACGCACCTCCAGCATCCGGGGTGGAGCCAGATCAGCCACACGGAGGAGACGGCATTTTCCAACGCTACCCCTCACAGTGGAAGCTACAGTGGGCACAGGGGCTCGAGCTTCATCAACACCAGCATCTCTACCTCTGTCCACTAATCATAGATCAGTGGGTGGCATCCCTGGGACAGCATCGCCGAACTGTTCACTGGCTGGGCTGGATGTTGTCTACTCTCTGCTGCATCCACCAGACTGTCCTATAAACCTCATGGGATGAGATGTGCCTCTGAGAGCGTGGGAACACAGTTGTTTTGCTTCTAATGGTACTGGTGTGTGTCTACAAGATGGGACTGTGTTCCACAGCTGCGGATACAGGAAGCAGACACAGAGGAAGATCAAACCCCTGTCACAACCATGTGATGACTGCAGCTGAACGATGCGAGCCCTGACAAAGGTCAACTGATGGACAAAATGTTTCGTGGGCTTCGTGGATTGACCCCGTTCGACCTTATGACCCCCACATGATCCACTCCACTGGACAAAGAACTATTCACATGATGATCAGAAGGAGATCTCGGTGGAGGTGCAGGATTTGGTGAACAAGGACAATTATGTGACTGCAGTTCATCTGGACAAAGACGTGTTGCCTCGGTGTGCCCTCTTAGACATCGCTGACTGGGTCGACACACAATATAGGGACTTACCTTATTCACCATCTGCTAACCGCTAGCGTATCTCACATCATGTATGGCTGACATGATAAAATCATTTCAACAGAAGGAATGAAAGGGTTATGAAAAGTTAGAGTGCCAAAATAATAATTCTGTAGGCAATCTCCCATTATGCGCTACACATATTCTATACATATTTTGTTTACATTCTTATGAACAAATATGCTAAGTGTCAAACTACAGTCTGAAGTATTACGCAACCACAATCTGATAAACAGGAATCAGGCAGAGCTATACAGCCCTCTTTCTCTCTCTCTCTCTCTCTCTCTCCCTTCTTTTAGTCAGGTCTGTTACATTAGTTACACACCCAAACCAACACTCACACACACTTTTTATAATACATCTTAGGAGATAGTTAACGTGAATAGTGGATGGCCTGTTCATGTCAGAGTTAAACTGGCCAATCAGACGGTTGCGTACAAGCCCATCCTATTGTACGGGGTTGGTCCAACCAACCCGAGAAGATTAATGTAAGTTGCAGCCAGAAGTTGGGGTCAGTCTGGCGATGCTCCCGAGACACCTGCGTCACACTGCACCCAGCGCTGCTTGCTTTACATGTGACCTCTGAATAAATGTTGCATCTTTGAATTGAAGAATTCTCCGGTTCAAAGAATCAGGATTTAACAGTAGGGTTTCCCTTTGAGACCCCGGCCTCATTCGCCATGGCAGTCAAGCTCCCGGATGTCTGGCTCCATGATCCCGCTGCCTGGTTCATTCATGTTGCGGCTCAATTTGCCCTCCGTGGGATTTCTGCAGATGACACGAGATACCATTATGTGGTGGCTTTGCTCGACCAGCGCTTCACTCAGCGTGTCATGAGCCTGCTCCGAGACCCCCCCCCAGCCCGGGGGAAATACGCCGCTCTTGAGCAGCTACTATTACAGCGCTACACCCTCTCTGATGGGGTAAGAGCAGAGAAGCTCCTCTCTCACTCTGAGGCTGCTTTCACACTTACAGGCTTTAGTTCATTTCAATCAAACGCAAGTTCGTTTTCTCCGTTAGTGCGGTTAGTTTTGTCTGGTGAGAACATGGTAATCGCACTCAGGTGCGCACCAAACCAACTGAACGGAGCCTGCCTGAAAGAGGTGGTCTGAGTTCAAATCAAATGGTGAACTCTGGTGCTGTCCTGCAGGTGAGAAAGAGACCGCACTAAAACAGGACCAGCGGTAAACTGTAAAACATTTTATCCCACTGTACATACCTGATGGATCTTCGAAAATATCTGTGGTTGAGCATGTCACGGTTCTGGAGGATTAACGAACATTAACATGTTATTTTCCATCTGCAGCTGCGCTTCATTTTCAAACTGTATAATTTGCCGAAAGTGGTATATGCACGTAAGGTAATAAACGATAACTAGGGTGATGAAACCCCCATAAATTACGCTACGACATGTATTATTTTCTCCCCAGAAATGCATAAATCCACAGTAGTCATCCTACTTCCTGTATTTATCTTTCCTGTTCTCACGGTAAAAAAAATCTGACCAATAAAAACGGAGAACGTTCTGACGTAAATCTTGCGGGATTTAACGTGACGTAGTTTGGTCTGCTTGAATTTTTGCTTGTGCGAAAGGGAACCGAACCAAGGAGAAAATGATACAAAGTAACAAACTTGTCAACTGATTCGGACCAAAGTAAACAAATTTAGGTGCAGAAACACCCTGAGTTAGGCGACAGCTTGGCTGTGGAGTTGATGAAAAGTATGCTAGCTCTGCTGGGCACAGATGACTGATCTTTTCTCTTCGCCCAGCTTTTCCTCAGGAAACTGCCGGCTTCAGCGCAGACCATTTTAGCCAATTTGCCGCTGCTGGCTGCCAGAGACTACCACATGCTGGTGGAAGAAATGGACCGCATTATCCTGGCGAGTAGGAGTTTTGGTGTCCAGGCGGTGACACCGGGACCTTCGGCAGCGTCCACGGAGGCTGTTGAGCTGACGGTCGCGGCCGGTATAGCCACTAGGAGATGCCAGGTCAGGACCATGTGCTTCTACCATCAGCATTTTGGCGCCGACGCACAGCGTTGCCTCCTGCCATGCGGTTTCAAGACGTCAGGAAACAGACCAGCCAGCGGTCAGTAGCAGCTGCACCTGCTGGTGACAAGGAGAAGTTGCTTTTCCTCGAGAACACACGTTCTGGGAGATGGCTTTTGGTTGACTCTGGTTCCCAGAAGAGTCTTATTCTGCTGACTAGTTCTGATGGACTTGTGGCCCACCATTAACTGCTGCTAATGGCTCCCCTATCAGGACTTTTGGAGAAAGGTCAGTGACTGTATGTTTTCACGGGTACAACTACAAGTGGGACTTTGTGGTAGCTTCCAGCTCGGTTCCTATCGTAGGTGCTGACTTTCTGTGTGCTCATGGTCTCCTTGTAGACATTACTAATAGACATTTGGTTGATGCTGTTTCTTTTTCTTTCTCCTGCTTGGGTTACGCTCCGCGCCCAAGGAGGATCTTGCTGCTTCCCCAGCCAAGCTTGTTTTTGGTCAACCGCTGCGAGTCCTGGGTGAATTTTTGCCGGAAGGTCTCGCTCCAAGCACTGACTCCTCTGCACAGTTTTTTCCAAGGGTCGAGTCAGTTAGTGTTCCAGGGCCGGTGCACCATTGTTTCCCCGTGCTTTCATTCCTAAGCTTTTGGAGCATGCCAAGTTTGTTTTCATCAGACACGATGCCCACAAGGCTCCGTTGCGTCCACTTTATGATGGTCCTTTCAGGGGTTTGGAAATGGGTGCAAAACATTTTGTGTTGGATTTTGGGGGGCACAAAGAAATTGTCTGCATAGATAGGCTCAAGCCTGCTCATGTGTTGGCACACGATCAGGTGGTGTTGGCCCAGAATCCCCGACGTGGACACCCTCTGGCGTTGGGTTCACAGGCTTGCCCTTCCCCTACGAAGAACTCTTTGCAAAAACCTGAGATGGAGTCATCCTTCTCCCCACCCTGTGTGCCCTGGCCTGGAGGCCCCTCAACTGGTCCAGCTGCTCCACAATATAGCCGTTATGGGCGATTACTTAAATTCAGGGTACTGGACTGATAAGGCCCCTTCTGGGTGTTCGGGGGGTGGGGGTGGTGGGGCTGTGTGGTGGGCTGCTAGGAGGCTCCACTCACACCCAGTGACATGGGGAGAGGGGTGGGGAATTTGGGGGATATATGTATGTGTCTTGGCACCAAGTATTCATTGACTTTCTTGTTGGAGAGAAGTCAAGTTCTGAATTGGCAGCTCTAGTGTCTCGTCTCTTCATTCCTCCACAATCTGAACATTTTGTTGTAAGGTATTCAGACAGTATATTGGATCTATACACCCAATCAAACACTCATCTTTTTAAATCTTGATTCAACATGTGAAAATGAATCAAGATTATTCAAGAATCAAAAATGAGCATATATACACCGCGTTCCAATTATTATGCAAATGATATTTGTTTCTGTTTTTCCTAAATAGTTGATGCAAATGACAGTTAGTATAATTTTCAAGTCATCAACCGTTAGAGCATAATTCAAATTTTATTGAACAAACCTCCCAATAATAACTATTTTTTTTTTGCAAAAATAAAAAACTCAAAATGCACTGTTCCACATTATTATGCACAACAGAGTTTCAAAACATTTTATTGGTTGTAAAGAACTGAAAATGGTCATTTGCTGAATTTGCAGCATTAGGAGATCATATTTACTGAAATCAAAAGCTATTTCAATTAAAAACATCTTAACAGGCCAAGTTACATGTTAACATAGGATCCCTTCTTTGATATAATCTTCACAATTCTTGCATCCAATCAACTTGTGAGTTTTTGGAGAGTTTTCTGCTTAGATTTCTTTGCACAGATGTCAGAATAGCTCCCACAGCTGCTGTTTGATGTGAACTGCCTCCCACCCTCATAGATCTTTTGTTTGAGGATGCTCCAAAGGTCTCATAGGGTTTAGATCAGGGTAGGATGGGGGGACACACCATGAGTTTCTCTCCTTTTATGCCATAGCAGCCAATGACACAGTGGTATTCTTTGCTGCATGAGATGGTGCATTGTCATGCATGAAGATAATTTGCTATGGAAGGCATGGTTCTTCTTTTTGTACCATGGGCAGAAAGTGGTCAGTCCAGTGGTCAGTCACTTTGCCGAGGTCATTTTCACACCTTCAGGGCCATTAAAGGGGCCTACCAGCTCTCTCCCCATGAATCCGGCCCAAAACATGACTCCGCCACCTCCTTGCTGACGTCGCAGCCTTGTTGGGACATGGTGGCCATCCACCAACCATCCATGATTACTCCATCCATCTGGACCATCCAGGGTTGCATGGATCGCATTAGTAAACAAGACTGTTTGAAAATTAGTCTTTATGTATTTCTGGGCCCACTGCAACCGTTTCTGCTTGTGAGCATTGGTTAGGGGTGGCTGAATAGTAGGTTTATGTATAACTGCAAGCCTCTGGAGGATCCTACACCTTGAGGTTCGTGGGACTCCAGAGGCACCAGCAGCTTCAAATACCTGTTTGCTGCATTGTAATGGCAATTTAGCAGCTGCTCTCTTAATCCGATGAATTTGTCTGGCAGAAACATTCCTCATTATGCCTTTATCTGCACAAACCCATCTGTGCTCTGAATCAGCCATAAATTTATTCACAGTACGATGATCACGCTTAAGTTTTTGTGAAATATCTAATGTTTTCATACCTTGTCCAAGGCATTGCACTATTTGACGCTTTTTGGCAACGGAGAGATCCTTTTTCTTTCTCATATTGCTTGAAACCTGTGGCATGCTTAATAATGTGGAACATCCTTCTTAAGTAGTTTTTCTTTAATTGGGCTTACCTGGCAAACTAATTATGACAGGTGTCTGAGATTGATATCGTGATCCAAATAGCCCTGAAACACAATACCATCCATGAGTTTATTGAAAAACAAAAAACTGAATGTTTTTTGACACTAAAATACTATTTGCATAACAATTTGGAACGCAGTGTACATATGATGGGGTGGCAGTGGATCAGGAGGGTAGAGTGGATCATCCAATAATTAGAGGGTTGGTGGTTCGAATCCCACTGTCCCCTGCCGTTGTGTCCCTGGGCAAGACACTTTACCTACCTTGTCTCCAGTGTCTATGACACTGAGAATGAATGTTCGGTAGTGGTTGGTGTGGATTGGTGGCCACATTTCCATCAGTTTGCCCAAGGGCAGCTGTGGCCATAGTAGTAGCTTACCTCTGTCTGTGGAGTGAATGAATAACGTATCCATTGTAAAGTGTCTTTGAATGTCTATGAATAGCATTAAGTCTGATGCATTATTATACTGAATTCACCAAATAGAACAAAAAGTTTGCCATTAGGAAGCCACTTCGCAGTTAAGTAGTTAATGATTTAAGTTACAGCCACATTACTCAGATTGGAGATTGATTTAATTTATTTCAAAATATCCACATTTTTAGTCTATTAGGTACCTTTATCTGTCTATCTATCTTGGCATCCTCGTCTCGAAGAGGCGATGGTGAAGCGCATCTTGTCAAGGATTGGCATAGCGCCTGGAGTGGCTGTGTAGACCAATCCTTGAGTGGCAGTCTTTGTTGCAGTTGGCGCAGATGAAGGCTAATGGATGTTGTTCTGCCCCTGCGTGTTCATGTCTTGCAGTACGCCTCCTCTCCTGCTCTTCCCTCCGACTTGCTTCAGCCCTGCTCATTCCTTCTCTTACACAGTGGCGCCAAACGTCACGTTCCTTGGCCACCTCCTCCCAGTGGTCAGTGTTTATTTCTGTATATCGGAGATCGCGTTTGCAGACATCTTTGTACCTCAACAGAGGTCGTCCCTACCAGACGAACGCCTTCCCGCAGTTCACCGTACATGATTTCTCTGGGCAGGTGGTTTGGCTTCATGTGGTGCATGTGGCCAAGCCATCGACGACGCCTTTGGCTGAGAAGTGTGGGCATACTGGGTAGGCACATTGAAGTACCTCCGTGTTGGTGACTATCTTGCCATTTGATGTGCCGGAGGCATTGGAGGCAGCGCAGATGGAATCTATTGAGCCGTTTCTCCTGTCTGGCATTGGTTGTCCAGGACTCACTGCCGTACAGGAGAGTTGACAGGACACAGGCTTGGTAGACGCAGAGCTTGATCCTCTTGCTCAACAGATCATTGTTCCACACTCGTTTGTTGAGCTTCGCCATCACAGCAACTGCTTTGGTTATTCTGGAATTAATTTCAGTGTCTAGGGAGAAGGAGTTGGTGACTGTGGACCCCAAGTAAGTGAAGCTGTTGACCACAGCAAGCTGAGTATTATCGATGGTGATGACAGGGGGAGTATGAATGTCTTGTGCCATGATGTTGGTTTTCTTTATACTGATTGTGAGCCCAAACTCTTTGCATGCGTGGGATAGCTGGTCAATCATGCGCTGGAGGCCGTCTTTGCCATGTGATGTAAGGACTGCGTCATCTGCAAAGAATAGCTCTCTGATTGGGACATCTGTCACTCTGGTTCTTGTACGCAGCTGTGCAATGTTGAAAAGTTTTCCATCCAATCTCGTGCAAATGTAGACACCTTCAGGGCAATCATCAAAAGCGTAATGGAGGAGCATTGAGAAGAAGATTCCAAACAGGGTTGGTGCCAGGACACAGCCCTGTTTCACTCCACTGCTGACTGGGAAGGCGTCTGAAGTTGCACCATTGACGAGGACAGTGCTATGCATGTCTTTGTGAAATGAGGTGATTATCCCCGGAAGTTTTGGAGGACAGCCTATTTTCTGCAGAAGCTGAAAGAGCCTGCTTCGACTAACTAAGTCAAAGGCTTTTGTCAGGTCCACAAATGCGATGAATAGTGGCTGCTGCTGTTCTCGACACTTCTCCTGCAGCTGATGGAGGGAGAAGATCATGTCCACTGTGGACCTTTCAGCTCTAAAGCCACATTGTGACTCAGGATAGACTCGCGAAGCAAGACTCTGCAGGAGGGACAGAGTGACACGGGCGAAAATTTTGCTAACAATGCTGAGTAAAGAGATTCCACGATAGCTGTTACAGTCACTGCGATCCCCTTTGTTCTTGTACAATGTGACTATGTTTGCGTCACACATATCTTGAGGCATATGTCCTTGCTCCCAGCAGAGGCAGCGAAGTTCATGTAGAGGCTGTAGCAGTGCTGCTTTACCACTTTTAAGACTTCAGGGGGGATGCCGTCTTCCCCGGAGCTTTACCACTGCTCAGACAGTCGACTAAGACAGGCTGCTAAGACAGGCTATTTTAATGCTGGTGGGACCGGTTGCTGTTTTGATGCCCTCGTACATCCCTTTGGCGTGACCACAGTCGGCAGCTACCTGTATGTCGGCACACAGGTTCAGCCAGTACTCACTGGCACAACGGTGGGCGATCTGCTGGGCCTTGGTCCTTGCTTCTCTCAGCGCGTCACATGTGCTAGGATGAGGGTTCTGCTTATAAGCTAGCAGTGCTTTCTGTTTGGCCTCTGTGACTGGTTGCATTTCATTCCAGTGTGCCTCGAACCAGTCTGCGTTTCTGTGTACTTTTTCCCGTATGCGGTCACAGTGGAGTCGTATATGGCATCACGGAGGTAGGACCATTTCGCGTCTACATCTGCTTGGTTGTTGTTGTTTGAATGATCTTCGAGTTTTTGTGGAAGGATGTTGACAAAAGTTTGGACCCTTTCAGTTTCAGAAGTGGTGCAGGTGTTGATGCGTGGTCGGCTCTGATTTTGCATTGTAGATTTTCTTGGGAATCAATCTGACTGTTGGCAACAAGTGAGTGGACGGTATCACAGTTGGCACTGTGATAGCTTTTCATGTGAAGGACGCTGCAGAGGTCGGCTCTTCTAGTGATGATGAGGTCTAGCTGGTGCCAGTGGTGGGACCAGGGGTGTCTCCAGCACACTTTCTGCAGATCTTTACACTTGAAGTAGGTTTTGGTAATACATAGGCCGTGATGACAACAGACTTCCAACAACCTCTATCCATTCTCGTTCATCCTGCCAATGCCAAAGTGGCCAAGACAGGATGGCCAGGCCTGCCAGTCAGCTCCAACATTGGTGTTGAAGTCACCTAGCATGTACAGTATATGCCTTCTGAGCTGGGGATTTTAGATATTTCTTCCTCGAGAGCCTCATAAAATTGATCTTTGAACTCTGGAGTGGATGAAAAGGTTGGAGCATACACAGAAATAATGTTCACAAATCCTGATGGTGTCTTCGTGTGGAGAGCGAGTATCCTCTCAGAACCTCCTGTGGGAGTTTCTGCCGAAGCGATCAGTGATTTCCTCACGGCAAATCCTACACCATGCTGCCTTGGCTCATCCTGAGACAGGCCCTGCCAATAGAAGGTGTAGTCCGTTTCTCTAAGTGAACCACTGTCGGCTAGGTGGGTTTCTTGGAGACAAGCGACGTCAATGTTAAGTTGTGCAAGTTTCTTGTTGATGATGGCTGTCTTACGTGAGTCGTCCTTTCGTTAGTGATTATCAGAGAATCCAGGGCACATTGTGTGTACGTTCCAGCTTGCGAATTGACGAGCTGCAGTCTTCGTTGTTTTTTCTTTCGAACTTCCTGGAGCGGATTGACACTTGCTTGTCAGAAGGGTTCTCTAAGCTTCTCTACGTACCCAGTAGAGCAGGCAAGCCATGGCAGGGCAACACTTTACTGGCTGGGGGCTGCCCAGCTTGAGGCAGGCGGTAGCTGCCCAATGAAGCTGTGATGACTTCTCCTACCATCAAACGAGATCCCAGGCGTTCCTTCCTACGCCAATCAGTTGGAGCTTATAACCGGTAGACTGCCTTGTCCCTTGTTGTGCCAGAATCTTGCAATGCTGCTGGAGTGGCCTGTCCAGTTTGCGCTTCAGGCCTGGGCAAGTGAATATGGAAACACTGGGCTGCCCATACATCAGTATCTCCCTCTCAGCGTCACTGGCAGAGTCCAAAGGAAAGGATGAACCAATACAATTTGGGGACAGTTTCACTGCAGGAGCTGCTGGAAAGTGGTGCAGAGTGTCTACTGTCTGCCTTAGGGGCTCCACTCCAGATTTGTCCTTGGGGTTTATTCCCCAAGCCTTTTCTGCAATCAAGTTTAGCCACAAGGCAGCAGATGTTTAGAATCAGGGTTTTCCTTCTCCTAGATGGACTGCCTTCCCAGGCTGAGAGCTCCATCTACCCTGGGCAACTGGTTTTAAGGCAGCAGTGGCTCGCCTACCTTTATACCTACCATTATATTGACTGAAAAACATCAAGGGCTGTATTACAGCAGCCCAGACCACAATTAATTGTATGAGGTGCAGCACATTTATGGGCGTTTCCAAGTTCTTGTTGTTCGCAGCACAAAAAACAATTTTCCACCAGTGCAAAGTACAAAAAGGCTGTCCTAAGAGGTGTGTTTGGGGCATAACGTGAAATAAACCAATCGCTGTCTTTTCTCTCATTTTCTTTAATAAACATGTCCATTTACACACTCAATACTTGGTCAGGGCTCCTTTTGCATGAATTACTGTGTCAATGCATCGTGGCATGGAGGCGTTCAGCCTGTGGTACTGCTGAGGTGTTATGGAAGCTCAGGTTGAGTCGATAGTGGCCTTCAGCTCATCTGCATTGTTGGGTCTGGCATTTTTCATCTTCTTCTTGACAATACCCCATAGATTCTCTAAGGTTTAGGTCAGGCGAGTCTGCTGGCCAGTAAAGCA